>CM033700.1:15450944-16169300 GCA_019514585.1 Dendrobium officinale
TAATTACTATTGTATAAGGCTCACTTTGATACCACTTTATTTACCTCACAACAATTTGTATTAGAGTTTCGGTCAAGTGGTCAACGATCACGCATTTTTGTTTCGAATAAAGAACAGAAGACAAATAGCAAGAATGGAGAAGACAAAACAAAACAAGAAAGGTAGAGGGATAAGAATCTAGTTTCTTATTCCATTCTTCCATTACAACAACCATCTTTATGCCTAAATAAGTTGTAGGTGGTTGTGGACAGTGTACTCGGTTCATTCTATTTTATACCTAACGTGTATGTTATTTTGTATAAATTGCGGCTGTTGTTTTGTCCCGCAACTGACGGTGAGTGTTAACTGTGAGCTTGGTCTAACAGATATAGCGCGGTGGGAAGAGCTTGGTTGATATATATGCATGTGATAATTGCAAATAGAACAAACCATACTTCTTTGAGTGATTATCACAATAGCACATATAAACGATAGTCGACGTCGATATGTGTTGTTTGACAAATAACCGGATTGTTGCTAATGCTATTCGATGTGTTTATCACAGTTAGGTTTGGCTGACTTTAGAAATAGGAGAAGTCGGAGAGAGGCCGACGAAGCCAAAGACGTTTGTTGTTGCTGTTGCTAACGAGCAATACTCCTTTTCAGTTGAGGAGCAATATCGTCTTTTGTTTTTTCACGGTCCAGGATATTAGTGTATCTCCAAGGAAGCAACAGTATCTGGAAGTAGAGTGCCTGGTGTCAACGTACGTTGCCCAGTCTGCATCGGAGAATGTCGATAGTTGATGAGAAGAGGAAGATATGGGAAGACCGAGATGAAGTGTGCCTTTAATGTAGCGAAAAGGACGTTTAAGAAGATAGCAATGAGATGGTGAGGGATTATGCATATGTTGGCACAAGGAATTAATGGCGAATGCAATGTCAGGTCTTATTATGGTGAGGTATTGAAGGGAGCCAGTGAAGTGCCAATAGGTATTAGGAGTGAGAGGGGAAGATCTGTAGGAGTAGTAGTGGGGGGTTTTGTGGTAGAAGGGTTGGCTAACTGGTTGCATAGGTCCATGCCGGCCTGTTGAAGAATTGATTGAGCATAGGAGGATTGAGAGAGATGAAGGTGCTTATTGTGTGAGGTGATCTGTATGCCGAGAAATGTGGAAGGATTTTCGAGGTGTTTAATGGAGAAATTGTTGCTAAGAGAGTAGATTATGTGCAAAAGTTGAGAGGAACTGTTTCCTGTAAGGAGGATGTCATCTACATAGATGTGTAGATAAGCATGAGAGGAGTTTTGTGTTAGGTTGAAGAGAGCAGGGTCGGTGACACTTTTATAGAAACCAAGGGAGTGGAGATGTGAGAAGAAAGTATTGAACCATTCGCGCGGAGCTTGTTTGAGTCCGTAGAGAGATTTTTGGAGTAGACAAACGTGATGGGGAAAAACCTTGTCCTCAAAAACACGTGGTTGCTTCATATGAATTGTGTCATTGAGAGAACCATGGAGAAACATGTTTGTAATGTCAAGTTGATGAAGAGGCTACTGATGGGTTACGATAATGGTGAGAAGAACTCGTATAGATGGAAATTTAGTGACAGAGCTAAAGTTTCTGTATAATTAAGACTGTATTCTTGGTTGTTTCCTTGAGTGACTAATCTAGCTTTTTGTCGCGCAATTGTACCATCAGTGTGCTTCTTTGTTTTAAAAGTCCAACGGCAATCCAATATGGGTGTGTTGACAGGTGGAGGCACGAACACCTAGGTGCCTTGTTGTTGAAGAGCTAAGAATTTTGAGGCCATGGCTGCTCTCCAGTGTGGTTGTCTAGCCGCTTCAGTGTAGGTTGTCGGATCAGATGTAGTAATCGAATGAAGATTTAAAATTTGACGGGTTTTGAGGGAGCTTGTTTGGGATTTGGTTATCATCGGATGGGAGGGTGGTGGTTGAATTGGCGGTGGAGGAGGTGGGGTGGGTGAAGTGGGTAACTCAGAAGTGGAGGGAGAGGGGGAAAGAGTGGTAGATGATGTAGGAGTCGGAACAATAGAGGATTGGGTATAGTTCTGATTAACATATGTGGTAGGTAAAGAAGTGGGAAGAAGAATAGATGGATTGACGGAGGGGGTGGATGTTGGTGTAGGAATGTTATTTAAGTGTTGATAATGATAAGGAAAGGTTTGTACATCGAAGGAAACATGTCGGGATATGTAAACCAGTCCAGTGGTAGGGTCAAGACACTTGTAACCCTTGTAGGATTGGGCATATCCAATGAAGAAGCATAATGTAGATTTGGGAAATAGCTTGTTGCGGGCGGAAGAGGAGGATAACAGGCGCAACAAAAAAATATTGATGTGGTTTCCGATATAATAGTTGATAGGGAGACTTCTTGGAAGTGTTAGGGTAAGGTAGGATGTTGAAGAGATAGACAGCCATAAGGAGAGTGTCGAGCCACAGAGAGTAAGGAAGAGCAGTCTTATGTAGGAGAGTTCGAGTGGTTTCAAGGATATGTCGATGCTTTCTCTTAGCGAGGCCATTTTGTTCTGGGGTATACGAATAGCTGAGCTAATGGGATATACCTTGAGATTGAAGGTAGGTTTGAAAATTTTCATTGACATATTCGGTACCACCATCAATGCGAAAATATTTAGTTCTGAGCGAGAATTGGTTTGTAATGGTTGTATGAAAATTTACAAAAGTATTGAACACATCAGATTACTGTTTTAGAGGATATACCCATGTAAACCTAGATGCATCATCAATAAAGGAAACATAGTACCGAAAACCTTGAACAAAAAGAAAAGGGGCTAGACCCCATACATCTGAATGTATCGTTACTGCATGGTCCCGAGAGAACTATTGAGTTGGTCATCCGGTCCTTTATTTGAAAACCAAATGCGTCAAACATAATAGATAAATTGTTATTTTTAGCAAGATTGGATACATATAATAAATTGTAAGATGGATGAGGTAGATGAAGAAGATTACGAAGTAGAAGATTACGTGTGGGTGTGAGAAGTAAGCCAGAACAAGAGTGCGCAATAGAAACGTTTCTATCATCACCAATTGTAACGAAGTCTGAACCTTGATAATCAGACGGGTGAAAGATGTTGTCAATGTTGTTTGTTAGGTGAGCGGAGGCCCTTGAATCCAAGACCCAGTCTCAGAAGCAGTGTTGGGTGTGGCAACAAGAAGTGCTATAGAGGGTGTGGACGGGATGGGATATTGCAAATTGAGGCGATGCCAGCATATATTGGCTGGATGACCTCTTTTTTTGCAGAGTTGATAGTGAACATTGCTTTTTGATTACAAGAACTATTTCGAGTTGAATGCATTTGTAATTCTCATACTGTTCATTCTTGTGCCAAGTCATCATCACTCTAAGCCTAGAAAATAATTAGTTATAGAACTTGTGGGCTTCGAAATATCATGGCACGTTATTAATAGACTTGCTATGCTATGTGGATAGAATGTCCATACTAAAACAGTCCTTATTGGATGTTGTTTATGACTTATTCCTTATCTTATAAAGATCCTCCTACCAATCATGATTTTGGAGGTTTCCTTCCATGATCATTTCAGTTAATATTTTTTCAAACTCTTCAGAGTCACACTTGCTCAAACACTTATAGAAGAGGCCTCTGACTTTGTTGTTGTTATTGAATCACCCAACTTTTGATGGAACTTTTTTAGATGTGTCATTGGTAGTCTATGGTGAGTGTGAGAAATTCAACTTCTATGGCCCTATCATTGTCTGGTACTGATCAGTAAATATTGCTATTGGATATTTATCACCCATTCGTTCAAATGTCCTCAACAATCATATAAATGATTCAATTATTTCCTCTGACAAAAATGTCACCCCTAGCAAAATTTTCTGTTAATGATTATTAATCTCGATAAATGATGCACAAATTTAATTATATTTATTAAGCCTATAATTAGTATAAAAAATCACATATCCAAAACAGTCATAATCTATCATACCCATCTCATTAACTTAATAAAAATTTAATAATCTATCAAATTTATTAATTTGGACGTCCCATGCGAATATGTTGTCATCAACTTGATGATCTTTAAATAATTGAATCAAATAATTAGTGTCCCCAAATTTAATCTTTTCTCTCTTCTCTTTCTAAATAAAGTTGTATGCATCCTTCTTAGAGAATTCAACATTCTCGATACCTCCAATTTCATCTGCAAGGTAAAAAAATGCATCAATGATTCTTATCCCAGCTTCAGTCATTGATTTAAGAACTAAAGCTTTCTCATCATCAATATTTCTACATGATCCCGGGAGATGTCAGTCTGCTAGCCTAGCCAATTTATGATTGTGGGTATCAATAAAGTTTTTCACCTTTCAATTTCCAGCTTCATCTACTATAAACCTAATCATAGCTGGACAATCTGTTCTAGTGTTTGATTTTCGATATTTCATTTAGGAATTCAGATCAACTCTCTCTTGAAATCAGATTTTGAATAGACAAAATCATTGCATTTTATCTTTCTAGAATTTGACCAGTAATTGTAGTCATTCTTGTGCACACTAAAAGTAGCATTATGGGTATAATTGCAGTAAACCTCGTATGTTTCTTTTTCATCCTTGAACTCACCTTTTCAATACGTAGTAAAAGCGATGCAAAAACGCAGTGAAAGTGCAACATCAAAAGCATACAAAAAAGCACAGTAAATGCTCCAAATTTTATCCACACACTGGCTAAAAGCACAGTAAATACACAATTTTTTACTGCGTATTACTGCATTTTTACTGCATATCACTAATGCACTTATATTGAGCTTTGATGTACTTTTTCTGCACAGCTAAAGTTGAGTCCAGTACTGCGCTTTGTTTTAACATGGGCATTTTATCTACACAACATACCCTATGCAAAAAAATATAAAAATTTGGGAAACCCTTATAACAACTTGGGATGAATTAAAAATTTACCGAAAATTTGAAACCTGCATCAACTCCAACTAGATTAACTTTTTGCCTCTTGGACGTCTGCAAAACTCCTTTCAGTCTCAGCATCCTGTGAGCATGCCATCTCCGCGAAGAATGCAATGCTCTCCTCAATCTTCATCAGCATTCCTCGTTTTTTCTTTTTCAGTTGGCATCAAAAGTTTCACAAAAGTCCTACATATTTGGTTTTGGAAGCTTTTGCAGATTTTTTCTTAAAATTGAGTGCCAACCTTAAACTCCTTTTCCTAAAATTAAAAAACTCTAGGTTAGGTTAGGTCGGACGGGCTAAAAAGATAAAAAAAAAAAAAGAAATTCAATTGAATATCAACGTATCCACTCCACGTGTCAGGATTTAATTAGAGTCTGGACACAGAGCTATGTCCGGACTCCGCACCAAATATCATTAGAAGAGGCAGCTTCAAGTTGGACCAACTTGTTCAGTTGTTTGATCTTGTTCTGATTATTTCCAATCCCCTAAATATTTACTGGAATACTTTTTATCCATTAGATTACCAGTATTCAAAACAGTTAACATATTTTATGGTACTGTATTTTTTCATTGTGCAGTTTCAGATTAATATAAACTTAGACTATATGCTCACTTCAACATATTCTTGTATCACCCTTCTGCAGTCTATCCATGGTATTTTCAAATGAACATAAACTAAACTATATTCAATAATTTCATTAAATTTGCGCAGCTTCTGGGGAGCCACCTCTATTACTAGCTGCTTCAGTACACTGTGCAACAAGGGAAGCAATAAAAGCTGCGAGAGCTAATATCTTCACCAATAGATCAGAAGAACCTAATCTGGTTTTCCAGTTGCAGGTTCCTGCAACCATGCCGGTGGTCAAAGAACTATGTGGGCTGGACAATGTGGAGAGGTACTTGGAAGCCTCTATTGCAGCTCAGCAATCATGACTATAACAGAAAATAAGGTTTTGAATTCTGAAATGCTTCCACAACAATATATGAATCTTTCTTCCTCATTTTCCTTTCAGCGTTTCGGTTATTTAGCTTGTCAACGCAGCTGTAGAATGCAATTCTCCTTTTGTTTTATTTGTCTTCCTTTTTCAAGCCCAGGGCCTTCATGAGTTGGATGTACTCTTAATAAATTGTGGTTACAAAATGTATCAAAGTTTTTATTTCCCTATCTTTATCTAGTTGTGTGTGTGTATATATATATATATAAAGGAAATTTGATTTATGTCTCATAATTGGAGAAATATGTTCATTATTTGTTTTTTGAAGGAATATATTCGAAAGTTTATTTTATATCAAAATAACATCTTTTTTTGTCGCATACTATTTATTTAAAGTTTTCCTTGAACAATCAAGGTTGGATTATATTTGAGCAAGGGTCGGATTATGTTTAAATCTTATTTGAATAAGGTTGGAATCATATTCGAGCAAGGTTCAATCATGGTTCGAATAAGCTTGAATCTATTCAAATATGGTTGAACTATAACATATATGATAGTCGGTTGCAACAAACTTATCACAATAAATTACAATATTGATGCAGTAGAGTGAGTGCAATCACAATTATAACACATTATTAGATACAATAGTATAATCTAACAGCTATAACACAACAAAGAGCTATTACAATATCTATGGTATGATACAGGGGCAGAAGCAGGGTGGGGGCACGTGCCGCCTGGCCTAATGAAAAAATTATTTTTTAAAATCTTTTTCTTGTATGTTTTGCTATATTTTTTTAGAAATTGTATTGTATTGCATATACTTCATAGTTACCATTGAAGTGTAATAAAATACACTCACAATTTTCAGTGTGATAATATTTTGCATAAATTTTAATTAAGACTTCAAATGGTGCTACTGTAGACCTTGGACATCATCTGTGGCCCTGTAATATTCTGAAATGACGGGTAAAGAAATTTTTATTTATCTAATATATTTAATTTAGTTATCTAATTTATAAAATGATATTAATTAATAGAAACTTTATTTAAATAATTAGAGGTCTGAAAGGATGCAAGTCTTGGACAATTGGTTGCTTGGTGGGCCCGTTTTCAGTTTCTGCTTTTGGATAAGGGGAGGGCGCGCGGACGTTTCCTGGGAAGAGGGGAAGCCAATTCACGATTTTGATGAGTGAAAATTTGTTGTTGGAGAGGAGGCTATTAGCAGTTATGAAAGGAGAAGTCGCGCAGGCGGTCTGAATGCATGCGATCGGTCTGTGCTAGAATTCCTTGTAGAAAAATTCGGTAAAAGGGATGATATATACTGTATTCGGTTTTGTGTTCTGGATCCCTGATTCTGCACATTTCAGAGATGTTAAGGCAGGCTTCTTGTACTCGGAAAAGAAGAATGGCAGCCTAGGTTGACAGTTTTAGGAAGGGAATTCATTGAAGAAAAATTCAGTTAAAAGGAATAAAGAGATTTGAGGATTCATCAGGTATATATGCAGAGAGGTGAATTTGAGATAGTTTATCAAAGAAGAAGAGTGAGAGGTGAAAGAACTGAGGCGAAAAATCATCAAAGAGGTAAGTAATGCAATTATATTCAAATTTAAGAACTTTCATTTATAAGCATGAAGGTTAATTTTGCATGCAATAAAGTAAAATGATATTAAATTTGTTTAATGTATAGAAATGATTTTTAATTCAAGCTTCCAGGTATGAATAACCTGATGCATAATAACATCAGGTAAGTGTAAAACAATGTTTAATATGTTCATCTAAATGTTTTCCTATTTAATACTGTTTTGGAAAGATGTTAATTTACTTGCATATGGTATGCAATTTTAATTGTGTACAGATTAGAACAGAAATGATTATGAAGCATGCAACAACTTATGTATACCGAAAAGTTTAGTGAATATCAATTTAAAAGTAAAGTTTGGCTATAATTGAAGTATAACTTACAAATGTAGATGGGACAAAAGGGCTCCCATATATGAAACTACATTGTAAGTGGGGCAAAAGGGACCCCAGAGATTATGATACCTGCATAGCAGGTGGGGCAAAAGGGACCCCTAAAGAGGCAAAAGGGACCTCTATGTAATTCAATGGCGATAATGCTAGGTTTATCTGGGCTCCATTGAATAATGTAAAGAAAGTGTAGCCAAATCTTTTATAGATAATTGATATTCAGTTAAATTTCATAAGAAGTAAATATTAAAGTTAATTATGAATTTCTGATGATTTTAATGTTTAATTATTTTCAATTATTGTACTTTAAATGTTAATTAATTTGCAATGCTTACTGAGACTCATAGCTCACCAGTATTTTTCTTACTGGCTATTGTTACAGGAAAGGGAAAAGAGAAGATCCTAGCAGATTAAATTGACAAGTATTCCATAAGTTATGTTATGTTAGTTTTTATCCTTATTTAATGTTTAAACTTGAGGTAGGTAATATAACCAATAGTGTATTACTTTGAATTTTTGTAGTGGATATGTAAGTATCTTAAGTTAAAAATTTATAGTTCCTAGTTGCTTCCGTTTTGATAAGATGAATGAGAACTTTTAAATGTTTTATAAAAATTATCAAAGGTATTAAAGGGATCTTATGATCAAATGATGAATTTTATGACAGTAATACTCCCTTTACTGTTAGGGGTATTGTGGGGTGTTACAAAAGTGGTATCAGAGCAAAGATTTAAGGTTTTGAGGATTTAATTACGGAAGCATAAGCAAATTAAGTTGTCTATAAATTTAAGATAAGATCTGATGGAATGACTACAGAGCCTAGGTAAGTGTAGTATTTTAAGTTAGAGCTAAGTCTAACTTCATTGGAATTATATGTAACCTTATTTTGGCTTGTAAGTAAGCATATGAAAATAACCTCTAGCTAGGAATACATGATTATAAATGTACAACTTTTGATGTAATGCATTGTAGATATAATGGCTGATAGAATACCTAAAGGGATTGAGGGTCAGTCATCTCAGCTTGTTAGGATCTCTGATGATCCTAAAAATGTTGCACCAGTAGGAGGCAGTGCACCCAGTATAGATCCTACACTAGTAGTATCGAATGCAGTTAATGAAATGTCAGAGAACCTAGTGCAAATACAAATGATGAGTATGTTGATGCATATGATGAAAAAGATGTAGTCTATGGTGGGATCTGTAGTACCTGTGGTTCCACCTGTAGTTACACCGATCAGTCCTACCACTCCTGGTAGTAGTATAAATGTTGAGGCAGGTGATCTTGCTAGTGCATAAGTGGATAAGCATCTAAAGCTTTTCCATAGTTTAAAACTTCCATTATTTAAAGGAGAAGTTGATGCAAGAAGTGCTAAAGATTGGATTATCATGATAGAGAATGTTTTAAATGGAATGAGATGTCCTAAGAATCGACGTGTATCTCTAGCAATCTTTATGCTAGAAGGTGAAGCAGAAAGATAGTGGAGGGGACAACAACCGGAGAAATTCAGAGGTAGATCAGAGGAATAAATTATGTATGAAGAATGTGAGCAAGTCTTCAGAGAGTGGTATGTTCCTCCATCAGCAAGGCGGACAATGCAGAAAAGTTTTGTAAATCTTAAACAAGGAACAAAGAATGTTATACAGTAAGAAGCATAATTTATAGCCAAGTCAAGGTATGCTCCACATCTTATCAATACTCCAGAGGAAAAGTGTTATAGATTCCTGAAGGATTTGAGGAATTCATTGAGACAACCTTTAAACTCTCTTCGCATAAAAGAATTTTCTGAACTGGTTGAAAGTGCCAGATTGTTGGAGAATGACATAGAAGTAGTGAACCAGAAATGTGATAATAATGATAGAAAGAGACAAGGTGACCATAGGAGTGGATCATTAAAAAGATAGAAATTTTATCATAAGCCACAGTAGTAGTCTACAAGGGTTCCTGTGATACCAATTTGTGCAACTTGTGGAAAGTCTCATCTAGGAAGATGCCTGATAAATTCAGGAAAATATTATATGTGTGGAGAATCATGTCATATCAAGAGAAGTTGTCCAAAGAATGTTCAAGGAGGCATAGAATTTAGAGGCAGTTAGAGGACAAATAAGTACAGAGGTGCCAGATCACAGATGCATTAACCTGCTTTGAAGAAAAGGAGAAACCTAAAGAGAAGTAGTCAGATCAGCACCTACTTGAGTATTTGCCTTGACTTCTCAAGAGGCCAAGGACTCTCCTGAGGTGGTTACATGTACGTTAAATATCTCAGATTTATCTATTAGAGTACTTTTTTTTTTATTCTGGTGCGTAGCATTTATTTATATATGAGATGTTTTGTGAGCAATTACATGTAAAGCGTGTTATTTTTACTCCCGGAGTGAGTGTTAGATTACCTGTGGGTGATCATTTAAATGTTAGTCCTATATGTTCAATCAATTTTATGATAGCTGCATAAAGTTTCAAGTAAACTTGATAGTACTTCAATTAGTGGAGTTTGAAGTAATTTTGGAAATGAATTGGTTGGTCAGATATTTTGCCACCATAGAATGTTGGAAGAAAATTGTTAGGTTTGATTTGCCTGGAGGAGATATATTTGATTTCTAATGTGAAAGGGTAATTGTTTCCTCATTAATTGCTTCTAGTTATGTGCATAAAAGTCTAAGAGCGGGTGACATGATTTTCTTAATAAAGTTAGAAGCAACTAAAGAGAAAAATGATGATATAAATTTCATTCCTATAATGAATGAATTTGTTGATGTATTCTCTGAGGAATGGAAGGATTTACCTCCAGAAAGAGAAGTGGAATTTTTATTAAATCTTAAACCTGAAACAAATCCCATTATGAAATCACCTTACAGAATGACAACTAAGGAATTACAAGAGTTGAAAAGTCAGTTGGTTGAACTAATTGAAAAGGGTTTTATCAGACCTAGTTCATCTCCTTGGAGTGCACCAGTGTTATTTGTTAAAAAAAAAATGGTTCTATGAGACTCTGTATAGATTATAGAGAATTAAATAAGGTGGTAATAAAAAAAAAAATAAACACATCTTTCTAGAATTGACGATCTATTTGTATTTTTCAAGATAGACTTGAGATCAGGTTATCATCAAGTTAGGGTGAAAGAATGTGATATTGAGAAGACTGCTTTTGACACCAGATATGGGCACTACGAATTTTTGGTTATGTCATTTGATTTAACCAATGCCCCTGCAGTATTCATGGATATGATGAACAGAATTTTCAAACCTTATCTAGATCAATTTGTAATTATGTTTATTGATGACATTTTTAATCTATTCCAAGGATGAAAAAGATCATGTGGATCACTTGAACATTGTGTTAGAACTCCTAAGACAACATAAATTGTTTGCTAAATATTCCAAATGTGAGTTCTGGTTAAAGAAAATTTCATTTTTGGGACACATTGTCATTAAAGAAGGAATATCAGTAGATCCAGAAAAGATCGAAGCAGTAGTAGACTGGTCAAGACCCACTAATATGACAGAGGTCAGAAGTTTCTTGGGATTAATAAGATATTACAGAAGATTTGTTTAAAGCTTTTCTCAAATTGCTTTGCCTTTATCTAAGATAACAAGGAAGGACATTAAATTTGAGTGGATTGATGATTGTGAGCAGAGTTTTAAATAATTAAAACAGTGTTTAACAACTGCAGCAGTGATGATAATTCCTTCTGGAACTGAAGGATTTCAGTTGTTCAATGATGCTTCCCTAAAAGGATTAGGTTGTGTTGATGCAAAAAAAAAAGTGATTGCCTACGCTTTCAAACATTTGAAGCCTTATGAAAAGAATTATCCAACTCATGATCTAGAATTGGTTGTAATAGTAATTGCATTGAAAATTTGGAGACACTATTTGTATGGGGTAAGATATGAAATCTTTGCAGATCATAAGAGTTTGAAATATATTTTCACTCAGAAGAAATTAAATTTGAGACAAAGAAGATGATTGAAATTAATAAAAGATTGTGATATTGACATCCAATACTGTCCGAGCAAAGCTAATGTGGTGGCTGATGCATTGAACAGAAAGTCCAAAATATAGGTGAATTGTATGTTGACTAATGAAGGAAGATTGATTAGAGAAATGGAAAACTTACAATTGGAAGTCTGAGTGCAAGGAGATCAAGCTCCAATTAGCCTTAATCAAATGATAGTGCATCCTTCATTGGAGGAAAGAATCAAAGAAGCTCAGAAGAATAGTATTTAATATTAGAAGTTTATAAAGCAAGTACAATCATGATCAAGAAAAGATCTCAGTATTGATGAACAGGGCAGAATCAGGAGTAACATGCATTTGTGAAATTAAAAGAGTCAGAATTGATTCAGGAAATTTTATATGAAGCATATAATTCAGAATATTCAATCCATCCTAAAAGCACAAAGATTATAAGGATTTGAAGACCTTATTTTGGTGGTCATGAATGAAAATAGATGTGGCAGAATATATGATTAAGTGTGCAAAATGTCAAGTTGTTTAAGTTGAACATTAGAAACCTGTGACATTTTGCAATCTCTACCAATCCCAGAATGGAAGTGGGAGGAAATAATTATGGACTTTGTTATAGGATTTCCCAGGTCAAGGCAATGACATGAAAGTAATTGGGTTGTAATCGACAGACTAACAAAGTCAGCCCATTTTCTACCTATCCGTCAAATTGATTCAGTGGAGAAATTGTCAAAGTTATTTTGAAGGAAATCATCTTATTATATGGAATTTCCAAAGCTATTGTATCAGATAGAGATGGACGTTTTACATCCAAGCTGTGGAGGAATATTCATGAAAGTTTGGGCATTAAACTGAAGTTCAGTATTGTTTTTCATCCACAAAGACTAATTCAAGTGCTGAAAGATTTGTTGAGATTGTGTATTTTGAATTTTGGAGGTAGCTGGGAAGATCATATTCCATTAATAGAATTTATTTATAATAATAGCTACCAATCCAGTATCAAGATGGCTTCATATGAAGCTTTATATGGCAGAAAGTGCAGAACTCCATTGAGTTGGATTGAAATAGGTGAAAGATAATTGATGGGCCCGCAGTTGGTAGATCAAGCTACTAAATAGGTTCGATTAATCAAAGATAAACTAAAAGCAGCTCAAGACTGTCAACAGAAATATATGATCCCAAGCATAAAATGATAGAATTTGAAGTGGGAGATTTTATATTCCTTAAGGTGAGACTAATGAAAGGTGTGGCTAAATTTGGCCATGATGGAAAGCTTAGTCCTAGATACATTGGTCCATTTGAAATCCTTGAAAGAGTGGGACAAGTTACTTACAAGCTGGCATTACCTACAGCATGTCTGATGTTCATAATATTTTCCATGTATCAATGCTACGAAAATTGGTTACAAATGAAGGTCAAAATATTCCTCAGAAAGATATTGAACTTCAAAAAAAAAAAAAAAAAGATTTGACTTAAATAGAAGAACCTAAATTGATATTGAAAAGGAATATTCGTAAACTGAGAAACAAAATGATTCCTTTTGCAAATGTAAAATGGAAGCATAGATCGATAAAACAACCTAACTGGGAAAAAGAAGAGGAATTGAAGCTGAGATTTCCTCATCTGTTTGAAGATGTATGAAATGTTGAATTTCGTGGACGAAATTCTATTAAGGAGGGGTGATTGTAATATTCTGAAATGACGGGTAAAGAAATTTTTATTTATCTAATATATTTAATTTAGTTATCTAATTTATAAAATGTTATTAATTAATAGAAACTTTATTTAAATAATTAGAGGTCTGAAAGGATGCAAGTCTTGGACAATTGGTTGCTTGGTGGGCCCATTTTCAGTTTCTGCTTTTGGATAAGGGGAGGGCGGACGTTTCCTGGGAAGAGGGGAAGCCAATTCACGATTTTGATGAGTGAAAATTTGTTGTTGGAGAGGAGGCTATTAGCAGTTATGAAAGGAGAAGTCGCGCAGGCGGTCTGAATGCATGCGATCGGTCTGTGCTAGAATTCCTTGTAGAAAAATTCGGTAAAAGGGCTGATATATACTGTATTCGGTTTTGTGTTCTGGATCCCTGATTCTGCACATTTCAGAGATGTTAAGGCAGGCTTCTTGTACTCGGAAAAGAAGAATGGCAGCCTAGGTTGACAGTTTTAGGAAGGGAATTCATTGAAGAAAAATTCAGTTAAAAGGAATAAAGAGATTTGAGGATTCATCAGGTATATATGCAGAGAGGTGAATTGGAGATAGTTTATCAAAGAAGAAGAGTGAGAGGTGAAAGAGCTGAGGCGGAAAATCATCAAAGAGGTAAGTAATGCAATTATGTTCAAATTTAAGAACTTTCATTTATAAGCATGAAGGTTAATTTTGCATGCAATAAAGTAAAATGATATTAAATTTGTTTAATGTATAGAAATGATTTTTAATTCAAGCTTCCAGGTATGAATAACCTGATGCATAATAAAATCAGGTAAGTGTAAAACAAGGTTTAATATGTTCATCTAAATGTTTTCCTATTTAATACTGTTTTGGAAAGATGTTAATTTACTTGCATATGGTATGCAATTTTAATTGTGTACAGATTAGAACAGAAATGATTATGAAGCATGCAACAACTTATATATGCTGAAAAGTTTAGTGAATATCAATTTAAAAGTAAAGTTTGGCTATAATTGAAGTATAACTTACAAATGTAGATGGGACAAAAGGGCTCCCATATATGAAACTACATTGTAAGTGGGGCAAAAGGGACCCCAGAGATTATGATACCTGCATAGCAGGTGGGGCAAAAGGGACCCCTAAAGAGGCAAAAGGGACCTCTATGTAATTCAATGGCGATAATGTCAGGTTTACCTGGGCTCCATTGAATAATGTAAAGAAAGTGTAGCCAAATCTTTTATAGATAATTGATATTCAGTTAAATTTCATAAGAAGTAAATATTAAAGTTAATTATGAATTTCTGATGATTTTAATGTTTAATTATTTTCAATTATTGTACTTTAAATGTTAATTAATTTGCAATGCTTATTGAGACTCATAGCTCACCAGTATTTTTCTTACTGGCTGTTGTTACAGGAAAGGGAAAAGAGAAGATCCTAGCAGATTAAATTGACAAGTATTCCATAAGTTATGTTATGTTAATTTTTATCCTTATTTAATGTTTAAACTTGAGGTAGGTAATATAACCAATAGTGTATTACTTTGAATTTTTGTAGTGGATATGTAAGTATCTTAAGTTAAAAATTTATAGTTCCTAGTTGCTTCCGTTTTTGATAAGATGAATGAGAACTTTTAAATGTTTTATAAAAATTATCTAAGGTATTAAATGGATCTTATGATCAAATGATGAATTTTATGACAGTAATACTCCCTGTACTGTTAAGGAGTATTGTGGGGTGTTACCGGCCCTGTGGTGGTGCCCCACTTTTAGGAGATTTTGTGGAGAAAATTTCATATATATTATTAAATATGCTTGACATCTCAAGCAGTCAAGGAAATCACTTGTAGAATGAGTTCATCATTGTGTGTAGACTATGCATTGAGGTGCTAGAGAGGTCAGAGTCATACAATGTCATGACCTTCATAAATAGTGAGATCTCATATATCATATAATCTACTTTGTTCAAATTCATTAAAAAATCTATGAGTTATGCATTAGCTTAAGATAGAATTTTTTCCTCCTCTCTAATAACATACATTAAGGCTTCTTAAGATGCTTGAAGGAATATTTCCTCTTTTTCTTATTGTTGATCTGAAGTATTGATCAAATAATTTATGCAATACAATGTTTTTTGATCCCCATGTCTTTTAGTAGTGCTAGACTCACTCTTTTATTAGATAATATAAAGAATCGACAAGCTAACAAAAAGCGATGAATTGGAAGTTAGTGTAACATAAAAAATCAATGGACTTAATGAAGTTTTACCTTCAATAAAATAAAAGATTTGTCACATTACTATCTAATCATATTTTGGAATGTTTGATTCATGTTGCATTTATACTACCCACTCTTGTTTTTGTAGTGGTTAACCATTCATAACATCCAAGACTTGAAAAAAGATAACTACCTCTCATCAATTAGGCATAGGATCTTGGCACAAGGATTAATAGGCTTGTTAATGTTCCATAATAGATCCCTGAAATCAGTGGCGGAGCCAGAAATTATTTTTAGGGGGGCCTAAATTAATTTTTTTTTAAATTTCCTTCAACTTTTTACATCCGGACTTGGGACCGATATAATAAGCTTTAAAAATGATAAAACTTTGATAGTGAATTAATTTATTTTTTTCCTTCTCAAAATGACTTCCAATCATTAAATCATTTGATTTCTGCTAGAACGTGTTCAATATAAGCATGTTATGTTTGGAAGCCATTTGATAATCCAAATTATTGTTTAAACCTTCCAAATATGCTTTAGGTCTTTGATTTGGAGTCATTTGGGTTCGGATTGAGTCGAATTTGGTGTCGTTGGGTTTGTATTTTTGAGACGTTCAGTTCGACTATAAGTTTGCTGAAATCGGAGTTCAAATGATCTCCGGTTTAATTTCTGAAGTTTTCAACTCGATTTTATCTTTAGATTCCCTATTTTTTCATTTTTTTTAGGGGGGGTAGGGGGGGGGGTGGGCACGTGCCCCCCCTTCCCTCCGCCGGTGCCTGAAATCTCCAATCAAATACTTCTTACTCTTATGCTTTTTCCTTCTAAATCCTTATAACTGTGCCTCACTTTTATGTGCAATGGAAAGAGATTGATCTTCTATATTCTCCACCTCCTGCTCCATCTCCTCATTCTATACCTCATCCCCAACTACAATGGTATGATAACTATAATTACAATATTTTAGGTTGGAGTTTTATTCTTCATGGCAATGGCCATAATGCATCATATCCCTCTTCAGCTCTCTCCATGTTATCTCTTATGGCATCCTACCCCATGGATAGGGCTGTGAATGAGTTGAGTCGAACTTGAGATGTAAGGAATTTGAGTTTGGCTTGTTGATAAAAAGTGTAGCTTGAATTTGGGCTTGAGCTCAAGTGAAGCCCATAGAATGAGCTCGAGGTTGGCTCGTCAATTTATTCCCATGCTTAAGGGGCCCGATAACTCAACTTGAGAGGAATTCATGATGATAGCTCACTGGCAGTGCATCGGTGATGGAAGTCGTGGGTGGATCTCGTTGGAAAAGAAACTGATGGGAGTAACTCTAAACTTTAAAGAAAATGAAGTCGTGGCAGAGCTCGCCGGAGAATGAAAGATGAAATCATCGTCATTGGAAGAAGATGACGACATTGTGAATCACAAAATTGAAGGAGCTATTGAATAACTGTTTTGCACAATATGACTCTTGAGCTATTGAATAGTTGTGCTACACGATATGACTCGAGTCGAATGAAAGATAAATTCATGTATATGCAATATGGAATAGAGCAAAGAGGAAATCAGATAAGCCTTGGAGTAATATCTTATTATCTTCAATAAAAATAATTATAGTTATTACAGTAAGTCATTTATAAGAAATCATAAGTGCAACTTTATAGAGTGGCAGACATCCTTTTAAATTGTGGGTGGGGACAATTACTTTCAATTGTTATTGGCATAAGACATACATATCTTAATCAAGCTAACTTGTAAGCCGACGAGTCGAGTCTTGCAAAAATTTGAGTTCGAGCTCATTTAATACACAAATTCAGGTTTGAGCTCAAGCTCGAGCTTATGGCTCAATGAACTCAACTAGCGAGCTCGTCAGTGAGTTGAGTTTAAGTGTATTCAACACACCCTTACTCATGGAAATGATTCATCATCGTCAACCAATCCGAGTATATCGATAAAATTAATATTTTATTTATCTTGGTTGATAATGTCACCAACTATAAAAAAAAATTAATCCAAGCTTGTAAACATCATTCATCTTATTGAGCTTTGAGAATGCTCTCTCCAGTTCTGAATTCTTGAAGTTTTTTCCATCCAGGTAGTTAGGTAATAACTTAATCCATTATAATTAAATTCCTACTAATGTAGGTATTCTCTAATTTTTGATCTAATGATCAGTCTAAATTGAGCAATGCCAAATGTTATGTTTTTCCTCTAATATTGAACACAATAAAGTAGCTATCACTCTCATCATTATCAACCATCTTTAATAACAACTAATGAATTAAGGCACCGAAGAACTATAGTCCATGACACTTGAACTGCTTGAAGGGGCATATCTGAGCATTGGCAATGAGGTCATTAACATGAAATTGCTAAATAATTTTCTCAATCACACCCCTAATTATATGACCTTAGGAGCATAATGCATATATATACAAGGTTGTGAAAGTCAGACCAGACAATGAACAGGAAGAATGAGAGGTTCAAAGTTCGACCGGTTCGACTGGTCGAATCGGGGTCGAACCGGATGATGTAATAAATAATAATATTATTAAAAATTAATAATATTAATAGAATAATTATGGTAATCTAACCTAAAACCATATAATTCTAAGAATGTAAACTATATAATTTTAATAGATTATCTCTCAATATAATTAATTAAATTGAAATGATGAATATATTATAATATAATTATAATTTATAAAACATATAGTTTAATTATATTATATTTATGAATATCTAATAATTTAATTATAATTAATATTTAATATTTAATTATAATTATAATAAATGAGCTTTTTATAATATACATTATAACAAATTAAAAACTTCAATATAATATATAAATTTATAATAATAAATTTACAAATGTGAAATAAGAATAATATTTAATATAATATATAAATTTATATTATTAATTTATATAATATACATTATAACAAATTTATAATACAAATTAAAAAAACTTTGCACCTAACCATCCCAAATTTGTGGCCCAACTAGCCCAAATTTGTGGCCCAACCAACCCAAATTAATGACCCTATAAAGCTCAAACTCACATTCAAGCTCATATGACATTCATGTAATTTTTAGTGCTACATCATAAAGGAGTATAAGATGGTTGTCTTTTAGCTCTTTATATAGTTCCATCTTCTCTAACAAAACTTATTTTATAAGATGATATTCATATATTATGGTATTAAAAATCTCATTATTTAATAAAAAAAATTATTTTAAAAACAGTAATAAAGTAAAATATAGTGTTTATATTTTATTTAAAATAAAAAAATTAAAACCGGCCGTCGGTTCACCGGTTGAATTGCCTGTTCAGGCCGGTTCTCTGTGAAGCCGGTTTTTAAATTGGATCTGATCGGACAACTGGTCGGTTCACGATTGAACTGGTCGGTCTGGTCCGATTTTTAAAACCTTATCTATATATGTATGATTAGAGAATACACATTTGAATGCATAGTAAAATGAACATAGAATCAATTCTTAAATAGAGGGAGAGGGTGAAACATAATATTATGGGCTTAAAAAATTCACAACCCAACTCAACTACGACGGTTTTGAAATTTAAAGGTCAAAGTTTTATAAGGTAGATTAAATTTAAGATATAATACTACTCATATATTTCAGTCTCATTTTATGAGGATTTATGCTTTGATTATGGTTTTTCGTAGGAGTAAGGTCTTATGGTTAGTTACCCCTCTTGGAGATGAGAGAGCTTTCGATTAAAATTTGTCGTTATAAGCTAAGTATTTAGCATATAATAGTAGCAATTTGAAATTTATCGTGTTACTCTTAAAGTAGAAGGCGGGGAAATGATGACAAACTAGATCAAGATCACATAGTTTTATCATCGTAATTTGTCATTGTTTATAATTTACTTAATCAGAGGAGATACTCGGTCTAACCTAATCAGAATACCATTATCAGTAGCCAGAGATTGCTTAGCCTAAGGGAGCCCTTAAACTCATAGTGGATGTTTGTTAAAATTTAAGTAAATCTTAATTATGAGAGGATTTTGTGACTTATTAAATGTACCCCATGATTTATTACCCAATGACTTTTAGTGATTGGGTTATAACTCACATGCTCTAGTTGTGATAAATTTTGTTGTGTCATTTTACACAACAACCATTCGATCAGAGGCTCCAATCATAATTATTTATCTGTGATGTCTTTTGATGGTAAAACCATCAATTAGAGGACATATATCATTTCCTAACTAGCGAGAGATCATTTGAGAATGAATTATATCGATATATTGAACAAAAAATTAGCTATGTGTGAGATAATGTTATTTTTAAATTTGTCATCCTTGATAAACGATTATGAAACGTGGATGTATTTTTCTTTAAGTTTGTGGAAGGGTAGGGGTGTCAAAACTGAGAGTTCATGTCAACCTGTTTTCCATACGGGTTGGGTTTGTGTTCGAGATTTTGACCCGTTTATAAAATCAGGTTGGATTCAAGTTAACCTGGAAACTTGAAATGACCCGGAGGCACTCATACTTTGCCCTTCGCAGCACGATCTAGCCTTCGCGAGTCACGAGTTGCACCCTCCTGCATGACATAATGCTCGATTATATGTTCAAAATTTGTCCTTCTCACCGCACCCACACTTCTCCCTCTGCACCGCACCCACACTTCGCTCTCTGTACCACACATAGACTCTGACCTTCGAATTGCAACCCCAGTCTCAGGAGCCAATGAACCCTCCAGCGGACTAACGCTCGTGTTTAGACTCTGGCCTTCGCCCTCTGCATCACAGTGCTAGCGAGCCCTCCTTTGGACCTGCACTCACATTCGGACTCCACCCTCTAGACGAAGCGGTTGCGAGCCTCGCGGACCAACGTTCGCGTTTGGACTTCCGCATAGGTGCACCCGAATTCATGCTCGTGTTCAGACTCCTCTTGCTATATATCGGGTTCCCAGGTCAGGCTGGGTTAACCCGGTGGGTTGAGTCTAGGTTTGAATTTCTGACTCGTTTATATAATCGGGCCAGGTTCTGGTCAACCCATTTGGACCCAGATCAATTTCGGGTTCAACCCGAACATGACTCAAAAACCCATTTTGACACCCCTATGGGTGGGTAGATTTCACCTGAATGATTTGAATTTTCTTAATTTTTTTTTATATATTGTTTATTTGAATTCTAACCCAAAATAATTTACATAAGGATTTAAGAGCATTTTTAAAAGTAGAGCACCTCGAGTTGAGATTTATTTTCAACATGATCATTATTGGAATGTTTGAATATTTATTTTATTATTTGAACATTATCAATTTTGTCCATTTGTTAACAAAGGATCATGTTTAAATGTTATAATTTTGAGCTACTAATGAGCTATACCGAGTAATCCCAAAAAAATATTGAGTAAAACTCGGTATTTTTTGGGATTATTCGGTATTGCTCGGTATAACTCGGTATTGATCTTTACAGAACGGTATTGCTAGGTATTATTTTCTCGTTATTATCAAATAATACCTAATAATATCGAGTAATAATTCTCTGATCTAACGTAGAGCTACGTCCGATCAGAAGACGTTATAAAAGTTCCTCGGCGACGGCGGGTAATGGGAGAAATTATTGCGTGTGGAATCCGATCACAACGATGTGTTCGGTTGCTTACGTGGAAAGGGTTAAACAGTCAATTGACTTGCGTAAACCTCGTAAACCCGACCCGTCTTCCAGCCCGACCCGGGAGATTTAGGTTGGCGCTTCTTTTTTCAGAATTTAAGGCGCGCGCGAATCACCGCAATATATAAAGCTTAGAGCCAAAATTTTCGCAGAGAAGCCAAAATTTCGCAGAGAAAATGCCGATGAAGATGGAGATTGATCTGGAGGAGGATGTTGGTTTTTATGAGCAGATAATATTTTCGCAGGTCTCGGAGGAAGTCGATAACCTTGAGAATGCCGACGTCCCGGAAACAAACGCACATGAAGCAGAACACGTAGAACCAGTGGGTTTGGACGAAAAGTTAAGCATCTCGGTAAAGTTCGCCTCCTTCAAGTTTTCATTGTGCATTTATTGTGTTTAGCAAAGATGCGGTTTTTTATCAACAATGTGCATAATGTAAAATTGTAATTGATTTAAAAAGAATACTCGATGTTCTCTTCTTCTAAAGCATTATTGATCTAGGCTACAATAAGGATTTTGTAGTTCGATTTTCTTATTTCAAGGTTTGTTGCGTATTATTTGCGTATGTATTGCGTATACATTGCGTATATATTTGCGTATATATTGCGTATACATTGCGTATATATTGCGTATACATTGCGTATACATTGCGTATGTGTTGCTTAATTGCTGCTTATCATTTGCGTATATGTTGCGTATTGGTTGCGTATTTTACCATTTACTTATTGCGTATTTCTCAGGATGTTTATGTTAATGAGAAAGAAGCATACGAGGCTTATCGTTCTTATGAATATAATCTTGGTTTTAGTGTTCGTAAGGATCATCACAGTTACTGGCCAAATTCCAGAAATTTAAAATCCAAGGACTTTGTTTGTTCAAAAGCTGGTTTCAAGAAGTTGTCTGATCTTAATATCCAAAGGAAATATCGAAGATCAGATACTCGAACTGGTTGTCCAGCTATGGTTAGGTTTACAGTGGATGAAGCTGGATATTGGAAGGTGAAAAAATTTATTGAAAATCACAATCATGATTTGCCTAGGCCAGAAGACCGGCATCTTCTTAGATCATGCAGGAATATGTGTGATGAAAAAGCTTCTGTTCTTAAAGCAATGACAGATGCTGGGATAAGAACAATTGATGCATTTTCCTTCCTTGCTGATGAAGTTGGAGGTGTTGAAAATATTGGATTCACAAGGAGGGATGCGTACAACTTTATTCAAAAAATAAAAAGAGCTAAGATTGAACTTGGGGACACTAATACTTTGATTGAGTTATTTAAAAAACGACAACTTAATGATAACATGTTCTCTTGGGATGTCCAGAAGGATGAATTTGATAGATTGTTAAATTTTTTTTGGGTTGATGCGATTGGTAAGATAGATTATGACTGCTTTGGTGATGTGGTAATTTTTGATACAAGTTATAGGCTTAATAAGTATAATTTGGTATGTGCACCATTTGTTGGGGTTAATAATCATTGGCAAAACATTTTGCTTGGGGTGGCCTTCTTGTCCGAATAGACAATTGAATCATTTACGTGGGTGTTTACAACTTTTGTTCGAATGATGGGTGATAAACAGCCAATAACAATATATACAGATCAAGACCAGGCAATGGCTAGGGCCATAGAAGTTGCACTACCTCACAGTCGTCATAGACTGTGCCAATGGCATATCCGAAAAAAGGCTCCATCAAAAGTATCGTGCTACAATACCAACAACAAAGTCAAAGGCCTCTTCAATAAGTGTTTGAGCAGATGTGACTCTGAGGAGGAGTTTGAGAATGCATGGGCTGAATTGATCATACAAGGGAACCTCCAAGATCATGTTTGGTTGCAGGATCTTTATAGGATAAGGAATAAGTGGTCAACTGCCTTCAATAAGGATTATTTTAGCATGGACATTCTATCCACACAACGTAGCGAGTCTACTAATAATGTGTGTCATGGCATTTCTAAGCCCACAAGTTCTTTAACTGATTGCTTTTTGGGTTTAGAGAAGTTGATGAGGAATTGGCGCTGGAATGAACAGGATAAGAATTATAGATGCAGCCACTCCGAAATAGAACCTGTAATAAAAAACTGCTCAATATTAAAGCAAGCTGCTCAATTTTATTCAAAGAAGCTATATTCATTTTTTGAATAAGAATTTCTACAAGGTGTAGGTGTAATGAGTGTAGAGCTTGAGTCTAGTGATTCTTCTAAATTTTTTGTCTATTACATCGAGACCAAGGATCACTCTAAACCATGGGTTGTTGATTTTGATGCACAAAATGGTAACATTCAATGCTCCTGTAGAAAGTTTGAAACGATGGGTTTATTGTGTTCTCACTGCATAATAGTTTTGAGGCAAATGGCTATTTGGAAAATCCCCGAGAAGTACCTACTGTTGCGATGGTCAGCACGAGCTCGACAAGATATATATGCTGGTCTAAATTTGAAAGAAAATTCTCAGAATAGCTCTGAAGCTAGTAGTGGATTCATATTCAGAAATTATATCAGCAGGTTTGCATATGAAATGAGCATACGAGCGCAGCTGAATGAGGGTGGTGAAGAATTCCTAATGGCTGCGATGAAGGATACATCTGTAAAACTCGATTTGGTTGATTTTGGGAAGAGAAAGACATACAAGACTACACAGGGTGGCAGTGTACAGCTGAAAGACCCTCTAAAGCGTAGACCTAAAGGCATATCCAATGCTAGGCTGAAAAGCCACTGGGAAAAAAAGACAAAGAGTATGATATTTTATTTTCTGAATAATTTTATTTATTGCCTATTTTGACATATTGTTATTAATTTTTTTAACAGGGAAAGCACCAATGAAGAAATACACAACAAAATTTGAGACTCCTTCAAGCATGCCCGAATGCTTAAGTGAGAATTTCATAAATTTTGTACACTCCAAGCAACAATCAGATCAGCAGTGTAATTTCACAAGCATACCCGAATGCTTCACTGAGGACTTCATAAATGCTGTACATTCCAGTCAGGCATCTCCAGCTAAGCATTACAATTTCTCAAGAATGCCCGAATGCTTTACGGAGGATTTCATATCACAAGCATGCCCGTCTAGTCAGGCATCAGTACAGCAGTTCACCAGCATGCCTGAGTGCATGACAGACGATTTCATAGCCGGGGAACCGTCCAGTCAACCATCAGTAAAGCGAGCAAAGCATTCTAATCGAACAAGCATACCCAAATGCTTCACTGAGGAACACATAACAGGTGTACGTTCCAAAAAGCCATCAGCAAAATACCTGAAGTTGATGATGGATATCATTAAAACAGAGAAATCCATGTTATAAGAATATTTGTATGATGGATATTTATTTGTAAGAATATTTGTATGATGGATATTTATTTGTAAGAATATTTGTTGATGGATATTTATTTGTAAGAAGATTTGTTTTAGCTGTCAAATTTAATTTGCGTATGTCCCGCATATACAGCGCGTATGTACCGCGTATACAACGCGTATGTCCTGCGTATGAAATGTGTATGGCCTACGTACACAACCATCAAGTCTCAGTGGGAAATTCATAAAAATTATTTTAAAAGGATGCTAAAATGAGTATTTGAATGTTTCATACCGAAAGAATGCATCGAATCATTTAAATCTTAATTAATTTGATTTTTTTATCAAAGAATCAAGAACTGCCTTATGCGTATGAAATGCGTATGAAATGCGTATGGCCTGCGTCTGACTCGCGTACGTAAAGCGTATAATCTGCGTATTCATAAAACCTTAATGAAAACATTTCTTAATCGATTTGAATTAAGGATCAAAGGTTGGAAAACCTATATTAGACGATCCTTGCTGGTTTTATTGATAGGGAGTTGCATTCGAATTAATTTGACTCCACTCCACATACTCTAATGAATGCTCCACCATAGGAGCATTACACCCACACCCAAGAACCATCGCTTGTGTAGCACAAGGGTGTACACAACCATCAAGTCTCATTGGGAAATTCATACAAATCATTTTAAGTCGATGCTAAAATGAGTATTTGAATGTTTCATACCGAAAGAATGCATCGAATCATTTAAATCCTAATTAATTTGATTTTTTTATCAAAGAACCAAGAACTGCCTTATGCGTATGAAATGCGTATGGCCTGCGTCTGACTCGCGTACGCAAAGCGTATAATCTGCGTATTCATAAAACCTTAATGAAAACATTCTTAATCGATTTGAATTAAGGATCAAAGGTTGAAAAACCTATATTAGACGATCCTTGCTGGTTTTATTGATAGGGAGTTGCATTCGAATTAATTTGACTCCACTCCACATACTCTAATGAATGCTCCACCATAGGAGCATTACACCCACACCCAAGAACCATCACTTGTGTAGCACAAGGGTGTACACAACCATCAAGTCTCATTGGGAAATACAAATCATTTTAAGTCGATGCTAAAATGAGTATTTGAATGTTTCATACCGAAAGAATGCATCGAATCATTTAAATCCTAATTAATTTGATTTTTTTATCAAAGAACCAAGAACTGCCTTATGCGTATGAAATGCGTATGGCCTGCGTCTGACTCGCGTACGCAAAGCGTATAATCTGTGTATTCATAAAACCTTAATGAAAACATTCTTAATTGATTTGAATTAAGGATCAAAGGTTGAAAAACCTATATTAGACGATCCTTGCTGGTTTTATTGATAGGGAGTTGCATTCGAATTAATTTGACTCCACTCCACATACTCTAATGAATGCTCCACCATAGGAGCATTACACCCACACCCAAGAACCATCACTTGTGTAGCACAAGGGTGTACACAACCATCAAGTCTCATTGGGAAATTCATATAAATCATTTTAAGTCGATGCTAAAATGAGTATTTGAATGTTTCATACCGAAAGAATGCATCGAATCATTTAAATCCTAATTAATTTGATTTTTTTTATCAAAGAACCAAGAACTGCCTTATGCGTATGAAATGTGTATGGCCTACGTCTGACTCGCGTACGCAAAGCGTATAATCTGCGTATTCATAAAACCTTAATGAAAACATTCTTAATCGATTTGAATTAAGGATCAAAGGTTGAAAAACCTATATTAGACGATCCTTGCTGGTTTTATTGATAGGGAGTTGCATTCGAATTAATTTGACTCCACTCCACATACTCTAATGAACCGTTGTCTGCGTATATACGTTGTATGAGCTGCGTCTGAAACGCATATGATTCGCGTATAGAGTGCGTATTTTAAATTCCTCAGTATAAATTTCTTAATCGATTTATATGAATGATCAATGGTGAGAAACATTATATTCAACACATAGAATCTTTCTTAATTACAAGGAAAATATACCAGTTATGTACATAAATTTAAAATATAAAAGTTCATTTCATTGCAGCACAAAACAGTCCGTATGCAAATTCTGCTCTATATTTGGGCATATTCTCTTGCCAATCCGTTCTCTGCATCCAGCCGGAGTTGTTTTGTCGAACAATATTGTCCATGTATTTGCAAACGAACATACCACAATCTGTATTGTTGGTCTGAGTTGGCGCCTTCTTCATTGTCTTGAAACTCCATTTAGTGATATTTTGACGGAAGGCTTTTTTGCAATCCTTGTTTAAACTTGCAATCTGAACAATATATGGAATAGAATTAAGTCACTTAAAAATAATCACGAAATTTGTAAATAGTTCAAGATTAGAATCAAACTCACTATCTTCACAGCAATACTTCTATGCATAGGGCTGGGTATAGAGTCGTAAAATTCTCACCTTTTCTGCTTTATGTAACCTGCTAGAAGGGTCCAGTGATTTCCGTGAATAATTGGATTAATTATAATACTGCTTGACTGAACATAATTGTAGTCTATGTGTTCGAGGAATAGACCTGTAAAAAACGGGTCACGGGTCGGGTTCGGGCCCAACCCGAAATTGACCCGACACTGTTTAACCCGACCCAACCCGACCCGTTTTTGCAAACGGGTCGGTTTTCCGAACCCGAACCCGACCCGCTTCGGGTCCGGGTCAACCCGACCCGACCCGCTTCGGGTATATTTAATTAAAATTTTTTATTTAATTCATTTTATTTAAATTTAAATCAAATTAAGGGTATATTTACTTCAATTAATTTAAAATAAATCAAGATTAATTTAATTTGGGCAATAATATTTATAATTTTTTGAAATATTATTTACTTATTTCATAAAAATTCATTAAAATCCTCCAAAATTAATTAAAAACGGGTCAAACCGGGACGATTTCGGGTTTCCGGGTCAACCCGAACCCGACCCGGTTTTACAAACGGGTCAAAATCTCTAACCCGAACCCGACCCGGTTCGGGTTCGGGTTAACCCGAACCCGAAATTTTCGGGTTGGGTTTTCGGGTCGGGTCCAATATTGACAGGTCTATCGAGGAACAACACTGATTTTACATCCTTTACCTTGTAATGCTGCAAACAATTAAATATAAGAATTAAATAGTTCAAATTAAAAATTATATATAAAATAAACTAGTATACTAACCTAATACATTGGTGAGATGTATAGATATTTTTCATACTGATCTGGTGAAATTTTAGACTTCTCATTTAATAAAATGGCAAAAGCATCAATATGGTCATTGTCCAGGTAACTGTCTGATAATATTTCGTCGATCATGCGTCTTGAAATCATGACGTTCCCAGATCCAAATACACGCATGCTACTGAAATATTTAAACAAAAAATGCGAATAAGGTACGCACATTATACGCATAAAAAAACACATTAAATACGCAATACGTACGCACAAAATACGCACGTAATACGCATACCAAACGCACGTAATACGCATACCATAAGCGCATTATACTAAGATAAAATACCTGTCAAGATATTTCTTTATGTTTTCCCTCAGAAAAACTTCCTGCACTGGACTCAACATTTCCACGCCTTTGTAATTAACTGTGGGACTTGCAGGGTATCCCTTTATTACAACATCATCAACATTGATTATTTCTGTAGTTTGAGGAACTTTATGGGGAACTTTTTGGAATGGAACAATTTCTTTCGAATGTTCTTGTTGTGGGGGAGCTTCTTTGGACTGTTCTTCTTGGGGGGGAGGTTCTTTGGACTGTTCTTCTTGGGGGGGGAGCTTCTTTGGACTGTTCTTCTTGGGGGGGAGCTTCTTTGGACTGTTCTTGTTGGGGGGGGAGCTTCTTTGGACTGTTCTTCTTGGGGGGGGGAGCTTCTTTGGACTGTTCTTGTTGGGGGGGAGCTTCTTTGGACTGTTCTTCTTGGGGGGGGGGGGGGGGGGCTTTTTTTGGACTATTCTTGTTGGGGGGGAGCTTCTTTAAAAAGTTCTTCTTGGGGGGGAGCTTCTTTAAAAAGTTCTTCTTGCGGGGGAACTTCTTTGGTAATTACTTCTTAGGCAGTTTCTTCAGGGATGTGGTGTACCCTTTTCTGCTTCTTCTTTTGTTTTTGGCTTGATTTTCTCCCTAATTTATTCTTTTTACTAACCCTTTCAGCAGCCTGGGTCATCTCAACATCATTCATTTTTTCTGGGGCGTCGGTCTTGGTGGTTCAGATGATATCCGAATATTGTTGGGGGATGGAATAGTATGGGGAATGAATGATGAGGAGGAGGGAGCAGCTTGCTGATCAGGCTTAATACTTCCTTGGACAATGCAATTTTGGAGATTCTCATCAATAAGATCAACTCTCTTCACAATTTGTTCAAAATTCTTCCTCATTCTACCTTCAAATTCCAGGAAGAGTTGGAAAATGGACTCCTGCACAATCCCTATTATTTTCTTTTCAAGTTCATCTAAGGGTTGGGGTTGGGGTTGGGGTTGGGTTTTCAAGGCGGATTTGGGCTGCAGAGGAGATTATGGGGGGAGATGATGTTCAGGTGTGTTAGTTTGAATGGGTGAAAGAGGGGTTGATGGATATTTCTTTACACCCAAGAGATCACATTCTTCAGGGGTTACTCCTTGGATGTCAACAAAAATCTGTGAAAAATTATTCTCAAATAAATACGCAATCTAAACGCAATCATATACGCAATCATATACGCAATATATACGTATTATATACGCATACAGTACGCACAAAGTACGCAAGTAATACGCATAATATACGCAAACCGTACGCAGTATGTAAGCAATATGTAAAACTTTTTACAATAAATACCTGTCTTCTCTTTAAATTAACAAATAATTTGTCAGTCTTCTCAGTGTTATATACAATATCATCAGACCATCGAAGGAAACGGGGCCTTCTGTCAGGATACTTTGGGAGATGAATGGAAGTGTGCTCCAAAAACCAAACCTGCATAAAATTTAGATATTCTCAGTTAGTTTTAGCAAAACAATCAGTCAATTAAAATGTTTAATAAGAATTATTTTAGCACTCATAATAAGCAGTGGCACAAATCCATTGACATAACCCGCTGGCCTGTTTTTTGAGATCTTCACAGCTACATTATTAAAATCTGTAATTAGGCATTCCCAAATTGCCCATGCCCAGTTAATTGATGAAAAATCATCAACATTATTTGCTATTGTCTTAAGCATCTTAGGAACTTTAAAGTTGGATTGTTGGAAAAATAAATTAGAACACAAATACATAATAAATGTTTTCAACATGGTATCTGGGGAGCTTTCCCTAGTCAACTCAAACAATTCAGTCTTAATATCCTTTGAGCTGATTGTTGAAGTCGGCAAGGTCATCCAAGTAATCTCCTCACCTCTATTTGATAGTCCAGTGAGGAGGGCCACTTCATCAGCTGTGAAAGGGACAACATGGCCCTCTATAATGAAGCTTTGCTTTTCAATGTTCCACATTGTCAGCAGCTGGTAGATAAGTGGGGCGTTTTGCTCAAATCCAGGAAATTGAAGAAATTGATAAATATTAAGTTCCTTTTATTTTTCTTCAATTTCAACAGGAATTATATCTGAAAATGTATCACACATTGTTCTGAAAGTTGAAACATAGCATCTATATGATATAGGACGAACGTAAATCTGCGTAGAATAAGAAACTATAATTAATTTAGAGAAGCATATTATAAATACGCATATAAAACGCAACAAAAAATACGCATACCATACGCAACGAGTACGCATACCATACGCGTTCTGTACGCATACCATACGCGTTATGTACGCATACCATACGCGTTGTGTACGCATACCATACGCGTTATGTACGCATACCATACGCGAAGTACGCAAAGGATGAGAAAAATATCACCAGAAATCTATGGTTTAGGGTACATTAATCATTTTTGTTTATTGGAAGTTTAGTTTTATGATTTAAATATCAAAAGTACTTATTATAAAAAGTTAGGTTTTGTCTTCAACATATACGCAGAAAGTAAATGAAGTTTACGCAGATTATACACATTGGGTACAAAGAAAATATGCAGAAAGAACGAGAATGGTGAGATAAATTTAAACTTTTATAGTTACTAGGAATGATTTAAATTTATTTTTTGGTTTCTTCAGCAAATACGCGTTGAATACCAAAGATATCCGTAGTTCATTTTATGTCAATGTAAGAATTTTCGCACCTTTCTCTTTGCAGGTGAATCCTTTTCCACGTCCATGATGAGAAGAAGAGATTGCTGGATGAATTCAGCGAGAGTTTTTTGCTGGAAGCTCGGGAGTAATGGAGCGAATGGCCGAAATGTCGAATTTGAAAAATGTTAAAATTTTCCGCCTTTTTCATTGTATGTACTGGGCGGGCTTTCGTTTTAGTCGGACCTTAACTTTCCACGTAAGCACGCCACGCGTTTTATTTTTATTGGCTACTGTTACAGACCGAACACATTGTTGTGATCGGATTCCACACTCAATAATTTCTCGGGTAATGGGCTATGCGTTAGAATCCCTAGGAAATGGACCCCACGTGAGAAACCAGAAATGAGTACAATCCCGCGCTCGAATCCGTGATAACTGGCGAAAGAGAGCGAGCGAGGGAGCAAGAGAGAGAGAGAGGATCTTCGTCTCCGTGCTATCCTTCTGATCTTGCGAACCCTAATCTACTTTTACCACGGCTGTGAGGTGAGCGCTGCCATTATTCTTGAAATATTTGTGTTTTATTTGAAATTTAATATAAGAAAATCGTTATTTTGGAATGTTCCGTTTCTCCGCCTATGCGCCTGCGATATTTTGACTCGATTGCGCTCTCTGGCAAGGGTTTATCCTTGGCTCACTGTCTTCTTTTGAAAGGGGGCATGGTTGAGATTCGGATCTAATAATAAGTTTTAATGTTGATTCCCAGCTGCCATCTAAAAGTTTTAGTCTGCAGTTCATGGCCGATGCTATCGAGATATGAAACAATTAGAATTGTTTAAGGGTTAGGACCGGTAGGAACGCTGCTGGAATATACCGATATCTTTATTTTTTATTTCTTGTTCTTTTTATATGGAGCAATGCCCTGAAGTAGCCCGTAGCCTGATAATTTTCTTGAAGGAGGAGAAAAAAATTGGGATTATCCGGCTTCTTTCTGAATAATCATCAAGAGAGATGCTTACTGTTCAGTCACAAAATTAAGCCAAACGACTCATAATGGTATGAAAAAAAAAAATATAAAAAACACAGTTCAGTACTAAGTAATTAGCGGGCATACAATTGTCAGGCTTTACTACATGTTTAGTAAATTGGGAGTGTTTCTGAATTGTTAGATGTTCAGTTTCAGGTACCAGCCTAGATTCTTTGTTTAGTGTCAGATCATAAGGTATTAGTTATTTTGTCTTTTTGATGTCATTATCTTTGTTTGTCATTTGTTATTTGTTAGGAGAAAATAGTCATTTAAATTGTGGATGTGTTTGTATTTTTTTTTTTTTTTCTCTTAGGCTTAGATTGTCCAGTAAAAAAATGGCAAGTGTTACAAATAATATGCCTCAGGTTATAATAAAAGATAATTGATTATGGAATAATGATATGAATTCCCTTTTACATCCTCTTTGGGAATTGATTCCTCTCTCTTTCGTCTAATCGCGAACTTCTTTCTTTATCACACTTTACCACCCTACCATAGAGGTAATCTGTTTTTTTTTAGCCTCTTTATTCTATTTACCTCCTATTTTCTTCTTGTTCACTGGATTCTTCTCTTTTCAACTAATCAAAGTAACATAATTTCATTAACTTGATCACCATCATTTATTACTAGCACTAAAGTTTGAATCAAAAGTGTTCTTCATGAAAGAGTAAGAGTTCATCGGTGTAGTTTTTTGCTGTATGCTTATACTTTCTTGAGCATTATAAATAAATTTTGGTGTTTGGCATAACATCCACGAGAGCTAGAAATCAGCTATTTGGTGTGATATATATGGTAGCTCTTTTAGAAAAGTACTTTTATGATTTTTAGCTTTTTATGTTATCACCTTACTGATTAATTGTCTTATTTGGATATACTATTATCATGGATATACTATTATAATTAAATGCAATCCATAATATCCACTTTGTTCATTCTATCAACCTATATCAACATCACAGCAATTTTTTAACAAGCAACCAGAACACTCACAACATGTAAAACCACAATTTTAACAAGATTTTACCAAACATTCATCTACGTGACAACAGAGAACAAAACACCAGTATATAACACATCACAAGCAATTAAAGAAACAATATTAAACTGAGCCTAATGTCTTGATTTTTAGTTTTCAAGAGAATTTGGTATCACTTCATCTTTTTCTAATTCATTCTGTCTATCATGCCATACACACTCAACATTAATTTTGAAAAACTTCCACCCAACCTCTCACTTTGAAATCCAATCTAGATCATGAAATCCTACCTCTTGAGCGTTTCAATTTTTGGTTTATGTAAAATTATGTTCCTGTTTTTGATATTCTTCCTTGTTCTTGCATCCAAAGTCTTCTTTCATCAGCTTGTCACATCAATCTATTTGATTTGTCACAATAAGCTCAGAAAAAAGGGGAAAACTAAAAATTTTGATGTAAAAAAAAAGAATATTAATTTGTGAAAAGTTTGATGAAAATTGAATTTTAATTCAAAATTCAAATAAAATTTGAAAAATTGTTGTCATTTTTATGTCATTTCTTTTTATTTTTTAACCAAGATTTCTATTCATAAAATCCTTCACAATTATCTCCACATTATCTTTTAAAAATTCTTGTGCTTTGAATTTCAAATTTCAAATTGAATTCAAATATTGAATTTCAAAGACCTGAATTCAATATTTGAACTCAAGCTTTTATCATAATCTCTTTTCAGTATTTTTTTCCATATTTTTTCCAACTCTCTAGACCCAATTAAACTTAATATTTATTTCCAAAACTAATTTGACCCATTTTCCAAAATCATGCTTGACCCATGCAACCTAACCAATTGATTAACCAAATCCTATCTGATCAAGCCAACCCAATATGGTCAGCCAAGTCAAATCTTTGCCTAAATGAAGAAAACACAAGTTTTTTCAGTCAATTATATAAAATATAATGATCATTTAGATCGGTCATAACTGTTTATGAAAACTTCAATACTTTTAGTGGTATATTTTTGGAAATGTGAATGATGTTCTTGAGAATCTATGGCGAGCGCCTTCTATCAGTTTTGTTGAAGGTGTTCTTCCTCTTCATTTGTTCTTCCTTGTGATGGACTTTCTTTCATCACCTCTACATGAGGATGTATTTCATTTTCTTGTTTGCCTTATGACATGTTTTGTACTGGATGAAATTAACAATACATCGAGGTCTTTCAGTTTTCCTTAGGTAACATTTCAACTCCCCAAAGTCAAATTATTCGTGGCCCTGAGGAATTAATTCAATGTAACCTTGTTTATGCAAAGTTGGCAGATCAAGGATATTGTAAAACATCAACCAATTTGGCAGATCAAGGATCACCAAATGCTTTTCTAAATCTCAAAACGTTATTTCAATATAGTCTCTTTGGTGAACCTTATGGGTTAACATGTGTGACAAGTTTAAATTTATGTTATTTATTCCCTTATTCGATCTTTTTCGGCCTCCTTTTTGTTAATGCTTTTCTTTCTCATATTAAATTTATTTTATGTGAAGCACAGAAGGCTATGTTATTCATCATATTTGATTTGATTAGGAGATATCTAGTTGATTGTATTACAATTCTTATTTCACGATAAAAAGGTTTTAATTATCAATGCTACTTATATAATTTTTTTGTTGAATGCCAGTTCTTACATATATAATTTTGTAAATGAAGCCTCTTGATTTTTCTATGTTCTAATTCTTGCATTTATTTCCAATATTTTATGAATATCAATAGTTTGAGTTGTGAAAAAAGCCTCAGAAATAATTTTTTACCTGAGGCCTTTTTAAAACTGGGCAACTATTCAGTAAAAGCAAGTATCTTACCTCTTGCTTTAGGAAATTTTGAGCCGTAGCCCTTAATATTGCATTTTTCCTTGAGAAGTATGATCTATGATAGGCATATGATGGAGTTTTAACCAGTAATAATATATATGAAGTGATAAGATTAGCTTTTGGCCATCCTATGCTGTCCTATTCTTTCTGGCTGAGTTGATGGTTCCAATGGCAAAGCTTAGGCAGTGGGGGTAGTGTTGTTACTAACGATTTCACTGAATCAGCAGCTTGCTTGTTTTTTTTTTTTTTAAATTTGTTTTTTTCTGTCCCCATTTGTGTAAATTCCAAGGATTTGAATTTTGAAAGCTAAGCTTTCCACAAAGCATGCACACCCTATTTGGATCTAAAATTTGCCTTGATGAAGTAGTTTTAGAATGAAGTCTCATAAAGCATTTTTTCTAATAGAATCTTCTTGATCTATTTAAAACTGGGCAACTATTCAGTAAAAGCAAGTATCTTACCTCTTGCTTTAGGAAATTTTGAGCCGTAGCCCTTAATATTGCATTTTTCCTTGAGAAGTATGATCTATGATAGGCATATGATGGAGTTTTAACCAGTAATAATATATAAGAAGTGATAAGATTAGCTTTTGGCCATCCTATGCTGTCCTATTCTTTCTGGCTGAGTTGATGGTTCCAATGGCAAAGCTTAGGCAGTGGGGGTAGTGTTGTTATTAACGATTTCACTGAATCAGCAGCTTGCTTGTTTTTTTTTTTTTAAATTTGTTTTTTTCTGTCCCCATTTGTGTAAATTCCAAGGATTTGAATTTTGAAAGCTAAGCTTTCCACAAAGCATGCACACCCTATTTGGATCTAAAATTTGCCTTGATGAAGTAGTTTTAGAATGAAGTCTCATAAAGCATTTTTTCTAATAGAATCTTCTTGATCTATTTTATATAAAAGAGAAGCACTACCAATTGAGCCCTTAGAATTCTATAACTTCAATAATGTCATTGTAGTACTAAAATTTGGTAAGAATATTTGTATTTGAACCCCTCTTTTTTTTTTTTTTACCTTTGTGAATGGATTTTCTCTTAGTTTCATGTTTTTTTTCTGTAAACATCATATATTTATGTGTTGGAATTTCAATATTTCACAATTTGGTTTTTTTTTTTTTAATTTTCCTTTTATAATCCCTTTTTCACTTTGGGCATTCCATTATTCTGTAAGATTAACTTCTTCTTTTTCATCTTCTCTCTGATGTGGCTTTTCCTATTTCTTTTTCAGGTTATTTTTATTCGCGCTGCTAGCTCTGTTGTGATGCTATTATAAATTATTAGAACTGATCTTATGTTTCATGGTTATGGCATCATTTGGATTTGTGTATGACTCAAAACGATTGTAATTTCTCTGGGCACCGTTATGTGCCTCGGTGAATAAATAAGACTGACTGCCAAAATAGCTCTATCTTGAATGAATGGGTGCCACCTTGCTTTATGAAAATAAAATTTTGGAGGAAAAAGTTTCAGATGATGTAGCTACAACACGCGGTTCCTTGACTATTAAAGTAGCTGCGATGAGCAATGATGCTGATAATGGTTGCTTGGGTGTTTCCGGTGCTGTACAATTTGAACATAATGGCGAGCAGAGAGGCAATACATTGTGTGATCTCCATCATCAGGAAAATTATGGTGATGATGAGTACGATGAGGAGGATGACAGTGATTGGGAACCTGTTAATCATTTAGTCTTCAAGAAGTGGTTCTGCAGTAACTGTACAATGCCAAATTTTGATGATGTTTATCACTGTGATGTAAGATTTTTTTCCCCCAAATAGTAAATTTGTTTTCAATAGGTGTTTATTATACTCCTTTATCCATAATTTTTTTTTTTTAATGTAATTCACCTTTATTTCAATGGATTGTGAAGGTTTGTGGAGAACAAAAGGAGTCTGAGATCTTCAGTCATGAGCTTTTTAAGCACTCTTTCGGTGATGGAAATTGGAATTCCATCAATACTGAATCACTTCAAATGTTTCAAGGTATTCCTGTCACCTTGTCTTTGAATATATAATTTAATGTACTTATCGTTGATTTGATTTTGAATCAGTTTGATATTAACTGATATTTCATGAAGCGTTTTAGTGGTTTTATATTTCCTTTATCCCTTCTATATGTTCATGTATAGAGTGGCTTGCATTTAAACATGATAACATTATGCCTTAGGGATTACTTTGGGTTGAAATTACCATTCGCTATATTCTTCGGTGAAGCATTTGCGCTTCAAATGAATTCTTTATAGGAATCAAAAAGTGGTTTCTTGTCAAATTTAGGATAGGTAATCTTGAAAGCTGTATTTTCTTAACCAAAAAATCTAGAGCTAGGGATGTCAACTGTGCGACTCATTAAGGCCCATTTGGCCTCGTTTTAAATATAATATATTTATCCAGTAGAAGTAATTTAAAATTAACTTGACGTTTTGTTTGTCAAAATTGACTGAACTTTGTGTGGATAAATGTGCCGCTAGGATATGTAAACCAAAGTTAGTTTGTCAGTGAGGGGGTTAATGTGCTGACACATTTAAGCTGATTTTCATTAGGGACAACCCATCTAAAGCTCTGGGATTATAGGGTTAAGTGGGTAGCCTGGTCCATTTGACACACTTAACTACAGCTTATAACTTGTTAATTATCCCTAGTTTGCAACTCTGCTTATATAATGCAAAAGTGTTGTAAGAAATGTTCAATACTTTTTATGGCATGATGATGATTCTTGTTATGTTTATGCCATAAATTCTAAATAGATCTTATACTTGTTTTTAATTTCTATCTAGAGGGTTCGTACGGTAAGGATGCAGTAACAGTAACAAAGAAAGCTATCACTAGCCGGCTTTGGATTTGCTGAAAGTTCATATTTGGTTTTTGGAGACATTATTTATTAAATAACTAATTTGATGAAGTTTTGGCTTATTTTCATTAGCAATGTTATTTATACCACGCATAATAGTCCTTTTTGTTGTTCTCTTACATTAAAATAAAATTGATCCACAAAGGCATGACGAAGTTTCTCTCCAAAGTAATATATGTAGTTGCAGCAGTTGTACGGAGGATAATATAGTTTTTCATGAACTTTTTGAATTTTTTGCCTGATTGGTTTTTAAATGAAAAAAAGCGCTTTCCAGAGAAAGGGCCTCATCATACAATCGGCCTGTTTTAAAAAAATTCTTCAGGTTCAAATTTTATTATGGTAAGTCTCATTCTAATGGTAACCTCCTAGTCATTTTAGTTGCATTTTGGAAGAAATTGGAAGCATTGCCACAATATCCGTAACCGGTGTTTAGATGCAAACCTCTAGCAACTGATGACCTGATTGTTAGTTTGAATTCCTTATGCATTCATATAAAATTTCAGAAAATGTTCTGTCCATGCTGCCAACACGTTTTATTTTATTGTTTCTAAATTTTACCTGGAGATTTAAATTGAACCAGGGTTAATACGATGCTTCATTGACTTTGAAACTTTTTGGCTAATGAATATGCCAATATTCCCATTTAGCAAGGCGTCTGATAACTATTATCATCTCAACGATGTAATGATTGCTATGAAGCATTGTCATTATAGTTTTGATGGTTGAGGCCTTTTTTAAAGTGAAAGGTTAAAACACTGGCAATAATTTTTAAATAGGAAGGGGCTAGTGGTTAGATAAACAAAAATTAAGCACATTATATGTAATTGAAGTCATTTTGAAATTAATATTTGTTAGTCAGAACATCAATTAATGTCAAGATTTAATGGGTTTTGATAGATGGGATCTTTTTTTAAGGTGAAAGTTAAAGTATAAGATTTTTTTAAAAGATAAAGAGCTAATGATTGGTAGAACAACGACTAGGAACATGGTATGTAATTTTATAGGTTGAAATTGATAATCATTAGTCAATGAATATTAAGTATTACGAAGGTGTGACAAGTTAAATATTTTTGCTCATTTATGCAAAAGAAATAAGACATATATGGGGACATGACTTTAGAGTTGAGGTTGGGTGATTAAAATTTACAAGTTTTAAGGACTACCATGATATCTGGATGCTTAAAGGTAGTTTTTATTAATTGCAATTAGAAGGTGATGTAAATGAAGCTATTAGATATAATTAGTGTGGAATGTTATCAGGAAAAATGGACATGTCTAAAGATATTATGGCTGAATGTTGTAAAAAAAGATGCAAAATGGAATTAAAGTCTCATGTAATATTTAATAGGAAAGAAAAATGAATAAAGATGATTTCTGAAAACAAGTAGATGGGATAAGGCTTATGAAGATGAAGCATTTGTAAAAGTATGGCATGGATATGGCACATTGCCATGAGTAAATAATAGGGCTATGAACGATTCGATTTTGAGTCGCGCTGAGGGTGGGTCAAAACAGATCTATGAATTGGAGACGGGCTCAAAATTAGGTCATGGCTCACAATTCTAATTGATTTAGAGCCATCTTGGCTTAAAATTGAGTTGAAATCAATCTAGTTTGTTTTGTTTCTTAGTCAGCTGGAATGTTTTTTTTTTTTTCAATTACAATTTGGCTTGAAATTGAAACAAGCAGGATCATTTTGATTTTGAGTTTGCTTGAAATTATTGAATGAAAATTCATTGGAAAAAATTCACAAAATTTAAAATGATTATATAATACAAAGAAACAAAGTATTAATATTATTCAATGAATTGAAGAAGAAATAATGTATTAAAGGATTCATTTGATTATTCTTATTCAACAAGTTTTATGTTGGCTGTCGACTACCTAATGCAACTCTCCACTTTTCTCATCTAAGACTTGGGACCTGTCAACGACATTGTTATGGACTTGGGACCTAGCAACGACAGTGTTAGAAGTGAAGAGACAATACACTAGAATTGGATTGAGATACCTTTTACACTTACAAATTACAGTCTCAATTTGACTGACATTCATATTTCCCTATCTTACAATATATTACATTTATATTTACTAGAATTACTTCATTGATACGACCTTTTTTTTGTCAATTTAGACCTTTTATTTTTAAGGCTTCCCTTTCTGTGTTTGCCGCATCTTTCAAATCTGGAAAGCTGTGTAATTTCAATTTTTTTTTAAAAAAAGAAGAGATGATTCCATGTGTAAGATGATACTATTAATTATGTAATCATAATGCCTTAATTAATGCTCTCAGAAAGTTGAGATGATTAGTGGAGTTGTTGGATTAAATTAAAAAAGAATTGCAATAGAACTAGCAAATCACAATGGAGAACGCCCAATTAAAAGTATTAAGGCGCTGAATTATAATTTCTATTCAAACTGCTTAGAATTGAAGCAAAAAAGACAATAGGTAACGATAACACTCAATAGCTGAAGGTAGCAGGCTAGTCAAGATTGAAACAATAGCCAAAGATAGCAGCCTAACAACTAGTGAAACAACAACCAAGAGACCACATCCTAACCGCCGAAGGTAATGGGCAAGCTGCAAGTGAAACAACAGCCAAATCTAAACAGACAACATTACAAAAGCCAAAGATAGTCATGCTAGCATCAAAAGGTAGTAACCTTAACACGCTAGTAAAGAGAGATTACAAGAACAACAACAACAAACCTTTATCCCACTAGGTGGTGTCAGCTACATGAATTCTTTTTTTCCATTGTGTACGATTAGGAGTCAAATTTTTATTTAGATCTAATAAAGAAAGGTCATTTCTAATATTTTCAAACCAAGTATTTTTAGGTCTACCTCTACCTTTCTTAGCATAGGTTAAATCTAATACATCTACTCTCCTAATTGTGTCATCGGAAGGCCGCCGTTTTATGTGACCAAACTATCTAAGGTGACTCTCTCTAATATTATCTGCCACTAGAGCTACTCCATCCTTTTCATGTATATGCTCCTTTAGTATCTTGTCTCTAAGAGTAAAGCCACTCATCCACCTTAGCATCCTCATTTTGCAACACTTAACATAATATTTATGCTTCTCTTTTAGCGGCTAACATTTTGCGCCATAAAGCATTGCAGGTCTAACCACGATCTTATAGAATTTTCCCTTAAGTTTAAGTGGTACATTTCTATCACACAATAAGCCAGATGCATTCCTCCACTTCATCCATCCAACTTTATTTCTAATAATAATATCCCCATCTATTTCACCATTACTCTGAACAATATACTCAAAATATCTAAAACGTGTACTCTTATTAATGACTTGATCGCTTAAATTCATAAACCCTTCACTAGATCTATTATTATTAGAATTACACTCCATATATTCAGTTTTAAATCTACTCAAACAAAAACCTTTAGACTCTAAGGTTGACCTCTGTAATTCAAGTTTACCTTCAACTCCCTCTTTAGTCTTATCTGTAAGAAGAATATTGTTAGCAAAAAGCATAAACCAGGGAACATCCTCTTGCAAATCTCTAGTGAGAGCATCCATGACTAAAGAAAAAAGATATGGGCGTAAGGTTGATCCTTTATGTAATTCAACTGAATTTGGAAAATACTTGGTCAAAGCACCTTGTGTTTGAACATAAGTAACAACTCTAACATACATATCCCTAATGGCTTGAATATAAATATTATTAATCTCTTACTTTTTAGAACTCTCCATAGCACTTCTCTTGGAACTTTATCATTTACTTTCTTTAAATCAATAAATATCATTTGAAGATGTTCCTTTTTCTCTCTATACTTCTCCATCAAACCTCTCAATAAATGTATGGCTTCCACAGTAAACCTACCTAACATGAATCCAAATTGATTGTGAGAAACATTAGTATCACGTCGTAACCTATGCTCCATAACTCTCCCATAGTTTTTAAAGTATGACACATCAACTTAATTCCTCTATAATTTGCACAATCTTGTGCATCATCTTTATTCTTAAAGATAAGAATCAACACACTCATTCTTTACACATATGACATCTTTTTAGTCTTCAAATAATATTAAAAAAATTAGTAAGCCAAGAAATTCCTTCATCTCCGAAGCATTTCCACACCTCTCTTGGAATATCATTAGATCCAACAGTTTTCCCACACTTCATTTTCTTTAAAGTCTCTCTAACTTTAATTTTAGTAATATGCCGATAAAAATAAAACTCTCTATTTTCATTTAAAGTGTTAAGGTTACTAAAGTCAATCGTATTTTCATATTTTTCATTAAAAAGTTTAGCAAAATATCTCATCCACATTTGTTGAATATCCTCTTCTAAAAAAAGTATTTTTAGATATTCATTTTTAATGCACTTTATTTGAACAAAATCCTTACTACCATCACTTTTTTTGGCTAGCTTATACATATATCTTTCGCCCTCTAAAATATCTAATATATTATATAAATTATTAAAATCTAAAGTCTTTACATTGCAAAATGCTTTCTTAGACTCATTACGACCAACCTTATATCTTTCTCAATTTTCAGAATTTTTACATCTAATTTAATTTTTATAACAAAGCTTCTTATTTTTTTATCTTTCTTGTACATTTTGATTACACCATCAATAATTTTTACTATTATATGCTTTTTCTTTCGATACTTCAAGCACATCCTTTGCAACATTCTTAATATTACAAGCAGAGGTGTCAATTTCGGGTTTAATCTGGCACTGATCTGGCACTATTCGGGTCAGCACAAACCCTTCCTATTTTTACAAATGGCCAAAACATTCAATCCAAACCCGACCCGCCGGGTTTTCGAGTTGACCAAACCCGACACAAAATGGGAGGAACTTCGTCGAAGCTGCAGGAGTTCGGGTTGACCAGTAGCAATAGCGTGAATGGGAGCCTCCACCCGACGGAGGGAGAGGCGGACGGCGTCGAGCTCATCTCGTCGACTAGACATGAACGAATCAAGGAAGTGAGGAACGTCTTCGATGCCTCGACGGTGGGAGAGCGGGGTCGTAGGACGGCGGGTTGGCCGGTCATGGGTTCAGTGTGTCGGGCAGTGTGGCCAATCGATGAGACGTCCGACTGCGGGATGTCGCGACGTCCGACTGCGAGATGATGCGATTTGACAAGACGAGACGCCGAGGCGAAGCTGAAGACTAACACGGCGCGGGATGGCAATTGACACGAACGGTTGAGCTAACTCAGACGTGGTTTTTGGGTCAGTCCAGGTCAATGTTGGGTTTCCAGGTCAATGCGGACCCGACCCATTTTTTTCAAACGGGTCAAAACCTTTAACCCGAACTCGACCCATTTCAGGTTCAGGTTGACCCAAACCCGAAATTTTTGTGTCGGGTTCGAGTCGGATTTTTAGGTCGTGTTAAATATTGACACCCCTAATTACAAGCTTATATTTCTCACATAACATTAGCTTCCTTATGAACTGCAAAATCTTAAGATCATGAATCTTACTCGTAAAGATATTTTTCTTAGAGTTCTTTAAATGCCATCATCTAATCCTATAATAATAATATATTATATTTTTATACTCTGTCCCTTAATTTTGAAGTCTGAAACTAATTAGCGGAATTGGGTAGGGGTGTCAATTTCGGGTTACGGGTCATGTTCGAGTCTTACCTGGGAATGACCCGACTCTTTTCGGGTTCGGGTCAACCCGACCCGCTTTTATAAACGGGTTGGTTTCCACAACCCGGAACCGACCAGTCTCGAGTTCGGGTCAACCCGACCCGACCCGATAAGCACTATGTATAATAAACCTTATTATAATTGCAGCAAAACAACAAATGTAAATTTTAAAATAAAAACTGTTAAACAATAAGTAAAATTTTTAATTAAATAAATAAAATACAAACTCAACTCATTTACAATTATCTCAATTCTCATTTCTCAAATTTCTTACAAGTTGCAACTCAATTGAATGATTGATCATTTGATCCTTTCAATTACAAGTTTACAACCTCAATGACTCAATTCGATTTAGAAATTACAAAAATTGAAATGCTCCTCGAAGTAACAGCTTTATATCTGCATTGACCTCCAATAAAACAAAATATATGGATTGCAAACTATAATATGTATTATGTAATAATAATATATTGCTCTGCTCAGATTACCCTCCAAATCATTAATATCATAATGAGATCATTCATCATTGCTAACAAATTACCATCCAAGGTGACAATTTATATTAGCTTAATATCTGTTCTGCTCAGTTATTCTGCTAATCTGCTCTTTCAGTCTTTCTAATTTCTAAGATAATATAAATGTCACATGATTGTAAATTGTAATAGCACATAAGAAGTTACACTTATACGACTCCGAGCGTCCAGCGCCCACTTTCATTTTAGAAGGTTAATCATCATCGCTTCATTGCTTATTCGACTCCGAGCTCCTCAAATTTTCATATGAAGTTCAGCCTTTCAGGAAATAGAAAGTAGCAGCCTAATAGGCAATGAGGCAAACAACAACCAGAACCAAAATACAAACAGAAAGCAGCAGCTAGTAACAGCTTTATATGAAAAGCCTCAATTCATTTCAGTTCCATTCAAACAACAAAAGAAAATAAAAAGCAGCTACCATCACGAATAGGAGAATTTGTAAATCAAACTACAGGTAGTAACTAATTTGTAAATAAACTTCAGAAAACAACAAACAGTAGGTCAACATTTCAACAACCGAACAGCTGAAATACAAAAAAGTTTTTATTATTTGAGCAACTTCACTATGCAGCTGAAATAAAGTAGCAACCAAATATTATTTCAGCAACCAAATGTTGTTTCAGTGTTTCACCGAACAAACAACAGGTTCATTATGCAACATTTCAGCAACCAATTGTCCAACATCCCTAGTTCTAACTTCACACATATCAATTAATAGGATATCTAAATTAAACAACAACCAAATATTGTTTCAGCAACCAAACAACATTTTAACTATGCAGCATTTCAACAACCAAATGCCCAACATACCGGTTCTAACTTCACATATAACACTTAACAGGATATCTAAATTAAACAACAACCAGAAGTCCAAATAAAAATAGCAAACAGGTCCAACTAAAATGTTAACCACAGGTCCAACTAAAATGTTAAATAAGAATCATCAAATAACTGAACTTTAAGTCGGTTATGCATCAGTTTGAGTTACATGTAAATCAAGGATATCATCCGTAATAGCATCTAATTCTGTGTCATGAACTACTACTACTACTACAAAAAAAAAAAAGAAAAAGGAATTTGAGCTCTACCACTAAATGTGAAAAAAGAATAAATAGAAGAAGGTTGAAGAATAAATCACCCTGTTCTGCATACAACCAATTCTTTGCACAGACAAGTGCCTCAACAATATCATGCTTTAGTGAACTTCGATATTGATATAGTATTCTACCGCTATTACTGAAAGCACTTTCTGATGCCACAGTACTTGTAGGAATGCACAAAACGTCACTAGCCATAGCAGGAAATCTATATTGGTTGCCTTTCCAGTAATGCAAGATGTCTAAATCAATCTTCGCATCTAGGTTTGACTCATCCAAATAAATTTCTAACCCAGATTTCCTAGGCATAACAGATTCCTCTTGAAAAGACTCAAAATCCTGTGTGTGAGGATATAAAATTTATAAAACAAAACAAGTAGTTGGAGAAATTGTGACTTAACTATATAATGAAGATAAAGATATCACTAGTTCTTAATGTAATACCTAGAGAAATTGTGAGTTAACTATAGTTGTTGATGTACCAACTTCAAACAATTGGGATGCAGGTGCATGTTGTTATGTTAATTCATTAATAGTTGAACTATAATTTGCAAATTAAGAGAGTAACTTCTCTTTAACCTTTATTATTTCATGTTGGTGATCACCTACATATAGTCTTCTATAACACCATTCAACAAAAGCAAATTTGTATCGCGATCTAAAATGACAGCTATAGCCAGTATAATAGAAAATGTAGACCAATATTTCTCAAATTTGACTATCATTCATGCTGTCATTCTTTTGATGTATTCATGTCCACTTAAGAGTTCATGTTTCAATGATGCATAAGCTGTAGAAACACACCGAAAATATAAATTTGTAGTTGGGTACTTTGAACCAGATATAATACATGTTATCTCATAGAAAGGAGCCAAGAATTTGCAAATAGATTCAACTTTTTCCCACTCAACACTACTTGGGCAATTCTTATAATTTGAATCACCCAATTCTAAATGTTGAAAAGCTTGTCGATAGTAGATAGCACTATCTAGCATGATAAAAATGGAGTTCCATCTAGTTGGAACATCTTGTCGCAAGCCTCTCTTTACATCTAGACAACTCTGTTTGATACAATCAAGAAACTTTTGCTTCCTCACTTAAGAGCCTTTTACATACTTAATACTCTCCTGGATTTTAATTATTGAAGCATCAACCTCCTTCAAACCATCTTGAATTATGAGATTAACAATATGTGCAGTACAACGAATATGAAAGAACTCACCATCACAAAGCAAAGCACCACGTAAACATAAATTATTTCTTAGATATTCAACTGAGGTATTGTTTGCTGAAGCATTATCCAAATGAATGCTAAAAAGTTTGGTATCAATTTTTTACTCCATAAAAAGAGACTGTAACTTTTCAAACAATGAAATGCCATCATGAGGGGGCGGCATGAAACCAAAGCTGATAATCTTTTTTTGCAAATGCCAATCATTATCTATAAAATGCATTGTCAAACAAATAAACCCATCTGTGTTAATAAAAGTTCAAAGGTCCGATGTTAAGCACACCCTACTTCTCAATTTTGTTAACTGTGAACGTATATTACACTTCTCTTTACTAAATAATTTCTTACAATCACTTCGTGCAGTGTTTATTGAAAACAATTATAAGTCCCGACAAAGATACGTTAGAAGAGCTCGCACTCCAACCCACTCAACACACTGGAAGGACAAGTCATGCATAATGATACATGCAATAAACAGGTCACAAAATTCTGACTGATCAAACTTACTATCAATCATAAAAATGGATGATTTAGAGTTTGTTTGTAAAATGAGTTGTCTAATATCACGCATATTTCTCTTTTTACAATTTTCCAAGTGTCATCTTAGGTTAGCAGTGCCATTTTTACTATCACAGAAATATGTCATGTCACATTTCTTGCATTTGCACCTTGGCTTACCATCTTTTTGCTTAGGCAACATCTTAAAGTAACCCCAAACAACCAAAGTCATTCTTCTCCGCCTCTTAGCAACTTCACCTCCCTCATTACATTCAATGTTACATGCCTCAACCACATTTTCAGATGGCACAACTTCTTTATTTTCATCAAAACAAGCATTATCAAGAATGGTATTAGAGCCTTCCATCTATCAAAAATATTAGAAGACATCACAATGTGAATATTTAAATATTTCTTCATTTCTTGCATGTCAAATTGGAACAAAAAGACAGTAAATATGGAAATTTCTGATATGAGGTGAACTAAAACAGTAAAACTGTAAAAAAATATTTTCATTGAACACTTGAACATCTAAAAGGGGTAGATGTAGCAAAATGAAAAAAATTTATGATGCTCTAACTAGTCAATGAGTCAATAACCAACAAACCAGTCAATAAAAAAAAGGAAATATACATGATACCCTAACTACCTCAATGTTTCCAAAATCTACAAAAGGTTCAAACCGGGCTAAGTAGGGACAAATCAGACAACAATAACAACATTTTAAACACCCTATCGAACAATATCCACACAAAATAACCATTAATCAAATAAATTTCTAAAACCCTAGCCGAGAAAGCGAGAATAATCTAACAGATAATAGAAACAAGATACAAAATACAAACACATCATGGAACACATTTATCTTCTAAAAATCTTAACACCTTAGCAGAAAAATAGAGAATAGGTGAAGAACAAAAAATCTGAACACCTTCGTCTTCAAAAATAACAAAAAATAGTAATATAAACGAGATACAAACAGATCAAAGAACGTCGGAAGTCGGAACCGAAACGTATGCGAGGACGGCGTGCTCCAGCACCGGAGAGGCAAAGAGAAAGAGAGAAAAGAAACCCTAGACAGATCACAGAAGGCACGATGGAACGAAAAAATTGAAATTATCTGCTGCCCGCTCGAGTCTCCACCTATGATGCACCGACATTTCTCCTCAATGAGGCGTGCAGTGTTCGACACCGTGCCCGACACGACACTCGCCCGACACTCCTCCGACACTCCTCCGACAAGTGTCGGACACGCCGAAAATGTGTTAGATTAAAAATATTAAATATTTATTGGACACGCGTGTTGGCGTGTCTGACACGCGTATCTTAAATATTTTATGAATTTTTTTAATTATATTTTTATTAATTTCTTGTATTTGGCGGGATTTAAAGTAAATTTCTTATTCCCTATCCATAACACCAAATGAACGTCTGCACTTAATACCCAATCATCGAATATTGTCATTTTCATTTCTTTTTGGCAGTGAATGTATTTTTATCTCCTCTCTCGGTGACTGATAAACGACATCGATGTCTGACTCTCGACATTCGAATACTAATCATTTTAAGCACAAATTCTAGTTAAATGACTTATTATTTTCAAATTATTTTTAAAATTATACTTATTTAATTTTTATACACTATTTTTTAAATATAAAAACTATAATACCGTGTCCAACCAATGTCCGTGTCCTATATTTTCAATAAGTGACGTGTCCCGTGTCTGTGTCGTGTCGTATTTGTGTCGCCGTGTTCGTGTCTGTGCATCATAGGTCTCCACTCTCCAGACTCTCCACGCGGCTATTTACTCATAAAAGGCACGGGTTATTTCGGGTTAGATTCGGGTTAACCCGAATCCGACCCGAAAAATTAAACGGGTTAAAAATTAAAACCCTAACCTTACCCGTTCTTTGACCGGGTCGACCTGAACCCGAAAATTTAGGGTCGGGTTTTCTGGTCGGATCAAATGTTGACAACCCTAGTATTGGGTACATAGGTTTCACTCGGAATAACTTTCCAATCTATGTAATCTAAATGATTTATTTTTCTTACAAGAAAATAATCAATCCGAGTTTTACTATATCCATTTGTATAAGTGATGAGATACTCATTTTTTTTAAATAAAGTATTAACACTAACAAAATCATAAGCTAGAGCAAAATCTAATATAGTTTCACAACATTCATTTGTCGCTTCAAACTCATAGCCGTCAAAAATGCTTTTAAAATCCTCATCCTCTCTACCAACATGTCCATTTAAACCCCCCCAATAAAAATTCTTTTTTCAGAAGGTATTTTTTGTATTAATTTTTCTAAATCATTTCAAAATTTTAATTTTGCGCACATATCTAAACCTACTTGAGAAGTATAAGCACTTATAATATTAATAATCTTATCATCAACGATAATCTTTAAAGCTATAATTCTATCTTCAATTCTATCAATTTTTACAATATTGTCTTTCAAACTCTTATCTATAATCACACCCACACAATTTCTAAACTATTAATGATGTAGAACGAGAATGGGCTTTGCTAGGGAGAGGAAGAATTTGAAAAATTCTCATATTTTCATCCCAAAATTTGTGAGACGTCTTAGAGTTTTGAGCTTAGGAAATAGAGATGGGGGAGGGAGAGCCAACCCAAGGTGAGGTCTTGGGGAAGGATCGGTCAACAGCAGATTGCAAATCCCAAGCCTCCTTTCATTGGTCTGAGAAGGATTTCAAAATTTGAAACCAAAATCTAAGAAGAATCTCAGAGTTTGATAGGCTAAGATGAAGAGAAAAGTAGGGAGGAGGCCAAGCCGTGACTAGGAGTAGAAGGTTGAGTGAGATCTATGGATTAGAGAGTTCTTCACTTCACATGCACGTAGGCAAGGGGAGGGGAGGTGATGGGAGAAGCAGCTGACGGAATTGTGAGGTTGGCTGGAGGAGTTAGGGAGAGGTTTGGAATTCCTTAATTAATTCCTTAGATGTGGAATTAATTGAGTTACGGCAAGGATTAGCAAGAGCAAAACTATGGCAGAAAACCACAGGAGCAATAAAGGTAGGGAGAGGAGTAATGAGAAGGAGAGAGGGGCGGTAAGAGAGAGGAGCTGCGGTTTGTAAAGGGGCTGGAGTTTTGATTTGTTTCCCAAAGAGAAATTCTCCGTGGGAAAGAAATTAAGTAGAAAGGGAATAGGTAATTTCGGCCAGGGAGAGATTGGGGGGTTTTGAAATTATTTCCTAAATAAGGGGGAGAGTTTTAGGAAATAAATAAAAGGAATTTAATGGGTATAGGAAGGGCCGGCAGCTTGCATGAGGGTGGGAGGATTTTATGGGATTGATTAAGGCTTCCTAATTTAAGTTTTGAGATTAGAAAAGTTTTAAATTAAATCCAATTGAAATTTAAAATTCAAAAGAGATCTAATTCAATTACTTTCCTAAAATAGAGTAGCTAAATTAGGAAGGAACTTGAATGCAATTTCAAAGATATTTGAATTTCAAAATCATCCCAATTCAATCCTCGGTCCGGTTAGGAAATTCAAGGGTGAAGGGGAATGGTTGAGGCCGGCGGGTTGGGGCCTTGGCCGGCGGCCAAAGTGAGGACGAGTGGAGGTGGCCGAGGTTATGGGGAGGATTTTAGTGGAGCTTGTTGTGGAGGAAGAGTGGGGAAATTTGGTGAATGAATTGGATGTGACAAAGAAGAAAAAGGAGGGTGGTGAGTGACGAAAATACAAAGAGAAAACCATGAACCCGGCCGTCTCCAAGGTTGGTGGGTGATTCGTTTGCCCTTCTCCAAGGGACTTCACGTCACGAGCCCGGACCCATCCCGCGGCTGGTGAAACTCTCGATTTCTCTCATAGAAATCTCACTCTCGTCCTCTCTCAAGAAGAACACAAGTGTGGAAAACACAAAATTTTCATATTAAATTAACCATCATATTACAATAGCTTAAAGCCCTATATATAGGCCATAACATGAGGAAAAAAAAAAAAAAAACTAAAATGCCCCTTGGACCATAACACTCAAATAAACTAACCAAGGGATAAAACAGGAAATAACATAAAATAAAAGCTAAAATTCATAAAATAACTCTTAAATGACAATTTAAATTATAGCCGTCGATGTACGATGCCTCCTCTGATAGATGCGCCAAATCTTCATGCCGATGTCCGCATCAATTAATCTCCTTAGCATTCTCTCTCACCCATTCAATTTTCTGAATGCATAGAATATTTATCTTCATATAAATCATAATATCAATTAATTCCATGAATTTGCCTGTAAGGGAATCTACTTTCCATGATCCTAACCTAATTTTAGTTTCATGGACTAGCATCTTTGCCCACATCCGTCTATGATGTGGGAACCCTTATTTAACATTACATCCGAGCGCCGATGCAGCTTGCACACTTCTCACTATATTTAGGTTATATAGTGCGTCACTTCCAAGGAACACCCTTGCATTAACATAATGTATTAAAGGATTCATGTCATGATTATTCAACATGTTTTATGCTAGTTGTGGACTACCTAATGTAACCCTCCACTTTTCTCATTTAGGACTTAAGACCTGGCAATGACACTGTTAAGTAAGAAAAAATTGGTATTAAGAGATAATTGATGTCATGACCTGGCCCAGTGAGCTCGTATAGACGAGACTGGAGCGGATGTCAGACACGCAGAACATGAAATTTTCTTAAAGCATACATTGAAGAATCTAAAACACTTCAAGAGGAAACTAAATCCGCATTTAAACAATTTTCAAATTATACTAAGCATGTCATATCATTGCATAAAAAGTTTTAAATATACAAAGGTGGTTAAAATATATCTCATACATGCTAAACCACCACAAAATTATTTAAACTATAACAAAAAGAAACATAAGAGGAACATGTCATCCAGTCCTCTACGACTGTAAGTGAACCAAAGATGGTCAGCCATTCATACCAGCGGGTTTTCCTGAAAATATCCCAAAACAAGGGAATAAGATAGAGCTCAATAGGAAACACTAACTTTAACATCTTTATATACCATTTAAATGAAATCAACATATATGCTAAAAGTAAGTTAACTCTTCCGTATGTTTATGAAATGTCATGATTATTTTATTAAGTATCACATGTTAGTTCTTATGTATATGCTAAGTGTCACATGCTAATTCATATGTATATCCTTTCAATTATGTCTTGTCCTTTGTCAAATGTTCTAATGTGCTAGCTTATTCTTTATCTTATACAATTGTACCAGAGTAGCAGAAGTGTACTGATCAGGTACACACATATTTTTGATTATTTGTTTTCATTTTCTCTTTTGCCCCGAGGAGCCATATTGCTCATAAGAGCCGTATTTGTGCTTTTGCAGCATATTTGATACTCCGTCTTCAACATGCACAATCTGTTAACCATTCTTTTCATAGAAACATAGATAGGTAGTGTAGCATTTTCATATCAATCATATGCATTTAGTATGAGACAAGTTTACAAGAAAGAGATTTCTATGCATTTCTTACTATCAAATAATGAAAACTTTAATAGGCATGAGAACATCAATTATGCATTGATTCATAGAAACATTTAATATACATTTCTATCAAATAATAAGAATATTTCATATGCATGTAATATGTATCAACTAATGAGACATTTCAAAACAGAATACAAAGGAATATGAATTTGTAGAGTAAGGTGTTCCTACCTCAATGTCGCTTTCTTGCTATTGTCGTCTCCCCGGTCTCTCCTTAACACTTCCCCTTTTCAAGACCTAAGGGAAAATTTAAAACATAACAATTTAAGCTTTCTTATACCATTATAAATTAATTCTACCTATCTAACCTACACCCTACACATGCCATTAATAATTTCTCTCCTTAAGTTCATTAATACTCACTAACCTACCCATAACCTAAAGCATGTTTATCACATATTTATTAATTTAAAAGTAAATTTATCACATATTTAATAATGTTCATTGCATATCCAAATCTCATGCTTTTATGTCAACATTTTCCTTAATTAAATGTCTTGCATGTTACCACATATATCATAAGTCTCAAATCTAATGTAAACTTTACCTAACATAGATCCTAATAAAAATTAATCATTAATCAATCCTAATTGTTAATTACTTTATTATTAACCCACAATCTATTGTATTTTATCACATCCCTTCATTAATTAAGGTAAATTTAAATGTTATTTTCGGATTTACCTAAAACCTCAATTTTGAAAATAGTATTTTTCATAATTTTCACTCCTTTTTCATGCTAAAACCTCTTATATACCTAACACATTTTTTTAAATAAACATTTAGGAAAATAGCAATCTCACTAAACCCTAAAATTTTTCTCCATAAACTTTGTCCTAGGGTTATTTATAACCTCATTTATGAAAGCATTTTCAAAGAAATCAAGATTTGGAAAAGTCCTAGTTTTAGGAACCTCAAAATATTTTTAGAAATACTCAAAATTAGGGTTTATAATTCATCAAAAAAACTCCCTACACACTTTCTTTAACAAAATTTATGATTTTCAAAAAACTTAAATTTCTAATCCTAAAATATTCTTCGAGGAGAGACAATTTCTAGGGTTTAAAGCTTACCTTTTATCTTCTTGAGCTTTCCCTTCGATTTCCCCTCCTTTGCTCGACCGAACAAAACAACAAGGGGCTGATTATTTCGGTCCCTTAAGGCTTTAAGATGGGTGTTAGGTAAAGAGACACATGTGCCCCTTCCCTCATTCTTTTCTTAAGAGTGGGCAAAAATGGTAGAAAGGGTTAAAAATTACTTAAACATTTTTGACAATTTTTAATTTCCAACTCGTGCGAAATTGAGTATACATTCTTTATACCGTTTCGATCGAAATTTTATGTAGAATTTAATAAAATTTATTGCGTCAAATTCCGACGACTTTGAAAATTCACCTAAGTTCGTCGCGGCGCATCGAAATGCATGTGACACATACGATCGATAGTTTTCGGGTTTTACAATTGACCAATCATCTTATTACAAAAAATTACTTATCCACAATTATATAGTTAATGCCTTGTCAATTCATCTCAGTTATTTATCATTATCAAATTTAATTGAATATTCAAATTGCAATAAAACATGTGATCAAAATAATAAGAAAATATGGTTCTATTTCTATGAAGAGAATGGCTTGCTAAATATTCCCAGTTTTGGTATGCTCATGTAGAGTTCAGTGAAGGTCATAAAATATAGTTATACCGAGAAATATGGTGGGTAACTCGCATGAGTTTGAACTACCAATAATAGTTATCGTCCTGAATTACCATACTATGATTCATTAATGTATCATATAGTAGTCACTCTTTTAAATTTTAAACTCAACACAAGTTTTCAGGCTTACAAATTGATAAGTTTTCTTTAGCAAGAATGTCATATTGAAATAGAAATTAGTCGAAATTTAAAAATGTCATATTGAAATAGAATGTGACGAGATGAGTGTAAAAATTATAAATGGTTATTTCAATGAGCGCAGGTTTGGGACTTGAGAGAACATATATGCCTTACAATCATTGAACATAAAAAGGAGAGGGATGAAGAGATAAAGCATACAGAAGATTTGGTTTAGGGTTTGAATTTATTGAAAGCCATAGATTGAGGCCGTTGGCACACAAATAATGAATGAGAAAGGGGACTGGAGAATATGGATTGGGAGCTAGGGCTTCTACTTTCTTTAAACCTTTAAAATTGCTGGCACAACCCCACAGGATTAGGTTTGATTGCTACCATCAAAATTTGATTAAACTTTTAGCAAAAGAGTGCAAAGTTTGATCAAGCAGATAGTAAAGAAAAAACACAAATAAAAGTTGAAGTTTAGAAACGGGGCAATTGCCAAAACCCTAACTTTGTCGCCGCATAAACCTCTAGGTTGATCAACCATTTATCAACATTTCATGAAACTATATTGATTATATACAAATTAAAACTAATTTTTTAAAAAAATAAATTTTTTTTATGAAGTTGGCTTGTATCCACCTATGGCTTGAAATTGGATTGAAATTAAGTTTGAACTGCTCATTGTTCATCTCACTTTCTTTGAGCTGATCTTGGTTCAGGCCAAAATTAGAAACAATTTATGAGTGATCGGCGTTCTTTCAGCTAAATTCTCTATTCACCTATGTCAATGACTGTGTTAATACAATGATGGGATTCTACAAAGATTGCTTGGATGTGTTTTCGCCCAGTCTAAATTGATCTATACTTGTGGTTTCCACTCTCCTGTAATTGAACTCAATTTGGATGGACCAGCACTGCATCAAAGCTAACTGTTAGATTTTTTTTTGGCTCTTAGTAGTTCATCCCCCCACATGATAGCTCATAATTCCTGAAACGTGAAACTTTGTATAATTAAAATGCAACTTGCAACTTATAAACATCTGAAACTTGGAAGTAAATTTTAGAACATAAAAAGAATTTTAGCATCAATTAGTTCATGAACTAGATAGTAAAGCCAAATGACTTCAAAATACTTTCCACCGATATTTTATGACCATATCTAAATGATTTTGGCATCCAAGTGTTAAGTAATCAATGACAACCTAAGCAATCACTTTGTTGGATTTATAGTAACTGAATAGTGAAAAAATACAACTCTAAAGTTCAAATCTCAGGTATTTTTTACTCACAAGAATATATAAGATGTAGATGATGTTGGGCCAGTTTAGTTATTAGTTTTCTGAAGGCTAAAGCCAAGAATTGAGATGATCTTTCAGTTTTGGGTGAATCTCAAACTTTTACTGACGTGATACAATCCATGCGAAAATTGACTTGCTTAAGGAAGTTTGCACTAGTAAATTTTAGAAAGCAATGTTAAGCAAAATCCTCTATTGATGTAAACGATAAGATAACATTAAGGTGATAAAATAGCTTTGGTCTAAACACATGCGAGAGGTTGAGTTCATTAAATAGTCAACTAAATCTTACTTTGCATACATGAGTGGTTTCAACGAGAAATTCCAATACTAACAATAAGATTAGTCTATGAAAGGTCCCTCACACAACTCTTCTAATTACTAGGCTTTTAGCGGAGAAGCATTAATACGATCTTCATGAAGATAATAAATTCACATTCAAGGATGCAACTATGAAGATAGAGAGTCGGGTGTCGAATTTACCCAAAGACAAGAGAGATACGCGTTCTGGCAAAGCTGTTTGGTAGTTGGGAATGAAGTGGGCAGCAACCACGAACCTCCTCGCACTAAGGAACACCTGGGAAGAGGTGCAGAAATTTAGGACAGCAGCCACGTGGTCCCCCTGGATAACTTTGTTGCTGATTTGGGCACTCTTGGACAGAGGACAGCAATCTGGAACTTTCCCAAGCAGTGGACAGCAGGTGGAAATGCTAGAAAATTTGTAACAGCTTTTAGGATTCTTCTGGACAGCAACATAACTCCAGCAGCGGCTCTATTTTCAGCAGTCACGGGAAGGGTTTGGAAGAGTAACCCATGGAGGAGGAAGGGGAATTGATTTCACTTTGAAACAATGTCAGCTAGCTGACGTTGGAAGAGGGAATTAGTTGGAGAAAACAAATCAAGTCCAGAAGGGAGATAGGGTAGGAGAGGAAAGTTTCAGGAGAAAAAAAAAATTTAGATTTATGAAATTGAGCTCTTGTGAGGAGACGTGGGGAGGGAAACTAATTTGAAAATCAAATTAGTTTCCAAAGGAAAGGGGGGTGTCCGTTTAGTGAGGAATTAGGGGAATTGATGGGAGGCATTTAATGTAATTGGAGAGAGAGATTTAATGGTAATGGTGGCCGGCTATAGAGCAAGGAGAGAGAGGCTTGAGATTTAAGTAGGTGGGACCACTAGTAATTAATCAAAATCTGAATTTTTATTTCAGATTTTAATTGCCTCATGTAACTCCCTAATTTAAATAAATTTAGGAGGAAATTTGAATTTCAAAAGATTGTAACTCCCCTTAATTAATTCCCTAATTTAATTTGGCTTAATTAGGAAAGTCATTAATGAGGGTAATTCAAAATTGGAGGAGGGAGAGAGGGGCCGGTGGTAGGGGTTCGTGGGTGGTGGCTGGAGGAGGGTGGTGAGGGTCTGCAGAGGGATTAATAGCGGGAGGGAGCAATTGGCCGGACCAACAGAGCCGGCGGCAAAGAGGAAGTGGGGAGGGGATTCCAGCGCCTGGAAACATGATGAAAATTGTGGAGAAAATTCGGAATTTTCTAACCTCACGCACCTCTTCTTCGAGATCTCAAAGGGAGATTGTAAAATGCCGGAACTCACACAGAGAGTCACGAAATTCCCCTCAAGAACTCACAAAGAGAACTAGGGAAATGGAGAGAAGAAGAAAAGATATTGGGTAGAAAACCAAGAGCTCCACAAAGGGGCTGTTGGGTATTGCTTTGAGCCTCTCCTAGGCTTTCCTCACTTGAGAACTCACAAAGAGAACTCTAGAACTCACAAAGAGATCAAAAACCAAAATTTTCCATTAACAATAATCATCATCCCTTTTCCAAGAGGAAGGGGAAGGCTTAAATAGCCAAATACATGAAGGAAAATAAAAAGACACAAATGCCCCTAGGGCCACATAAGACAAAACCCTCAAGTGAGGGTATAAATGGAAAAGTACAAATAACAAATAAAATACATCAAAATAAGTAGACACGATCGTAGCCGTTGATCTTCGATGTCCTCATCATTTACTGATAAAAGCATCAGCTAAGAATTGATTGAAATAATTTGTTTTAGTTTAATTTGGTTCAGGTTTCAATTATTTTAGTTATATATATATGTATGTATGTATGTATATATACATACATTGTTAGATACAAATATTATTTTTTTATGTCTGCATAAGAATGCACCTCTTCATCTTCTATGGTGCAATTAGCAAATAAAAATAATAACATAGGTACATAGTAAATACGTATTCATTTGTACGTATATTACAGACAAATGCATTCATAAATTTTAAATCTTAAAAGCTAAGATAGTGTCATAGTAATCACCCTGTACCATAATCAATATGTTTCCAATGGCATTATCTCATTTTTCTAATCTCGAAACAAAATTTTGTTTTGAATTTTGAAGAGGACATGTTACTTGAATATTTGAATTGGTATCCAACTATTGCTTTTAAGCATTTTAAATCAGATATGACAAATCGTGTATCGGTTACCCATGTGTATTTAAAGTATCTAACTATCTATTAGTATTTAATAGACACCCCATTGTATGTATTAATTATTTATGGCTTGATGATGTGTTAATAATTCTCAGTAAGACTACTATCATTACAAGTCTTTGATGTCTATTGATTGCTCACTTTTCTCTTTGAATTTTTTTTCTTTTGTTTGCTGTCATTGGTATCTTGTACTTGTCTCAATAGCTGAGTTATAGATCTAACTTGCTTCTCTTGCATGATAATCTCATTGTAGTTTGAGCCATATTGATGTAGGGTTATTTAGGGATAGGATCATTTTAATACAACTGATATGATGCATGATATGAATTCTTACAAAGGAACTCAAGGATTCACATATCAAAAGATATTAATTTCATGACTCGGCTCGGAGGCTCAAGTTAGTGAGTCGCGAACAGACAGTTAGATGTTTATTATAGTTCATTCAATAACAATAATCACTCAATAGTATTACTAAAACAATTTTCCAATTTAAACATATTATAAAACCAGTTCATACTTATTTTCATTTGACCATCTTCTACTGTACACGAACTCTTCTTTTCAGCCATTTAATACACATAAGATTTACATGATATTTTCGATTTAAATATTTGAGTTTTTCATGATGAACTCAATGAACAATTACATTTTATAGTATAGGAATTAAACATGTATATAGGTAGTAATGTAGTCATGTTCATTTATTAATATATTAATAATAATAATATTCATTTAAATACATATGAATTAATGAATATTTAATATCAATGTACATCAAAATTTCTGTTCCTTTAAATAACTTTATTCTTTTAACATTTCATTTATGATTGGAGCACGATCTAATTTTTTTTACTTATGAAGGTACAATCCATTTAACATGCACATGTATGTTGTGTCCCCAGCCAATATCATAAGGGGTGAACTCCTGTATCTATATACATGTACCTTTCCGTTTTTGCACTTTGATTTACATGTTATAATCTTTTTTGTTTGTTTCATTTTCATTAAATATTAATATATATATACAGTGTTGTAAACTTTAATTGCTTAATTTTTCTCAGTTTGGTGCATGATAAACACTTAAATTTTAACAAATAGGCATGCATGATACAATATTTAATTATTACAATGAAACGAAAGAAAAAAAAATTGTTATAAACCAAACGCAATCACCCACTTTATTTCTCTTTCATGTGTTGGCTTTCTTCAAAATTCATTCAGAATTTATAGGACATTCTTTTATGCAACACCTAAGGTCACATGCATAATTACATAAATTTGCACAGTTATCGTAAAACTGTACTTTCATTAATTTCAATTAATTTTCCATCTACATTTTTGCTTGGTTCTAGTTCCTTTTCATAGCGCAACAATTAAATTTGCATTCCTGTCCAAAATAACACTACTTGCATTAAATTTTATTAGCCTTAATCCTAAGATATCAACTGTTGTCAAAATAACATCGGATACATCAGATGTCTTAAAAATAACACCAGCTTGCAATTATTTAATTTTCGCAAACTAAACTTTTGATATGCTAAATTTGAACAAAATTGAGTGCATTGAGCAATATCAAGTTTTGCTAAAATAAGAATAAAAAAATAGGCCTTAGTTCATTACATGGAGACGATTTCCCCTAAAATTGGATGGTTCATTTATTATGTATTGAAGGAATCACACATTTCTCTCGTAATAATAATGTTAAAATTGAGAAGAGATTCCTCAATTATATACCTTAGAGCATCTATTTATAAACTCGTTAATCCTCAGGCTAGTAGATATGATTGGCATATGATTCATCTTAAAATAGTTAAAATAAAATTCTAAAAGATAAGAACTAGTTCAAAATTCTTATTCCTTATCCCAACTCATCATATAAATGCAATTGTAATTTAATTTGTGCAAATTGAAGTTTTGATGTGCCAAATTTGTGCAAAATAAGGTTTAAAATTGCACAATTGAGTATTGAGGCGTTTTTCATAAGTTAGGCAAAGCGTAATGTCACGAGGAAAACCTTACCTTAGTTACTCGTGCGGCCTAAGCACTCCTGCCTTATGTTAAGTCAGTCTTAAGCTCTCTATTAGGGAGCAAAGAATGCTAGAGAGAGCGAATGGGGAAAACTTCACTATTACAAGAGAACTTGTATAAGAAGGGTTGGAGGGATTTTGAGATATTTGGGAGATTTGGGGAGTTGGAGGAGTTTGTTACAAATGAAGGGGGATGATGTAAAACGTAAATGCCATTTACTTGCCTAGGTGGCAAGATTACTTAAATCACAAATCAATTTGGGGAGAGAGAATGTAAATCTAAAATTAAATATTAGATTAAGTGGAATTGGCGGGATGAATTTGAATTTAAATTCAAATTTAATGGGAGAATTAAATTGGATGAGAGGGAATTGTGGAAGGTAATTAGGGAGGCTTAATGAGGGGGGCTATTAATGAGATAGGAGAGAGATTATGCCCAATGAGGGGGCCGGCCACATAGAGAGAGGGAGGAGATTATTTGTCATAAGTAGAGTGGGGCCCACATTACTAATCAAAGATATAATAAAATCTAAATTAAAATTCAGATTTTGAAAGAAAGAAAGGAAAGTTTCCAATAATGGGGCTATCAATTAGAATTAATTTGAAATTCAAATTCAAATTGACATCCAATTAATATGAAAGCCTTAAATCAAGGAACTATTTAGGAAAGTCTTCAATGCCTCTTGAAAACAAATTTGAATTTCAAATTTGAAATTCCCAAGAGGGAGGCCGGTGGCTTGGCCGTCCCAAGGAGGCTGGCGGAGCCTCCGGTGGCGGGATTGGCCTGGGGTGGCCGGCGGTGGACTTATGGGGGCCGGTGGAGGGGATTTGGGAGGAAGAGAGTTTGGTTAGGTAGAGAAGAAATAAATTGGGTTTAAGAAAAAGAAAATCCTGAGCTACACACCTCGAGCAACACCTCCAATAGAACTCACAAAGAGATCTACAAGCGCCACTTCCTCAAGAACTCACAAAGAGATCTTGGGAATCTCGGAACTCACAAAGAGATCCTTCCACTTCCTCAAGAACTCACAAAGAGATCTTGGGAATCTCGGAACTCACAAAGAGATCCTTCTCCTCTCATAAACTCACTAAGAGATCAAACAAGTAGAATAAAATTTCATTAACAATTCATCATCCCATTACACAAGAAAGGGCCTCTATATATAGGCCTAAGAAACTAAAACAAGACACATATGCCCCTAAGGCTTACATAGGACGTGTAACACCCCACATTACCCTTGAATAGTACTGTAGAGTGTAACAACTAAAACATATTATTTTCCTTCCATAAAGTTTTTGAATATAGTTAACCACTTGCATAACTATACGACATATCTCATAAACCTTTCATTAATACATTAACAGAAGTACTTCACATTTTCTTTTTTTTTTTTAAACTTCCACAACATAGTTACAGAGCCACTAAGGAACATCCAAACAAAATACTTCAAATGAGTAATTACATACCCTTAGATAATCCTTACTAACAAATATAGAAATAACACATAATATTGAGATACTTGAAATCTAATCAGCAACAACTTTATCTTTTCCTTTACCTGTAAAAACAGCCAGAAGAAAGTTCTGGTGAGCTATGAGGCTCACATAAGCTATGCAAAATTAAATAACAATAAAAAATTGATCAAATGAAATACAATATTGAGCTAATCATTGCACTAACTTATCATTATTTGAAAAGCATCAAAAGCATCATATTGAACATCATCCTTTATGTTATTAGAGATATATATATTGAATATTTAATCTTGTAAAAGATTTGGCTATACTTTAACATTTTCAATGGAGTCCAGATAAATCTGGCATTATTACCATTGAATTTCATAGAGGTCCCTTTTGCCTCTTTAGGGGTCCCTTTTGCCCCACCTGCTATGCAGGTATTCATTTCCTTGGGGTCCCTTTTGCCCCATCTACAATTCAGGTTTCATATTGGGTCCCTTTTGCCCACCTGACCATGTAGATATCATAATATAAACCTAGCCAATCTTTATTAAATAAATATTCAATAAATCTCATTTTCATAATTCATCTCTTTTATCACTTATATAGTTGTACAAGTGTTATAAGAAAAGTTGACAATGCATTATCTAACAAATGCAAACTTCTTTCTTTAACATATACCATCAAGCGATTGAAACAGCATATTTGATCAAATATCATTTCACTTTCCACATCAAGTACATTTGTTTATACATGAACACTTCAATGAAATCTATTATGGTTGCCATACAAGTATTCACAATGCATTAAATTACTCAAACTATTGAAAAGAGATAATAAATATAAATTCAGTGATTAACTTTACATAACTTACCTTCTTGACGAATCGTTTCTTCCAATTCTCTATTTCGCACCCTTCTACGATTGTAAGTCGCTATGAAATTTCCTCTTTGCATAAGACTTTATTTCAATCTTCTATCCTTCTTCTTTTAAAAATTTCCTCTCTTAAGCTTCCTTTACCATGTCCTCAATTTACTCGTCTTTAAATCAACTACAGATTATCACAAACTTTCATATTAATTCTATTTAAATCTGGATTAAAACTTTTACTAATCTCTATTTAATACTATAGTAATACTATAGTAATACTTGCATCAATTTCTTACTAACCGTGCCAAAATTTCTCACCAAAATGTTGAACTTCTCCACCCGAAGACCCGCTGCCGTTGCCCAGAACTTCCGCCCTTTTGCTACAGGACTTCCTGCGAATTTCCTTTGCAGTTCTGCGACTTTTGCTACAGTCCCGGGCAAGCCTTCCTGCGAATTTCTTTTACAGTTTTGCGATTCTTGCTACAGTCCCGGGAGAAGTCGTCCTCTGAAAGCTTCCGTCCGAACAGAAATTTCAGGATTCCTGGCAAAAGAAAACTCACGACTTTTCTCTTCACTCAACCGAACCTAGCCAAGCCTTTCTCTGAAGGTTATGATGATAAGAATACTTAGAAGTGGGTCCCGCCTTCTAACTACTCACCAAAAGCCTCTTTTAATACATCCCTTCAAAATTATTTTGATTTAAAATATTCTAATAATTATCCATAAACTAAATCTATTTATTTAAACAAGAAAATAAATTAACTGATATTTAGATAAATACCTGATCTCTTTTGGTTCTCACAAATCTTCCCTCCTTTAAAATTTCGTCCCCGAAATTCAACATTTCATACTTTTTCAAACAAGTGAGGAAACTTCTGTTTTAATTCTGCTTCCCTTTCCCAAGTAGCATGCTTTATTGATCTATGCTTCCATTTCACTTTTACAAAAGGAATCATTTTGCTTCTAAGTTTTCGAACATCCCTATCCAAAACCAACTCAGGTTCTTCCACATATGTCAAATCTTTTTGAAGTTCAATATCTTTCTTAAGAACTCTTTGATTTTCATCTGTAACCCACTTTCTGAGCATTGATACATGAAAAACATTATGTATTTTGGACATATCTGAAGGTAGAGCCAATTTGTAAGCTACTTGTCCCACTCTTTCAATAATTTCAAACGGACCAATAAATCTAGGACTGAGTTTCCCACTTTGGCCAAATCTAGAAATACCTTTCATTGGCCTCACCTTCAAGAATACAAAATCTCCCACATCAAATTCTATCATTTTATGCTTGGGATCATAATATTTTTGTTGGCGGGTCTTGAGCTGCTTTTAATCTGTCTCTGATCAGTCTTACTTTTTCAGTAGCTTGATCCACTAACTGTGAACCCAACAATTGTCTTTCACCAACTTCAAACCAACTCAAGGGAGTTATGCATCTTCTGCCATATAAAGCTTCATATGGAGCCATTTTGATGCTGGACTGGTAGCTATTATTATAAGTGAACTCGATCAATGGAACATGATCTTCCCAGTGACCTCCAAAATCCAATATACATAATCTTAATAAATCTTCTAACACTTGAATCAGTCTTTCTGATTGACCATCTGACTGTGGATGAAATGCAGTGCTAAAGTTCAATTTTGTGCCGAAACTTTCATGTGTACTCTTCCATAACTTAGATGTGAAACACCCATCTCTATCTGATACAATAGCCTTAGGAATGCCATGTAATCTGATAATTTCCTTCACGAATAATTTGGACAATTTCTCCACTGAATCAGTCTGACGGATAGGTAGAAAATGGGCTGACTTGGTGAGTCTGTCAACTACCACCCATCTGCTATCATGTCCTTGTCTTGTCTTTGGAAATCCTGTAACAAAATCCATAGCTATTTCCTCCCATTTCCATTCTGGAATCGGTAGAGATTTAACATTCCACTGGGTTTCTGATGCTCAGCTTTAACAACTTGACATTTCTCACATTTAGCCACATAATTTGCCACATCTCTTTTCATTCCTGGCCACCAAAATAAAGTTTTCAAATCCTTATACATCTTTGTACTTCCAGGGTGAATGGAGTAATTGGTATTATGTGCTTCAAACAATATGTCTTGAATCAAGTCTGACTCCTTTGGTAACCACAACCGCATATTGTACCTGATTATTCCTTGTTCATCAATACTGAATTCCTTCTTTAATGTTTCTTGCACTTGATTCATAAACTTTTGATATTCATTGCTTTTCTTCTGAGCTTCCTTAATTCTTTCTTCCAATGACAGTTGAATTGTCATCTGATTAATACTCAATATATTCTGATCTCCTTGCATTCTAACTTCTAATTGTAAGGCTTCCATTTCTTTAATCAATCTTTCCTCACAAGTCAACAAATTCAATTGTGTTTGGTTCTTTCTGCTCAATGCATCAGCTATAACATTAGCCTTTCCTGGACAGTACTGAATGTCTAGATCATAATCCTTTATTAATTCCAACCATCTTCTTTGTCTCAGATTCAACTCTTTCTGAGTGAAAATATATTTCAAACTCTTATGATCTGTAAAGATCTCACATTTTACCCCATACAAATAGTGTCTCCAAATTTTTAATGCAAATACTACTGCCGCCAATTCTAAGTCATGAGTGGGATAGTTCTTTTCATGTGGCTTAAGCTGTCTGGAAGCATAGGCAATCACTTTTCTGTTCTGCATTAACACACAACCTAATCCTTTTAAAGAAGCATCACTGTATAACTGAAATCCCTCTGTCCCAGAAAGAATTGTTAGCACTGGTGTCGTTGTCAAACATTGCTTCAATTCATGAAAACTCTGCTCACATTCATCAGTCCACTCAAATTTAATATCCTTCCTGGTTAACTTGGATAAAGGCAAAGCAATCTGAGAAAAACCTTTAACGAATCTTCTATAGTAACCTGCCAATCCCAAGAAACTTCTGACTTCTGCCACATTTGTTGGTCTTGGCCATTCTACTGCAGCTTTAATCTTTTCTGGATCAACAGATATTCCTTCACCACTGACAATATGTCCCAGAAATGAAATTTCTTTCAACCAGAACTCACACTTAGAAAATTTGACAAACAATATATGCTGTCGTAGTAATTCAAGTACAACCTTCAGATGTTCTGCATGATCCTTATCATTTTTAGAATAGATTAATATATCATCAATGAATACGATAACAAATTGATCTAGATAAGGTCTGAAAATTCTGTTCATCATATCCATGAATACTGCTGGAGCATTGGTTAACCCAAAAGGCATAACCAAAAATTCATAGTGTCCATATCTGGTTCCAAAAGCAGTCTTCTCCACATCACTTTCCTTCACCCTAACCTGGTGATAACCTGATCTCAAATCAATTCTTGAGAAAACAGAAGCACCTGCCAACTGATCAAATAGGTCATCAATTCTAGGAAGAGGATATTTGTTTTTAATTGTCACCTTGTTTAGTTCTCTATAATCAATGCAGAGTCTCATTGAACCATCCTTCTTCTTGACAAATAATACAGGTGCACTCCAAGGGGATGAACTAGGTCTGATAAAACCTTTCTCAATCAGTTCAGCCAACTGAACCTTCAGCTCTTGTAATTCTTTGGTTGCCATTCTATAAGGTGCTTTTACAATTGGAGTCGTATTAGGCTGCAAATTTATTGAAAATTCCACTTCTCTTTCTGGAGGTAATTCCTTCCATTCTTCAGAGAAAATATCTACAAATTCATTTACTATAGGAATGGAATGTATATCATTACTTTCCGCTTTAATTGCTTCTAACTTTGATAAGAAGATTAAGTCACCAGCTCTTAGACTTTTAAGCAATTGACTAAAGGCAATCAATGAAGAAACTACTCCTCTTTCACATTGAAAATAAAATACTTCATCTTCAGGCAAATCAAATCTGACCCTTCTTCTTCCAACATTCAATAGTTGCAAAGTGCTTGACTAACCAATCCATTCCTAGGATTATTTCAAATTCCACTAATGGGAGTACTATCAAATCAGTTTGAAATCTTCTACTATTTATCATAATTTCAATTGAGCATGTAGTACTGGCATTCAAATAATTACCCGTAGGTAATCTAACATGTAATCCAGGATTAAAAGAGACCGGTTCCGCATTTACTTTCTCACAAAATGTCTCAGATATAAATGAATGTGACGCACCAGAATCAAAAAGTACTCTAGCAGGTAGATCTGAGATAGTTAAAGTACCTGTCACCACTTCAGAAGAGTCTTTGGCATCTTGGGAAGATAAAGTAAAAACTCTAGCTGGTACTGATCTGACTGCTTCACTTGATGTTTCTCCTTTTATCTTCAAAGCAGGTTGATTCATCTGTGGTCTTGCACCCCTGTAATGATCTGTCCTTAAACTGCCTCTAACTTCTGTACCTCTTTGAACATTCTTTGGACAATTCCTCTTAATATGGCCTGATTCTCCACACAAATAACATTTTCCTGAATTTATTAGGCATCTTCCTAGGTGAGATTTTCCACAAGTAGTACAAACAGGTATCACAGAAAACCTTGTAGACTGTTGTTGTTGCCCCCTGATGAAATTTTTGCTTTTTGGATGCTCCACCTCTGTGATCACTCTGTCTCTTCCTATCATTATTCTCCCATTTTTGCTTGACTACTTCAATGTCATTCTCCAATAATCTAGCACTCTCAACCAATTCAGAAAATTCCTTTATGCGAAGAGGAATTAAAGGCTGTCTCAAAGAATCTCTCAACCCCTTCAAAAATCTGTAGCATTTTTCCTCTGGAGTACTAATGAGCTGTGGTGCATATCTTGAAAGAGCTGTAAATTCTGCTTCATATTGTATAACAGTCTTTGCTCCCTGCTTAAGGTTCACAAAACTTTCTTGCATTGCCTGTCTAGTTGATGGAGGAACATACCACTCTTTGAAGACTTGCTCAAATTCTTCCCACATGATTTGTTCATCTGATTTACCTCTGAATTTCTCCAGTTGTTGTCCCTTCCACCATCTTTCTGCTTCACCCTCAAACATAAAAATTGCTAGCGATACTTTTCTATTCTCAGGACATCTCATTCCATTTAAAACTTTCTCTATTCTGATTATCCAGTCCTCAGCACTTCTGGCATCTACTCCTCCCTTAAACAATGGAGGTTTTAAACTCTGGAAAAGTTTTAGATGCTTATCCACTTCTGCAATAATAGGATCACTTGCCTCCATATTGGTACTACTACCAGGAGTGGTAGGAGTAACTGGTGTAACTACAGGTGGAACACCAGGTGTTGCAGATCCCACCATAGACTGCATCTTTTCCATCATCTGCATCATCATATTCATCATCTGCAGTTGCATCATATTCCCTGACATTGTATTCATAGCATCCACTCCTACAGGTGTAGGATTTATACTAGGTGCACTGCCTCCCACTGGTGCCACATTTTCAGGATCTTCAGAGATCCTAATAGGTTGGGATGACTGACCTTCCTCTCTTTCAGGTATTCTTTCAGCCATTAAATCTGTAACACATTACATTAATAGTTATGCATATATATAATCATGTGTTACTATTTAGACATTGTCACATTAGTCTCATATAAGAACATACAAATCATATAAAATGCACATGGTTTCATATAAATCAACTGAAATTAGACTTACTTAACTTAGAAATACTATGTTTCCTAGGCTCTGTAAAAATTCTATCACATCAAATTTTATCCTCTTAAATAATTAACTTTCTTATGCTTCCTTACTTGAATCCTCAGAATCTTAGAACATCGCTTTGATACGACTTTTGTAACACCCCACATTACCCTTGAATAGTACTGTAGAGTGTAACAACTAAAACATATTATTTTCCTTCCATAAAGTTTTTGAATATAGTTAACCACTTGCATAACTATACGACATATCTCATAAACCTTTCATTAATACATTAACAGAAGTACTTCACATTTTCTTTTTTTTTTAAACTTCCACAACATAGTTACAGAGCCACTAAGGAACATCCAAACAAAATACTTCAAATGACTAATTACATACCCTTAGATAATCCTTACTAACAAATATAGAAATAACACATAATATTGAGGTACTTGAAATCTAATCAGCAACAACTTTATCTTTTCCTTTACCTGTAAAAACAGCCAGAAGAAAGTTCTGGTGAGCTATGAGGCTCACATAAGCTATGCAAAATTAAATAACAATAAAAAATTGATCAAATGAAATACAATATTGAGCTAATCATTGCACTAACTTATCATTATTTGAAAAGCATCAAAAGCATCATATTGAACATCATCCTTTATGTTATTAGAGATATATATTGAATATTTAATCTTGTAAAAGATTTGGCTATACTTTAACATTTTCAATGGAGTCCAGATAAATCTGGCATTATTACCATTGAATTTCATAGAGGTCCCTTTTGCCTCTTTAGGGGTCCCTTTTGCCCCACCTGCTATGCAGGTATTCATTTCCTTGGGGTCCCTTTTGCCCCATCTACAATTCAGGTTTCATATTGGGTCCCTTTTGCCCACCTGACCATGTAGATATCATAATATAACCTAGCCAATCTTTATTAAATAAATATTCAATAAATCTCATTTTCATAATTCATCTCTTTTATCACTTATATAGTTGTACAAGTGTTATAAGAAAAGTTGACAATGCATTATCTAACAAATGCAAACTTCTTTCTTTAACATATACCATCAAGCGATTGAAACAGCATATTTGATCAAATATCATTTCACTTTCCACATCAAGTACATTTGTTTATACATGAACACTTCAATGAAATCTATTATGGTTGCCATACAAGTATTCACAATGCATTAAATTACTCAAACTATTGAAAAGAGATAATAAATATAAAATTCAGTGATTAACTTTACATAACTTACCTTCTTGACGAATCGTTTCTTCCAATTCTCTATTTCGCACCCTTCTACGATTGTAAGTCGCTATGAAATTTCCTCTTTGCATAAGACTTTATTTCAATCTTCTATCCTTCTTCTTTTAAATTTTCCTCTCTTAAGCTTCCTTTACCATGTCCTCAATTTACTCGTCTTTAAATCAACTACAGATTATCACAAACTTTCATATTAATTCTATTTAAATCTGGATTAAAACTTTTACTAATCTCTATTTAATACTATAGTAATACTATAGTAATACTTGCATCAATTTCTTACTAACCGTGCCAAAATTTCTCACCAAAATGTTGAACTTCTCCACCCGAAGACCCGCTGCCGCTGCCCAGAACTTCCGCCCTTTTGCTACAGGACTTCCTGCGAATTTCTTTTGCAGTTCTGCGACTTTTGCTACAGTCCCGGGCAAGCCTTCCTGCGAATTTCTTTTATAGTTTTGCGATTCTTGCTACAGTCCCGGGAGAAGTCGTCCTCTGAAAGCTTCCGTCCGAACAGAAATTTCAGGATTCCTGGCAAAAGAAAACTCACGACTTTTCTCTTCACTCAACCGAACCTAGCCAAGCCTTTTCTCTGAAGGTTATGATGATAAGAATACTTAGAAGTGGGTCCCGCCTTCTAACTACTCACCAAAAGCCTCTTTTAATACATCCCTTCAGAATTATTTTGATTTAAAATATTCTAATAATTATCCATAAACTAAATCTATTTATTTAAACAAGAAAATAAATTAACTGATATTTAGATAAATACCTGATCTCTTTTGGTTCTCACAGGACGGCCCTCGTAAGTGAGGGTAAAAACGAAAAATTTATAATAAAAATTTAAAAATTACAAATAAAATATAAGATAACGTGGGATGATGACAGCCGTTGATCTTCAGCTCCTCGGATAGCCATGGACGGTTGGATGTCCGCATCAGGGGAGGTCCTATTTATAGCTCTCATTGCATGCCTGGGAACAATTTAGAACTCCCTTCATTATTTATGAGTGTGGAGTTCTCTAGAACACTTCACATTATTCCCTATACTCTTACATAACTCTATAACATTCTTGAGAGTTCTAGAGCATCCTAGAATACTCTCTAAGTATCCACATTATTCTAGAACATTATAGAATACTCTAGAATCTTCTACGAAACTCGAGGCCTTTTTATAAACTTCCAGGACCTTCCAGAATCTTTTAGAATCTTCTAGAACTGTCCATAATCTTCCATAACCTTTCAATGTCATATAACCTCATTTAGGAATGGTTATGGAGGACTTCTTAACCTCTGCTCCGCATGTTACGCTCAAGGAGTTTTTCCAAACCTCTTGTGCCAACATTTGGGCGTGACACTCTCCCCCACCTATTCTTGCGATGCCCTCATCACGAGCCTTCTATAATCCATGTTGCAGGTCCTTGGATTGCCATAGGCTCATTCCGCTCCCTCGGTCCTCCTTTTCTCCCGAATAGGATTCCTTATTGCCTACTTTAGCATCAAGTACTTGGAACCTTGGGTTAGCTTCCTCGTTCTTCGCTGGTGCCTTAAGGACTTGGGATCTCCCCTTCCCCTGCTGTCTTGGCGCTTCCCCAGGCTGTTCCTCTAGCAAGACATCTGAAGGCTCTTCAATTACTTCTATCATCATTGTTGGCAAAGCCTTCATCGTCTGCATCTAACTCAACCCCATGAGCTAGATGGCATCCCCTTCCCTTGGGATATCTTCCAAGACTTGCAAGTTCTCGCCTTTGGAGTTCTCCCTCTTGTCCTTGCTCTTGCCGCACCTTTGTAGCCTCCACTTGATCACCAACCTTGCCATTCGTCACCCCTTGACACTTGGCCTGGAGCATTGAGGCTATCTTAGGACAATGTCTTGCCCAATGAGGTCCTCTACAAGCAAAGCATACATTTAGAATCCTTCTCCTCTCTTTGGCAATCCTTGGCTTGCTCATCCCATTGTCCATTGCCCCCACGATGTCCTGGCAAGCCTCCTCCTTGCCTCGGATCATTTGCCTCTCTTATTGCCCTTGCCCCGACGCATTGAGTTCTTGCCTAGAGCAACTGTGGCTGGTGGATGTCTCTGCCAAGATATGCCTACAATCCTCATGTAGGTCTCTAACTCGAGTTAGCGTCCACTGAGCTCCCTCTCGAGCTCTCCATGCACCTGTGCCTTGTCCATTAAGGATTTCTCTTGTCGAGACACCATATATCTTCTCATACCCCTCCAATTCTCCTCTTGTATAACTTCCCTTGTAATAATAAAGCTTTCTCATTCAATTTCTCTCTTTCTAGCCAAGCCTTGTAGGGATTTAATGCTGCTTAGCATATAGGAAGGTGTGCTAAGGCTGCACGGGTAACTAAGGCAAAGTTTACCCCGTGATTGTAAGCTCAAAATAAATAAAAAAATTGCGTATAGTGAAAATGAAGGTTAAAAGTGGGCTTTTTGTATCTTAACCAAATAATAGGTAAAAGAATAACATTTTAATTTTCTATTGAATTATGAAATAATATATTAACATACATATAAAATAAAAAATTGCACAATACATAAATGACAAGTGATAAATTGCATTAAATAGAATTAAAATCCAAACATCTCAATAATCAAACAACGTAAAATATAGAAACTGCATAAAAGTATAATATAACACTAAGTCATTAAGTTCAACTTGAAATTCCTTTTTACCTAGTTCCATACTCATACACATTTCATTCCTAAAGAAAACAATAATAATAGACAACAACTCATAAGTCATGCATCACTGATGGGGTATTTCTTTGAGTTATCGTCATAATGAATTACTCGCTCCTCTGCCTCATCATCTGTGGAGTTCAATGCCTCTCAATCTTCTTCTTCATCTATTTCAGTCATCTTCCTCTTCCTTTAAACATTTCACCTTTTTCATCAACATAAAGGTGAGTAATACCCCAAATTAAAGGAGCTTTTAAAAATAAATTCTTTTTATATGCATTTCTCTTTAGTTGTTTTTGTAGTTATGTTGTCATGGATACAGATGACATATTTCTTTCACGTCAAAGAAATCAACATTCAAATATTCTTGTCATTCAAATGATGTTACCTCCACTTCATAATCTACAAATCACTAATCATATGATACTGTATTTTCACAAATTAAAGGGTTTTTGTCATCCAAGCCTTTCTTCATGAGTGTGGCAGAGAAGCAGGTGACATCAAACAACAACAAGAAATGGAGAAGCTAGCGTTCAAAACTCTTTCTCACGTGATGTAGGTGATGTAAAACAACAACGAAGAAATGGAAAAGAAGCGACTTGTTCAAAGCTCTACCTTACGTGAAGTAGGCAAAGCCGAACAACAACGAAGAAATGTAGAAGAGGAAAGGTTAAGGGATTTTGGTTTAAGCTTTTATTTAAAAAATAAAATTGGTGAGGTGTACACCTTACAAGATAAGCTTAAGGCATGCATCTCAAGACATTTTTGGTCAGAATTGTGCTTGCTCTATTTTAGACATTGGTGCAAAATCAAGAGCACTAAGCAATATCAAATTTTGCAGATGAAGTCGGAATAATAAACAAATATATTGAAATAAGAAAAATTAGGCCTTAGGACAGTAAATGGAGACGACTTCTCCCAAAATTAGGTGGTCCATTGGTTATGCACTTGAATGAATCACGCATTTAACTTGCATTCACAAGGTTAAGATTGAGAATAGATTCCTCAATTATGTATCTCAAAGCATCTATTTATGAACTTGTCAATCCTTATGCTAGTAGATATGATTGTCATAAGATTCAGCTTTGTACTGTCTAAATTAAAATTCCAAAACATAAGAACTAGTTCAGAATTTTCTTTTGAAGTCCCAACTGATCCCATAAATGTCAATGCACAAACTTCAAAACCCAACATCCCAATTGATGATATTAAAGAACACAATTTTGCAGGACTCTATAGGCCACTGAGATATAAACGGTCGTATAAAAAGGTGAAAAAAAATGCCAATACACAACTCCAAATAGATAAAGTCAACAACACCGCCCAAAGGAAAAGGAATCTACATTTGCAATGACATTTAGAATGGTCATATAAAACGAAGATTCACTGCCCAAAGTCAATGGCAAAGCCAACAACCACCTCCCAAACCAGACTCCAATTTTCACTTCCATAAACAAACCACCCGTCCAAAACTCCGAACATCAGCCGACATACACCTAACGTCAAGCCAAAACCAACATCTGTCCGCCTTTTGTTCTTCAAATCATGATAACACATTATGAAAATTTATCTAAACTGAACTAAATTGAAACTATGCCAAACTCTGTGAACAAATCTAAAGTTATGAAATAAAATTTAGCTCTCTATCAGCAAGCATCATTGGCATGTTTTAATTATAATAACAAAATAAATGAACCAACTAAGAAAAGAAAGAAGTTATGCGTAGATAAAATCATTACTTAGTGTGATGCTTTCAACAAGGATAATCATGAAGATTTCCATCTCATAGTGCAGAAAATGATGCCTTATAAGCATATTTTAGGTACTTTCTGCTGAAAAATAGAAAATATTAGCCTTTAGCATTAGAAATTTACCACAACGGTCTCTCTTCTTTGCTAGTTTATAGACAAGGCTGATGATGTTTTTGTTGTTTTATGTCCTTTTTAAGGATTAGAAAGTGGTGTCCGTCTGAGAATTAAAGTGTCTTGTTAGTTCAGAATGTAGGCTTATATTTTATTTCTATTGCTTTTTTCTTCGAATTTTTTATCTTGCAAAACTGTTCATGATTTGAAGAAAATGATCTCATGGTATTGCTAAGATTAATTTGGCATTTGCAGGTACATCTTGCAAGTCAAGTACAGCCGTGGGTTTTGATGAAAGGATGTTGCTTCACTGTGAGGTTAAAACGTCATCTAATTGTTGCTTTATTGCTAATTACATGTTGGACAATAGTTTATAGAATTATGGTTGGTGCTAGACTGGTTATGAGGCAATTAATTTGCTTTATCTTGCTTTCTGTTATGCGCCTATATTGCATGATTGCGTTTATGTTGGAGAGCGTGCTTTGCTTATATTGGAGAGGGTGTTCACCATGAAACATGAAAACATGTGAAAAGGAGTTCTATAGGGATAAAATATTGTTATATGATGTTTCACCAAATTTTCTTATTCTCCTGATATGTCATATGACTCACATTTGTTTAGTTTAAATAAAGAGTCGTATAGTATAATGGACACACATTTGACACTCCTTTTAAGGATAAAAATAATAATACAATTTAACTTTAGATGAGTCATGTGATAATAGATATTAATAATATAATTTTGTTGAAGAATTGTGGGACCCACAAGTTAGTCAATCATGATAGGGGTCCTTGAGCACACGGATTAAGGATTCTAATCATTGGATTAATAACCTTATGGCTATAACTGTTAATTCAGGCTAGTGGGATAGATTTATGTATAACTTGAAATTAATCGACTTGAATATGCTTGACCTGAAACTAGTTCGTTCATCATATTGTTCTAAATGTTTGACCCAAATTCGACTCGTCCCAAACTAGATTAACTCAAACATGACTCATTTAACCTAAAAATGTCCTATTTAGCTTGAACCCGAATGATAATCAGATCATTTTTAGATTTTTTAGGTCCACTCGAACTCGATTTGAAAATTAATTTGGTCAGGTTTTCAGCTTGAACTGAAAATTAATCATGTCAACCCAAATTAGAAATTTTCAATTCGGGTTTGGTCATTCATTGGCACTCCTACTTATGGCCCTTATATTGTAATTCATGTGCCTATTTTTTGTATTCTAGCTACTAGCTTCGCATGGGGACTTTTTTGAATGGGAGAAATAATTTAAAACGATCACAAATTGTAATGATTTTTGGAAAGAAAAGGGAAAGATCCACCATCTTTTGGATCCTCCTTCGCAACCGTAAGACCAAAAAATTGTACTTTAGGATAAAGCGGATTCTATGATTATGACATGATTGTGGAGTACCATGATGTTTGAAATCAGTGGGCTATATATATTTGTCTCTACTACAAAAAGTTTAGGACATCGTCAAACAAATGTACTCAAAAGTGAAGTGTGCTATCCTCATTTACGAGCTCAAAATTTATTTCAATAACTAAGCATGGTAACCACCATGTTATTGAGTACTTCAAATGAATGTTTAGTGCTTGACCTGGATGATTACCCATATCTCAAGAAGACGTGGTAATTCTTCAACAATTTATAGAAAGAGAAAGAGTGTTTAAGTTCCTTGCATAATTCAATAATGAATTCAATCGCGTTCTTGTCTAAGAGGCTTTTTCTCTCATATGAGTCGAAGAAGGAAGAAGGACGATATAATGCTCGACGTTTGATTTTCAAAACATCTGTCATAGTAACAACCAAACCCAAATATAAGAGACTTAATATTATAGACTCTTTCCTTAAAGCCACTCATTCACCTAAGCCACTCATCCACCTAAGCATCCTCATCTCTGCAACACTTAACTTAGTATTATCATTGCCGTTGCCAGGTCCCAAGTCCTGGATGAGAAAAGTGGAGGATTGCGTTAGGTAGTCGATAGTCAGCGTAAAACTTGTCGAATAATAATGACATGAATCCTTTAAGAAAAAAATTAGCCGACCACACGTAGTGGGATAAAGGCTTGATGATGTTATTGTTGTTTTTTTAATGACCAACGTTCGACACCATAAATCATTGGAGGTCTCACCACCATCTTATAGAATTTTCCCTTAAGTTTGAGGAGGACTTTTCTATCGCACAACAAGCCCGATGCATTCCTCCACTTCAACCATCCAGCTTGAATTCTGCTGATAATATCCCCATCTATTTCACCATCACTTTGAACGATAGATCCAAGATATCTAAAACGTGTACTATTATTAATGACTTGATCTCCCAAAGTCACAATCCCCGCACTAGGTCTATTGCTACCAAAATTACACTCAATATATTCAGTTTTAGATCTACTCAAGCGAAAACCTTTAGACTTTATGGTTGACCTCCATAATTCAAGTTTACCTTCAACTCCCTCTCTAATTTTATCAACAAGAAGAATATCATCAGCAAAAAACATACACCAAGGTACATCCTCTTGCAAATATCTAGTGAGAACATCCATGACTAAAGCAAAAAGATATGGACTTAAGGCTGATCCTTGATGTAAACCAACCGAAATAGGAAAATACTTGGTCTAACCACCTTGTGTTTGAACACTAGTAATAGCTCCTACATACGCATCTTTAATGATTTGAATATAAGCGTTATTAACTCCTTTCTTTTCAAGAACTCTCCATAGCACTTCTCTTGGAACTTTATCATATGCTTTCTCTAAATCAATAAATATCATATGTAGATCCTTCTTATTCTCTCTATATTTCTACATCAAACCTCTCAATAAATGCATGACTTCCATAGGAGGCCTACCCGACATGAATCCAAATTGATTTTGAGCAACATTAGTATCACGCTGCAACCTACGCTTCATAACTCGCTCCCAATATTTTGAAGTATGACACATTAACTTAATTCACCTATAAATTGCACACTCATGTGCATCACCTTTATTCTTAAAAATAGGAATTAACACACTCATTCTCCACTGATCCGACATCTTTTTAGTCTTCAAAACAATATTAAAAAGTTTAGTAAGACAAGAAATTCCTTCATCTCCTAAGCATTTTCATATTTCTATTGGAATATCATAAGGTCCAAAAGCTTTTCCGCACTTCATTTTCTTCAAAGATTCTCTAACCTCGGTTTTACTTATATACCGATAAAAATAAAAAATTTTTATTTTCATTTAGGGTGATAAAGTCACTAAAGTCATCATATTTTCACATTTTTTATTAAAAAGTTTAGCAAAATATCTCATCCATCTTTGTTGAATATCATCTTCTAAGAAAATTACTTTTTGATATTCATCCTTAATACACTTCACTTGAACTAAATCCTTCTCCTACCTCTTTGTTTGGCTAACTTATATATATTTTTCTCTCTCCTTAGTATCTAATCTATTATTTAAATTATTAAAAGCTAAGCTCTTTGCATCGCATATTAATTTATTAGATTCCTTACGAGCCTCTTTATAGCTTTCCCAATTATTAGAATTTTTATATCTAAACCAATTTTTATAACAAATTTTCTTATTTTTTTTTTTGCACATTTGAATTTCACCACCAACTATTTGTACTATTAGAAACTTTTCCCTTTGAAATTTCAAGCATTGTAATATTCTTAATATCACTAGCCACTTTTTTTCCGCATAATATTAGCATTCATACTCCGACAGAATCTTAAGATTTAAAATCTTACTCTCAAAAATACTTTTGTTAATTTTCTTTAAATGCCCCCATCTAATCCTAGAAAATTGTTTCTTTTTATTTTTATTTTTTGCTCTTTTATCTTAAAGTCTAAAACTAATAATCGATGTTGGGTACATAAATTTTCACTCGGAATAACTTTACAATCTTTGCAATCTTATTGTTCTAATTTTCTTATAAGAAAATAATCAATATGCGTTTTACTATATACATTTTTATAAGTGATAAGATGCTCATATCTTTTCTTAAATAAGGTATTAGATATTAAAAAATCATAAGCCAAAGAAAAATCTAATATAGTCTTACCACCTTTATTTGTTGTTAACAATGATATATTTTATTAGACAAGAATGTTATGCCAGTATTATTCTCTCATTTTTTTTCTGTCATGATACAAAAGTAATTAATGTTAATATCAAGGTTATTCGAAGTAATAATGCTCACCATTACTTTAATCAAAAGTTATCATTTTTCTTCTAGAAAGAAGGTATTATCCATCAATCTTCTGGTTCTAACTCTCTTCAATAAAATGTGTAGTAGAAATGAAAAATTGCAATATTTTGAAAGTTGTCAAAACTTTTCTTCTAGAATCTAGTGTCAAAAAGATATTTGGGAGATGCAATCTTAACTGCCATATATATCAATAGAATACCCTAATGAGTGATTGGATTCAAAAGTTCTATATATTATCTTGCTGAATACTTTCTCTACAAAATAACTTTTCCTAAAAAATCTTTTAAAAATCTTTGGTTATATTGCCTATGTCCACATCCAAAAGCAATATAGGGATAAATTTAATCTTAGAGCTCTCAAATGTATCTTTATTGAGTATTTCTTTATTAAAAAAAGGTATTAGTGTTATCATCCGACCACTAAAAAATTTATCAATTTAAAAGATATCATCTTCGATGAAAAACAATATTTTTTTCAATTAAACTCACCTTTGGAGAAAAATTCTCTACTGTAAGATAAATTTGATAAAACCTCTATATTTTATCTTAATATTTCTATGGCCATAAATTTTAAAAAAATCCAGGCACTGTACCCATTTAAGTTTTTATGAGAAGGAATAGGCTCAAGCTAAAATATCCAGCAAGCTCATGACTTGGAATCATTATCAAGTAACAATGATCAACTCATCACTACATGTTCTCTTATGTTTCCCATCTTTTAGTACACATTTTTTCAAAATATTTATCCTGCTATGAAACCTTCTATACAAATATCAACTCTAATTCAATAACAATATCACAAACTCTATTTGAGGCATTTCAAAATAAGATTTGGAAGGATGCTATGTGGAGAAGAGATAAATGCTCTATGAAAAAAATTATATTTGGAAGATTATTGAACTACTGCAAAGTACAGTGCCTGGATTTTTAAGAGAAGGAATAGGCTCAAGCTAAAATATCCAGCAAGCTCATGACTTGGAATCATTATCAAGTAACAATGATGATGTGAAACGTACATGCGATGGAGTTACTTTAAGAAATTAAAGAGAGCAATTTTAACAAAATAATCCAAAATAATATTATCACTTATAGCAAAAGATTGATCCTTAGAATTCTTGGTTTTTAACTTGCTTAGGCAAAGAAGAGCAAAGCCGATTCCCAAACAATTCAAGAAACGCAAAGAGCAATTGTAAAACTACGACGGTACACAAGAATCCATGATTTAATAATGAGAACTTTCACCTTTGGAGCCCATACGCTCAACTAGTCTAGGCTTTAGCGGAAGAAGAGTCTCCACCTTAGAATCGAGGTCGCTCCGAGGAAGCGGGAACCTTGGATCGTCGTTCTTGGATAGGTAGCCAGAATATGGAATTCTTGACAACGATTTCTTGAAGGTGTATTCGGCGGCCTGGAATGTCCGGACAGTGTTTGAAGACCTTCTAGCAGGCTGGACAGCAAGAAAACATGTGCCAAATCTCCTAAACAGCAGGTTTCAGATGCTTGATATGCGAAGCAGCAGACAGGAGAGGTCTGGACAGCAGATTGGCCCTTAAGGGGTTCTGGACGGCAACATATAATGCCTGTACAAACCTTGGACAGTTCTATAGGGTGTTCGAAGTGTTTGGATAGCAGTTCTAGGTCTCCAATGGTGCAGGACAGCAGGCTGCCCTTGTTGGAATGCGTGAGCATATGGCAGATTTTAGGGGGGAGGGAGGAAAATCGTGAGGGGGAGACTTGAGATGGGAGCAGCCAGGTTTGTAACGGCTAAGGGTTGAGTGGGGGGAAGTGTAATTCGGCTAGGAGAGAGGAGGCGGGTGAGGCTGTGAGGGAAAACAAAAATCTGAATTTTTTTTTAATTCAGATTTTCCAAAAGTGAGGAGAGATTAATTTCAGTTTTCAAAATTTGAAATTGAAATTAACTTAGGAGGGAATGATTAAAGGGGTATTAAAGAGAATTAATAGGGGGAGAGAGAGGGAGAGGGGGCCGGCCATGTAAAGAGGGTGATGTGGCTTGATGTTTTGAATAGGTGGGGACCACATACTCAATTCACAGATTTTACAAAATTTGAAATAAAATTTCAGAATTCTTAAGGGGAAATAACTTCCTAATATGAGAGTATTAATTAAGACCAATTTGAATTCAAATTCAAATTCAAATCTAATTAATTTGGAGGCCTCAAATTAAGGAGCTAAATTAGGAAAGTATCAAAGCCTCATGAGAGCTTTGAATTTCAAATTTAAAACTCCAAGAGGGGCCGGCGGGTGCAGTGGTGGGGAAGGAAAATTTGGGAAGAGGGGGAGGCGGCTTGGACGAACTTTCAGGTGGTGGTGGCCGGCGGCCTGGGCGGCCCAAGGTGGCCGGCGGCAAGGGACTTGGGAAAGAGGAAGGCGGTGGCCAAAGAATTGGGGAGAAAACTTGGAGTAATTCAAAGGGGATTAAACCTCATGCATCTCCTCCCATGGAACTCACAAAGAGATCCACAATGCGTCGTCTCCACAACGACGAATTGATCAATAGAATTAAAGAAAAGATAAGGATAAGGAAGACCTAGAACTCACAAAGAGATTTAGTTTCTCCTACGAACTCACTAAGAGATCGAGGAGGGTTGCACTCACAAAGAGAACATGAACTCTAAATTTTCATTCATCAAAGACTAACTATTATATAAGAAAAGGGCCATATAAATAGGCCTCAAAATGACAAAGAAAGCGAAAGACTAAAATGCCCCGTGGGCTACAATAGCTATCAAATACCCATAAGGGCAAAAACGGAAAAACATAAAATAAAAATTAAACTACTACATAAAATTATGAAAATAAAGATCATGATCGTGGCCGTCGATCTCCGGCATCTCCTGAAGGTACATGTGTCGAAATCGCTGCTGATGTCCCCATCATTCTCCCCAGGTGGGAGAAAACTCGACCCCGTCGAGTAGATATCTATAGAGCCCTTGTACAACTCTAGGAGATTTGGGTCTAGGCTCTGTAGCTCGTCCATGTCAATCCAAGTATCCTCTATCTCTGGTGTCCCTTTCCAATTAGCTCGGTATCTTTGGCGCCCACCTTCCTTTGTGGAAATGACCTCATCATCTAGTTTTGCTTCGACCTTCTCCGCTATAGGTGAGTAAGGTAAATTGGGGAGTGGAGCTGGGTTTGGGATCTCACTAGGTGGGGTCACACAAGGCTGAATTAAGGAGTGGCTCATGGTGTTAAAATTCAGGTCCTTCAAAGGCTATTAAGTCTTCTATATTAAATGTAGGATTCATGTTCAAGCCTCAAGAGAGGTCCAGTACGTATGCGTTACTATTAACCTTTGAGATTATCTTAAAAGGTTCGGTGTTTCGAGTATGCAGCTTCTCTACGGCGCCCGGAGAAAAGCTCTAGGCGGACCCGTACCATCACAAAGTTTCCAACTTTGAATTCTTTGGATCTTCTTTTGTTATCAGCAATAATTTTAAAATGGGTGTTACTTTGTTAAATGTTCTTTTAATTTCATTGAGTAACTCCTGGAGGTGAAATGCAGATGCAAATGAAAGAGATCGGGTGTGCATGATGAATGACAAGACTCATGAGCTTACAAAAGTTTAAAACATAGACAAATAGGAAGACAACAGACCATAAAACACATACACAACATACTAACTCACATGAACACATGGCTAGAAAAAGGTGGACGAGTCACGAGAAGAGGGGTCTAAAGTGTTTGGTCTAAGGGAACTGGGGTAGGGGGAGGAATGAAGACACTCTTAGCTACCAGGGCACTTCTATATGTGGTTTCAATTAGGGTCGATGGCAGTCTCCTAGTGGGGGTAGTGTCATCTAATAAATTCATCCAACTATGATAGAAGTGGTCCTTATCCTGGTAGGACGAGGCTATAACGGGCAAAATGTATGAATCAGGAATGACACACTCGGCCAAATATAAATCCAATTGAGCAGCTCCAAAGTTAGACTCTAATGAAACAAGAGGGGGCTCATTGCTCAAATCAGGATAAAAAACTTTTAGACTCAAAGTACAGTCTTCCGAAAGAGACTCAGGTTTGGTTGCAACCCTAAGATCCCTGGGTTCCGTTTCACTTGAATCCGGTGATAAATTCGATTGACTTACTTCCAACTCGAGATTATCAAAGTTGCCATTAGAATTATCCAAAATTAAATCAAAATTATCCAGAACTAAATCAGAATTATCCAAAATTAATTCAAAATTATCCGGAGTCATCTCAGTAGGTGTTACAACTAAATCAGGATCTTCCAAATTTAAATTCAAAGTGTTCGACGTCCGGTTGGCTTCTTTCGAGATCACATTACTATCATCCAGGCATACTTTGTCCAAAGAAATATCCTCGATGAGACTAGGATCAGGGTGGGCTAAGGTGTCGACATTTAAAGGTTCTAATTGTCCTAGCTCAGGGTTTAAGTCATGCTGGGAGTCTGATTCAATCACTTCTGTTCCATCCTCAAAGTTCTTCGTTATTAGTGATATCACTAGCATCCACGAAATGGATGCACTCAGTCTCAGGTTCAGGGAACATTTTCTTCTTAATGTATTCCTTTTTTACAAACATACATGCAGGGTCAAGGAATAGGGAGTCTAAAGGTTGAATGGGTTGGCTAGAAGTGGGTCCAAGTGGGGAGCCATAAGAGATTGATCTATCAGAATACCCAATAGAGGATCGGTCATTAAAGTTTGGTGAAGACCTACAGGGTGGGCAACAACCCTGATGTTACTAAATGATGGTTGGTTTCGACTATAGTGATGTCCATGGTTTGTCCCAACAAAGGAGGTAGGGTGATGCTCTAGATGACGGTCACTAGCAGAGGGCCAGTATTTCAAATTAAGTTCTCTTCTCATGTCTTTCCAAGTAGGGTACTCACCGCGAGACTCTTTATGATCTTCCAATTTCATCCAAAATTGAAGAGCTCGACCTTTTAGGTGAGATTTAGCGATGCTAACTTGGTGGGATTCAGGGATATGACATGATTCAAAATATTCATCTAGTTGTCTAACCCATTCCCTAAAGTAGTAAGGATCCGAGGAGCCATCAAAGGTGGGTAAACGGTAAGGTGACTCTAAGTGAGGTCGTTGAGGATTAGTCTCAGGTCTAGGTTGATAAGCATAGTGGGGCATCTTCCGACTCACATGACTGAGTGAATGGGGTATGTACCTAGAGTAGGGAGAGTCAACATGTTCCTCCTTTGTGGTTTTAGTTAGAGAGCCTACAAGACTAACTAGGTTGTCTAACGTCTTTTGAAAACCTATCGAGTCCATATAAAAGTGTTAAGTGATGCTTAATGAGGAATGGGTGTAAGGGACAACATTTAGACACTAAGTTATGCTTACTTAGACTCACTACAGGGTGCAGAAAAAGTTTGGCCAGCAGGCTAAGCTAGTGGGTGAAGTAGCTTAGGCAATTAGGGAGGTTGTTAGGTTGAGGGCAGCACCCAAAAGCCTAAGAAATGAGCCTACAATTCACTAGACATGTGCAGGAAAACTGTGGGCAGCAAACTACAACAAGACATAGAGTTATCTAAGTGTTTAGGAAAGATTTTAGGATGTGGACAGCACCTAAACACTAGGTTAGGTTCACCTAACAGCAGGTAAATGATGCAGAAATTTCCTGGACAGCACACTACAATGTTTGAATAAATGCGTTAAGTGTTGGGTTAGATGTCTAGAGTGTGGATAGCACTTAGGTACATGAAATGCTAACCCAAAACACACTATATGCGTGCATGAATTGTAATGACAGCAATGTAAATAGTGAATAAAATTATATATATGCGATGATATGCATGCAAAATTAAACTATAACGCAAGGTTAGACCCTAGGATATTTTTCTAACATGTCATGCATGCTTACCATGCTCTGATACCAAATATGATGTGAAACGTACATGCGATGGAGTTACTTTAAGAAATTAAAGAGAGCAATTTTAACAAAATAATCCAAAATAATATTATCACATATAGCAAAAGATTGATCCTTAGAATTCTTGGTTTTAACTTGCTTAGGCAAAGAAGAGCAAAGCCGATTCCCAAACAATTCAAGAAACGCAAAGAGCAATTGTAAAACTACGACGGTACACAAGAATCCATGATTTAATAATGAGAACTTTCACCTTTGGAGCCCATACGCTCAACTAGTCTAAGCTTTAGCGGAAGAAGAGTCTCCACCTTAGAATCGAGGTCGCTCCGAGGAAGAAGGAACCTTGGATCGTCGTTCTTGGATAGGTGGCCGGAATATGGAATTCTTGACAGCGATTTCTTGAAGGTGTATTCGGCGGCCTGGAATGTCCGGACAGTGTTTGAAGACCTTCTAGCAGGCTGGACAGCAAGAAAACATGTGCCAAATCTCCTAAACCGCAGGTTTCAGATGCTTGAAATGCGAAGCAGCAGACAGGAGAGGTCTGGACAGCAGATTGGCCCTTAAGGGGTTCTGGACGGCAACATATAATGCCTGTACAAACCTTGGACAGCTGCTATAGGGTGCTGGAAGTGTTTGGACAGCAGTTCTAGGTCTCCAATGGTGCAGGACAGCATGCTGCCCTTGCTGGAATGCATGAGCATATGGCAGATTTTAGTGGGGAGGGAGGAAAACCGTGAGGGGGAAGACTTGGGACGGGAACAGCCAGGTTTGTAACGGCTAAGGGTTGAGTGGGGGGAAGTGTAATTCGGCTAGGAGAGAGGAGCCGGGTGAGGCTGTGAGGGAAAACAAAAATCTGAAAATTTTTGTTTTTATTCAGATTTTCCAAAAGTGAGGAGAGATTAATTTCAGTTTTTAAAATTTGAAATTGAAATTAACTTAGGAGGGAATGATTAAAGGGGTATTAAAGAGAATTAATAGGGGGAGAGAGACGGAGAGGGGGCCGGCCATGTAAAGAGGGTGATGTGGCTTGATGTTTTGATAGGTGGGGACCACATACTCAATTCACAGATTTTACAAAATCTGAAATAAAATTTTAGAATTCTTAAGGGGAAATAACTTCCTAATATGAGGGTATTAATTAAGACCAATTTGAATTCAAATTCAAATTCAAATCTAATTAATTTGGAGGCCTCAAATTAAGGAGCTAAATTAGGAAAGTATCAAAGCCTCATGAGAGCTTTGAATTTCAAATTCAAAACTCCAAGAGGGGCCGGCGGGTGCAGTGGTGGGGAAGGAAAATTGGGGAAGAGGGGGCGGCGGCTTGGACGAACTTTCAGGTGGTGGTGGCCGGCGGCCTGGGCGGCCCAAGGTGGCCGGCGGCAAGGGACTTGGGAAAGAGGAAGGCGGTGGCCAAAGAATTGGGGAGAAAACTTGGAGTAATTCAAAGGGGATTAAACCTCATGCATCTCCTCCCATGGAACTCACAAAGAGATCCACAATGCGTCGTCTCCACAACGACGAATTGATCAATAGAATTAAAGAAAAGATAAGGATAAGGAAGACCTAGAACTCACAAAGAGATCTAATTTCTCCTACGAACTCACTAAAAGATCGAGGAGGGTTGCACTCACAAAGAGAACATGAACTCTAAATTTTCATTCATCAAAGACTAACTATTACATAAGAAAATGGCCATATAAATAGGCCTCAAAATGACAAAGAAAGCGAAAGACTAAAATGCCCCGTGGGCTACAATAGCTACCAAATACCCATAAGGGCAAAAACGGAAAAACATAAAATAAAAAATAAACTACTACATAAAATGATGAAAATATAGATCATGATCGTGGCCGTCGATCTCCAGCATCTCCTGAAGGTACATGTGTCGAAATCGCTGCTGATGTCCCCATCAAATGATCAACTAATCACCACATGTTCTCTTATGTTTCCCATCTTTCGGTACTCATTTTTTCAAAATATTTATCCTGCTATAAAACCTTCTATACAAATATCAGCTCTAATTCAATAACAATATCACACTCTACTTGAGGCATTTCAAAATAAGAATTGGAAGGATGTTATGAGAGCAGAGATAAATGCTCTTGGAAAAAAAATTACATTTGGAAGATTATTGAACTACTGAAAAGTAAGAAAACGTTAGGATGCAAGTAGATTTTTTTGATAAAATGTAAAGCATATGAATGCCTGGAATGGTGTAAGGTGAAATTGGTAGCTAAAAGATATACTCAATTTTATGGAATTGGTTATTAAGAAAATTTTGGTCATGTTGCTAAAATGAATATAATGCGCATCTTAGTTTCTCTTATAGTTAATCATGAATGGTCCATGCTGCTTTATGATGTAAAGAATGATTTTATATGTGGAAATGTTGAGAAGTCTATATGAATATATTATTAGAATTTGTTAGTTCTTTCACAAAGAACTAATATACAAATTAAAAAAGTCTTTGTATGTTCTTAAGTAATTTTTTAGAGCCTTGTTTGGTAGATTAACAAAAGTCATGAATGAAACACAATACAAATAAAGTTGAGGAGATCATATTATCTTCATAAAATAGTCCACTTATGGTAAAATCTCAATTCTCATGGTACATGTTGACAATATAATCATCATAGGTGATGAAAATAGTAAAAATGAGTGTCTCTGGAAAAAAAACTCACTGTAGAATTTGAGATCAAAAACTTATACTTACTCAAATTCTTCTTGGGAATATTAGTTAATAAATCAGAATAAGGAATATTATTCTTCTTTAAACAAAACTGTCATGAACCTATTGAAATAAATAAAAATGTTTGATTGCAAATCTTGTGAAATACCAATTGAACTAGGTTAAAAATTGGATGTAGATGAAAAAGGAATGGAAGTAGACATGGGGCAATAGAAAAAATTAATCAGAAAAATGATCTATTTATCTCACAGTTGTGCAGACATCACTTTGGAGTGAGTCTCATCAGTCAATTCTTGCACAAATTCAAAGAGTCTCATCTTCAAACTGCTTATAAAATCTTTAGATATCTCAAATCAAGTCTTAGTGAAAAATCTTCTATAAAAATGTTGACTTTAAAAAAAAATACATAACAAAAAAAAAAAAAAAAAAAAATCAAAACATACCTGTCTCCGAGCCGACCCCACACCACGAAGCGAAGCAACTCCTTGCTAAATAACCGTCGCTCATCGCTTAAAAATGACGGACAAAGAGAATAGGAGGACATTCGCATTCCTCCATCGCTCATCTCACTCGAAGCCTCCGACTCCCTTGGTTGCCGTTCGACTTCGCCTTTCATCTTCTCTTTTCATCATCGTTGTTCGGCTACGTTGCTTCACAAGAGGGTAGGGAGGGCACAGTCGCTCCTTCCGCTCTTTGTGGTTGTCCGACTTTGCCTCCGACCCGAAGCCGAAGCCTGTCGAAACCACACCAGAAGCCTGCTGCCTCCGTCCCCGACCCTACGCCTGCCTCCGGCTTGACCAAATTCCGGCCGGCCCGCCTCCGACCGACGCCTTCTCCTTGGTCTCCTCCTGCACCCTAGCCCGATCGGGCTTCTACCCGATCCCCCTCCTCCCTCTCTCCCTCTCTTATATTATATATAATATATAATAATATAATTATTATATATTATAGTATAATATATTTGTTATATATAAATATAATTAAAATGATATAATATTATATTAATATATATATATTTACATAAATAAAAGAGAAGAGAAGATTGAATTTTAAGCAAGAGTCGAAGCTCCCGGCCATCGTACCTTAGGTCCGACCGGGATGGTTTGAAATTGAAGACCTGAGCCGTTGATTTTAAATCAGGGCAGATGGTTTTAAAATTTGAAGACTCCGGGCCGTTATATCTTATATTTGGCCTGGATGGTTCCAAATTGAAGACCCCATGCAGTCGATCTTAGATCCTGGTGGGATGATTTAAATTCGAAGGTCCTACGTCGTTGACTTTAGGTCCGGGTAGGAAGAAATTTCGGCAATTGCCGCCCTTATTTCTCCCTCGGTGGGGAGGTGACGCTGGGAGGCTGTCGAAATTTTCTCGAAAATTATGGACTTAGCAAATTTTAGAAAACAAGGATCTATAAAAAATTTTAAAATTGGACAGCAATCAAATTTTAGATATTAATTAATCAATTGATTAATAAATTTTTTTTATTAATTGATTAATATTAATTAATCAAAATTATTTAAAATTAATCGATTTAATCAATTATATAAAATACAAGAGTTATTTAAAATATAAAATTATTTTTTAAAATTTGAGAGTAATTTAAAATTTTTTATTAAAATTCGGGAATATTTTAATTGATTAATTAGAGCAAATATAAAATAAAAATGCAATGAATAAAATGGAGAAAGGGGGGAAGAATGTTGTTCACTATTTGACATATACATGCTCTCAAATTTTCCAAAATCCTATCCAAATAATAACTCTCAAACAGAACTGTACAACCCCTCCCAAGCAAACAACTCTCAAACTCTCTAACAATAATACAAATTCAAAACCCCTGATGTTCTTGGACAAAGCTCCAAAGTAGCACGAGCTCTTACAATTATTTGCAAGCTTCCTGAACTGTTGCAAGCACCACTTGTCTGCAAATAAGCAAATAAAAAAAAATCAGTGCATCATAAACAAATTAAATCAATGCGGGAAAATGGTAAATTTAGCTACTGCAGGTAGAACAGAGTATTGGAAAGCAAGAAAAGCAAAGTGCGAAAAAAGCTAGTAGAGTAACAATGCTAAAAAAGAAAAAAAGGGTAAAGAAATGAACTAATGTAGTAGAAAAAGAGACTACGAGCACAGAACGACTAAAACACTAACAAAGTGTCAAAACCCCTAAATGTCAAAACCACGAACTAAAACCAACTTACAATCCTTTCAAATTCTCTAAATAACAAAACTCCAAACAATTAAATTTAAACTTCTGGGCAGCCTAATTTATAAGAATTAGGTTGTAAGACTCACTACCCGGCAACTTTCGTAGGAAAGTCGTAAGCCCGACCTTAGGGGAAAGTTTTAGGTAAAAATTGAACTAACTCCTAATCCTCAATTAAAACCCTCGGCCATTTCTAATAGAAGTCATAAGTTTGACCTCTGATGGAAACATTTAGGTGATAATATAACCCTAGACCCCTCTTTTGGGCATCCTATACTATAGGATTATGTTCTAAGACCCATTATTGGGCAATTTCTAATTGAAGTCTTAAGCCTCAACATTTTAGGAAAATTATTAAATAAATTGTAATGAACCTAAAACCCAAAACAATCAAATTCAAACATTTGGACATCTTAGTCTAAATGATTAAGTTATAAGACCCGCTTTTAGGCTACTTCCTAAGGGAAGTCATAAGTCATACATAAACAATCAAAATGCCTGAGCAGCCTCGCTGTAGAGTTAGGTTGTAAGACCCATCCTTGGGCAACTCATAAATAGAGTAATAAGCCCTAATTTCAAATCTAAATTAAATCCCCGGGCTACTTTCTACGAAAGTCGTAAGTCCCAAACCAAATCTAAATATCCGGGCCACCTCTAAAAGAGGCCGTAAGTCCTACTATCAGGGCAACTCGTAATTGGAGCCGTAAGCCCTAAGTTAAACAAATTAACGGGCAACTTCTAAGGAGCCATAATTCCCAGCCCAAATTAAACTAAATTAAAACCCACACACATCTCCACTTCAATCTACTCGGGATCCCTGAGAGGAGGCAACCCATGGTTGCTAATCAGATTCCCTGGACACTAAGGTTAATGATTGTTAGTGTTGGTAGACTGAAATCTATAGTATATCCGGGACGAAGGAACCATGAGATCTTGATCGGGTTTACCTCCATTTTTCCCATTATTGAGATTAAAAATTAACTAAATTTTATTCATCTTTAATCGATAGTTTTCTCTTACGTAGTAAGAGGGGTAATTAACTATGAGTGCTTGCGCTCATAGTAAGTAAAGGCCCCAGATCTAATTAAACCCTGATACTACCCTCAGGAAAAATCTGGTTAGTTTCAGTCTGACTTAAGGGAAATGGAATCTTATAGCTGCAAAGCAGGATTCATGCATTCGTTCTATTTTTCTTGAGCCAACAAAAAAGTAAGATACTTCATAGATTGAAGGGTATACTAACACATTCAATATATGATTGCCAATGAATAGAAGATTCATAATTGAGTACTATATTGTTTAGGGAGGAAATCTTATTATGACGGAGCAAGAAACATGTTTCAAGATTTAGTATTATATTTGAAATTAGAGCCATTGCGTAAAAAATCTCTAAGCTTATGTGGATTAAAATTATTTTGAAAGATTTAAAATAAAATATAAATGGCCATTGAAGATATAATATGATAATAAATCTATTATTAGTATTGCTAAATAAATTTACAATCAACATGATGGACTGCCCAATTTGATTGGGAGGGAATTAGGAAGTTTATTAATTAAGAGGAAAATATTTAGAAAGGTTCTTAATCAAAGTAGAATTGTTTAGAAAAAAAATTAATTACAATTGAGAGGGAATTATTTAGGGCAAGGGTTCTAATTTGACTTCAAAATCTAAGAGGAAATTATTTAGGGGCTGTTTAGTTGCCTGAAAAAGAAATGCAGTTTAAAGTAAATGCAATGTAAAGTAAATGTAATGCATTCCGAATACTTTGAACATGTTTGGTTGTCTGCAAAATAAACGCAGGAGAATTGTTTCTCTTGTTTGGTTAGGTATCTCCAAAGTAAAGTAAAAGCATATTTTCTTAATAATTTATTTTGACATTAAAACTAGTGTATTTATAAAAGGAGTTTATTTATCATAGTTAGTATTATTTGGTGTTATAAAATAAAATCAGTATATTCATTTATTGCACGATCTTATTATAATTTCTTTTTTAAGATTTAAAATTCCGCTAAGTATTAATTTAGCAGCGTGTTGCAATAGACGGAAATATAATTATGATATAGAGAAATTTTAATTTTAAATTTTTATTTTTCAAGTAATGTTTTTACAAAAAAAAATTGCAGAAAATTAAATTTTCACACTGATTTCTTTGTTTAATTTAGTGATAAAAATAATTATTTTCGATTAGCAATCAATAAATCACATAATTCTCCCTTACATAAAATATAATAAATACATGTAAGTCCTGAACAGGACGGAATTTATAAATGCCAATGTATACTAGTAGACGTCGTTGAAAATTAGAAAGGATAAAGAGATGAACTTTGAGCAGCAACCTTTCACACATAAAATCATATAAACACAAAAATTCAATATGCATACATTTTCTACACAAATTTGCTGTAAACTAAATTTATTTAAATTGGAATTTAGGTTAATTCTATTTAAATAAAAAATTCCATAATATAAGAACATGTCATAACAAAGATTGAATGATTGTTCTTAACCTAAATCTTCACTAACAAATGGAAAAAAATAACCTATCAGAATGAGTTTCTTAGAGTTAAAACACTACATTCAGAAATATCAATCTTTGCAAGGCTTGCTTGATTCTATAAATGTGCCACTTAAAGAGGTCCTTCAGAAAATTTTAAAATGCTTCAGACAAGGCAAAGGATTCACTGAAGCAAAAATCTCCAATGCAGAAGTTCTAGTCACATAGCACATGGATAAATCTCAGCTAGCTGAGAGAGATATAGAGGTTGTGTCCCATGACTGCAATGTTGAAGTCAACATGCCCACAGAGGAAACAATGAAATGCAGAATCACAGTCATCAAAAACAGTACAACAAAAGCTGCTAAGCTGATATGAAAATGGGGTCTATTTGTTGAACATGAAAACATTGAGCCATCAATCTTGAGTTGCCAACTCTACAACTATTCATCAAAATGGACACTAATATTGACAATGTAGGTATCAGTGTAGGAGCCAAAACAATTATTTAAGAACAGGAATGATCAGTTCAGTTTAATCTGCAAAAAGGAAACCATCAAATGTCTGGTCTGAGGACCTCCATATGAAGAACGAATTCAAGCTTTGAATATGAACCATAACATGTCAAAGAACTAAACATTTGAACAGTGTTTCAGACAAGCCATTTGGCTATCTCATTTTCTACTTTCTATACTAAATCTGACGCTTGGATTTTAATAGAAAAGCACACACCTCCGTCCAGGACTACTCAAGTTTTCTACACCCAACTTTACTCATCCATTGGAATAGCATGTAAGAAATCCAGTAATTGTGTAGAATATATGAATCCAGATAAAACAAAGAATAAGAAATTTCAGTAAGGCGTAAGGGAACATAAATGAGATGATAACAGTTTCTTCAAATTATAGACTAACTATAACCAAATTTTCTGCTCACATTTGAATTCAAAAGCTCCTCAAATAATAAAAGATAACTATAGCAACTGAATATTTCTATGTAGGAAAAATATGCACATTCAATTTTTTGTAGCTACAAGGTTAGTCAACAAACTATGATATGAAATATTACAACTGAAAATGTCATTATGTAAGGATGGTATCCTAATGAAAATACATACTGCACTCAAAAAAAGATCAAAGCAAAGAGATCTCATGTAAGATATGTTGTTTCAACATCAATTTGTTTATAATTACCAATCAATAAATTGATATAGATATAGATTAAACTATGTTACAATCTTTAGTTTAATGGCTATAAATTTTTTTTACTAGAAACGAGTGCTCATAATAGTAATTAGAAAAGCTTCTCGGAAAAACAGCCAAATGCAAATATAGTTCATTTCTGTAATAACTCATCAACAACAACCAAAAAGAAGACCTTAGATCTTCAGCTCAACTCAAAATAAATCTCGGAGCACTAAACTGCAGCACATTCTTCATGTTGATTTATTGTTGGAATTTGCTTATTAGTTCACACAAATTGGAAGAGGTTTCCCTGACTCGGCAAAGTGAATGGGGCTTAATTTCAATAAGTTAATAGAAATTACTGAAGAAGTAAGCCTCGCTAAGAAATAATTAGAAACACATGTTATGCATCCATGAAAGTAGATAATCATCAACTTACAAAGGGTAGAAACAATAATTAATCAATACTTAACAATAACACAAATAACTTGGCACCTAATTAATTAAATCCAAACTCAATGACGTTTACATAATTCACACAATACAACATATCAAATACAACCTAAAACAACACCACTGCAATCAAATTATGTAAAAAGGAACAAGGAATATGTTAGCTAGCTGCTGGGTTCAGACTTTGTTATCACGGACTTTCACTTGCAGGTGGTGGTGAAAGAAACGGAAGTGATGGAATACTGGGAATGGAAGGCAATGGTGGCAATGAAAATTTTGGAATGCTGGGGATGGTTGGAAGTGGAGGCAAAGCAAAGTTAGGAAGGGCCGGTATAGCAGGTAGCGGTGGCAGTGCTGCAGGCTGTAGGATGGACGACAGAGTTGGCTGCGGTGGCAACGATGGAATCGGCGGCGATTTAGGAGCCGGCGTGTCGAGGAGATGGCATCCATCATAGCATAGAGAGCTTTCGAGGAAGACGAGCATTTTTTGATTTCGAGGAGCCGACGTGCCTAAATTTCAATTTCGAGCCCTTTTTTGATTTCAGCTTTATGCAAATCAATTCCACAAAAGCTTCTAAAAAGAATAGTTCCAACTCAAATCGGTGGATTGACAGGATCTGCTCGAAGAACGCGCGAAAGGTAGAAAGTTACCTTCATAGCTAGCGAGCTCCCGTCCTTACTACCAATCAAAATGTTGCAATTTCTGATCCGACAGGAAAAGGGAACATCGTCGAAGGAGCGAAGTCGAACAAGAACGAATTCGGAGCCGAAGAAGCCACTCGTGCAATCTTACACCTCCTACGAAGCAATGAAGCCAAACAGCAAGGACGATGCAAAGGATTTCATCCAGCGAGTATAAAACCCGCTCAATATGAGCGGGTTTCTATTTCGCACGAAACACTTCCCGTAATACACGCATAATGCATTGGAGGATTTCCTTTGTTCTGCTCAAAATTAACCAAACAACCGAAATTAGTAAATACATGTAATTGTTTACTTTACCCTCCTAATTCGGGCAACCAAATAGCCCCTTAAGTAAAGAGAGGAGAAATCATGGGGGAATTGTTTAGGTAAGTTTTAATTATAATTGAGAGCGAATTATTTAGGACAGAAGATCTTATTTTAATTTAAATATGAGAGGGAATTAAATAGGAAAAGGGGGTTGATTTGAGAGGGAATTAAGGGAGCCTTTTTAAGGTTAACAATAGGATGACTTTAGATTATGTTTTGAATTTGCTGAAATTAGAATTTCTTAAGTTGTGAGGGTTCTAGCTGCTGTCTAGGGATTTGGGAGAGCTAGATATTCCTCTCCAATTGTATCTTGTTGTTTTTTTTCATATATATTGTAATAAAAATAGGTTTTGATGTGTTCTCATCTATGATGCACAGACACGGACACGACGACACGAATACGACATGACACGGACACGGGACACGTCAATTATTTAAAATATAGGACACAGACACTGGTTGGACACGGCATTATAGTTTTTATATTTTAAAAATAGTGTATAAAAATTAAATAAGTATAATTTTAAAAATAATTTAAAAATAATAATTCATTTAACTATAATTTGTGCTTAAAATGATTAATATTAGGATGTCATGAGTCAGGCGTCGATGTCGTTTATCAGTCACCGAGAGAGGAGATGAAAATACATTCATTGCCTAAAAGAAATGAAAATGAGAATATTCGATGATTGTGTATTAAGTGCGGACGTTGATTTGGTGTTGTGGATAGGAAATAAGAAATTTAGTTTAAATCCCGCCAAATACAATTATATTTAAAAAAATTCACAAAATATTAAAATATTTAAGATACGCGTGTCGAACACGTGTGTCCAATTTGTATTTAATATTTTTTAATCGAACATGTTTTCGGCGTGTCCGACACGTGTCGGAGGAGTGTCGTGCTGGATACGGTGTCGGACACTGCACGCCTCTTTGAGGAGAAGTGTCGATGCATCATAGGTTCTCATCCACTTCATATCACAACATTACTCATAATGCAATACAACAAGATTGTACCAAGCATGTGGAGGTGGGTAGATATTTCATAAGAGAGAAATTGGAAAGTGGGTTAATTTTCCCTTCATATATGTCAACAGAAAATCACATTGCAGACATTCTTACCCAATGACTTTGCAACTTCTGTTCAAAAAAATATAAGTAAATTTAGAATGATAGATTTATGCCATTCAGTTTGTGGGGAAGTATTGAAGGATGATGTGATTCACAAGTCAATTAATATGGCAGGGATCCTTAAACACAAAGATTAGTTTTAATAGTTGGATTGATCCTTTTATGTCTCTTATATTGCAATTTGTTTCTCCTCTTTCTATTCTAACTGTTGACCCTTTTTGGGGATTTTTTTTCCTTTTTTTTTTAAATTGCTTTGATTTATTTCTATTGTAATCATCTATAGATGTATATAAATACTTCTACAATTTGTACAAAATCATGCAATAAAATTCAAAGTATTTTTTTTATACTTTCCAACTTTTCTATAAATATTATATTGTTTAATCAAATTCAAGTTTCTCCAAACTGTAAACATATATGGCTATATACTTGAAAATGAGATGATGTTTTAGTTATTTTGGATTGTGTTAAAGATCTAGATGGAATTATAAACACCTACATATTATATATACACGCTCCAAACTGTAAACGTATATGGCTAATATCCTTGAAAATGAGATGATGTTTTTAGTTATTTTGGATTGTGCAAAAGATCTAGATGGCATTATAAACACCCACATATTATATATACACGCACAAACATGAATACACCTCCATCCATTCTTGAGCACAAACAAATAGATGCACAAACATATGTGCACAAACGCACAGTTTAAAAACATGCGTGCAATCACTATCTTATTAACTCGATTGCATCATATTTCTGCCTATATGAAACCTCAAAAAAAAAAAAAAAAAGTGTGATGATATCTTAACAGAATTTTAGTAAGCATGGGTTTAAAAAATTGACGTGTGTGTCACTTGGCATGGAATACCACATAAAAAGTTATTTTTCTCTTAATGTTTTATTGTTTTATTATAGATTTCTAACAGTCCTGAACTGGCTCACGTGGGTCCACCTCCTTTAGTGCTTGCCGCCCACATGTGCGGGCCCCACTTGGAGCAATTGGGGGAGAGGGTTTGGGCGGCTAGGGTGAGAGGGAAATTTTGAATGAAGTTTGAATTAGGAAATTAATTGTATTAATAGGATGGTTTGTTTTAGGGTTAGGTTTATGCATGATTTGAGTTTCTCTTGGAGTACCTTGGTGTTTTGGCTCTAGATTGCTTTGACTAGCGATTGGGAATGTACGATCCTCCTCTCGAGGATCACTTGTGTCTTGTTTCGTGTTTGTTTGGCTTTGATTTCCTTGTTTCAATACAAAGCTCTGTGGCTGATTTTGGTCCAGATTTTACGTTATTATCACTGTTTTCCCTAATTAGTGATAGGTTTGCTTGCGAACTCAAGTATTTCCCTTAGGGTTACTTGCGAACTCAAATATTTTCTATAAAATTGGTATCAGAGCGTTTGCTTGGGGCCATTGGCGGCTAAAATTCCGAAATTTCAGCAAGGTATTTTCAATCCGCAAGAAGTCTTCTCGGAAACCTTGGGAAGGAAGATGGCCAGAAGAAAAGTGGAAGTATTGGAGGGAGAAATTAGCCAACTGAAGACCGATTTTGAGGAAAGAACCGTTGATTTTCAAAATCAATTCGCCTTTATCCATGAAAAGATGGATGGGAGGTTCATCGCCTTGGAAGATATGATGATGAAGATGCTTGAGGGCAAATAAGATCTGACGACATCAGAAGCAAGGGAAACCACTGACTACAATGGGAGATGTGGAAATCCGAACCCTTTTAGGGGGAGGGAGAATCCTTGAGAGGAATGACAGAATGCCTCCTCTAGAACCACTTTTTAGAGAGGAGATGAGCATGTGCTATGAAAGGAGGGGTGCTGAATTTTTGGGGAGAAGGGATGATTTTTACCGCCGGGGTGCTGAAGACGAAAGGAGAAGAGGGGAATATGAGGAAGGGCCCTGGTATGATCGACGGAGGGAAGATCGTGACCACTGGGGAGCGTTTCCTCCTCGAGGAATGGGAGATTATGGAGGAGTTAGGGGAAACAGGGGTGACTCGAGGGTGAGAAAATTGAAAATGCCATCTTTGAGGATGAGGATGCACATGGCTGGATCTACAAGGTGGAGCGGTACTTTGCAGTTAATAGGTTGACTGGGGAGGAGAAACAGACAATGGCAAGACTGTGTTTGGAAGGGAAGGCACTGACGTGGTACCAATGGTGGGACATGAGGCAGCCCATTTGAAGCTGGAGGGAGTTCAGGGACTATCTACTAGAACATTTCCGAACTAGTAGGGGAGGAGTCTTCTACAAGCAGTTCTTTGTCCTAACGCAGGAGGGGACAGTGGCAGAGTACCGTGATCAGTTTGAATACCTAGTGAGCAAGCTAGATTGTCTTTTTGAGACCGTGCTTGAGGGGAACTTCATGAAAGAGCTTAAACTGGAGATCAGAGCAGTTGTTAGAGTGATGCGACCGCGCAGCTTAGTGGAGGCCATTGAGTTGGCGCAGCTGGTTGAGGGCCAGAAGCATATGGAGAAGGGGACTCGAGGCAGTAGCTCTGGAGGATTCTTCAGGATGACTACTATTTTTCTAGCTACCAAAGGAGTGGCATCGGGAGGATCACGTGAAGTACCAAAGGAGAAGTCTGGAGGAGGAGGGCATGGAGGAAATTTTAAGAGGCTGATGGAGAAGAAGATCCAGGAGAAGCGGGCTAAGGGATTGTGTTTCATGTGCGATGAAAAGTACATGCCAGAACATAGATGTAAGGACGAAACTCTTCAAGTTCTCACAGTCTACGACTGAAGAGGGAGGTGAGAGTGGGATAGTGGAGGAAGCGGAAGAGAAGTTACAACTGGACATAATAGAAGTCTCTCTAAACTCTGTGGTGGGATTCACCTCGAATCACATCATGAAGGTGAGGGAGAAATAGGGGATCGGGAGGTAGTGGTGCTGATCGACAGTGGGGCCACCCACAATTTCATCTCTAATTAGATTGTAAATCTGTTGGGGGTGAAATTAGTGGACACGGGAGGCTACGGTGTAATGATGGGAACTAGGAAGGTGGAGATGGGGAGAGGAGTTTGCAGGGGAGTGGTACTGACCATTCAAGGGATATAAGTGAGGGAGAATTTTCTTCCCTTGGAGTTGTGAAGTACCGACGTCATCCTGGGGATGAAATGACTGTAGACCTTGGGGGAGACTAAGGTCAACTAGGGTGCTCTGAGGATGGAACTGATGGTGGAAGCACAGAGGATGGTGTTCCAGGGCGATGCAGGGTTGTCCAAGGCCAGAGTATCTCTCAAATACATGAGCAGATCCATATAGGAGGTGGGAGGTGGTGATGTAGAACGGGTATGACGGCTTTGCCACGGAGAGGATCTCCTCTCCCAAATCTGAAATTGTTCCTTACAAAATTGAAATAAATCTGGATTTATTCCAGCTCACAAAATCTGAAATTTTTTCTACAGGTTTTTGTGCCAAAACCTGAGAAAATTCTCAGGTTCCAAGTAGAAGGAATGCTTCACGGGAGGAGTTTGGGAACTAGATTAGGAAGTAATGCTTAGGCAAGATTTTGTTCACGGGAGCTTCTAGTGGAGGAATTCCACGTGATATCCTGGGAAGCTTTCGGCCAAGAGAGGAAATACAGCAATTGAAATTGTTTCCAAATGAGGGACTTAGAGTTTAAGAAACAATTAATTGGAAATTGCTGGTTGCTGGAAAATCAAGCCATTAATCAAACAGACAAAGGCATAGGGAATTTCGGCTGGAGCAAAAAGGGGAACAAGATAATAAATGTGAGTGAAGCCAAGGTGGAGGTGATTTAATTTGGAGAGTGATTTGAGGGAATTAATGTCTTAAATCTGAATTTAAATTCAGATTTGAGAATTAATGACGATTGGCTTAAATGGTGGGAGAGATTAATGGTGTGAATAATGCTAATTCGAATTCAAATTTTGGAATTCAAATTTGCATTAATGAAGAGCTCTTCCCTAATTGGAAACTAATTGATTACAAGGGAAGGATTAAGGGAGGCCGGCGGGATTTTTTGAATTCAAAATTCTGAGATTTTATTTCAGAATTAATGATATCATTAAATGCCTAATTAATAAGAATGAATTAAGCAATAAATAAATTTGAATTCAAATTTGAATTTTGAATTCAAATCCTTTGTTAACTTAATCCCTCCAATTTAGGAAAGACAATTAATAATTGGAGCAAAGGTGGGGTTCTCGGTTGGGGTGATGGAGGGGTTGTTAAAACTGGCGGTTCAATGGGAAGGAGGAAGGGACCGGTGGCAGTGGAAGGAGGAAATGGGGTTGTCGACAAGGAGAAAATGAAAAGATAACGAAAAGAATAAAACCACGAACCCGGCCGTCTCCAAGGTTGGTGGGTGATACGATTTTCCTTCTCCAAGGGACTCAAATCACGAGCCCGGACCCATCCTGCGGCTGGTGACAACTTTGATTCCTTCCCATAGGAATTTCACTAACGTTCTTCCCAAAGAACCCAAGTGCAAAAACACAAATTTTTTTATTAATAATCCATCATCCTAATACAAGAGCAAATGCCTCTATATATAGGCCTTAAAAGAAACTAAAAGACAATTTTGCCCCTTGGGCTTACATAAAACAAATCCCTTAAGTAAGGGTAAAAAAGAAAAATGCATAATTAAATAAAAATTACAATTAATAAAATAAGATAAATTTAAGGGATCTCGGCCGTCGATCTTCAGCTCCTCGGATAGGCATGGACGGTTGGATGTCCGCATCAGGTGGGAGGTGGGTATTTGGTGGAGCTGCAACGTTTGAAGAGGGTCAGTGTGGGTAAAGAGAGAGACATTCCTCTTGTAGTGCAACCAATCATCTAGCAGTTCATTGAGGTGTTCCAGCCAAAGTTTAAAATTGCGTAGTCGAGTATTGAGGCGTTTTTCGTTCGTGAGACGAGGCGTAAGACTCAAAATCAAAAAATTGCGTAAACATAAAATGATAAATTTTATATATAATAATGAGTAAATAATATATAAAACATAAAAATGCTACTTATCACATCTTTGAGGATAAATAAGGGAGACATATCACATAAGAACTCACTAGTCATCAGCACTGTCATCACTCATTAGTCATCACTCATCACTAAGGGGTCTTCATTTGAATCATCATTATGATGAACTACTCTCTCCTCTTCCTCCTCTCCTATAGGGTCCAATGTCTCCCAATCAGCTCCTTTCTCATTATCAGTTATCTTCCTCTTCCCAAAAAAATTAAATATTATCATAATGAATAATAGTGTAATATATTAATAAAGTCTAAAAAAAGAAAACTATATTATTTGTATACCTTTTTTTTTATTGTTCTTGAGTTGTGGTGGATATGGATGCTTTAAGACCATCAAAGAAATCAACATTTAAATCTTTATCTTGTAATTCAAACGGCATCACTTCAACTTTATCATCTACAAACCACTCATCATCAGATGCCACATCCTCGTAAAGTAAAGGATCTTCATCTTCCATTAGTCCTTTTTTTTTTCAAATTCCTATCTACGAGTCTCCTATTGTACATAATGTACATCTGTGAGTTCATCCTCAATATCGACAAGCGATTTCTCCTCTTTGTATGTACTTCGTTGTAGGACTCCAATTTCTTTCACACCCAGATGAAGAGCATGTCAAGCCCAAAACTTTCACAGCAAAACACTGCAATTCTGGAGTCCCATCACCAAATTGAATCCACCACTCAACTGGAGATCGTTTGGCAATTGTATCTTTTGCTTGTTGTAATCCAAAAAAGCCTGTTTTGTTCCTAAAAGGTACCAATTGCATGTCAGCATTTGATCTTTCAGTTGCTTCACTTATTAGACGATCCATGCAATGATACAATCCCAACTTTATTTCAGGATTTGTAGACTTGTTTTCTGCATATTGATACTGAGGGTTTAGGTAATAGCCAGTTGCATGCAAGTGTCGGTGAAGTTGTAGCTCCCACATATCATCAATAATATTTCAAATTTCCCCAAAACTTCCCTCATTGCCTCCTAAGTTGGAGGCAATCATCTCTTTGGCTTCATCCATGGCATTGCAGATGAAACCCATTGCAAACTTCTTCTCAGCATCCACTATCCTTAAAACATGAACTAAAGGTCTAGTGGTTGTAATGTCATATAAGACACTTTGCCAAAATCTGTCATTTAAAATAATTTTTTTAATCTCTTTTCCCTCAGCCTTCTTCGCCCAAGCACAACTCAACCATTGTGTAGATGTGAACATAGCCTCTAAAGGTTTTCTAGCATCCAGCATTGATGTGAAACCAAATGCATAGGAGCTTATTAAGAAATTTAAGAATAATTGGCAATATAATCCAAATCAATAACTTATTGTAATAACAAGCAAATTCGTTAAAGAATCTTAGTTTTTCACTTGCTTAGGCGAAGGAGTACATATAGATTAACCAAATCTCATATATAAACAAAGATAGTAGCAATACTAAAAGCGTTTAATCAACAATCCACGATTTAATAATGAGAGTTTTCACCTTGGGGATTGATCACTCGACTATACTAGGCTTTAGCGGGAGAAGGTCTTCAGCACACCCAACGATGCCACGAGGACGGTTGCGACACCAATAGCCTTAATCCACGGAAAGGTCGACAGTGGTGGAGAAGTAGTAAGAGGCAGAGGTGGCTCGGGTGGATGGCCGTTGATAGTCCACTCGTAGTCTGAGAATTGGACGTCGATGACGTCCATGAGGGTGGGGAGGATTCGGTTCAAGTATTCTTCAACGGTGTTGTCAAAACCAAATCCGACGTCGAAGAAGGGTGATCGAACGATGTGGATGTCTCCGTAGGCGTCGAGTACGAGTCCACTATCAACTTTGGGATCGACCATTCATCATAGTATGAGAAGTGAGAGAGATGGCGGTGGGGAGGGAGATGGGCGGCGGAAGGAGGGAGAGGGGCAGGCGGTTTCAAGGGGAAGAGGGCTAGGGTTTGGAGAGATTAGGTTTGGGTGGAGTGTTTAAGAGATTTAATTAAAATCTGAACTTAATTTCAGATTTGAGTAAATTTGGAGGGAGTTTAATTTGAATTTGAATTTTGGAATTAAGTGTATTGATTGCATTGATGGAGCATTAAAGGGGATGCCACTCTAGCATGGCCGGCGGCATGTAGAGAGAGGGGGAGAGTGTGGGAGCAAATTATGAGTTTTCAAATTAGCACTTAGGATTTAGGAAAGTTTATTATGAAATCCTTTTAAATTTGAATTCAAACGATTTGGATTTAAATACTTTCCTAATTAGGATGGTCAAATAGGGAAAGTTTTGAAATTTGAATTTTAAATTTCAAATTGTGACAATTTCTTTCATTTCTCTTGGAGCTAATTTTGGCATGGGGTTATAATGATTGAAATCATCAAAAGGGGAGGATTTGAATGGATGGCCGGCGGTGGAGCTTGGAGAGAGGGACTTTGCCGGTGGCTATGAGCTCTTGGCCGGCCGGTGGATTGGGTGAGGGCGTGGTAACAAGGATCTTAGGGTGGTAGGAAGGTAGTCGAAGGGTTAGGTGGGAAGGATATATGGCCGGCGGCTTGGGGGGAAAGTTTGGGCCAGCGGGTGGAGGAAGAAAAGATGAACGGAGATGGAGGAAGTAGACCACGAGTCACGGACTCTTCCAATGACTGGTGGGTATTGCGCTCGCACTTACCTTGGGCTCTCTCTCTTCTCTCTAGTGCACACACAAGATGAAGAAGAAGAGGAACAACAAAATTTCATTCAAAATAATCATCATCTCATTACAGAAATGACCTATATATAGGTCTCAACATAAAAGAAGGAATAAAGACTAAATTGCCCTCAAGGCTACAACATAGAGTCAACTCATAATAAGGGTACAATAGGAAGACTCAAAATAAAATGCATAAATAATTAAAAATATAAACTCTGAATCGTGGCCGTCGATCTGCGATGCTTCCGGCGATACGCATGTTTGAACCTCTGATCGATGTCCCATCAAGCATGCTCTCTAAAGTGAAATAAGCGGTGGCAAATCTTGTTACTGCTGGCCTTAGAATTTCTTTCTTTGAAAATTTTCTCAGTACAGATGTTTCCTCTTCTCCATAAGTTTTTTACCTACAACCTTATAAGAACTTGCATTATCTGTCACAATTTGTACAACCAAATTTTCTTCAACCTCATCAATAATGCTATCTAATAATCGAAATACAAACTCAACATCTTTGACCTGGTCAGATGCTTCAATTGTCAGATGCTTCAATTGACCTTAAAAACACAGTACCATAAGGATTATTAATGAGGATGTTGATCAGACTTCTATGTTTGATATCAGACCACCCATCTGACATAATTGTTACTCCTATTTGGGCCCAAGTCTTAATTTCTTCGATGCTTTTATCAGTGCTTTCCAACTCCTTCAAAATCCATATTCTTAAATCATATATGGTTGCAGGTTTGAACCCTCACCCAAATGCTCCAATTGAACGAATCATATTGTAATAAGCAGGTGATGTTAGAACATTAAATGGAATTGTATTTTTGTAGAATAATCTACCTATATCCTTACACACTCTTCTTCGTGCCTTGTATTTTCTGGGGCCATCTTCTGTGTAGCAGGAGGCTTATCCTATGATGTGTCAACCATATAATGATCCATAGGTACTCTAGCACCCCTAGATGAAATGGTCTTCATCGAAGAAGATAAATTCCTAACGCTGCACTCACTCCCGTAGTAAGATCCAACATCAACTCTGTCCTCAAATTACTTCTGTTCAAGATGTTTTAACGTGATAGACTTATTCAGGTATGACTTTATCTCATCCCTTACAGTATCTGAAACTTTGGAGCATGGAGCAACATTATTGTGAGAACCTGAAATGTGTTCCTTCATCCTAGTCACACCACATTTCACAACTTTATCACAGTAATTGCATTTTAGATAGACATGTTCTCCTACATCCACCTGAGTGCTATGTTTCTATGTTGGATCTTTTCTATGACCTGATGCAGCTTTCTCATTATTTCTGACCATCCGGATTGAGAAAATTAGGAAGTAAACGAGTTCTTTCTAATCTTTTCTATGACTTGATGCAGGTCGGAGGAGATAGCATCCTCAGACAGAAGCGGCCGCCAGTCAGACGGAGAAGACAGCAGCCCAACTCGCAGTAGAAGAAACCTCCAAGCAAAAGGCAAAGAGAGCAGCTCCCGTTTAGGGTTTAGTATGCGTACTAGATGTGTTCAGTATTATATAATATCGAACCGTTGATAAAGCAGAACACTGTGTACACTATGCGTATATTTTGCGTATGCTCTGCATATATAAGACGTATTATATGCGTATTTTGTAAAACTTCTTCTAAAGTATTTGTAAATTAGCTGTTGGAGCAGCTGAAACTTAATGTATGATTTTGTATTAATAGTTAATAAAAGATATGATTTTCTGGGTTTAGTATGCGTACTGGATGTGTTCAGTATTATATTGTGTAATCTATGTGTATACTGTGCATAATATCTGGGTATACGATGCGTTCTCCATGCGTATGCTGTGCATACTCTCTGCATAAACATTGCGTATTTTGAAAAATAAAAATCATTAAAAATCCTTTTTCATTTAAAGAATGTTTATGTACAAAATAAAAAACACAATGAACAAATTTAAATAATATTTATAACAAATACAATTGTATAAGAGAACCTATGTACATTACTACATTTTATTAAAAAAATTCAACCAAAATAATTACAAGAGAACCTTCCTTTGATTTTTAGACATAATTTTCAAACAGAAGTAATGCAGCCTTTGACAGAAGGAAAGATTTTTTACTTCAGAAATAAGTCTAAGGCTACTGATAGTTTGTGATTCATTTGAGAATAAGGATTACCTAATTTTTTAATTATTACGATTGAGAAATTTACTTAGTTATCCTCATTCTCAAAAAAATCACAAACTACCAGCAGCCTTAGACTTACTTTCTGAAGTAAAAAATCTTACCTTCTATCAAGGCTGCATTACTTATATTTAAAAATCATAAGTTGCCCTAAGCCAAGCATTCCTGTATTATATAGTGGAAATATGAATGTTGAGCAATAGTAAGTAATAAAGGTTCATAAAAAATAAACCAACCCTCTTACCCTCCCAACCATATCTGTCACCCGTCAGTCCTCAGCTAACGAAAATTATTATTCATGTAATCATGTCACGGCCCCTCAGTCCATACAAATTTATCTACTAAAATATTTAATATAAATTTATAATAATATGTGCGTGTATTATGCGTACTCTATGCGTCTTTTATGCGTACTGTGTGCGTGTATTATGTGTGTTCTTAAAAAACATTCAAATAATATTTATAGCACTCAAACCCTTTGTAATTGTTCAAATACATTCAATAAAATAATGTTCTATTATCTTAATTAAAACATTTAATAGAAATTTATAAATACGGATAACTGCATAATATATGTGTATTATGCGTACGGTATGCATCGTTTGTGCGTGCGTTATGCGTATTCTTTAAAAATATTTAAAAAAAAAAAGAAATTCAAATACTAAACCTTAAACGGAAATTCCAAACACAAACCCTTTTAAACATCATATTCCTTATTTCTTATCCTTAAATACAATCCACTAAGACCCATAAATCCTTTGTACTTGTTCAAATACATTTAAGACTAGAAAATGAAATCATAAGAATCACATTGAGTCTAATGTGTAATAACAAATTTAAGTTCAACGTGTAAAAACATATTCCTCATCATTTTAATGTAACTAACTTAAAAACAAAAATATATATTAATTAAAACATTTAATAGAATTTGATAAATATGGATAACTGCGTAATGTGTGCGTGTATTATGCGTTACTTTATGCGTCTTTTGTGCGTGCTTTATGCGTATTTTTAAAAAATATTCAAATAATATTTATAACATTAAAACCCTGTGTAGTTGTTCAAATACATTCAATAAAATAATGTTATAATATCTTAATTAAAATATTTAATTGAAATTTATAAATATGGATAACTGCGTAATATATGCGTGTATTATGCATATTGTATGCATTTTTTGTGCGTGTGTTATGCGTATTCTTAAAAAACATTTATAAAATTATTTTTTCCTTAAAACAAAAATGAAATGCAAACACTAAACTTTAAACGCAAATATCAAACACAAACCCTTTTAAACAATACGTTATGCGTAGTCTATGCCTATGATCTGCTTACGGTATGCGTAAGTTATGCGTACTATATGCTTACGATATGCGTACGATATCCGTACGATATGCGTGATTTATGCGTATGATCATTAAATAAGTTCTTTTTTAATCAAATCAATGTAAATAATATTTATACACATAATTGAAAAATATATTTTTCAGTTTCATGAAATAAATATTTTACAGACAAGAAACGAATATTCAGAAATAAACATTTTACAGACTAAAAAATTGTTATTTTATCGATGATTTACAAAATATTTCATATACAAATTCTGTCATATACTTTGGCATGTCTTCTTGCCAACTTGTACTATCAGTCCATTCAGTGTTTCCTTCAAGACATATCATTTCCATATATTTACAGGCAAACATTCTGCAATCTACAGAGTTGTTCTGTTTTGACACACCTTTAATGGTAGAAAACTTTCATTTTCTGATATCATTATTAAAAGCTCATTTCGTGTCAGAATATAGGGCTTTAATCTGAAAAATACGTAAAGCAAGGATTAGTTATGTAAGAAATTTATAAAATTGAAGGGTTCATGTTCATCTAACACTTGTGATTTTTGGAACAATAAGCCTATGCTCTTTGACGCGGTGGGGCAACGAGCCATAAAATTTTCATATTTGTTCTTTCAGCAAACCAACAAGAAGGGTCCAGTGCGAGGATTCAATGATTGGTTGTAATAAAGTATTGTTTAAAGTAACAGAAAGTTCAGTTATATGGCCAATTTACAATCTGGACAATTTTTTCCCTTCCTTTGTTATTCTGCAAGTGTAAGTAGTAAATGTAAGAAATGGAAAATAAATATTAAAAGTTAAAACTAGTGTTAAACTGATTAATGAAATACTAAGTTACTAACCCAATAGATTTGCGAGATGTATAGAAATTTATGGTACTTGTCAGGCATAAGGTTACACTTCTCATTTAACAAAAGGACAAAAATATTTACATGTTCATTGCCTAAATAATTGTCGCTTAATAACTCGTCAATGTCAGCTCTAGAATTAAGAAGGTTATCAACAAACAAGACGCTATCGTCTCTGAAAAAAAAACATAAAATATGCATTTCATACGCATACCATACACGTACCATACGCATAACATACGCATATCATACGCATAACATACGCATAACTCACGCATACCATACGCATAGAAATATGATTTCATAACAGTTGCAGTTTTTACCTTTGATTGAACTTCTTCAAACATTCATACATAAAAATAGGGGTGTCAATTACGGGTCACGGGTCGGGTTCGGGTCGAACCCAAAACTGACCCGGTACTATTCGGGTCAACCCAAACCCGACCCGTTTCTATAAACGGGTCGGTTTTCCAGACCCGAACCCAACCCGCTTCGGGTCCAGGTCAACCGACCCGACCCAAATGACCCGATTCGGACAAAAAACTGCTAGTTTTCAGGTCCAAAATGGGTCAAACTCTGCTACGCGTGTAATCTCTACACCTCCTATGAAGCAACGAAGCCGAACAACAAGGACGAAAAGAGAAGATGAAAGGCAAACCCTAGACGCAGCTAAGTTATTATTGATTAACTTAATTAATATAATTTAAATATTAATAATTAAGAAAATTAATTAAATACTTAATAGTATAATTAGTGCATAAATTAATTGACTAATTAGTAATATAATTATTAATTAAATATTAATATAATTAGCCTAATTAATATAAATTAAAATATATATTATTAAATATATAATTAATAGTATTAATAATAATTATTGAGTAGCTTGTACCGCTCAGTACATGCTCGGTACCGAGCCAGTACCGCTCGGTACTGAGCGGTACATGCTCGGTACCACTAGGTACACGCTCGGTACCAAGCCAGTACCACTTGTTACATGCTCGATATTGCTCAGTAAATGCTCGGTACCGAGCCAGTACCGCTCAGTTCCGAGCCAGTACCACTCAGTATCGAGCGGTACATGCTCGGTACTGTTAATTACTTTATTTTTATCATTTTTAGGCTTACGCCTCGCCTCGCTTAGCCAAAACGCCTCGATTCCCGATTTCGCTTTTTAAAATATTGTGCACAACATAAGCAAAGATCACACACAGTATACGCATAACATACGCATATAGTACGCACAACATACGCATTGAGTACACACAACATATGCATAGAGTACTCGGTGCTTAAAATTTAGTTATGGTTTATGTTTCAAATTTCAACATAAATTCATAAATCATAAATACAGAGAAAACATGATGACATCAAAGTATCAAACATTTAAAAAGTTTTGAGAAGCAACACATACACATAGCGTAAGCATAAAATACGAATAACTTTAAAATCTTGAACACCTACGCATAGCATAACCATAAAATACACAGAACGTAACAGAAAACATGGCAGCAAATCACCTTTCTCTTTGGGGTGACGACATCTGAGAAGGAACTAAGTGAATGCTTGAAATTGCTCCGGAGCGAATGCTTGAAAGTTGGAATGTTTGCTGGAAGTTGAAAACCGAAACGCCGCGTCTGCCATTCGACCTTTACCAGGGCTTAAATGTTGATGCCACGTTGACATCTCACTATGCGCGCCACGTCAGTTATTGAGGGTCCGAACTGAAAAAAAATATTAGGTTAATTTTTTTAGAGGCGTCACTTAAAAAATGTGAGGCGAGATGCACCTTATGGCGCGTCTCAGTAAACTTGAGGCGTAAGCCTCATAACCTGAATTTATTGTGTGGGCTTTGAGGCTTAAAGGGACCATATTGCACTGAGGCGCGCCTTTTATTGCGCAATTTTAAACCATGGTTCCAGCCACCTCAAGGGTTACCATCACTCAGAGAACAGGAGCATGCAAACCTTCTAAAGGAGGGGGTGTCACCGTAGTGTACGACCTTACTGCTACCTCTAGATTCAGAAGGATGAAATTGAGCAGCTGATTTGGGAGATGTTGGAAGCTGAGATCATCAGACCAAGTGTGAGTCCCTTCTCTAGCCTAATATTACTGGTCAAAAAGAAGGATGGGAGCTGGAGGTTTTGTGTAGATTATAAGGCGTTGAATAAGGAGACTGTGCCGGATAAATTTCTCATTCCGGTGATTGACGAGCTTTTGAATGAACTGTATGGAGCAGTGATATTTTCAAACTGGATTTAAAGTCGGGATACCATCATATTCGAACGAGGGAGGAAGACATCTCAAAGACAGGTTTCCGGACACACGAGGGGCACTATGAGTTTCTAGTTATGCCTTTTGGGCTTACCAACACCTCTGCTAGTTTCCAGTCACTGATGAACAGGGTGTTCGGACAGTATCTCTTGAAGTTTGTGCTAGAGTTTTTTTATGACATCTTGGTGTACAACAGAATTGAGGAGCATCTGAAGCACTTGAAGTTGGTATTGGGAGTTCTACAGGAGCATCAGCTGAGGGCCAACCTGAAGAAGTGCTGCTTTGCCCAAACCAGTGTGGAGTAATTGGGCCATATCGTGTCCAAGGAAGGGGTGGCGGTCGATCAGTCAAAGGTGGAGGCTATGTTGAGATGGCCCTTACCTAGGAATATGAAGGAGTTGAGAGGATTCTTAGGGATGACAGGGTAATACAAGAGATTCGTAAAAGGGTACAATACTATAGCGTGGCCACTGATAGAGCAGCTAAAGAAAGATGGATTCTTTTGGGGAGAGGCAGCTACAACAACATTTGAGAAACTGAAGAAGGCTATGACCACGGTAGCGGTATTAACTCTACCAAACTTCCCTCGGGCCTTTATAGTGGATACAGATGCTTCAGGATATGAATTGGGGGCATTACTCATGCAGGAGGGACAACCCGTTTCCTACTTCAGCTAGGTGTTGGCAGCCAAAGCAAGGCTGAAATCAGTACTTTTTGGAGGGAGTTGTTCATATTACAGGGGACAGTTATGAAGATGAGCGCCGCTTACCACCCACAGACAGATGGCCAAATGGAAGTGGTTAATAGGAGCTTGGAGACCTACTTGAGATGCTTTGTGTCGGAGACACCCAAGCTGTCAGCCAAGTGGCTATCATGGGCGGAGTATTGGTACAACACATCTTTTCACTAGGCTTCACAGATGACTACATTCAAGGTGTTGTATGGAAGGGACCCTCCATACTTTGTGCACTTTGGGAGTAGCAGTACTCCAGTTTCTTTAGTGGAGTACTTGGGGGAGAGAGATCGAGTGTTAGAGGAATTGAAGAAACATTTACTGAGAGCTCAATAGATTATGAAGAAACAAGCTGATGGGCATAGGAAGGACATCCAGTTTGAAGTGGGAGAGAGGGTGTTCTTAAAGCTCCGACCATACCGGTAGAAGATAGTTGCCAATAGGACAAATAAGAAGCTCGCTCCAAGATATTTTGGACCTTATGTAATTTTGAAAAAAATTGGAGCAGTAGCATATCAGTTGAAACTACCACCCACGGTGACTATTCATCTGGTTTTCCATGTCGCAGCTCCTCAGCCATTTTTGGAGGGAGTTGTTCAGATTACAGTGGACATTTCTGAAGAGGAGCGTTGCTTACCACCCACTGACAGATGGCCAAACGGAAGTGTTTAACAGGAGCTTGGAGACCTACTTGAGATGCTTTGCATCGGAGATACCCAAGCTATGGGCCAAGTGGCTATCATGGGTGGAGTACTAGTACAACACCTCTTTTCACTAGGCTTCACAGATGACTCCATTCAAGGTATTGTACGGAAGGGACCCTCCATACTTTGTGCACTTGGGAGTTGCAGTACTCCAGTTTCTTTAGTGGAGTACTTGGGGGAGAGAGATCGAGTGTTAGAGGAATTGAAGATACATCTACTGAGAGCTCAACAGATTATGAAGAAATAAGCTGATGGGCATAGGAAGGACATCCAGTTTGAAGTGGGAGAGGGTGTTCTTAAAGCTCCGATCATACCGACAGAAGACAGTTGCTAACAGGACAAATGAGAAGCTCGCTCCAAGATTTTTTGGGCCTTATGTAATATTGAAAAAAATTGGATCGGTAGCATATCGGCTGAAACTACCACCTACGGTGACTATTCATCTGGTTTTCCATGTGTCGCAGCTGAGAAGAGCCATTGGAGATTATACAACCAGCTCGGAGTTATCGCTAACGCTTACTGAGGATTTGGAGGTGATTCTGGAACCCTTAGAATTAATGGGGGTCACCAGAAAGAAGATGGAGCTAAAGAAGTACTAATCCAATGGAAGAATCTACCTGACTATGATGCCACGTGGGAACTATATAAGAGGGTGAAACAGCAGTTTCCTAGTTTTCACCTTGAGGAAAAGTTAATTCTTTGGCTGGGCGGTATTGATAAGCCGGTTCATCCTGAACCGGCCCAGCGGTTGGCTCACGTGTACATGAGGCGGAACGGGTCCGCCTCCTTTAGTGCGTGCCGCGGACATATGTGAGCCCCACTTGGAGCAAAATTGGGGGAGAAGGTTTGGGCGGCTAGGATGAGAGGGAAAATTTTAATGAGGGAAGTTTGAATTAGGAAATTAATTGTATTAATAGGATGGTTTGTTTTAGGGTTAGGGTTATGCATGATTTGAGTTTCTCTTGGAGTACCTTGGCTATTTGGCTCTAGATTGCTTTGTCTAGAGATTGAGAGAGAACGATCATCCTTTCGAATTGAGGATCACTTGTGTCTTGCTTCGTGTTTGTTTGGCTTTGATTTCCTTGTTGCAATAGAAAGTTTTGTGGCTGATTTTGGTCCAGATTTTACGTTATTATCGCTGTTTTCCCCAATTAGTGATAGGTTTGCTTGCAAACTCAAGTATTTCCTATCAATTTAACATCAAATATTTCATGAATCTATATTTCGTGAAAAATTGTTGTTTGTATTAGTGTAATTTCTGCTTTACCTTTTATAACAATTGTTCTGCCAATTACATATAAATGTCCTAATGTTTTACTATTTGAAAACTTTATATGAGTTATCTTTATTTTTATATTGTATGCAAATTGAAATCATATGATTTCATGCCATTTAAATGTAATTGAAATGGTAACATGTCAATTTTTAGAATCCATCTGATTAGGAATTAACTCTGGATATACTGACCCGATTTTTTCCTATGAAACCCTTACCTTTTGCCACTTATAGGAATGAAAATAGATTGGAATGCTTCAGATATCAAATAAACCTATCTATTTTATTAATCAAAGATCATAAGGATACTACGTTTCCATGTGGATTTGATGTGAATTAGTTGTACTTGGAGAACATGTGATTCATTTTGAACCCTATGGGGTTTATGGTCATTGCCATTCACCAAAAATATGAACTAAAATTCTTGTATTTATTTGTTCAGTTCAGGTGTTTCGCTTTTATTTTATAATTTTGAAGTTTTTTTTTTCCATGGATAAATTCATTCAGTTTTGGTAGGTGAAATGCTATTTACTTGCTATTTTATTTAGGCTGTGATGAAGTCTCATCCACACCCAGAGAGACCTGATCGCCTTAAAGCCATTGCTGCCAGTCTTGCTGCGGCAGGTATTATGTTTAATTTCTCTGTTTACAAAAATTGATTTTGTTTGTCATGCTTTGTTTCTATAAGTTTTATGCAGGTCATGTGTTTATGTTCCTCTAGCTGTAGCTTCGCCTTTATTATTAATAAATGCTGTTTCTAACTAGTTGAATTAAATCGACACTTAAAAATTTTCTTTGAGCAGAAATTGGCTCTTTCCTGCATGATATTTACTTTTTGGCATGGCGTTTTCTTACTGCTTTGCATTCTTATTTTTTACAAAGCACGTATTGCATTACTTAATCCATGGATTTATATCCTTGTTGATGAGGTAAAGCATAGAAACTTCTGTGTAAAATATTTAGAGGATCCAGCTGAGCTTAAATTCTTGCTCATAATTATTTATTTTAAACCATTGTTACTGCCAATTTGTATTTTTATGGTCCTAAAGGTTCTTGTGAATAAAAGTACGTTTTTGTTGATGCTTGCAGGAATATTTCCTGGAAAATGCACGCTAATACCTGCCAGAGAAATCCAACTAGAAGAGCTCCAGAAGGTAAAGTGCTTAAGGTTCAATTTCTTTTTTGATAGTTTAATTTCAGTTTTGGACCTTCATGGCTTAAAGAGGTCAATTATTTGTTGTCAAGATTTTGAGTCATTGGTGAAATTGTTTTTGCCTGGGTTCTTTAATGACCATGACTAGGGTTCTTTGCTGTATGTTTCCTATTCGTTGATTTTTGGATTCCATTTGTTAGAATGAACAAGTTTATTCAGATTTTGTCTTTGACTGCAGGTACACTCATCAGATCATATTGAAGCTGTCCAACAATCAAGCTGCTTGCTTTCAAGGTACTCTGGAAGTATATTTGCGTTCCAATTTGACACCGAACTGCAAAGTTTTCAAGATTAATCCTATGTAATGACTTAAAGAAAGAATTTAGTGCAACCCAATCCACAGGAAAAGAAAAGCCTACTAGAAAGCAAACACAACTTATGGTGATAACTATACACACAAGCCCAAATGCTTATAAAACCAATTGAAATAAAGGTTTTGAACATCTCCAAGTATAGCTTTCAGGTTTTCTCCAATCAACTCCTTCCTATATTTACTGGAATTGCTCCTAGTACCTTGCTACTCATGTCCTAATACCTCTACACCTCTTGACAAGTTTTCCAGCCTAATTTATGGCTGGTGGCCCTCCGACCAGTTGAGAAAAACGGGACCAAGAGTTGCTGGATCATTTTGCAGCCAACCTGCATGCAAATAAGGTTTCAAGGACAATTAATCTAATGATTGGATAATAGCGAACTGGTTTTTTTTAGAAGATACGCTTGAATCAAGAAGTCAACATCATTGTTTCCCCAACTCAATGGCTGCTGTTCTATATTCAAGAAGCATTGATAACCAGCAACCTTATTTGAAATGTTTCTTGATGTAAGCAATTAGCTGGAGATGTGAAGGTGGACTAGAATTCCTTGCATCCTTGCGCAGATCAATCTCACGACCCTAACTGACAGCTTCCTATACTGATTCATGACTGGAATTTTCTAGAAAATGCAGAATTTGTGTTTCCTCCAAGCATGGCTGGAATTCAGCCTAATAGCAGGCTGAAACCCTTTTTTCCTTCCCAGAACCAATGGCCATTGCTCCAATCTAGCACAATGCTGCTGAAGTAGGGGAGGAACTTCTACGAGGAAGGGAAAGGAGGTCTTGGTACTCAATCTTAGCGAAATCTTGGACTCCTCTATGATTCCTCACTCCTCACCTCCCCTCAAACTACGGATTCCATCATATTTTCAGAAAAACCTAAAACTCAATCTTAAAACAAAAAAAAAAAGAAATAAAAAATTTATCCTCAAAAGAAAAAGAGAAATTTATAAACATCCATAAGGCAAAAAAGTCAATAAATTACTATACTACCCATATATTTATAAAAAAGAAAAAATAAGGACATAAAACATAATAAAAATCGAAGGAAAAAAAAAGCACTTAACTAGCGAAGAAGATTTAAAAGCTAATCAAACATAAAACCCTATCTCAGCTGCTTTAACTTGATATGCAGTCAACCTGGTGGAGTACAAGTTTTATGATTCCTTAAGTTTTTCTACTATTTATTTCCCGGTCTATTTCACATCAATGAAAACTAAATATTCTTCCTAGTTCTTTTGATTTTTTCAATTTTCTATTCCCTCTTTAATATCCTCTGGTTTATAAGGTATGATTTGAATTTCCTTGTATTTTACTAATTTTGTTGTAGCATGGTTGGTTCTTAAGAAATAGGGATTGTTTCGAGTTATTCCGAAATTTGTTTAACATTGGTTCGTTAAACATTTTTGTATCTGGTTTATGACTGAATTAACAGGCTGATTGGTGTCAAAATGTTCAATTTCATCTGATACCTTTTCAAAACCTGATTTTAGATCAATTTCTAGAGGAATATTTTACTGTCAAGAAAATTTATTGTGCCTTGAATTTAATTTGTAAAAAGATGATGCTATCAAGAATTTATGTACTTTTTATTTTATTTGAACAATAGTATATTTTGTTTTCTATTTTATTTTCTTTTCTTTTTTAGCTATCCAATGATGGGAAAGCATCCAATGATCATGGTAGGTAGTGCATATGGCTTGGTAGACCTTTGGTTTGCTGGCTCGATTGGTCCCTAGCTGCTGGTGGTTCACGGGTTGGCTGTTTTGGAGCATTCGGTTTTGAGCTTGTTCTCTAAGTTGCTTGAGCTGAAGTTTAGTAGCTCTTTAATTCTCAAAAGGTACCTCATTATGAAGTTTACTTTTGGAGTGGCCTTGTCCCTTCCCCTTCCCCTTTTCTTCTTGTCTCTTGGGATTCCGTGGCTTGTATTTAATGGGGGCTGAATTCTATGCTTTGAATTCATTATGGGGTGCTGATTTTTGTGCTTTACCTCTTGGGATCTCACGGCTGGCTCCTTGTTCCGTGACCGCCCCTCGTTTCCCGTGGCTGTGGCTCTCGGTCCGTGTGGTTCCCTCGTCTCCCGTGGCTGTCTCCTTGGTTCCTGGTTTGGGAGTTTATCTGTGAGCTTTGAGGGAAGTTTTCTATGCCTATTATGCTTTGGTTCTAATGGAAATTAAAGACATGTGACTCTTGGTATTCCTCTCTCTTGCCTATAAATATGAGAAAATGTTGTGAAGGAAGTTAGTTGATATTTGTGAGCATATTTGCTATTAACCTGCGGGTTTATTCGGAAATCCTGCGGGCTCTTTCCAACCTTCTTTTCTCATCCCCTCCGGAAATCCTGCCGGCTCTTTCCACCCTTACTTCTCGGGCTTCTAATCTCTTCATCTCTCCGCAAGTGCCGCTCCATCTGTATCCTTCTTCTCAACAGTGAAGCAACTTTAGGGTGTCGTATCTTGGTTGATTTGGAAGCATTTGGGACAGTCTTGCAGTGGTGGACCATCGGTTTGCTAGTTCTATGCACTTTACTTATTTAACCTACAAATTCGATGCATGTGAGGAACCCGCTCTGATGGTTGTCTGAGGATAGCGTTTTTTTTATTTCTTTAAAATCTCCTAGCATCTTTTGTTGTGTTTTTCTAGTTTTGGGTCGTTAGCGTTTATTTAATACAATTTGTTTTAAGTTCTACTCATTGTGTCAGATTTCTTCTTGTGTGTCTATTGTGCTCAAGAAATATAGGGTCCCCTATCTTTCTTGTCTACATCAAAAGATAAATTTAGAGTTATGAAAGAGACAATTATAACAATGACATAGTATATTAGAATAAGCAACATAGAAAGATTCATTTATAAATTATTATATATTTTATATTACCATCATTAATTTTATCCCAACTATTTGGTGTTGTTATTATGAATACTCTTTTTTTATTTGTTCATGTTAAGTGTTGCTTGAAATGTTAAACCATGGTTGCAAATGAATAGAACCAAGCTGAGCAGGTGCTTGTTTATTACCAGATTGTTTGTGCTTTGTTCGAGCCTTATTTGAGCTTTTTTATTTGCGTTCAAATTTGGTTTGTGTGGAATCATAGACATTTGAGCTTGGTTTAGCTCAATTATTATTATGTTCGTATTGTGCTTACGAGCAGCTCATTTAAAATAAGATATTAAAAAGCTCAATAACCAAATGTGTCTTATCAAGATTATTAGCAAACAAATCTATCGAGCCGTTTAATGAACAAACTGATTGTGCCTTACAAGCCCATAAACAAGCAAACCTAACGAGTAGTTTGTCGAGTTTAGATTATCAAACCTAACGAGTAGTTTCTAAATCAACACTCAAATTAAGCATTCCCATCAAACATAAATAAATACCTTATGCTTATAAATAGAATTAATCTAACAAGAAAACACAACACAAGCAAAAACTTTTGTACCTTAGATAAATTAAAATTAATTTATTAAAGTAAATTACTTGTATCATATTGGGGTTTGCAAAATAATCTAGAATCCCTATTTGAATAGTTAGACATAATTGGGAAAACGAAATAATTAGCACACAATCCATTATCCACCCTAAGAAACAAAGGAACTTTTATTCGGTCCAGTGAACGTACGCTCCTCTACATTCGGCCACCAATGTTTTAGCGCCACGTAGCATGAAGAAAAGTCGCCGACCCGACCCGCTGTTTTTTGGGTTCTCGCACATGCGTTTTTTTAAATCATTGACAAGCCGAACAGCATCCGAATTACCTTTTGGATATATTTCAAATATTTATCAACACTGTAGATTTTCATTTGGATATACTAGAATCAAAGGCGAATCGACTTCCTGTAACTATTCATTTCCTTCGTAGTTCACAAGCAAATCCCGTGATTTTGAAGCAAAGCTCCAGTCGAAAACCTCCACAGATATAATGCTTGAGGTTAGAAATTATTGCCGAAGAACTTTCCTTCTTGTTATATAGTTCATCTTGTTTAAAAATTAAAAAAAAAAATGTATGTTTAGGGTTAGGGTTAAGTTAGTATCGTTCTGTTCTAGTATAAAAAATTGAATGCACACTGTCAGGACGTTTTGAAATCTTGGTATTGTAGTTTGCCGTAATACTCGGTACTAATCGGTATTCGGTATTCGGTACTGATCGGTGTTCCTCGGTATTGCTCGGTACATGTCGGTACAGGGTATTTATCAGAGAAAATGCTCGGTATTTAAAAACAATATTTGAGTATTTCATTATAATATAATATTCTTTGCTGCTCGGTATTGGTTGGTAATGTTCGGTGATGATCAGTGCATCTCGGTACAAACCGATAAACCTCGGTACAACCCTTTCTTTAGGAGTAAATCTCGGTATTTACACTAAATATTTGATTATTTTATATATAATATAATGTTATATGCTGATTAGTACTCGGTATAATTAGGTACAGTCGGTACAACTCGGTATAATTCGGTACAACTTTTTTTTGAGAACTAATACTCGGTATTTACAATAAATATATGAGTATTTTATATATAATATATTGTTATATGCTGTTTGTTAGTGCTCGGTACAAGTAGGTATACTCGGTACACCTCGGTACAACGCTTTTTTTTTTTTAATACTCGGTATTGGTCGGTATTATGATAATACAGCGTATATCTGATCGAACATCTACTTTATTATACAGGTATATTGCCTTAAGATTCATTTTAGATGTCAAACTTCAAGTTTTAGAGAAGTTTGTAATGAGATAGTTCTGAAATTTGGGGAGTCGTTTGTTACAAGCCTACGGGAGCTACATATTAATCAGTTCCTATACATGCCTCGATTCCCTCAGAATGTTCCAATTGTTTATATGTTAATGTCGACATGGGACATACATTCTAAAAGTTTTGTTATTAAAAGCCATACGTTAGCTTTCACATTCTATGAAATAGCTTTGATTATTGGCTTACCGAACAGAGGAATTAAGTTTGAACCAAGGACTGCTACAACGGGTGGAAAAACAGCAAATGACATAAGACATGATATTCTGAAATTGGTTGTGCCAACTCCGGTCGAGAATGTAAGGAAAGAATTCATTGTTTACTTATTGTCCAATATATTCTTTCCAATGGCTAACTTTTGAGTACAATCTACAATATTGGACGTTGCGAAGAATGTCGAAAACTTTGGAACATACAATTGGCCCCAATCCATTAGGGATTTCCTCGTGACTGAATTTAATACAATAGCAAAAAAACGATCAAAAGGTCAATCCCTAGGATATATCAATGGATTTGTTATGATTATAATTGTGAGTATTTCTTAAACATATAAAATTGTTTTATTTACTTAACTATTATATAGTTTTTTTAATCATTTTTACATTGAATTATTTTGTTGATTTTTTTGTATAGATATAGTTCTTTGAGCATACAAAGTTCCACCTGATAGTGGATGATTTGGCTCGACCCCATCTCATTCGTTGGGATGGAAAGTTTAATTATAGAGATAAAGAAGTTAAGAATTTATTAAATGACCTTCAGGATTCTGAGGTACTAAACATATGTTTAGTCATTTAGCTTTATTATGTACTTATATATTTTTTATGCTTATAAAACATTCGTTCCAGATATTCACATATTTACAAGGGATTACAGATGCTGAGAAGAATTTAATTGAGAGTTCTTCCACATATCATACAGGAGAGCATCTGCAAATTGTACTTAGTCCACTCACAACCCCACATATATCTTCTAAAGCGCCAACTCCATCTCCACAAAGAATTCCAACTCCAGACAGTCCAAGTAGAATGTCAAGCCCCACTGATTCTCCAATCCAACCGCCGTGCCCCACTGAATCTCCTATCCTACCTCCAATCCACACTGAATCTACTATTCAACAAGCAATCCTGAATGATTCTCCAATCCAAACGTTAATCCATACTGATTCTCCAATCCAACCGCCAAGCCCCACTGACTCTCCTATCCAACCGCCAATCCACACTGAATCCACTATCCAACCACCAATCCAGAATGATTCTCCATTCCAACCTCCAAGCCCAACAGAATTTGTCCCAAAACCTGATGCAGATCGTTCTGTTCCTGAAGAAATGAACTTCAATATTTTAAATCAATCCATATATAAACTTATTACGCAGCAGCACTATATGGTCAAAAAAATGACATCAGTCGAACTGTCAAATACTATACTTGAAAGACGGGTAGCAGTATTGGAACAACAAGTATTCGACTTAAAAGATGAGAATAATCAAAAATTTTGTGGTATATATAAAATCTTGAGTCATCATTTTCCTAACTATTTCAAGTCAGAGCGAATTGGAACTCCGGTTCCCTCATCTTCAAGAACTGAATCTGACCATAACAATTTAGACGAAGTATCCAAATTTGTTGATAAAATTGTTGAGGAAATAACCAAAGAAGTAGATTTTAAAGGGATGGAAGAGGTTGTGAGCCCATCTGAACATGAGGAATTTCCTTTCCCTTCATCAGATAGTAGAGGAATTGCTCGTCGAGTACAACTCAGAAATGATAGAAAAAGGAAAAGGGTTAAAACTCCATTCATAGTAGAGAACAGGAAGAAGAAGAGAACTCAGAGTAGTTCTGTTCATTTGGCAAATACTGATGTTAAAAAGATTAATAAAAAAGAAACAACAATCAGTAGAAGAAGACCTGCCACTCGTGCTTCAACAAGATTAATAGAGAAGGCTACTGATGCTACTAATCCTGCTACGCCTATTGATGCTGCTCCTTCTGATGCTGCTCCAACTGATGCTCATCTTTTAAGTCGAATACTTGTTGTTCCAATATTGCTACCCGTCTTTCAAGTATAGTATTTGACAGTTCGACTGATGCCATTTTTTTGACTATATAGTGCTGCTGCATAATAAGTTTATATATGGATTGATTTAGAATATTCAAGTTCGTTTCTTCAGGAACAGAACGATCTGCATCAGGTTTTGGGGTAAATTCTATTGGGCTTGGATGTTTGATTGGAGAATCAATCTGGATTGGTGGTTGGATAGTAAATTCAGTGTGGATTGGCGGTTGGATAGGAGAGTCAGTGGGGCTTGGCGGTTGGATTGGAGAATCAGTGTGGATTGGCGTTTGGATTGGAGAATCATTCTGGATTGCTTGTTGAATAGTAGATTCAGTGTGGATTGGAGGTAGGATAGGATATTCAGTGGGGCATGGCGGTTGGATTGTTGAATTAGTGGGGCTTGGCATTCTACTTGGACTGTCTGGAGTTTGAATTCTTAGTGGAGATGGAGTTGGCGCTTTAGAAGATATATGTGGGGTTGTGAGTGGACTAAGTATAATTTGCAGATGCTCTCCTGTATGATATGTGGAAGAATTCTCAATTAAATTCTTCTCAGCATCTGTAATCCCTTGTAAATATGTAAATATCTGGAACAAATATTTTATAAACATAAAAAATATATAAGTACATAATAAAGCTAAATGACTAAACATATGTTTAGTACCTCTGAATCATGAAAATTATTTAATAAATTCTTAACATCTTTATCTCCATATTTAAATTTTCCATCCCAACGAATGAGACGGGATCGAGCCAAATCATCCACTACCGGGTGGAACTTTGTATGCTCAAAGAACCATATCTATACAAAAAAAAATCAACAAAATAATTCAATGTAAAAATGATTAAAAAAACTATATAATAGTTAAGTAAATAAAACAATTTCATATGTTTAAGAAATACTCACAATTATAATCATAACAAATCCATTGACATATCTTAGGGATTGACCTTTTTGATCGTTTTTTTGCTATTGTATTAAATTCAGTCACGAGGAAATCCCTAATGGATTGGGGCCAATTGTACGTTCCAAAGTTTTCGACATTCTTCGCAACGTCCAATATTATAAATTGTATTCGAAAGTTGGCCATTGGAAAGAATATGTTGGACAATAAGTAAACAATGAATTCTTTCGTTACATTCTCGACTGGAGTTGACACATCCAATTTCAGAATATTATGCCTTATGTCATTTGCTATTTTTCCGCCCGTTGTAGTAGTCCCTGATTCAAACTTAATTCCTCTGTTCGGTAAGCCAATAATCAAAGTTATTTCATCATATGTGAAAGCTAACGTCTGGCTTTTAATAACAAAACTTCAGAATGTATGTCCCACGTCGACAATAACATATAAACAATTGGAACATTCTGAGGGAATCAAGGCATGTATAGGAACTGGTTAATATGTAGCTCTCGTACTCTTGTAACAAACGGCTCCCCAAATTTCAGAACTATCTCATTACAAACTTCTCTAAAACTTGAAGTTCGACATCTAAAATGAATCTTAGGGCAATATCCCTGCATAATAAAGTAGATGTTCGATCAGATATACGTTGTATTATCATAATACCGACCAATACCGAGTATTAAAAACAAAAAAAAAGCGTTGTACCGAGGTGTACCGAGTATACCTACTTGTACCGAGCACTAATAATCAGCATATAACAATATATTATATATAAAATACTCATATATTTACTGTAAATACCGAGTATTAGTTCTCAAAAAAAAGTTGTACCGAATTATACCGAGTTGTACTGACTGTACCTAGTTATACCGAGGAGTACCAATCATCTTATAACATTATATTATATATAAAATAATTAAATATTTAGTGTAAATACCGAGATTTACTGCTAAAGAAAGGGTTGTACCGAGGTTTACTGGTTTGTACTTAGTTGTACCGAGATGCATTGATCATCACCGAACATTACCAACCAATACCGAGCAGCAAAGAACATTATATTATAATGAAATACTCATATATTGTTTTTAAATACCGAGCATTTTCTCTAATAAATACCCTATACCGAGCAGTACCGAGGAACATCGATCAGCACCGAATACCGAATACCGATTAGTATCGATTATTACGGCAAACTACGAAAATACCGAGATTTCAAAACGTCCTGATAGTGTGCATTCAGTTTTTAATACTAGAACAGAACGATACTAACTTAACCCTAACCCTAAACATACGTTTTTTTTTCAAATTTTAAACGAGATGAACTATATAACAAGAAGGAAAGTTCTTCAGCAATAATTTCTAACCTCAGCCATTATATCTGTGGGGGTTTTCGACCAGAGCTTTGCTTCAAAATCACGGGATTTGCTTGCGAACTACGAAGGAAATGAATAGTTACAGGAAGTCGATTCGCCTTTGATTCTAGTATATCCAAATGAAAATCTACAGTGTTGATAAATATTTGAAATATATCCAAAAGATAATTCGGATGTTATTCGGCTTGTCAAGGATTTAAAAAAACGCACGTGCGAGAACCCAAAAAACAACGGGTCGGGTCGGCAACTTTTCCTCATGCTACGTGGCGCTAAAACATTGGTGGCCGAACATAGAGGAGCGTACGTTCACTGGACCGAATAAAAGTTCTAGAACTTGACCAACAATTCAGAAAACGATCATGCGGAAAAATATTTACATATTACAACATCAATTTGAAGAATGGAATAATAACTTGCAACTAGTGGAATTCATAAATACAAGAATACGGATCATCAAGTATTTTTTCAATTGAAAATAAAAACATGTATATGCCATGAAATTTTACAATGGTAAGGTAATAAAATAGAGAATTGTTTAAACAGAAATTTAGATCTTAGAAGCCAGACACAACAAGCCACAGCCAAAAACTTTTAGAAGTAGACATAAATGGACAGTAAAAAGTATTTCAAGGCATATTAAGCAAAGTTTGTACTTTCATCAGCAATTTAGAACAATGTTGGATGATGGGTTATAAATTTTTTTCTAACTCTGAATTCAGTCTTTACTGCTTCACCTTCTTTGCCTAGGCCTTAAAACTAAATATAGTGGTTAAATAAGAACTTTACTTGACAATACCATTTTAAGTGCCTGTCTTATAAGATTTTGTTCCTTTGGGGTAGATAAATAAACAAATAAAATTTATACCCTTTTAGTTATGGATTCATTATTTCCACCTTATTTGGCGTTTCTTCAATTAGAAGTTAAGAAAGTCACAAGCATATAACTAGTGTAACTTAGAGCCAGATAAACATCACAAGCATATAAATATTGCAGTGTCACAAGCATAATAAGGTTAGTATAAATATTTAAAAATTACAAATTCAGATTAACATTAAAAATATTTGATAAGCATAAGTCAAACTAGCGAGATCTCCTTTGTTTTCACCTTTCTCTGCAAAATATAATACAATAAATGAGAAATTAGCACTTCTATAGAAAACTTTCAAGTAGATAAAATGAAATACATATATTTGTTTTTCTCTTTATCCTATAGAAATTATGATGCCAAACACTTCCACAAAGTAGATATTGCATTTTATCGGACCCACAGATTATTTGTAATGATCAATCACTCTACCATCTGCACTAAATGTGGCATCTAAGGATACGTTTTTTGTGGGAATATAAAGAATATTGCAATTTATCCTCGATGGAGTACGATATTTCAAACAATTTATCCTGGATGAAGGCGTGTTGTATCGGATACGTGTCGGACACGGATACACGTCCGATACGACTTCGATACGTGTTGGATACGTCAAAGCCGTATCCAATTAAAATACTGTTTAATTTCAAAAGGACACGCGTATCGGATACCCGTGTTCATTGAAAGACGAAAAAAAATTGAAAAAGACATGTCATATTTATTTCCGTGGCTGCGAGCAAGGTTATCTCATTTTCGAACCCGCGAGCCATTTACATTGGTGTTTTTTTTTCAAACAAATAATAATCTTATTCCATGAAAATAAAAGGAGTACAACAAGGGATAACCCAGCACAAAGCCCGGAAATATAAACCGGATACAGAAGAAGATAATAATGGGAAGCTCCAACAAGAAGAAAGTGGGGACAAAAAGCCAGCGGGCTTAGTAAAGGCAAAGACTACCAATCACTCTGAATCCAGACACGAACCATCTAGAGGAGTAAGTGAGCAATAATCCACAAAAAAAACAACTAACCGCCAGCATCGCTCAGAAGAACCACCACCAAAGGTTGCCAACTAGCTATAGATTCCGAGTGATGACCCCGAGCCACATCATAGCCCAATCAACACAGAAAATCCTCAGGGCCAAAAAAGAAATCATCCATAAAAACTACAAAGCCAACCGAGGATAGCACAACGAAAAAAAGCTATTGTTTTGATTTCCGCTTCCGACGTTTATCCACCCAAAAATGATCATCTCGAATAATATCATGATTACCCGCATCCACTTCTTCAACCACAGAAGAAGATGAGCAATCAAGCCAATCAGCTTGCCATCTAACACTGCCCCCCGGTCTATCACCCACATGGGCAGCTAAATCATTATTAGAAATTAAATTGATTGGGACCTCTACAAGCTAGCCATAGACCTGAATAGTAGGAGAAGAAATGATGTAAGCACAAGTATAAGAAAACTGAAACAAAGAGAACAATGGATAAAACTCAAACCAGACTCTATTAAAATAGTAGTAATCAACTAAAACACTCAAAATCCAACAAGAAAGCACGAAGATATTTTTAAGAAAGAAAGAAAATTAAAACAACGCTATCTTCAGACAACCGTCAGAGCGGGTTCCTCACATGCATCGAATTGTAGGTTAAATAAGATAAGTGCATAGGGCTAGCAAACCGATGGTTCACCACTGCAAGGTCGTCCAATTCTTCCAACAGATGCTTCCAAGTCAACTAACAATCACTACCAAAGCTCAAGAAGAATGATACAGATGGAGTGGCACTTGCGGAGAGACGAAAGAGGTTAGAAGCCCAGACGAAGGGTGGAAAGAGCTCGCTACATTTCCGGAGGGGATGAGAAAGAAGAATGGAATAAGCTCGCAAGCTTTTCCAATAACCCGCAGGTCAATAACAAATTTGCTCAAAATAATCAACTCCTTTTCTTCACAAAAACATCTCATATTTATAGGCATGATAGGAGAATACTAACAGACACTTTAATCAACCATTAAAAAAGCGGATGAGACGTCCGCATTGAGTCGCGCCTCAAGTCGAGGCGGAAGTCATGCATATCAGGGATTACGCCTCGAACCATCCAACGAAGCCTACGATTTTTTCGCACAAGGCGTACGCATTAGAGCGTAACGCCTCGAGACAGTATGAGGCACCACCTCGAAATTTTTTCTTCGGTATATATATAAATACGACGCAGCTGATTCGTGTTTGTGTATTCGCGTATAGGATTAGGGCTTCCTGTGAGAATTGAAAGGCGAACTAGAGGCGAAGCCGTGAGGGAAAGAGATGAAGCCGTGAGTGCATGAGACGAAGCCAGAAGGAGACGACGCAGGAAACGAATCCAAAAGCAATAACGGTTTCGAAAGCAGGAAACGAAGCCGAAGTTGTGAGTGCAGGAAACGTTCAGGCCTCGGTTAGGTCGGAAGAGCAGGTGAGCGGTGTTGTGGCCTTGACTTTGAGGTGCAGTAACGAAAGCTTGAATAACTCCTGATTCGGCTTTCTTTCATTCGTCCGCTCAGTACATGCTCGGTACCGAGCAGGTACAAGCTCAGTACCGCTCAGTACATGCTCGGTACTGCTCAGTACATGCTCGGTACTGCTAGGTACACATGGCACCGAGCCAGCACCGCTCGGTACCGAGCAAGTATATGCTTGGTATTGAGCGGTACATGCTCGGTACCACTAGGTACACGCTCGGTATCGAACTGTATATGCTCAATGTTGAGCGGTACATGCTCGGTACCAAGCAGTATATGCTCGGTACTGAGCGGTACATGCTCGGTACTGAGCGGTACATGCTCGGTATTGAGCGGTACATGCTCGATACTGAGCATATACAACAAGCAGAATTTTAAAATTACTCTTATAATAAAATTTTGTTTCTGGGGCGCTCCAGGGGGCAGCGCCCCCTTGGACCCTTGGCAGACTGGTACATTTTTGTATTCATGCTGTTTCATTATTGGTAGTATAAATAATTGTTAAAATCTGTCATATTATTAGCATGACTAGTGGTACAAGAAGGAAAGATCCTGCATGGAAATATGGAACTCAAGTTGAAGTGTCTGGCGAAGGTGCAAAGAATGGATATGTTTACATAAAATGTAATTTCTGTGAGAAACGCATAATTGGTGGCCTTAAGAGGTTGAAGGATCATCTAGCCTGTACTCATGTCAATGTGGGACCATGTGCAAAAGTACCTGATGACTTACAATCTGATGATGAATGTGTTACTCCTAAGAATGTTGATGTTTCTGAAGTTGAAGTAGAAGGGGAAACTCAAGTCAATAAAGACAGTGAAACAACTACTCATGTATATAAAAGAAAGAAACAAAGTGAGATTGGAGCTTCAAAAAAATTCAAAGGTATTCTAAAATATAATGATTTATTTTTTTATGCTATTATTGTTTCATTCTAGAGCTAACAAAATATTAACGTATATAGGGGATAAAGAAAAAAATATTATAGATGAAGAAGAGTTTGAGGATGACTTTGACATTAATTATGAAGATTCTTCTAAAGAAAATCAAAGTGATGATGAGCCTGCATTGGGTCTTGATCCTAAAGGGATGTTTTATTTTTAAGTGAGTTTATTTTAAATCTTTTTTTTCCAGTAATATACTAATATTATCTTAGAACAAATCATCAAAATCACAATTGACGTAATATTTTGTTATTTTTTGACATTTTTGTCATTATTCATAATTTTAAATTGCTTTATTTTTATAATTTTTGAGGCTTACGCCTCGATCTGCCTCGAGGCTTACGCCTCGCCTCGCGTAGCCAAAACGCATCGATTCCCGATTTCGCCTTTTAAAACGTTGACTTTAATTAACTTCCACAAGAACCCAAGCATCAAGTTATGGATTTTTCCCATATGCTTTTCACGGAAAACAACCCATCTCAGGAACCGAAGGAGCAGCCACAAGAACCAAAGAAACCACACGGAATCGAGGCATCAAAAGCCACGGGAAAACTCCCAGCTCGGAAAACCATCAGCCATCATGGGAACCAAGGAGGCAATGCTCGGAAACAGTAGCCACCCGTGGAATTCAAGGCATAGAATTCAGCCAGCATTAAAACAAGTCACGGATCCCCAAGAGACAAGAATAAAGGGGAAGGAGAAGGGACAAGTCCACTCCAAAAATTGAATCCAACTTTATGAGCTTACCTTTAGAACATTAATGAGCTTCTAAACATCAGCTCAAGCAACTAAGAGAATGAGCTCAACTCCAACCATTATCATATGCCCCAAAAAAGCCAACCCGTGAACCAGCAGCAGCCAAAGGACCAATCGAGCCAGCAAACCAAAGGTCTACCAAGCCCCATGCACAACCTACCATGTTCATTGGATGCTTTTCCATCATTAGATAGCTAAAAAAAGAAAAGAACATAAAACATACTATTGTTCAAATAAAAATAAAATTACATAAATATTTGATAGCATCAAGAAACAATAGGAACCACTTCACAAGCAACCACAATCATTTTTTGGGAATTATTTGGGAAACTGGAAGTCAAATCCACTGGTGTATTAGGAGAAATAGGATGGACTGAACCATTAGACCGCTCATGCCTAACATCCCCACTAGACAGCTCATGCCCAACATCCCTATTAATCTCACATAAAACATAGTTCTTCTCCTTTGAACCATCCACAAAAATAGGAGTAGAAACAACCCTAGGAGAAATACAATTACTCATAGCATTAGGTATACCCAAATTGTTAGAATTCGAAACAACAGCACAACTCATCAGATCAACCACAGCATGTGGCGAAGACAAGCCCAAAAGGCAATACCTCAAAAGAAACTGGGGGAGGCAACTTAGCTAATTGATCTGCAATGGCAACATCATCCACATCACCATTCCCAACAGTGACATCAATAGGACTACAAGCATGAGCGGCATCAGCATTATCCCTACTACATGAATCAAGCTCAATAAAAGCCTTAGAACAAGCAAAAGGTAAAGGCAAAACACCCTCCTCAACCAAAACATCATTAACCTGCCCGACAACAACATTAGGATCCGGCATTAATTACAAATTCTTGACAGCAGGAGAGTTAACCAAGGATACATCACCAGACCGAAGCACAGTAACCCCAGCGGCCTCCCCTTGATCAAAATCCTTAACAGAACAAGAGGGCTTAACAGGTACAGTAAACGGGACAACATATTTAGACTGACATTCCCCCCTAACATGATCAATAGACTGACATTGAGCACAAAAAGGGGGAACACCTCCATTTCAACATTTTGGATATAACCGAGCTTCTCAGGACCAATCCAGACTTTGTCCGAATAATTTTTCGTGATATCAATCTCAACCAAAACTCTTGCAATAGAAGGTCTAGAGCCCAAAGAAGTGGCAGAATCGACCTTAAGCGGATGACCAAAGATCGACCCTAACGCATGAAGAATCCTTGGGTTAAAGAGATGAGGATGAAGACTGTGGAAAAAGATCCAAATAGGAATAACTGGGCATTCAACACTGATATCCAAAGAAAGAGACCATTTAGTTAATTTCATATAGCTGTTGTGAACCAGGTATGATCGATGGCTGAAAACCCGACTATAATTGAGGTCATTCGAAAGCTTAACCAAGATATGCGTAGAATCAAGCAAAGTAATCGAAAAATCAGCTATAAGCTTCAGATTGAAAAAAAAATCTCCTTATAGAGTTTAGACTAGGCTGCCGGGATGGAAAAAAAACTGATAAGCGCAAACTGTAAAGGAGCAGCAAGGGCCCGAATTTCTTCCTCAGAGACCCAAAAAGAGGGTAGACCGCGAAAAAGACGAAAACTTAAGCTCTGGGAAACACACATTAGACGGAGAACCAGCTAAGACTTCGGCGAAGGAACGCGAATAATTGGAACCAGACAAAAAATCAGGGTCTAACAGGCGCTTTAATGCCATTCCAGCCCCAAACGGCTAGAAAATAAAAAAGAAACAACACGAAAAGAACCAAGAACGTAAGAGAAAGGGAAAGGAAAACTTTCCTAAGTGAAACAGCGGCGGAGACCACAGGAGGGAAGCCCCCTAGGCAAGCCCTAGAACGGCGGGAGAGTCGCCACAGAACTCCCAATGCTCTACTAACTTAGCTATTTTGAAGACATGTTAGTTCTCTAGAAAATAGGATATTAGGGCATCAAATTATTTTTTATTTGTAATGCTTTTATTTTTGTTTAATGTATTAAAAAAATCATGTTATTATGGTTTGTATGTCTGCTTAAATGGAAAAAAGGAAGTTTAGCTCTCATATGTTATTTAGTAAACGTGCCACCAAATCATGCAACAACATAATTAGTGAAATCATTCCACAAAATTCTTATTAGGCAATGAGTTTTAACTCTTCCCTTGACTCAATGCTTAATTTTATTTTGATATTATAAGCTACAAGGCTACAAATGATGTTGCTTTCTTTTTTTTTTTTTTGTCATTTCTAATATTATGCTTTGATTGTTTTCTTAATTTTTATGTATGATTTATAGGAATTGACGTGTCCCGTATCCGTACGTGTCGTATCCGTGTCGCCATATCCGTATCAGTGTAACATAGATTTTACCCTAACCATTTTTCTAAAATATTATCATTCTTTGTTTTACTATACTTACATTTTAGCATTCTTATTTCCTTCACTCTTAACTTATATATCAATGACTTTTTATAGCCCATCATTTGGATCCATGCATTATCACTTGCCTAATTATGATTTGATTAAATTTACTTTTAAACCATCTTGATATCCTTATATCAAACAAAACTCTTAAGAGACTTCTCTATTTTAATTATCTTGCATTAAACTGTACAGTATAAATGTATTCCTATATGATAATAATATTTAAATTTACATATAAAAATTTATATGAATAGCATATATAACTATATTATTTTTAGGATTACAAAGAATCAAATAATATCCATCTATCTTGCATTTAAATTATGTTTTTAATTTTAAAATATATTTAATGAAATAAATTTTAAATGTAATTGATGTAGAACGGGTAGGAGGCTTTGCTAGGGATGATGGACAACTCCAAGTGTCTCACAAAATCTGAAAATTTCCTTCAGGTTTTTATTCAAAACCTGAGCCTCTCCGAAAACTGAAAGAAAGTCTGACTTCTTTGCCCAAAACCTGAGAAGAATCTCAGATTTTCTCTTGGTAGGACAGAGGTTGCAAGCTCCAAAACTCCTGGAATCCCTGGACAGCAACTGTTTTTTTTTTTTTTTTAACTTTAGAAAGGTTTGTATGACAAGGCGTACAACAGAAATTGCTGGACAACAATTTGCTGTGGTAAATACATCAATTATTAGGCTTCTAATTGCTGAAGATTGACTGGTGTTCAGCTAGGAAGGCAGCAGGGATGAAGCCTTGAATGTCTGGAATTTGTATTTGGCGGTGTGTTAAATTTAGTGGCTGAATTTGAGGGAGGAGTCCAGCCAGCAGGGAATTACGGTGGCTGAGAGTGAATGCCAATTCCAGAAAAAAGGGGAAGCATTAAATGAGGTATCAACGTGGGATTTTCACCCACTACTGATTTTGGAAACTCAATTAAAGGTTTTGGCTTTAAAACTTTTTAGATGAGGGAATTCAATTCCTTGCATCCGTGGAGTGAATTAGGGAAATAGAATAGGAAATAAATTCCATGGAATTAAGTGAGTTACGGGAGATGTAAATTAAGGCAAATTGATTTGGACATTGGAATTAGGAAAGCATGGTATTAAATCCAATTTGAATTGAAAGTTCAAATTGATCCTTTTGAATATTTTGGCTGGAGCAAATAGGGAGGAAAGGAAATAAATATGAGTGAATGCCAAGGTGGAGGTGAATTAATCCTGAAATTAATTTCAGGATTTGGATGAAAATGGGGGGAAATTAATTTGAAGATTGATTTCAAATTAAGATGCCATTAATGCCTTAATTGGGGAATTAATGGGAGGAACACCAATTAGGAAAGATTTCAAATTTGAAATTTGAAATCCCAAATTGTCATGAATTTTCCCTCTTGATTTTGCCAACCCAAATTGGAAAGAGGCTTGGCCAAGGGAGAATGAGGGGGTGAGGTGGCCGGCGGGATGGTGAAGAGGTGGCCGGTGGCTTGGGTGGAGGATGGGGATGTCGACAAGGAGAAAATGAAGAGATAACGAAAAGAATAAAACCACGAACCCGACCGTCTCCAAGGTTGGTGGGTGATACGATTTCCCTCTCCTAGGGATCTCAATTCACGAGCCCGGACCCATCCTGCGGCTGGTGAAACTCTTGATTTCTCTCATAGAAATCTCACTCTCGTCATCTCTCAAGAAGAACACAAGTGTGGAAAACACAAAATTTTCATATCCATTAACCATCCTATTACAATAGCTAAAGGCCATATATATAGGCCACAACATGAGAAAATAAAAAATTACAAAATTGCCCCTTGGGCTACAACACTCACATAAATTAACCTAGGGGTAAAACAGGAAATAACATAAAATAGAAACTAAAATGCAGAAAATAATTCATAAATGACAACTTAAATTAGAGCCGTCGATTTACGACGCCTCCTGTGATAGATGCGCCAGATCTTCTGGCCGATGTCCGCATCAGTAATGTCTTAGTTTTTTTAACCAAAAAAGAAAACTTAAAACTAAAACTAACACCTAAACTTTTGATGCTACCAACGTTATGGGAACTGAAATTTTCACAGTAGGAATGTAATTTGATTTTCGTCTTTGCCAACATGATGTAGAAGAAACTGTGAACATAAGTTGATAATCATATTAATTGCTATTCATCAAAATACCCCAAGAAAACTATAACATAATATTTTGGCACTAACATAGGTTTGATAATCCAATTTTATACATGGTGTTATCTGGCTTTTGGGTGTACTATGGTTTTATTCCTTTATGATTTTCGTAAACGTGGTGTTTCTTTTGATTTTTAGACTAAGTGCTCTTGTTCCATTTTAAAGTTTTGAATCTTCTTATTGCTCGATGCTGATAGCACAATATTACAATAAATAATATTGCATGCATCAGTAATTTACTTACCGGCCTTTATATATACAACTCAGTTAGGCTGACTAGTAATGAACTTTCATTTGATTCAACACACAGCTACTTCACTCCAGATACATACGCCAACCAACACTCAGCCTTGGCTGCTAGACTAGCTGCCGGACTATGTGCAGATCTTGCTATCTTCATTATGTCTGGAAAGACTAGCAATGGTTTTGCCCTGGTAAATAACCTTTTTTTTTTTTCAATTGTTCATTGGAAAGACTATGATGTTTTCATGGTGGTTTCATAACTGATCTTACTTCTTCTTCTTCATTCCATAAGTCAGGTTAGACCTCCTGGGCATCATGCCGGTATAAGACAAGCCATGGGTTTCTGCCTTCACAATAATGCTGCTGTTGCTGCATTGGCAGCCCAGACTGCTGGAGCCAATAAAGTCTTAATTGTTGACTGGGTAAATCATTAGGGGTTTCAAGAAATATTGAAATATCATAATTACAAATTTTTCTATAGCGTGTTTGATTTAAACTTTTAACTCCCATTTTTGTGTCTTATTTAATCTTTTTTAGAGTGTATCTTAATTGTCTATTGACAGAATGACATGACATTGTTTTTGCTATCAGTTGATCATTTTATTATCTTTATGGTGATGGCAGGATGTACACCACGGCAATGGTACTCAAGAAATATTTGATGGAAACAAATCGGTGAGCTATAGTATGATAATTGACCATTTATGTTATAAGAATTATGGTTATTTTTATTTTAACTGATTTCATCTTTTAATCAAACCATGGTAGAAACCTAATTTTCTCAAATTTATGTAGAACTGAATGCTTCATTTTGGTTTGATAATATAGAACAAAATAGGAAATTCTAATTTATGTTTCATTTTTTTTTTGTGATCCAAAAGAATATGTTGAAAACTTCGAATGAAATAACGGACAAAGGAAGTGCTATAATGATACCTTTTTTATGAACTAGAAAAGATGCAGAAATCTCATAAGAAAGCAACCCATTTTGCATCCTTCTAGAAGATTTGCCTCAGCAGCCTAGGAAAAAAGCCATCAATAAAGCAAATTGGTTGCTCCATATTACTGTGCCAAGAAATCAGTAAAATCGCTGCCTCTTGATTGACATGTGAAATCCTAATTACTGAAACTGTGCTTTCTGATTTTCTTACATGCAGTAGACTGAAATATCATTTCAACCTTCTTTGTCTGTAGTGCTTCATTGTATGGTTTATTCATCACTTTGGTGTGCTTTGCACTTGTACACCCTTTGCTCACCTTGGATTTCAGTCTCATTTTCTACAACAACAACAACATCATCATCAAATCTTTATCCCATTATGTGGGGTCGGCTACATGAATTATTTTTCTTCATTGTGTCCAGCTAAAAGTTAAATTCTCATTTAAATATAATAAGAAAGGTCATTTCTAATATTTTCTAACCAAGTCTTTTTAGGTCTACCTCTATTTTCTTAACACAAGTTAAATCTAATACATCTATTTTCGTAGTCAGGTCATCAGAAGGCCGTTGTGGCCGTTGTTTTATGTGATATATAGTAGCAGTCTCGTTTTCTAAGAATTAAAATTTTTGCTGCTTTATTCAAACTTTTTTTTTCCCCTCTTCACCTTACATATGTGATCATCGAGAGTTCTTGTTGCTCTGGCTACGTTGCACATGGCTGTAGCTAGTTTGAATGGCACTTGCCTTAGCTATTTGGAGTGTGCTTAGTGCTTATGCATGATTTTTGCATTTGCTATTTTGTTTCTTACTTAATTCTTGTGTATGTTATCTTTTTTTAAGGTCCTGTATGTTTCTTTGCACCGACATGAGAATGGGAGATTTTATCCAGGAACGGGTGCAGCTAATGAGGTAATTTTTTTGGCCTTGAATGAAATTTTTATGTTATTAAGGAAACATTTTGTTGTTGAGACATTGAAAGGTCTAACTTGTTGACAACACAGTGCATGGAACTTTTATTTGGTTCGGTGTAAGGATGCAGAGGAAGATTCGGTCGTAGGCAAAATCGCGCCTATACCGAGGTGTACCGAGTTTTTTCAAAAAACTCGGTACACCTCGGTATAGGCGCGATTTTGCCTACGACCGAATCTTCCTCTGCATCCGGTCGGAGGACGTAATAATTCTTCACAGTGCATGACGAGTATAATAGCGAGCATCCTGAATCTGGCTAGATGAACATGGTCCCACACATGTTATTTGATTTTAGCATTCTAACCACTTTTTGTGTAATGTTTACATGTTGATAAGGCAATTATTTTTTCCCCTATCTTTTCAGTGCAAGGATCTTTGTTTAGTTCTGGTACTGCATCTCTGTTCATTTTATTTCGCTATAATATATTTTGTATGCAGCATGCTATTTGCCCTTAGTTACTCCACCCACTTAGAGGAGGAGGGGGGCATTAGGAGGTGAGGAAAGGTGTTCTTCTTTGCCCGCCCAAATTCAGGAACACAAATTTGATTGACATAACTTTGCTAAACTCAAATTAAAGCTTATCCTTTCTTTGAAATGGAAAACTTGATTATACATGTTACCTTCTTAATGGGCTTTTTTTGCTAGGTTGACATGATCCATCTGGTTTAGAATGGTTTGTCCATTATAAATAACACGGCTCTCCCAAGAGTGATTAAACACGAAGGATATATTCTCTTTGTAAAATGAACTTGTACTCCCACCCAAGGACCGCTCTTAAGAAAACAACTAGCATACTATTTAGCCCTGAACGGTAGTTTCACCAAAATTTTTCATGATCACACGTATTGATGGTTAGTATTATTATATGTGAAGGTTATTGATGTAGAACGGAGGGGGGTAAATAAAAAATTAGAGATCTAATATTCCATCTCAGATTTCTCTTAATTAATGGATTTGAATTTGAAATTCAAACAAAAAAAGAAGGGAGGGAAGAGAGGAATTAATTCTCTCTTTAATTGGTCCCTTTAATTAGGAAGGAAATCATTAGGATAGAGGGGAGAGAGGGCCGACCAAGTGAGAGGGAAGGATGAGGTGTCTAAGTTCAATGAATGTGAATCAAGCATTAATTGGGATTGAGAATTAAATCTGAAATTAATTTCAGATTTGGAGGGATTAGAGGGGTTTCCTAAAATGGATTTATTAATCCGAAAAAGTTTTTGAAATTCAAATCTATTTGAATTCAATTTAGGAAGCTTTCCAAATTAACAATTAACTAATTTATGAAAGTAATCAAGAAGCTATTTGAATTTGAAATTCAAACATGTGAATGAGGAGCCGGCGGCTTCAAGGAGGGGAGGGGTTTAAGAGAGGGAAATTAATGCTTGCTTGAATTAGAATTGTAAATTAGGAATGATTGATTTAATTTCAACCCTATTTAAAATTTAAATGGGCATAAATTTTGGAACTTTCCTAAAATAAGGATTCTCATTTTAGGAAACAAATTCAAAATTCAAATTTATTTGAATATGAAATTAAATTGTTCCCAAAATAAGAAAGGCTCAAATTGGAAGGTTTTGAATGCAAGATTTGAATGGGTGGAGCCAAGAGAAGAGGGAGGATGTGTGGATTTCGGTGGGGAAGGGGAGGGTTGTGGGGAAGGGGACCGATGCTTAATGGAGGGGATGGGGTTACTAGCTAGGAGGTGGTGGTGGAGTTCGGTTTAAAGAGTGGGAGGATGGAAGAGGGAAGCTTGGCCGGCGGCTATGGAGGGGGTATGACCGGCAGTCAAGGGAGAAGGAGAAAATGAGTTCAAGGAAAGAAAGATAAAATTGTGAGTCCGGACACTTCCTGCGGCTGACGGGTGATACGTTGCCCTTCACCAAGGGACTTCAATCCACGATCCCGAACCCATCGTACGGCTGGTGGATACTACGATTCCATCACATAGGGATCCCACTAAAGTTCTTCCCGAAGTACAAGAGTGATGAGGACATCAGTAGGAGATTCCAGAATGTCTACCGCCAGAAGCATCGTAGATCGACGGCTACAATGAGGAGCGTATAGATTTGATATTTTATGTATTAGTTCAGATTTTTTTTATTTACATTTGAACCCTTGCTTGTGTGTTGCGTTGAGTTGTAGCCCTATGGGCATTTTAGTCATTTTTCTTTCTCTATGAGGTCTATATATTAGGTCCTTGGTCTTGTATTTGGATGATGAATGATTACTAATGAAAATTCAGCTTTCTTGTTCTTGATCTCTTTGTGAGTTTGTGAGAGGAGAAACCCTAGGAGAGGTCACACATCACCCGTCAGCCACCGGTGAATTCCGGGACTCGCGGTTAGTACTCTTAGTATTTCCTTCTTCCTCCTTGGCTTGCACCGCCATCCACCCTCTCCAAGCCAACCCAAACCGCCCAATTACTTTTCCACCTTCCCTCCACCGGCCTTCCCCTCCCATGGATCCAAAATTGATTATCTTGCCTCTTTCCAAAAGTGGAGCATTAAGATTAGGAGGGAACTCCCATTCAAAATCTGATTTCAAATTCAAATTTTGAATTCTTTCCTAAATTGTCATAATCCATATTAGGAAAGCGCTCAAATTGTGGATCTAATTAATTAAATCTCCACCCCACCCACCACTCGTCGGCCACCCACATCCACCCTCTAGCCCGCCCGCCGGCCCCTCCCCCACCAATTGAACAACTTTCACACCACCAATCCCCCCATCCCCTTACTCACCGCCGGCCACCTCACCATTGCCTTCTTGATGATGATTTTAATCTTCATTAACAATTACCTTAAGTAGCCCACTTATTTCGGGAGAGAATTTAATCCAATTTGAAATTCAAATTTGGATTTCAAATACTTTCCTAAATTAGCCTTTTCAAATTAGGAAAATTTTCAATTTGAGTCTAATTTAATATTAAATTAAATTTGAATTATTTATTCTCTTCCCTAAAGTGAACCAAGGAATTAGGAAGCATTAATTCCCCTCCCAATTTTTCCCACCCTCATCCATACCGCCGGCCCCCCTTATGCCCAAACTTTGAATTCAAAATTTGAATTCTAATCCTTCCCTCCACCCTCAATTAATTCTTTTAATTGATTAGCCTCCTTTGTAATTAATTTTAAAGATGATTTAATAACCCTAATTCCCCTAACCCATATTTGAATTTGAATTTGAATTTCAAATTATTTTCCCTCCTCATTTAATTAAATATTAAATTAATTTCAGATTTAATGCTCTTTCCATAACCCTAAACCTAGACCCCACAAACCCTAATTCCCTCCATACTTGGCAGGCCCTCTTGCTTGCCCACCTTCTTGGAATTCCTCTCATCCTGTAAGCCCTCTTGCAAGAAAAGAAGTAAAGCATCTTCCCTCCGTACGTTGGTGGATCACCGGTCGTCACACATAGCCCCTCCTTCGGCTAACTTTCGTTGGATCTCTACCCCGGCTTCCTCTCCTTTGTAGTGGCATCTTTCGGATTGTAGCGATTCTTATTCTGCTAACCTTTAAAGAATGCAAGTGAAGGAAACTTGAGGTGTATTCTCTCTTTGTTACGTGGTGGATTGTTTGTTTGTTGCACTACTTGTTTTCATTATAATTTTGATATTTTTGAAGATCTTGTCTTCTATTGTGTGGTTACTTGCTATATCAACTTAAACAATTTTAAATTCATAAATTCTTTTCAAAGTGAAACAGTAAGTTTAAGTTGCGACGCCTAATTCAATCATTATAAATTTCTTTGTGCAATTCCTATGTGGTTTCACATCAAAGAGTGCAGAAAAATTCTTTTTATTAATAATCCATCTTCTTAATACAATAACAAGGGCCTCTATATATAGGTCTCAAAATGAAAGAATATTAAAAAGACAAACATACCCCTAGGGCTTACAAAGGACAACTCCCTCAAAAGAGGATAAAAACAAAAAATGCATAAATAAAATAAAAAAATACAATTAGTAAATTAAGTTAGAGTGGAATGATCTCGGCCTTTGATCTTCGTCTCTTCCTTAGATAAGCGTTTACCGTTGGATGTCCGCATCAGTTATACTGCTGTTGGAGCTTGCAGATGAACTTCATGAAAATTTGAAAACTAGTTTTTACATTCATTAAAAATAGTAGAACAACAACAACATCATGCCTTTATCCCACTGTGGGATCGGCTACAGGAATCATTTCTCTATTGTGTTTTGTTAAGAGTCAAATTCTTATTTAAATCTAATAAAAAAGTTATTTCTAATATTTTCTAACCAAGTCTTTTAAGATCTACCTCTACATAGGCCAAATTTAATAAATCTACTCTTATAATCGGGTCATCAGAGGCCGACGCTTTATGTTACCAAACCATCTAAGGCGACTCTTTCTAATCTTATCTGCCACTGGAGCTACTCCAGCATTTTCACGTATATGCTCATTTCACATTCTATCTCTAAGAGTTAGTCACTCATCCACCTGAGTATCCCCATCTCTTCAACACTTAACTTAATTATATGCTTCTCTTTTAATGGTCAACATTTTGTGTTATAAAGCTTGCAAGTCTCAACACCATCTTATAGAATTTTCCTTGAAGTTTGAGGGGGACTTTTCTATCACACAACAGGCCCAATTTATTCCTCCACTTCAACCATCCAACTTGAATTCTATTAATCATATCCCAATCTATTTCACCGTCACTCTAGACAGTAGACCCAAGATATGTAAAAGTGTACTATTGTTAATGAATTACTCGCCCAAAGTCACAATCCCCCCATTAGATCTATTTCTACTAACATTACACCCCATGTACTAAAACGAAAACCTTTAGACTTGAAGGTTGATCTCCATAATTCAAGTTTACCTTCAACTCCCTCTTTAGTCTTATCAATAAGAAGAATATCATCAGCAAAAGCATACAATACAGTACATTCTCCTGCAAATGTCTAGTAAGAACATCCATGGATAAAGATAAAAGATATGTGCTTAAAGTTGATCCTTGATGTAATCTTACTGAAATAGGAAAATACTTGGTCCAACCTCCTTGTGTTTGAACATAAGTAAGATCTGCATTCATATCCTTGATGACTTGAGTATTGTTATTATTAACCCCTCTCTTTTCTAAAGCTCTCCATAACACTTTTGTTAAAACTTTTTCATAAGCTTTCTCTAATTCAATAAATATCAAATTTAGATTGTCCTTATTCTCCCTATACTTCTCAATCAATCCTCTCAATAAATGTATAGATTCCATAGTAGACCTACCCGACATGAATCCAAATTGATTTTACTATATCCATTCTTATAAGTGATGAGATGCTCCTCTCTTTTCTTATATAATGTGTTAGTAATTATAAAATCATAAGCTAGAGAAAAAATCTAAATAATCCTACCACCTTCATTAGTCGCTCCAAACCCATAACCACCATCAATACTTTTAAAATATTCTACCTCTCTACAAGCTTATTCATTTTAATCTCCTCAAATAAAAAGCATTTTTTCTAGAGGTATCTTTTGTATTAATTCTTCTAAGTCATTTTAAAATTTTAATTTTGAACATATATTCAAATTTACTTGAGTAGCATAAGCACTTATGATATTAATAATATTATCATCTAAAATATCTAGTTCTATTAATTTCTCCTTCAAACTTTTATCTTTAGTCATACCTACCTCATTTCTAGTACTATTCATACTTGAATACCATAGTTTAAACCATAAACCATCAATATCCTTAGCCTTTTATGTAATCCATTTAGTTTTCTAAATGCATAAAATATTCATCTTCTTATGAATCATAATATCTATTAATTCCATTAATTTAGTTGTAAGATGACCTAATTCTATTTTCATGGATTAGCTTATTTGCCCACTTCCATCTTTGATGTGGGAACCCTTGCTTATTTAGCATTGCAAGTAGGTGTCAGTGCAGTGGCCCTTGCACACTTCTCACTATATTTAGGTCATACAGTACATCACTTCCAGGGAACACCCTAGCATTAACACAATGTATTAAAAATTCGTTTCATGATTATTCGACAAGTTTTGCGCTGGCTTTCGACTACCTAATACCTTTCTCATCCAGGACTTGGGACTTGACAACGACAATGTTATATTCATTAAAAAAAAAAAAAAAAAAAAAAAAATTGAAAGAAGCCAATTCATTTCAGAGTCTGTTTTTACTTTTTACATTAATTATGTTTTTTTTTTCTTTTATAGTTTTTTAAATGTTGCTATTTTCATTTGGAGTGGCTTGCTAATGTGGGAAGCGTGCAAGTCCAATCAATTTTATGTTGAATGTTTTCACATATATTCCTTCTATATACAACTTAGTTAACGTTTGTGCATATGGTTTCTTCATGTTAGTGTCATGGTACATGTGTTTTATCTTCTGATTATATCCTTTTTTTTTAGCTCGTTCTTTTCATTTGATTACTTGGAGATTCTACTTCGTTTGATGCAGGTTGGTGTTATGGATGGTAAGGGATACTCAGTTAACATACCTTGGAGCCGAGGGGGTGTTGGAGATAATGATTACATTTTTGCTTTTCAGCACATTGTCCTTCCCGTAGGTAAATTTTTTATTTTTCAACTGAATGAGGATTTTATTTCTAATCTTTGTTGTATCCTTGCATCATTAATGAAAATCCGTGCAAATACATGTGCACTACGGAATTTCAAGAAAATATGTTTAGCTAAAGAAATTGAATAGGGGCTGCAGACTTTGTGGTATTCAACAATATGGGATAGTAATTAGACACTAGCAAAATACTTGGTGAATTAATGTTGATTGTCATGTTATACTGATAAAGGATTCTATTTGAAATGCCATGAAATTTGGTTGTCAATTTAACTTTAGGAATTATTAGGATTTTTTTCTATTAAAGAAAGAAGTGCACATTTTATGGGAAAATTAGTGCCCATTACATCCATCTAGTGTTACATGTGGACTTTGGAAATTCGTGCTCTGGCCTTTCCACACCTTTTTTTTATAGGGAGAATTTTAATGAATTTAGGTTCCGGGATAAATTTTCAGAAGACAAGTTGAATCTTTAAATAAGACGCTCTCCAGAGATTTCACCCTCATTTTGTGAGGAATTGATGATCTGGTTCTGGTTTCCCATAGGTGCAAGCCCCTATGGTTAATTATCCCTTCCGATAATGAGAGAGAACTTTCGATTAAAGCTAGTCTTTGGATAGACACTAAGTACCTAACATAAGCTTTTTGCTGTGACTATAATATAGTGGAGCCATTGGGCCAAACCATCTAGTTTGATGGTCTTGGTCATGATCATTTACCATGTGCAGCTGTTGAGTCAAACCTGATCATCAAGTAATTTGTTTATGGAATCATTTATGACTCTCTCATGCTCTTTGGAAGAACTTTGCAAACATAAAATTGATGATAATTCAGAAAATTATTCTTCTCAAAGAGAAAATGATGGAGAAAAACATAACATAAAAAAAGTCAAACACCAACCAATAATGTATTCATTCATTAAGAATCATTCAAGTATATTTTAGATCATGTTTCAAGCAATAAGCTCATTCCATAGGAGATCCATTTCAAGAAAAAACAATGCAAACTCATTCTCTTATTTCAGATTACTTCAAACAAATGAATAAGGAATGAAATCATCACAAGAAACCAAGCACAAAGTCAAGAAGTAAATTAGCAATATATCCATTCATTTCCTTAAGCAAGCTTAAATGGGTCACCCAGATTCTGAACTATTCCAATAATCATATATAGAGAAATAGAGATATCCATCGGAAGAGAAGAAAGCTTTTAAGAGGAAAAAGAAGAAGATGGTAGAGATCACATTCTTGTTGCCAATAGCGAGGAATAAAGAAGAGAAGGAGAAGATGGGGGCGATAGAGAAGAACAAGAGGTAGAAGAAGAAGAGGAAAGGGAACCAAGAAGAAGAAGAAGAAGGAGAAAGAAGAAGATATATCTGCAGCTAAGGAAGCAGCTCGGGTCGACTAGGTAGATCGCGAGAACGGAGAGGAGGAAAGCTCGGAAGCTTCGACTGGGGTGAGGGCTCCGTCTGGGAACTTGGCTTGCTCCTGGGGGTCGCAAACAAGAAAAGGGGAAGAGAGGGAGTTCCGCCTCTGGGGTGCGAATAGCAGAGAGCGAGCAAGGGGGCTTCGGCCTCTAGTGTTGTGCAAAACATATGAAGGAAGAGAGCGAAGAAACGGGAGGGAGAAGGGCCGCATGGAGTTGGGTTTGGCTCTGGTGTTCGCGAACAGAGAGAGATCAAGATAGGGGGAGGCTGGGACGTTGGAGTCTTGGAGTGCGAATGGGGGAACCGAGAGAAAGAGGGAGCTTATGCGAATGGGGAGTTTGAGCGGGGATCCCTGGGCTTGAATAGAACCTCTCTGAAGACTCCTGCTACTCCTAACCATCGAATTGGCATCGTCTTGCATGAATTCCTGCGAAAGGATATCAAGGCACGCACCAAAATAGGAGGTCACGCGACTGGAGAGCCTGGTAGCGGCAGATCTCGGGTTTCAAGGCGAATCAAGACCGTCGAATCCATTCTCTGATTTGGGAACAGATTTAAAATCATTAGAAAGTCAAATGTAGTTTGATTAATATCGGATTGGGTTTATTAGACCAGAATTAGGTTCAAATTGAGTTGGGTTTGAGTAAAATTCGCAACAATTTGGGTTCAATTAGGCTCGATTACTTTAATTTAATGGAATTAAATCCAAAAGCAACATTAATTGAAATCAAATTGTGCCCGACGGGATCAATATATGTTGATTGAAATCAATCGAGTACAGTTGAGTTGAATTCGACTCGATTCGAGTCAATCTAAAATCGAGTTTCAATTGATACCGATTCGACTCGAGTTTAACTCGTCATGACTCGATTGAGCCGATCAAACACAGTTAAGGGTAAACGAGGACAAAATCGAGGTCAACATCTTTTTAGGTCTACCTCTACCTTTTTTAAAATAAGTCAAATCTAATATCTCTACTTTCCTAATCAGGTCATTGGAAGGCCGTCGTTTTATGTGACCAAACCATCTAAGGCGGCTCTCTCTAAAGCTACTCCAACCTTTTCACATATATGCTCATTTCGTATCCTATCTCTAAGGGTAAGCCACCCATCCACCTGAGCATCCTCAACTCTGCAACACTTAACTTAGTATTATGTTTCTCTTTTAGTGGCCAACATTCGACACCATAAAGCATTACAGGTATCACCACCATCTTATAGAATTTTCTATCACACAACAAGCCGGATGCATTCCTCCACTTCAACCATCCAACTTGAGTTCTGTTGATAATATCTCCATCTATTTCATCAGCACTCTGAAAAAAAGATTCAAAATATCTAAAACGTGTACTCTTATTAATGACTTGATCGCCCAAAGTCACAATCCCCTCACTAGATCTATTACTAGTAAAATTACGCTCCATATATTCAGTTTTAGATCTACTCTAAGTGGAAATCTGTAGACTCTAAGGTTGACCTCCATATTCAAGTTTACCTTCAACTTCCTCTCTAGTCTTATCAACAGGAAGAATATCATTAGCATAAAGCATTTCTGAACACTTGGCGCTGAAAAATCCAAGAAGGCTCTTCTTTGATTTTCTCTATGCTCTGCAGTTTATGTGCAAAGCAGGACATCTTTTCTCGTTACATTAGTTCTTAAGGGCATGTTTTTTGGGAGTAGTTTTCAAAATATATCATTCCAGGAAGAATGTACTGGATTAGTTTTGGTGAAATTTAGCATTATCATGTTGTAAGCATTTGCACCTTATGCTACTTTTCTACTTATTTGTTTGAGCATATATATTATCATTCTGAGTGACCAAGTACCGACTGTCTGTACTCTTAATTTTTTTTATTCAATTTATTATGTTTTCTAGCTCATATGCTAAAATTCCCTTTTTCATTCCTCTTATTTCCCATTTCTTTCTGTTAGTCAAACATATAGCCTAAATCTATCTTTAATTGCAGCTTCGGAATTTGCACCGGATATTACCATAATATCAGCGGGATTTGATGCAGCAAGAGGTGATCCACTTGGTGGTTGTGATGTAAGAACTCTAACCACCTTTACATAGTTAAATCAAAACTGTAATTTGGCATGCGCTAATATCTCATTTTGGTCCATATATCTGATACTGTGATTATTTTAAGGGATTTATCCTGATCTGGGTTTTATAAGTTATTCTCAATAAATAACTGATGTGGTTGAAGTCTGTACACTACAACAACAACATCAAGCCTTTGTCCCACTATGTGGGGTCAGCTACATGAATCCTTTTTCGCCATTGTGTCCGGTTAAAAGTCAAATTCTCATCTAAATCTAATAAAGAAAGATCATTTCTAATATTTTCTAACCAAGTCTTTTTAGGTCTACCTCTACCTTTCTTAACATAAGCCAAATCTAATATCTCAACTTTCCTAACCGTGTCATCGGAAGGCCTCCGTTTAATGTGACCAAACCATCTAAGACGACTCTCTCTAATCTTATCTTCCACTGGAGCTACTCCAACTTTTTCATGTACATGCTCATTTCGTATCCTATCTCTAAGGGTCAAGCCACTCATCCACCTAAGCATCCTCATCTCTGCAACACTAAACTTAGTATTATGCTTCTCTTTTAATGGCCAACATTCGGCACCATAAAACATTGCAGGTCTCAACACCATTTTATAGAATTTTCCCTTAAGTTTGAGGGAGACTTTTCTATCGCACAATAAGCCCGATGCATTCCTCCACTTCAACCATCAAACTTGAATTCTGCTGATAATATCCCCATCAATTTCACCGTCACTCTGAACAATAGATCCAATATATCTAAAACGTGTACTCTTATTAATGACTTGATCACCCAAAGTCACAATCCCCTCACTAGGTCTATTTTCACTAAAATTATACTCCATATATTCAGTTTTAGATCTACTCAAGCGAAAACCTATAGACTCTAAAATTGACCTCCATAATTCAAGTTTACCTTCAACTCCCTTTCTAGTCTTATTAACAAGAAGAATATCATCAGCAAAAAGCATGCACCAAGGTACATCCTCTTGCAAATGTCTAGTGAGAACATCCATGACTAAAGCAGAAATATATGGACTTAAGGCTGATCCTTGATGTAATCCAAGTGAAATAGGAAAATACTTGGTCAAACCACCTTGTGTTTGAACACAAGTAATAGCTCCTGCATACATATCTTTAATGATTTGAATATAAGCATTATTAACTCCTTTCACTCTCCATAGCACTTCTCTTGGAACTTTATCATATGCTTTCTCTAAATCAATAAATATAAGATGTAGATCCTCCTTATTCTTTCTATATTTCTCCATCAAACCTCTCAATAAATGTATGGCCTCCATAGTAGACCTCGGCATGAATCCAAATTGATTTTGAGAAACATTAGTATCATGTCTCAACCTATGCTCCATAACTCGCTCCCATAGTTTTAAAGTATGACACATTAACTTAATTCCTCTATAATTCGCACACTCATGTGCATCACCTTTATTCTTAAAAATTGGAATTAACACACTCATTCTCCACTGATCTGGCATCTTTTTAGTCTTCAAAATACTTAGTAAGCCAAGAAATTCCTTCATCTCCTAAGCATTTCCACATCTCTATTGGAATATCATCAGGTCCAACAGCTTTTCCACACTTCATTTTCTTTAAAGCCTCTCTAACTTTGGTTTTAATTATACGCCGATTTTTCATTTAGGGTTATAAAGTCACTAAAGTCAATAATATTTTCACATTCTTCATTAAAAAGTTTAGCAAAATACTTCATCCACCTTTGTTGAATATCATCTTCTAAGAAAAGTATTTTTTGATTTTCATCTTTAATACACTTCACTTGAACTAAATCCTTACTACTCTTATCTATTTGTTTGGTTAACTTATACATATATCTTTCTCCCTCCTTAATATCTAATCTATTATATAAATCATTAAAAGCTAAGCTCTTTGCATCGCAAATAGCTTTCTTAGATTCCTTACCAGCCTCTTTATAGCTTTCCTAATTATCAGAATTTTAAATCTAAACCAATTTTTATAACAAATCTTCTTATTTTTTATCTTTTCTTACACATTTGGATTCCACCACCAACTATTTTTACTATTGAGAGTTTTTCCCTTTGAAACTCCAAGCATATCTTTTGCAATATTCTTAATATCACCAGCCACTTTTTCCCACATAATATTAGCATCCTCGTGCACAGACAGAATCTTAAGATCTAAAATCTTACTCTCAAAAATATTTTTGTTAATATTCTTTAAATGTCCCCATGTAATCCTAGAATATCATTTTACTTTATTTTTTATTATCTGCCCTTTTATCTTAAAGTCCAAAACTAATAATTAATGTTGGGTACATAAATTTTCACTTGGAATAACTTTACAATATTTTGAATCTAAACGATCTTATTTTCTTATAAGAAAATAGTCAATTTGGGTTGTAATATATCTATTTTAATAAGTGATGAGATACTCATTCCTTTTCTTAAATAAGGTATTAGCAATTGAAAAATTATAAGCTAAACAAAAATCTAATATGGTCTTGTCACCTTCATTTGTTATTCCAAAATCATAGCCACCATGAATGCTTTTAAAATCATCTACCTTTGTACCAACATGTACATTAAATCTCCTCAATAAAAACTCTTTCTTCTAGAGGTATCTTTTGTACTAAATCTTCTAAGTCATTCCAAAATTTTAATTTAGAACTCATATCCAAACCTACTTGAGGAGCATACACTTATAATATTAACAATCTTATCATCAACAACAATCTCTAAAGTTATAATTCTATCTCCAAACCTATTAATTTTTATAACATTATCCTTCAAACTCTTATTTATAATAACACCTACACTATTTCTAGTATGACTCATAACCGAATGCCAAAGTTTAAATCCTAAATTATCAATTTCCTTAGCCTTCTCTCCAACCCATTTAGTTTCCTGAATGCACAAAATATTTATCTTCCTATGAATCATAATATCTATTAATTCCATTAATTTTCCTGTAAGGGAACCTATATTCCAAGTCCCTATCCTAATTTTAGTTTCATGGACTAGCTTCTTTGCCCACATCCGTCCTTGATGTGGGAACCCTTGCCTATTTAACACTACACCCGGGCGCCGGTGCAGCGTCCCTCGCACACTTGTCACTGTATTCAGGCCATATAGCGTGTCGCTTCCAGGGGACGCCCTAGCATTAACACAATTTCTTAAAGGATTCATGTTATTATTATTCGACAAGTTTTACGCTGGCTGTCGACTACCTAACGTAACCCTCCACTTTTCCTGGTTGAAGTCTGTACACTATTTTGAAAAATTTGCTGGCTTTACCTTTTTTCAGAATCCTGTTAAACATTGTAAAATGCTGTGTGACTTAAAAAGTTTTTTGCAATATAGCCTGTCTATGCCATAGTTTGATTGAAGCAGTATTGTGAGAGGATACAATGTTACTCCACTTAAAGTTCCGCCAATCATGGAGTACAATCTTTTAGGCTGTCCCCTTTTTTTCTACATGTGGAAGTCCCTTGGTTGGTTAATTCGATAGGCAATTTGGTCTATCAATTGCATTAGCCCACCTGTGCAGGGTTGGGGCATGCAGCCTTTTGTTTTCTTTGCAGAGAGGCTATCTTCACGATTGAGATCATAATGGAAACAACTTAACCAGTTCTTTATGTCCACCTTTTGATAGAACAACAAACAAATAAAAAAATTATTGTATTTTCCTAATAGTAATATTCTCATTTTATTTAATAATTGATGTTGCTTCCATCAATTGCAGAAGTAAATGATTTTTTTTTTTTGCTTAGCTTTGGCATGCTAATTGCTATTCCTCATTTGGATTTCCTTTGTGTTAGGTGACCCCTGCTGGATATGCAATGATGACACATATGTTATCCTCCCTCTCACAAGGAAAGTTGCTGGTGATACTTGAGGGAGGGTGTGTGGTCTTATATGCTGTTTAGTTGTTCATTATCAAGTGTAGCAATTTTAACCTGTTTGTTTTTCATTTCTTTGTGCAGCTATAACCTACGCTCCATATCATCTTCAGCTACAGCAGTTATTAAGGTAGCTATGCATCATCTATGCTGAGTTTATGCTGACCTTGGAACAACAACTCTCTGAATTATGCAGCAAAGACTGTTAAAGAGATTTTCAGTAAAACATTTTATTATGGATTCTATGTCGATTATAGTTGGCTTTGATATTGGAAGTGGCATCATCATCATCTGGAGTCGGTTTGTCTCTTCTGACTATGCTGATACACCTTTAACTCATTAAGTGATGAAGTATGTGAACAATAAATTTGGTAAAGAGACTAAGAATGATTAACAAGATAATCAAATGAGAGCATGAAAGTTCTAAAAACTACACGTTGTTTGAAATTCATAACTATCATAGTCTAAATGTTAAAATTTTAGGATTTATATTAATGAACATAATTATAGGTTTAAATGATTTGGGCATTAGATAAAATTTATGATCAATCATATCATATGTGATGATGATTTGAGTATTTGATCATGAAAAGATCAAAGGGATCATGTTCGTTGAAATTTTAACAATACGATCTCTTTATGGGGATTAACAGTAGTTTTGATATTTATATCAAAAAGAATGTTGCCATGAATTCATAGGCACTATTGCATCGTCTACAAGACATCATATGAGGGAGATCAATTCCTTGGAAGCTGGACCATTGGATTGAAATTTAGATTACAACAGATAATATTAAATTTGAATTTTTAAACTTGTTTAGATAAGCTTATTTTTTAATGTATAATTTAGGATTAGGATAAATCTAGCTGGAATTATGTTTATAGTTCAATTTATGTGGGTTGTTATCATAGATGGGGTCCTTTTTTTGGTGGGGTTTGTTTAGTTATTGATTGGATCAATCCCTACTGTCATTGCCTATTTATAAGTCTGGAATTATGTAGAAAATCAAAAATAGTTCTTCCTCCCATCCTCTCTATTTCAGCTGAAGAGCAAAATTGGTTGGTACTATAACCAAAGCGCTTGGTGCTGTTGCAACGTTTGATTACTATAACTACAGGCTTAGTACTGTAGCAGCATCTGCTTGCTTCTTTCTAGCAGCTGTTTTGCCCTTTGTTTATTGTTTTACTCTATGCTTTGACAAAATGCTGCTGCCATCAATATCCCCCCTATCCAGGACCTGAAAATGTTTCGGGTAATGTTTTCAGCAAAAACTGCAATCTGATTACTTTTTTCCAGCAATGCAGAAAAAGAATTCTATAATTGGTTTTGCTGTTTAGTGGATGCAAACTCAAAACAGAGAGAACTTGCTGTTTCGGGCAAGTAGGAGAAAAAAGTGAAATTGGAAAAGTTTTCAAAGTATCTTTAATTTATTGACAGATCAATAGGCTATGTCTAGAAAAACTCTTAAAATTTTTCCAAATCTATTGTAGCTTTTCAAAAACATTGAAAGACCTATAGGATGAGTAAATACTCTAAACAAGGCCAAGTTTCTCCAGAACTCAAGTCTACCCATTTTAAGTGTCATCTGCAAACCCCCTAAACCCTTAAGATTCAATGATGTTTTAAGATTAAGACATGATCAATGCACTACCAAGATTATTGAATACGCTTATTAGTCTCCTCCGCATACTTTCTAACTTTCAATCGTTATCTTAATACTAGTTTTAATGCCTTCAGTAAAACACTCTACCCCTCTTTTCATTGTGTGCTTGCATCTCACTGTGTCTCCCAATCAGTGGTTTTCCTTGTGGTTGTGATGCTTTGAATTCATTTTCTTTTAGAAAAAATACTCGTTGTGCGCAAAAATATTCAGTGTGAGATATTTTTGTGCTCGTCATTTGGCTGAGGCAACAAGTCTTTTGAGCCCAAGATGGATTTGCAATCCTAGATGAGCCATCTCACCCCTTCTAACCTCCTGTCCTCTCTCCAATATTTCATTTAATTGATCCATTGTAGTTCTAGTGTAAAGTAAATAGGAATCAGAGTTTCTCTCCTGCTTCATTTGTTTTTGTTCACCACATATTGTCTTTCATGCTTGATAAATCCAAAGAAAAAGACTCAATATAGACTTGTCAGAGAATCTTAAGAGGATCTTGAATTGCATCATGCTATAATGCTTGGCACCACTCTTTAATTGAGTTCTATATTGACTTGATATTCATACTAAAGGACCTTATGTAATTATTTTCATATGATATAATTTTGATATTTGAAATATTTTTTGAACCGAGTGGAAATTTAAAAAGAATAAATACATCTTTTAGATGACAAAGGGATTAAGATTTGTTGAACAAAGGCTGAGTACATGAGATGATATGGCTATCCAATACCCGAGACTTTAAGGAAAGTTAGGCCCTAAATTGAAATAGCTATATCAATAAAGTTAGTTTAACCATATGGAATGCATTTGAAGAGTATATATTGCTAATCATTATATTAAGTTGTGCTGGATAAAATAATCATTTTTTGTTAGTCTTGAGAGTACACCTAGGATAGGGTGAGCGTGTGAATTAGGTGATAAATTTTTTTGATTAAAACTAACTAAATCAAATAAGTAAATAAGAGTAGAGTCACATCTGAAAATGGTGTGCGACAATCAATTCTAGGAAACAAGCCACACATAAGCACTAGATTTATTGTTTTCAGCTTATAGTTAAGCTTTGACCACTCATCAAGCTCCTGCTTGAAAAGTTCACTAAATGTATTCATCAACTATGATTGACAAAATTGTTACAAACTTTTCCTTCTTTTTACAGCTATGGGAACTTGATCTTTTTTCTAGGGTTTTAGACCAACCCTTATAGCAGCGTTTTTTCATTGGCTGAAAGCCAATTCACAAGTTCTTTTGTTGGACTTTTCCTCATGCGAACACAAATAAACAACAAGAAGCTAGAAACAAGCACATATATATATATATATATATATGGAAAATGATCATAATGCTCCTTTGATTCTTTGACCAAAATAGTCCCAACTTTTACAATATTGCCTCAAGATGGCTTTAAAAGAGAAAGCTTAAGTGGCTTATGAGAAAATTGGAGCATGGTAACTATTTGTTTAATAATAGTTATGTTATCCTGCATCTTTCATTTATGAAGAATATTAAATACTCATGATAATCATTATCTTTGAATTGTTATATGATGCTTTTATAGACTTTGACATATTTATATCATTAAGTCGTTATCTAGATGGTTGACCATAATAATCATTGATAGAATCTAACATTGAATTCATCAACGACCACTCAATATAGGTCGAACCATTCAAATTTTCCAGTATCGGGAATTCTTTTTCATTTATTTAGTAAAGCTCATCTCGTCATAACTTTTACATCTTCTTGCACAAGCCATCAGTCTGTCTACTTTCTTATATTGCACGGCCTTTCTTAGTATTTCTTTAAATTTTAACTTCATTATTTTAAACTTTTACTTTTCATTTTCCTTAGTTGAAATATATATATATATATATATATATATATATATATATATATATAATACTAAAATATGATACATATAAAAGTCTGTTTGAATACTCATTTATGAAATTAATTTGAAATCATTTGAATCAACGCTCATATAACATGCATTGAACCTTTTGATAATCTGAAGCTTTTTTAGCATGCTCAAGATGAAGAAATTCTACAAGCGCATACATAACTGATCAAGATAATCATAAAAATATGCAAACATTAGACCTATGAACAATTTTCCTCTTTTATTAGAAATTGCGTATCTCAGTGAAACTATTGGGTTCTCATCTTGAAGGATTTTCTTATTTTATCTCTCCGAAGTCTTGACCTTTCTTAAATAACATAAGATAATGATTTTAGAAATTTATAACATTTCCTAAATTAACAATCCGATCTTATACAAAATAATCTCAAAGTGTTAATTTTTACTTAAAAGTACTTTTAAGTCTTTTAAGCCTACTACTCTGCCAATCTTAATTCATTGGAGAAAAGACGAAAATCCCAAAATTCTTCACCCAACTTAAGCTGCCTCTCTCTCTTTGTTTTTTTTTTCCCTTCTTTTTCTTCTTTATTCTTCTCGTTTTCTTTTTCAGGCTGCAGCATTTCTCTGTTTCTGCCTTCAGTAGTTGGCTACGGAATGAGAAAAGTAAATAGAGTGCTTATGTTTAGATAATTTATCAGTTATTTAACTAATTCTGTAATTTAATAATTTTACTATAAATCTCGTGTCTTTTATGTGTGGTTTGTTGTCGTTATATGTCTTTTATGTGTAGTTTGTTGTCACATAACGATTTACCACATCCTCTCTTTTATGAATTTTGCATTTGTTTCACACTATTCTTTGATGTGATTTTGCTCTCATTAGGCTGTTTGTTTTACACAGATTTAATTGAAATTTTTCTGTCACCCAATTCAACCACTTTACGCCTCTTAGATGTACTCTTAGGGACAAAAATGAGAACATATTGTTTGTCATCATTAAAATCAATGATCAACGTTTCTAAGTTCCGTTATATTTTTAAAAAACTTGTTAAAAAGTTACAATTAACTGTATAAATTTGTGATAGGATATTAATGCAGAAATTAAGAAATTCTTGGCTGAGTTTGCAAATTTCAGCAAGGATCAAGCAGATTTTGAAAGAAATCTATAGGTAAGACACTAGACTACTTGATAATTGATAGAAAAATAAAAGAAAATTAACAAAATGCAATGGTTCTCCGATTCGAGAGAAAGATCTGGCTCTCCAAATCTCTAGCCGGCGGCTAGAGCCCAAACACCTAAGAGAAAAATCATAAAATCAACAAACAATCACATAACCCTAACCCTAATATTTTCCCTCCTATTAGAGAATACAAAATAAACGCATAATTACTAAACATCCCTTCCTTGATTAATGTACCTCCAAAATCACCCCCTCCTATTTGAATTTTCCATCAAAGCATGGGCACAACAAGGGGAGGCCAGCTGCTCCCTGTCTGCCTGGAATAAATCAGGAGCCGACCCTAGCTTGGGGCCGGGTAGACCGGTCCATCTTGGACCAGACAATCAATACCCCCCTCCCAAAGAACCACCTTGTCCTCAAGGTGGAAGGACGGAAATTGGTGTTTCATCCGCTCATATGGCTCCTTACTTCCTCCTTCCCCCTATCGTACTCCTACCATCTCCAGTGGTTCCAGAACCACCTTTAAGTCCTCTATCAGCATCACTGGTAGCTTCACTGGTAGCTCTGCAATTGTTGTGTTCTCCCCTATAGCTCTCCTTAACTGTGATACGTGGAAGACTGGATGTATGGTTGCACTCGGTGGTAGCTTCAGTCAATATGTCACTGCTCCAATCCTCTCCATTATCTCTAAAGGGCCAAAGTATCATGGGGCCAACTTCTCATTTCTCCTACTAGCCACGATCCGCTGCCTATAAGGAGCTTCACCTTATCCCCTACCTCAAACTGAATGTCTTTCTTGTGACCTCAAACTGAATGTCTTTCTTGTGCTCATCAATGTGCCTTTTTCATAATTTGTTGGGCTATCAATAAATGTCTTTTTAGTTCCTCTAATATCTTGTCCAGCTCCTCCAGGTACTGCTCCATTGAAAAGACTAACGTGCTACCCTGCCCAAAGTGCATCAAGTGAGGCGAATCCATTGCATACAATACTTTAAAAGAAGTCATTTGGGATGATGAATAGTACGATGTGTTGTACCAATATTCCACCCACGCCAACCACTTAGCCCACATCTGAGATGTTTCTTAAGCAAAACATCACAGATATATCTCTAAACTTCTATTGAACACCTTCGTCTGCCCATCAGTTTGAGGGTGGTAAGTGGTGCTCCTTTTAAGCAAAATCCCCTGCAACCTGAATAGCTCCCTCCAAAAGTGACTGAGGAACACCTTATCTTGATCAAATACTATAGACTCTGGTATCCCGTATAATCTGACCACCACCTCTCTAATAAAAGCTTATGCCATAACTACTACTACATACTATGTAAGGATGTCGTAGATGGATGAAATGAGCATATTTGCTTAGTCTGTCCACTACCACCAGAATAACTGTGAACCCTTCATATTGTGATAGCCCGTCTATGAAATCCATGGAAATCTCTACTCATACTTTGCCTGGGAATGTCAATGGCTGTAATAGCCCCCTTGAAGTCATTGCCATATGCTTGTTCCGCTAACACACCTCAAACCTGGCCACCACTTCTTTGACATCCTTGTGCATCCCCTTCCATTATAATTCACATCCAATATTATATGTCTTATGTACACCTGAATGGCCCCCAACAGAGCTCTCGTGGAACTCCTGCAACAGGTGCGGGATATGAATTGAGGTTTCTGGCATTACAAACCTCCCATAATATAGAAATCTCTCCCCATTTACTGAATAGCCTAGGTGGCTACTCCCATCTTTCAATAGGTCCTCTCTGATCTTTCCCAGCTCTTGGTCCTGCATACTCTCTTCCTTAATGGCTCCTAATCCAACATGAGCAGAATCGAAATGGCCATCTCCTGGAGTTCCCCCACACATCTAGACAAGGCATCAACTATCTTATTTCCCAACCCCAGTCTATATTGTATCTCAAAATCGCATCCCATCAACTTTGATAGCCACCTCAGATGCTCCTCGTCGCCATCATCTGCTCTAGTAAGTACTTCAAACTCATCTGGTCGGTCATTACAATGAAATGTCGACCCAGCAGGTACGGGCGCCATTTATGAATAACCAATACAATGGTTATTAATTCTCTCTCGTAAACTGACTTTAGCCTAGCTCTAGTCGTTAATACCTGACTGAAGTAGGCTATGGGTCTGGGATTTTGCATGAGCACTACCCCCAACCCATTCCCTCAAGCATCAGTTTCCTCCATGAACATCTAGCTGAAATTAGGTAATGTTATGATTGGAATTGTAGTCATGGCAATCTTTAATCTCTCAAAGGCCTGAGTAGCTGCCTCTCCCCACAAGAAGTTATCCTTCTTTAGCTTCTCTGTCAAAGGCCAAGCAATGGTGTTGTATCCATTCACAAACCTCCTGTAGTACCCTGTCAATCCTTGGAATCCCCTTAGCTCCCTCAGGTTCCTAGGTAGAAGCCACTTCAGTATTGCCTCGATCTTGGCCTCATCGGCGGCCACCCCTTCTTGGGATACCACATGCCCCAAGTACTCCACACTCGTTGTGCAAAGCACCACTTCTTGAAATTGTCCCTTAGTTGATGTTCCTATAACACACCTCTAAGACCGCCCTTAGATGCTCCAAATGCTCCTCATTGGTCTTGCTATACACTAAGATGTCTCCAAATAAGGACAAACTTTCTGAGGTATGGCCGGAATACTTTGTTCATGAGGGATTGGAAGGTACCAGAGGCGTTGTTGAAACTTAGGGCTGCAAATGAACCTAGCCGAGTCGAGCTTTAGCTTGTTCGAGTTCAAGCTCGTTTGCTAGATCCCTATTCGAGCTCGGTTTGATAAGAACCGAGCATTTTTTTACCTTTGTTCAAACTCAAGCTCATTTAAAAAGAATTAGCTCGAGCTCGATTCATGTTCAAAATCAGACTTTTTTACAAGAGCTTATCGATCCGCTCGTTAAGGAAAAGTCACCCTGGCTTGCAAACAAGAAGTAGAACCCGTTGGCTCGCTCGCTCGCCTTCCTTCCCGCTTCACTCAATTGTTCACTTTGGTTTTTTTTATAGAGTGAAAAAAAAAACTTTTTGCGGTGTGGTACTAAGTGACTAACGCGTGAATAGGAGCGACCGAGCGGGAGCAGGAAATTTATTTTTTTGGGAAAATGCGAGATCAGGAGAAGTGAGTGACTGGGCGGGACTTTTTAAAAATTTTAATAAATTTTATTATTAAAGTGAGCGGGCAGTAGGCTCAAATAAAAAAAAACTTAAATTGTTATTAATTATTAACTAAATAATTGTTATTAGTAAATAAATGATAAGTAATGATATTAATGAGAATTAATCGAGTTCTTTGTTCACGAGCTTCTTATCGAGCTTCATATTGAGTATGTTTACGAGCTTTAATCGATCATGTTCACGAACCTATTTGAGCCAAATGCATTGTTGTTCAAGTTTGTTTATTAACACATCGAGTATTTACAAAGTGTTCTAGCTTGTTCAACTAACTAATTAAACGATCATGAACGAGCTCATATCAAGCCGAGCCTCGAGTAGTTTGTCGAACGCTCGGTTCGCTTGTAGCTCTATTTAAACTAAACGGCATCGCCAAGAACGTATAATGGCCCTCGTGTGTCCTAAAAGCTATCTTTGGAACATATTTCTCTCTCATCCTAATCTAATGGTATTCGTACTTCAGGTTTATCTTCATGAATAATGTCACTCCAAAATCTCTTCTAGTAGCTTATCTATCATTAGAATAGGAAACTTGTCTAGCACAGTCTTCTTATTCAGTGCCCGATAATCCACACTAAATCGCCAACTCTCATCCTTCTTTTTAATCAGAAAAACGGTGCTAGAAAAGAGGCTCATGCTCGGCCTGATGATCCCAGCCTCCAATATTTCCCGAATTAGTTTTTCAATCTCATCCTTCTAAATATGGGGGTAGCGGGATAAGGTTTGACATTGATCAGTGATACCCACTCCCTCAGTGTAATGGCATGCTCCTATCCACTCTGTTGTGGTAATCCCTGAGGCGGATGAAAAACTTCACGCAATTGTTGTATAATCAGTTGGACTAAAAGAGGGATGTCCCCTCCTTCCTCCCTTTTGATCCCCTCCAAGCTCTGTAACTCCACCAGAAATCCTCCTCCCTCCTTCTAGATGACGCTTACCATGGTTTTTAATGACACCATGACTTTGGAGAGTCCCGCATCTCCTTTAATTGCCACCTTCCTCCCTTTCATCATCAGCTCCATGGTCAACATCTCCCAATTTACCTTGGTATCCCCCAAGGTTTGTAGCTATTTTACTCCCAAGATGACATCAGTGCTTCCCAGCTCCAATGGGAGAAATTCCTCTCTCAGATGGATCCTCTGTATATTCAAAACCACTCTCCTACACACTCCTCTACCTGTCTCCATCTTCCCTGTCCCCATCATCACCTCATAGCATCTTGCATCCACCAGTTTCAGCCTCAATTGGTCTACAACCCGGTTGGAGATGAAGTTGTGGGTGGCCCCACTGTTTATTAGCACCACTACCTTCTAGCCTGCTATTTTTCCTCTCACCTTCATAGTGTGATTCGAAGTGGATCCCATCACTTAGTTCAGGGATACCTCAGCCATGTCTAAATGTAGCTTTTCTTCCTCTGCCGATGTCTCACTCCCACCTCGCACTTTAACTTCCTCATCACAGACGGTGAGAACCTGAAGAGTTCGGTCCTTACATCTATGCTCTGTGTGTACTTCTCATCACATCGAAAACATAACCCATTTGCTCGCTCCTCCTACACATCCGCCTCTCTGAGTCGCTTGAAGTTGCCTCCCGGGCTAACTTCACCACTCTTCTCCGTAGGAGCTTCTCTCTGGAAGGTTAGTGTTTGGGTTCTGAGCGCTAGCATTCTAGGGGTACTCCGATATGCCCCTCCCATGATGTTGCTTCTGATGGTTTTTTCTGTCTTACATTTTTCCTCCACCATCTGAGCCAGCTCCATCGTCTCTCTCAGCCCACTAGACCTCAGTACCCTGAGTTTGGCCCGTATGTCCTCCCTCAGTCCCTTCATAAAATTCCCCTCCAATCTTTCCTCAGAGATCCCCCTCAATCTCCCTAACCCAGTACTCCATATTCCATAATTGTCCCATCCTGAGTTAGAGCAAAGAACTGCTCTTGGAGGTCCCCATCTCGGAAACGTTTCAACAAGCACTCCTTGAATTCTCCCCATGAATAGATCGAACACCTTTCCTGCCTTCATTGGAACCAGCTATTACTTTCCCTTCCAAAACATAGACCTACCGCTATGATTTCTCCCTATTAGTCAGCCCATTGATGGCAAAATAACGTTCAACCCGGTACACCCAACCTTAAGCATCCTCCCCTTCAAAGACCAACATCTTTAGCTTCCTTGCCCGCACATCAATACCCCATTGGTTTATTCCCTGTTGTTTCCCCCGGTGTAGTAGTGGTATGTTTCTCTTCCTCTCTTGGTTGGTTTTGATCCCATGGCTCCCCCCAACCATGCCCTTCTCCAGTCCACCTCTCCCCATGCCTGGGTAACCTTCCAAAAGAGTTAACTTCTCTCCTTATTACTGTCCTCCCTTTGGAATAACCCAATCCGCCCACCAACGGGGCTCCATACGGCAGTCCTTAATGGAAGACACTCTCCAATTCATCGCCGTCCTTCTGGATCTCCCTTCCTCGTGGTTCCCCCCTAGGGATCGCCGGTGATGCTTTCAATTGCATCTCAAGCATCTTTTTCATCATCTCTTCAAAGTTTCCAACGCAATTCTTGATGGCCGATAGTCTTCCTTCCACCCCGGAATATTTTTCCTCTACTACGGTCTTGAGTTGCTCCATTTCACCCACAAACACATCCATCTTCTTTGCTTCCATTGATTGGATATAGGTCCCAATTCACAAAATAGCGACAAAAACTTGTTTTCCCTCCCAAGAAAGTTCTCCGATACCAATTTGATAGGATATTAGTGCAGAAATTAAGAAATTCTTGGCTGAGTTTGCAAATTTCACCAAGGATCAAGCAGATTTTGATAGAAGTCCCTATGTAAGACACTAGGGGACTTGATAATTGATAGGAAAATAGAAGAAAAACAACACAATACAATGGATCTTCGATTCGAGAGGTGGATCCGTCTCTTCAAATCTCTAGCAGAGCCCAAACTCCTAAGAGAAAAATCAGAAAATCAGCAAACAGTCACGTAACCCTAACACTAATCCCTTCCCTTCTATTAGAGAATACAAAATAAAAGCATAATTACTAAACATCCCTTGATTAATATTCCTCCAAAACCACCCCCTCATATTTGAATTTACCATCAAAGCATGGCCCCATAAGGGGGGGGGCAGCTATTCCCTGTCTGCCTGGAGTAAACTAGGAGCTAGCCCTGGTTTGGGGCCGGCTGGCCCGGTCTATTAATTTGTTATGTAGATTAGAGATGATATAATCTTCATTACAATATGCTTAATTTTTTATGGCCCATGCCCTCTACTCCATGACTAGATTTGCTATTTGTTCTTCTATATTACTGAACTCATTGTCTTCATCCTCAAGATTTACTACTTCAGAACTTGAAAGTCCTTCAACTATATTTGATCTAATTTATTTGAGTCATCGTTTCTTTTATAACTCTTGATGGTTTTTTCATCTTATTCTTTATCAAATCAACACAAAAATTCAACGATTGAAGTAGTAGCACCAATGTCTCATAATCATAGACAATACTTGCCTCATGGACAATGAAAATTAAGATATGGCCCTTTCATATGCACTCCTGAGGAGCACCACTTGCTTGGGAGTTGTGCTTTCTACACTTATTCGTGATGGCTAGGAGATCACTCAACTTACTATAACAACGAGTGGATGTGAAATTAAGGACTATTAAATATTATTAGGAACTTAAGTCCCATACAGTTGCGATAAGTTTAAGCATTTAGATATCTTATACAAATTTATTGTTTATAGAACAGGGCAAAACTTTTGAGTTAAGTTGGATTGTCAAAAAGTATTTATTTAGGAGTACTATGCAGCATGTGAACATTGAGTATCATGGAGATTTATTGATAAGTTTTATAAAACTATAGCACAATATTGATCCAGAAACTAAAAACAAAGATGTCGTCGATGTGCATGATGAGCATACAAGTAATAAGAATGTTAAGATGAATGTGTCGTAATTTAAGAAATAATAAATTTAATATGATTATTAATATAGGAAAAGTGGAAGTAGCATCTATTGAAGATTTGATAGTGAAAATGGAGTTGAGTTATTTGGGCATGTACAATGATGAAGGGTAAAAGATGCACATGGTTGATCGAAGGTAAAATGACTAGAAGTTGTAAAAATTTAGGCTTCATTTGGGGCAGCTTTTGGCCACTGCTTACATAATTTTTTTATTAGAAAGCAGCAAGAAAATTGCCTCAAATGAAACCTTAGTTGTATGAAATAAAGCTAGCACTTTATGTTGCAATCAATAAAAATGAATAGAGAATGGGGATTTGCAAAGCCACCCAAATAATTGGGAGAGGGTTTATGATGATTTTATTTTTAATTTTTTTTTCTTTTATCAATGTGTATGTTCTATATTAAGAAGCTTTTAACTTTCTTATTTCTTCTCGCAGTCTGTTTATCCACTTAAGTATTTGATTCTCTTTATTCTTGCTTATCTTCTGATTCATGTCTTTTATTGTTCCAGGTGTTGCTCGGTGAAATTCCAAGATATGATATGTCTGATGTCAAGCCTTCCAAAGCAGGCCTTGAAACTGTCCTGCAGGTTCTGAAAATTCAGATGAAGTTTTGGCCCATTCTGGGAACAAAATTTGAGGCTTTGCGTGCAGAGTGGAAATTGGTTGCTTCAAACAGGAGTAAGTGACAAAGCCTTACATGCATCGTGCATTTTTAAATAACGCTTATACTTGAACAGCTGCATGATGTGCACATTTATGTGCCCAAAAGTATGATTAATTAATGATGAAGTTAAGAAGTGAAATGTCATGACACAGCCGGAAGTTCGAATTAACGAGACAGGAACAGATAGCCAGATGGTTGATTAAATTCCATTTGTTAAAACTATCTCTAATAAATTGAAAGAGCCATAAACTGAAAGAGCCACTAAAATCTCTAAATATTGAAAATAAAATGAATTAAATACCTTTCTTTCAAAGCGCCGCGCCTACGATACACATTATCTTTTCTTCTACTCATTTTAAGTTAATCAATTAATACCAGTGAATGTTATTGGAAACAAAAGTGAGTTATAAAAAAATCAGTGAATAAATCATGCTTTTAAATTACAGTAACACAAGATATTAGGAATAATATGCAAGATCTTTTCAAAAAAATAATTTAATCTATTTAAGATTCATATCAAAACATGATCATCTATATTATGCATATATCAAATTTGTCACATATATCGTATCTTTATCCTTTCTTAATAATACAACAGTCGTATGTGACATTGTCTAAAATAGTATCAATAAAGGTACTTTTTTCCATTTTATTTTTCTTTTCTATAATCTTTTTCATTTACGTGCACATGTACATTGCATCTGTGGACCTCCGAAGGAGCACCGCTCGTGGGGTACGAACGCAGAGGGTACGGCCGCACTATCCCTGTGGGACAAAACGATCGCAGACCTCTACACTCGACACGAACAGGTCGATGGGAGGGCATATTGGATCGTGCATACGACTGACCATTGGGAGGCTGTCGCCAACACACCCCGATGGGTAGCGATATACACGACCTAGTCACGGGTTTCCCCCACCCGATACGAGAGATCGAGTGGGGTAAAGTAGATTGCGGGGCCAAGTTTCCCACGGGCGCAAGCCCCCATGGTTAATTACATCCCGGGCCGGAGCCCTAGAAAACTCTCGATTAAGGATCATACATTATCTTTTCCAAATTGGGATTAGCACAATGGTATAGACTAGGAAATCCTATCCAAAAGGAAGAAATGTCTGAAGGGCTGAATCAACATGCGTGGCTCATACCAGCACTCGGAGGCTCTAGGGTACTAAACAGAAACTGGAGAAAGAAAATTAAGCACTCAACCACATGCGTGAGAGAATGATGGAGATGGCGTCATCCTGTGACGCGGATAAGTAGGATTTAGGGTCCCTGAAAAGAAGGGACCAACCTACCATTTAAGGCATACTACGAGACCGGATGTAGTAGCCTTGAATCCTAAATCTAGATTGGACTTAGTGTTCGACACACACTAAGATCAGTGTCCTAGCTAATGCGATGCAAAGAACCTGGACTTACCCCGGCCTGGATGGGGGAGCCAGCTAACCACCTAATCGATTTAAACCATGCTGTCAAGTCAATTATGAAAGATGGGTGGGTGGTACAGTTTTTTTAGAAATAGGACCGACATCTAGAGAATTTCCTAAGTGGTCCTGGACTTATGTAGGTTAGATGCTCCTAGCTAATGCAATTAAATTTTAATTAGTTGGTTACTTATGCAATGCATGCTAGTTAAAATGTCAGCTCATGAATGCTATAGAATTTTAAAAACAGGCTTATAGAAAATATTTTTTTTTTGAAAAGACTGAGTCTCCCTAGGTCCGGCGCTTCATCCTCATAGGCCAGATTATCCGGACTCTGCCCGCAGGCAGGGAGATGTCTTATAAGAAGGAGAGAGAAGATGCAGTAATATGCATGCGACCCCGGACGGTTCCGGCAGTTCCCTAGGTTCGTTAAGTTTCTATGTTATTTAAAACTTAAAATTTTTGGGAATTAGTTATGAGTAGAAAAATTTTAGTCCTTAGAGAGTCTAACGAAATCCAGGCGAAAACAAAAGCGGCATGCAAGAAAGAAACCTAGAAAAAGCAGGTAATTCTACTGCGCAATCAGGTAAACACATCAATATAAATCCCAAAATAAATCATCTAAATGTCCATAGGCAAACTGCCCTTATTACAACCCAGGGTATGCAGAAAATAAAGTGGCCGGGCACCACTGCCAACAACCCGAATTTCTAAGCCTATGACAGACGCCAACAACTTTGAGTGGGATATTGGGTCTTCAATCTTTAGCTTTCTGGATGTCTTCTCCTTGGACTCCTTGGAACTCTCCTCCGTGGACTCCTTGGATCTATCCTCCTTGGACTCCTTGGATCCGTCGTGGCTTGAATATCCAAACGAAGAGACAATTCTCCCCTCTAGGGAGTATTGCCTTTTCTCTTTGGATATCTGAAGCCATCCAGCTCGATCTTCCAAATGGAAGAAGACTCTCCCCTTAGGGATGCCTTCTTCTTTTAGAATCCGAGCTGAATAAGAATATCCCAACTCAAAAATCATTTTCACAACTCTTAACAATTATTACAAATAAATTACATTTATGGAAAGCAGTAAATTCTAAAGCCCTGCAAGGTTATCCTAATAAAAATCCCAAGCAGTTTATATAAAAATGAAAGTGCTAACACCATTGACCTTGTGCCAAGCCATGCTCTTAATTTTGAGGGCTAAGCGCTCCACCTGTGCAGTTATAATTAATTTAGCCCTCATTTTTGTTTAGGGGGAGCTGAGCAAGCACCTGCATAAAACATTATTATAAATAATGATATTGCTCCCCCCTTTTATTAGCTTGAGCATGGCCACCTGCACTGAAGAACAATATATATATATGGCGCTCCTAACCTATGGGTAAGTCTAGCGTTCACATCCAGAGTGCAGAAAAAGTAAGCAAACATACCAATCAATTTTCAAACAGCATGCAGTGAAAACTACGAAAAGCTCCGGCACACAGCAGAAAAATAAAACCCAGCGGCCTAACCTAGGTCTAGAAGTAGTGCCCTAGCAAACAATTCTATGTGTGTGTAAGGCTAGTGTGGTTTGGATAAGTCCTAAGCAGGGTAGTTAGTTAAAGTTATCTATAGTTCATGTTTGTTGGGAGTCTGAAAAGGATATTTTAGTTGAAATTCAAATATTAGTGAATTAGGGTCCATTTTAATTATTTCAGTTTGTTGATGAGTTTTAAGAACTTAGGACAATGATATTTGAAGTTTAAGTTGCATTAGCTAATTTTGGAAAGTCTCGGGTCCTCCTAGGAACTAAACTAAAGGTCCAAAAAGTCACTATGGGAAAAAGACTAAATCTGGGATTCCTAAGACCTTAGGAAAATACTAGACCTTAATACGAGTAGTTAGACAGGTAGTAGGCTGAAATCGGAGTTTTCTAGGCCAAGTTATGAATTTTCTAAGTTTCGGGCCCTATCTTATAGACTAGGGTTGACCAAAAAGTTGACTTTCTAATCTAAGCCAGTTTCTGGAAACCTAAAATTTTTAATAAATACTAGATCATAATTGGAGTCTAATGCAAGTGAGTTTACCTATTTTGGAGTTTTCTACAATTAGTTATGGATTTCTAAAGATCAAAGTATTTAAGGGAATTTTCTAAATTTCCTACTAAATAGCCTTTTTTATTGTTTTGCTCCAAATCAGCTCCAAACTGATTGGAATCACTCCCAAAGGTCAGGAATGACCAGAGAAATTGTTCCCAATTGTTTGGAGGAGATTTGGGATTTTTAATAATTTTTAATGAATTATTAGGGGCAAAATGGTAATTTCCACCTATGGTCAAATTAGGGGTCAACCTGGAGTCACACTAGGGAGCCCTATTTATCTAAGGTCAAGGATTAGATTCTGGCCAGTTTGAGGTATCATGGGTAATTTTCTGACCTAAGGTATATTTATTACAATTTTCGAAAGGTCTCGTGGCCTTAATTAGCAGGTTAATTAGGGTTGGTTATCTAAGGGGTCTAACTAGCCCTAAAAACTCCTAGAAAATTCAGTGATGTTTTAGATGTCACTAAGTTTAAATGTTGCAGTTTTCATGTCAATTCGGGATCTATCCTAGTTCCTAGAAAACTTCTAAGTTCGCTAGACAGGTCCTTAATTTTTTTCCCTAGGGTGTCACTACGTTATGTGGGTTTGAATCGAAGTTTTAGCTAACCCTCGAGGTAATAAATGCATGGGAGTACAAAAATGAAATAAACACACCATGTCCTTAAATCTAGGAGAGCCTAGGCTAAGTGCTCGTGGTGCAATCCTATACATGCAATCTACGAAAAATAAAAGGACAGACACCTAAAGAAAGGATTAGTGAATGATTGGAACTCAACCATTCACTAACCCGCTCCCCCATGATTGCTCTTCATATCTGGACAGACACTACAATAATAATTATATTAAACATTAAATAATAATAATAATAATAATGAATTTTACTGTTTTAAATTAATTAAAAATAATAATTCTTAATTTTGAATGAAAATAATTTTAAATAAAAGAGGATAAAAAACTGCACACATACCGAGCAATTCGGTATATTATACATCAAAAACGGAGCGAAAAATTGGAAGTTTTTTTGGCGAATTTTTGAATGAAAAATAGGTTTTAAAATTAATTTTTTTATATTAAAAATACCAGGCGGCGACACGTGGCGCACTCCAATTGGATCCCAAAAAACGGAGGTTTCGGGCCAATCATTGGCGGCGACGGCGCAATGATTGCGCCGCCGACCAATGATTGCGCCGCCGGCCAATGATTGCGGCAATCATGCCGCAATCAAGCCAAATCCACTTATCCACGTCGGCTTGGAGGAGAGCCGTCCGATCGGCGCCTGATCAGAATGGACAACCTAGATCGCGGCGGACCGAGACCTGTGCACCCGATCGGCATACACGGTCGCACCGAAACGCGGTGCAACCCGATCCGAGCCGTTGATCGGCGGATCAAAGCACGCGTCCAACCTGGGCGGATGGAATACCGAAACCCTAAGAGGGTTTTTTGCTTCGTTCTCTCAAACGACTAAACCAAACGCAACGAAGCTTTAGATCTGAGTTCTACGAGTGAAGAGCATTCGTGGGGGGGTATTTGGTTCAACTTATAAAGTGCTTTTCAAAAAGCTATTTAACCCTAAGCATTGTGACCTATTCTAAGGGATTGTGAGAGATCTAACCGTCCGATTTTCGTGTTCTTGGGCTCGTTGGATTCGTTGAAACGGCAGGAATATTTCTTCTGTTGACCTCGAGACCTGGTTCTCCTTGGATTGGGCGGTAGAAGGCCCGAAAGTTTCGTGGGGCTCGGTTTCGCCGGAGTTCTCGCCGCCGGCGACTCGAGCTCGTGGGATCTTGGTTGGGGAAGATGGTGGGAAACTCCAGGAACTCTCACAAGAAATTTCAGAGCTTGTCGAGGTCTGGAGAGAGAGCAATGGTGAAAAGATCCTTTCTAAAACCTAATTTTTGGCTATTTAAGGCTCCTCCTCTATCTTGAACGGCCTAGATTCGATCATGATATGATTTGGAGGGAAATATCAGTGATTAGGTCGTGGATTTGAATTCCAAAACATATGGAATAGTTAAAGGCATTAAATAGGCTCTTAATTGGGTATAAATGGGTCATTATGACTAGGTTTGACCAAGTCAAAATTTGACTTGGTCAAACCAGTCAAATAAGTCATAGGGAACAGCAATTTGAGTCAAGCCAAGGTTCAAGTGCATCCAAACTTGATTTGGGCTCTGAATAGGCTAAGTGGTCAACCTTGGTTGACTTGGTCAACCGGGTTGACCCAGGGTCCAAACTCGGGCTCAACAGACTCGACTCGACCCCACGAGCCTATTGGAGAGGGTCTTGGGGTCTGACTTGGTCAATTTGACCAAGTCAACCCTTCAGGCCCGGGTCTAGGCAAAATTGAGGTCAACAGCATCCCCAGCCAATATCATAAGAGGTGTGCTCTATCAGTGAATATGCACATACAATTATTTCTATATTGTCATTTCATTCATTTATCATTCAATAACTTTCTATAGTACATATGTTGAATACTCATTGCTAACTATGAAACAATTGATTATGATTATTCAAAAAGAAAAAATGCTATAATTTTATAATTATCATTAACTATCCAATATCAATTAATTCAACAACAACAACAACAACATCAAGCCTTTATCCCACTACGTGGGGTCGGCTACATGAATCCTTTTTCTCCATTGTGTCCTATTAAAAGTCAAATTCTCGTTTAAATATCAATTAATTCAATGAACTTAAATTAAATAAAGCATACAACAACTACATCAAGCCTTTGTCCCACTACGTAGGGTCAGCTAAATGAATCTTTTTTCTCCATTGTGTCCTTTTAAAAGTCAAATTCTCGTTTAACTTTAATAAAGAAATATCATTTTCTAATACTTTCTAACCAAGTCTTTTTAGGTCTACCTCTACCTTTCTTAATATAGGTCAAATCTAATACATATAATTTACTAACCGGGTCATCGGAAGGCCGACGTTTTATGTGACCAAACCTCTAAGGAGACTGAGCATCCTCAACTCTACAATACTTAGTATTATGTTTCTCTTTTAATGGCCAACATTCGACGCCATAAAGCATTGCAAGTCTTACCACCATCTTATAGAATTTCCCTTAAGTTTGAGGGGGACTTTTCGATCACACAACAAGCCCGATGCATTCTTCCACTTCAACCATCCAACTTGAATTATGCTGATAATATCTCCATCTATTTCATCATCACTCTGAACAATAGATCCAAGATATTTAAAACGTGTACTCTTATTGATGACTTGATCGCCCAAAGTCACAATCCCCTCATTAGGTTTATTACTACTAAAATTACACTCCATATATTTTGTTTTAGATCTACTCAAGAGAAAACCTTTAGACTCAAAGGTTGACCTCTATAATTTAAGTTTACCTTCAACTCCCTCTCTAGTCTTTTCAATAAGAAGAATATCATCAGCAAAAATCATACACCAAGGTACATCCTCTTGCAAATGTCTAGTGAGAACATCCATGACTAAAGCGAAAATGTTATGGGCTTAAGGCTGATCATTGATGTAATCCAACCGAAATAGGAAAATACTTATGCAAATCACCTTGTGTTTGAACACCAGTAATAGTTCTTGCATACATATCTTTAATGATTTGAATATAAGCATTATTAACTCCTTTCTTTTTAAGAACTCTCCATAGCACTTCTCTTGGAAGTTTATCATAATGTTTTCTCTAAATCAATAAATCTAATATGTAGATTCTCCTTATTCTCTCTATATTTCTCCATCAAATCTCTCAATAAATGTATGGCTTCTATAGTAGACCTACTCGGCATGAATCCAAATTGATTTTGAGAAACATTAGTATCACGCCGCAATCTACGCTCCATAAATTGCTCCCATAGTTTTAAAGTATGACACATTAACTTAATTCCTCTATACTTCACACAATCTTGTGCATTCATTTTATTCTTAAAAATAGGAATCAACACACTCATTCTCCACTCATCTGGCATCTTTTTAGTCTTCAATATAGTATTAAAAAGTTTAGTAAGCTAAGAAATTTTTTCTTCTCTTAAGCATTTTCACACCTCTATTGGAATATCATCAGGTCTAATAGCTTTACCACACTTCATTTTCTTTGAACACTGCCGTTGTCAGGTCGCAAGTCCTGGATGAGAAAAGTAAAGGGTTGCATTAGGCAGTCAACAAACAGCGTAAAATTTGTTGAATAATCATGAGATAAATTAAAGAAAGCATTGTTACTATAAATAAAAGCATGAAAACTCACCTTGGAATCAGATGCATTAACAATTCACCTTAATTATCATTTCATTGATACCAACTTAACACCTATATAAAGGCCTTCTCGTTTAAATTTTAATTAATAATTGCTCTTACTCTCTCTAACTAATTAGTTAATTCACTAATTAGAATTGAATTTTAAAGCATTCGTTCTCTCTTTCTCTCTCTCTCTCTCTCTCTCTCTCTCTCTCTCTCTCTCTCTCTCTCTCTCTCTCTCTCTCTCTTTATTATTATATTTGTGATTTACTTTTAAATAATTTTATTCTTTATTTTTAATATGGTAATTATCACTAATCATTCAATTCATTATTTAAATGTGATAATCTCTTATTTAAATATCAATTTTATTTTATTTTATTATTAATTTCTAAAATAAAGTTTATGTTCCTAATAACTTCTCTCTTTCATTAACTATTTAAATATAATTTTATTTTTCTATACATTTTATCTTTAGTTCATAAATTTGTTGTTCTTCTTAATTTAATTTATTATTACAACATAAATCTAATCTTATATATGAATTTAAATATTTTCTCTATATATTAATTAATTTTTATTTTAATGTTAATATTTTCTAAGTTATTTAAAGATATAAATTTTAAATTAAACTTCTTTAATTGTATTTATTAATTTATTCTATTAAAATCTATAAATTTTAAATAATTAATTTTTCTAATAATTATGTATTAGATTAATTCCTTATTCTTTATTTCAAACATTCTTTCTTTCTCTTTTATTAATTTTTCTTTTAAAATTTTATAATATTACTTATTTATATTTCAATAAAATTATCTTGATTTATTATCTACAAAATAAATCCTTATTTATAAATTTAAATTTTAATCTTACCTTTCCAAGTCATGCTTGTCGCTCGATCCCTTACTCGCTAGCTTCTTCCTTCTCCCTCAATATACTCTTCTCTCTCTTCTCTAATTTATAGAGAAGTCCTTCGTCAGTTTCTTCCCCCTCTTTCATCGTCTTCAGTTGATGAAGCCGGCCGCAACCAAAAGACCAAACGACATCGGCGCTCCTTCATCTCATTTAATCTCCTCTCATTCAAAGCCTCTTCTATTTGTACTGTTCAACAAGAGAGAGCGAATCAAGCAGTTTCTTTTTTTCCACCTTGAGGACAAGGTGTCTTTTTGGGAAGGGAGTAATGATAAGCCAGTGGGGCCCACCGGGGTGCTTGGGGAGGCGGAGCAAGTAAAGCGGGGCAGCATAGGGAACAACCAAGTGGGCGACAGTTTGGGGAAGCCAAATGTGGAGCCCAAATCAACATTAATTACCTATCAAATGAGGTGAAAACTTAGGAGGGAATAATGCTGGGGGCTGTTTGAAGAAAGAAGGGGGCAGCAATTGTTGTTCAAAGTAGGTTTCAAGGAGATTCTTGTGTGGGATAGCTGATCTAATTCTCGAAGTGTAGATTAAAGTCATCTTTCTTTTTGGTGTTGAGTTGTAGTGATGTTGTTCTCTGTGTTTATGGATTGTCTTGTTATTTTCTTGTATGAGTGCATTGAATTTATTGTTTTCTATGAATTAAGAGTGTGGAATTAGTGTTTCTCATCTTTGGGTGTTGTTTTAGTGAACAATCTTCTATTTTCTGGGTTCAAGTCTTACCAGATACCCGCCAAAATCATATGTTATATATTAACTTGTTCCTGTACCATTCTCAAGTTTTATATCTTCAAAATATTTCTCATTTGTTCTCAGCTTTTCACTTATATTCTTTGAAAACATTTCCTCTGTTTTTACGGAAAGTCCATGTGTCTAGCCTCTGTTTTTGTTTTTCTTTTCTTTTTTTTTTTTTTGTGACATGTTGATAATTTTCTGTTCTATCCTGTATTTTTTGACAAACACAATAATGAATGTCTAATTAAGATAAAAGCTGAAATCTTTTTTTTTTTATTATTTTGGGTTAATTCCAGGGAAATTTGGGAAGAGGAGAGATTCCTTTTGGGGCCAATATGGTGGAGATGGGGAGCTAAAAGGTTTGTTTATGAACTACTTTATGGGCATAGAAAGATGCGGCGGCATTCAAAGAGGTTCCTTCTATGATTTTGAAGTCTTGAGATGATCAGGGAGAACATCCACTATCTTCCACTGGGAAAATTTTCAGCTTAATTTTGGAACCAAATGCTGATTGACTTTCTGTAAGTTTTAGTTTGGGTCTTTTTAATATGGTTTTGTTTGATTCTCTATAATGACTAATGTGATAGTACTGGAGGGTTAGCATTAGCAGACTTGAATATCTGATGAAATGTGATCAGAATGACCAAATATTGTAGAAAGAGAACCCTTTTCTCTGCATGTAATCGTCTTTTCTTTATGTGACTACCAAGCAACACATTCAGTGGGCAGGCAGGTACTAGGTTTTGTTCTGCTTTTGACTTGTCAATAATATCTGAAAAAAAAAAATTTGAATTAAAATTTTTTTTATTAAAAAATAGTTTTATAAAGTAACAAAAAAGCTGATCCAAATAAAATCTTAGACTTCGTTTGGGACGACTTTTTCATTAATTCTTAAAATAGCTTTCCAGTACAAAAATTAAGATTTTTGTACAAAAAAGTTATTTTAAGCAACAGCAAGAAAGCCTTATCAAACGAAGTCTTAGGCTTTATTTGGGACGACTTTCTTACTGCTTCATAAAGCAGCTTTTTAGTACTAAAATTAAAAATTTTGTATTAAAAAGTTGCTTTGGAAGCAGTAAGAAAGCCGTTCCAAATGAAGCCTTAATGTGGTAGTGTTGTGTGGATATTATTAGCAGGCTTGAATATATGATGAAATGTGATCAAAATGACAAAATGTGACTTTTATTCATCACTCCCCTCTCTGACCCTTGAACAGCGTATTCACCATTAATGCTGTCATTAAGTTTTGTTTTGCACTGGACTTGTCAATAATTTCAGAAAAAAAAATAGCTGATTGCTGATTTATTAGGGTTATAACAGCTATAGTCCTGATTAAAACTTCGGTATTTTGGCTTTGAATTAGGTCTTCGACTTTTCAGCAACATACATATGTAAACTCAAGGTTTCATATCAATTTTCTCCTTCTTGCCTCATCTCTCTCATAGTAAGATAGCTTAATTTATGGGTCAGCTTGTGTTTATAATCCAGCTTTTTAAACATTTTAGTTTTAAATACTGTAAACGAAATTCATGAAATTTCTTGGCTGTCACAGTTAAATAGTTTTAAAGTGATTGTACAATTATTATGAAATATATATATATATAGTGATTATTGTAATTTCTTTCTTTTTTTTTTAAATAACTCTTGCATATTTAGCTGTAAAAAATATGTGGTTGTATGAGGGAGAGAAGCATTGAAAATGTAGTGTTAGGCTTCATTTGAGGAACTTTTATTACGTCCGGTGTAAGGACGTAGAGGAACGTCCGGTTGGAGGTAAAATTCAGCCAAAAAATTCGGTATTTGCTTGGTACAACTAGGTATTATTTGATATTAACGAGGAATACAGCTCTTTGAAGACCAATATCGAGTTATACTGAGTTATACCGAGTTGTACCGAGAAATACCGAGTTGTACCGAGTTTTTCTAGGAAAAATTCGGTACAACTTTTGTATAACTCGGTATTTCTTGATTTAGCTCGGTATAACTCGGTATTAGGTCTTCAAATGATGGTATTCCTCGTTATTGTTTGGTATTGCTCGATATTTGCTCGGTACAACTCATTTTTTGGCGGGATTTGGCCTCCGACCGGACGTTCCTCTGCGTCCGGTAGGAGGACGTAATAATTGTTCTCATTTGAGATAGCTTTCTTATTATTTTATAAAATTGTTATATAATTTTTTTTTTACTTTTGTGGAAAATATTTTTCTAGCACATATTGTTTTTTAAAGATATGAAAAAATAGTGTTCATATATAAATTGAAGTTGCATCTTAAAAAGTAAAATAGTAAGAAAGCTATGGCAAACAAAACTTTTAGGATCACTTTCAGTCGGTATTTTTTTCTATTTTCAAAAAAAAAAATTGTACTAGAAAATTATTTTAGAAATAAGTAAAAAAAATTTCTCAAATGATACCTTAATATGCGGCTTATGAATTATTTTCAATAGTTCATTGCTTTGATGTGAAGTTTTTAATTCTATCAGTAGGGGTGTCAATATATGACACGAATCCAAAACACGATCTATATCCAATCCGGATATTTTGGATTTGGGTCGATCCATTTAACAATGGGTTGAGTTTGGGTTTAATTTTTTTACCTGATTGATATATCCGATCTAGTTTGGGTTAACCTATGAACTTTAAAACAGCTCGTTTGACATGCCCTCACTTTGTCAGATCTCGCATCGCTCGTTGTGCTCACCCTCATAGTCTTGCACTTTCCTGCTTGCTCTCGCTCGTTCACTCTTACCCTCGCAGCCTTGCTAGTTGGACCGCTAGCCCTCATTGGCTTGCTCACATACTTCAAATATTTATTTGATGGTTTAAAATTAATCCCTCAATCATGAATAGTACAATCCAATTGGTGATGGCCACTCAATTTTTAGAAAATTTGAATTTCAAACTTTCAACTTTTAGAGAATAATGGATAGCAATAAAGCACAATAGTAATATGATGAAGTTCTCCTACCACAAAATTTATAATAAGTTGAGGATGATCAATTTGATGCCACCTATATAGTGTGTCCTCATCATCCTACAACATCCTCTGCTCCGACACAGCCTCATCAAGATCTCTTGGATATTGTCAATTAAACTCATCTTTCATGTCCTACTTGGCTAAATTTGCCTTCAACAATTCAAATCAACAGTCTTATTTATGCCCCACACAATGCTATAGAAGATGAGCCTAAACGCCTTGTTCACAAGAAATTTTTTGAGTATAAGTACAAATAACTGCTTACCAGACCATTAATGCTCATTGGAAGAAATTTGAGTACTCGTTAAGCCAATGAAATAATTTATGATAAGAAAATAATCAAGCTCTCCAATGAAAAAAAACACAAGCACTAAAGAGACCAAAATGTCATTATTATCAACCTCAACATGAGTCATCCAATTACATCCCACTAAATAGATATATGGTTGATATTCTAATAGAGATTCTAAATTATGAACACCTCTAGTAGCCAAAACCTCTAAAAAATTCAAAGATTGAAACTAGTCTTAATATTAAAGCTTTCATCATTCTAGAAGACATTCAACAAAAGAATTTTCTCAATTGATTGAAGATATTAAACATATGATTCACCAAGGATAGTTGTGCAGTTATTTATAAAATTAACATGTTAAATGGTTAGCCTCAAAATGAAGGAGATTAGAAAAGTCATGGCAAATGGATTGTTTGAATTATTTAGTAGGAGTGTTGTCGCAATATATTTGACTTCATATATAGGGAGAAACTTTCATCGAAGCAAACTAAAGAAGTTGAGTATCACCACCAGCTTGGAAACTTTAATTAACATGGTGGGAACAAGTGATCGGATGATTATTTAAAGTTTGTTCGCTAAGGGCATCTCCAACCGAAAACTTCATTTTTCACGGCAAAGTAACGCAAAACTCCAAAATGGCGCGGTGATGCTCCAATCGAACGCCATTTTAGGTGTTTTTGAGAAGGTAACGATCGCCCTCCCTTTCGCGCGTTTTTCCGGTTGAGAGCAAAAAATGGCGTGAGTGAACAGTGCGACGCCAATATTGGCGTCGCACTGTTCATCCGCGATCAAATGGCGTAAAAAATGGCGATCGGTTGGAGCAAAACAAGAATTGCCGTTCGGTTGGAGATGCCCTAAACTTATAACATTAACTTTTTTTAATATGTTAAAACACCCATTACAAACTCCAAATGCATTTTAATGGAAAATATATGAAAACTACTTTTAAAAACTTCCTTTCTCATATAGCATCACGTCTATGATATGTGTTCTCTCCTCTTCCATTCATTTAATTTTTTAAAATAATACATGTATATGTTTATAAAATATATAGGTGAGTCATAACACAACTATGTGAGCACATCATGCTTCTAAATTGTAGTAATATAATGTATTTTGAAAAATATGCATGTGTGTTATAAAATATAATGTAATTCTATTTAAAATTTATTTTTAAAATGACCATAAATATTATGTATATCCATATATAATACATATATCATATATTTATTATGTTCTATAAATAATATAATCATCACAAAAGACACTGACTAATTTTTGTCAAATAAAATACTCCATGATTTATTTCTTTTTCTAAAACTCTTTACATTTCATTTACGTGAGTACATTACATCCCCAACCAATACAGGTGTACTCCATTTGATTATATGCATGCAAGCATTTATACATAATCATTTTATTTATGTTCTTCATATAATTTCTTAGGGAAATTTACATACATACCACTTTATAACATCCTATTTACATATCTAACACCTAAAACTTTAATATTACATGCATACCACCCTATATTATTCTAATATCAAATATACCACTTATATTTCTTTCATATCACTCATATATTTCATTTCTACCACTCATATTTGATATGAAAATGAACTATGGGTGGTATTTATGTAATATTAAAGTTTTAGGTGTTAAATATGTAAATAGAATAGTATTAAGTGGTATGTATGTAAATTTCATTTCTACCACTCATATTGTATATATATTGTTGCGGGCTAGAATATACGCGGCGATAGAGTTATAATTCTACGTCTTAGCTTTGCACGGATATCCAGCTCACACACAAAGAACACAATATTTTTTACGTGGAAAACCCGGAAAGGGAAAAAACCACGGGGCCTAGCCCAGTTGAAGATGATTCCACTAAAATTTGAGGAAAGTACAATGGTCTGACTCGTCCTTGAAGACAACCAGATTACATATATCAACTGAGAGTTTTACAAAAGTCCAACGTCACTCCACTGTCAGGTAGTGGTCCAGCAACACTCCGGTGTCAGACGGTGGATCGGTAATGGCACTTTAGTGTCAGGGGATACTTCAGCTTCGGATGGCACTTCGGCGTCCCTTGGTGGTCCGTCGGTGGTGTAGTAGAACTACGGCGGTGTTGCGGTAATACTCCGGCGGTGATGCGGCAGCACTCCGGCGGTGGTGCGGCAAGACTACGGCGGTGGTGCGGCAGCACTCCGGCGTCCCTTGGTGGTTCGAGGAGGAGCTAGGCGGCAGGAGCTTTCTTCCTTCTCTTCCTTCTTCTCTCTTGACTTCCTCCCCTTTTCATGAGGAATGAGGGGTCTATTTATAGATTTTCTGGAGTGGCATAGCTTGTAAATAGGTGTGAGATCAGGGGCAAATAGGGAGTGGCTGAATGGATGGCCGATATCGAATCCCATGATCGTGCACTGTTCGTTGGACATTTGAAGGCCTTAGTGATGTCAGAATTCAGTGATCTTGGGCTCGTTGGATTCGTCTCGTCGAGTCGTTCAATTCGAGTACAAGCTCGTTAAAATCGGAGACCGTTTGATAACTCAAATTGTGATTCGAACCTTCCAACAACGCTTCGGGTCCTTGATTTGGATCCATTTTTGAAGTTTTTGAACTGATTTTGCCTCGAGATTCGTGCTGGATCAAGACTATTTTTTGGTGACATATCAGTTGCCCCCTTATTTTTGGACGTCGTAACTTGCAGGATCCAAAAATAGATATTTTTACACCTCTCTGAGCTGCTTGTGACTGATAATCATCTATTTAAGCAAAAATGATACTTCTATTGAACAATTTAGACATGCATATACGAAAGTATATGTAATAAAATATTACAGATAATATCCTATATTATCTAATAATATTATGAATTATGCCTAGTATTTATGTTGATTTCAAAAATAAATATCAACTTAACTTATAAATATAGATCATTATATATATATATATATATATATGCTACCGGTAAATAAAAAATTATAATTTCTATTATTATGTTTATTAGAAGTTATAAATATTAAAGGTGAAGTTGTATCGACGTTTAAGAAGTTATAAATCGCTGCAGTTTTCATGCAAGCCATGAAATCTCTTAAACTACACTTACTATTATTGTTTTAACTGTAACTTTTATATATATATCCATATATATATTAAAGTTCAGCTCATAAGCTGAAGTTCCGAAAAATATATTAATATACCATTGAAACTACCGTACACCATTAGTGAATTAGAATTATTACGTTTCAGTTTAATTGCAACTTATTCAATTTAAAAAACCTACATGGTCAGGAATAGGTTCTTAACACATATATTGTTATAACCTTAATATATAACGTTACAGTTATAACCTCAATATACTTATTATACCTAATTAATCCAAAGATTTCTTTCGTTATGAAATTAGTACATTGGAGTGAATAGTAGCCGCCTCTTAAAAAAGAATAAATATATATTAATATTAATGACTTTTAAGTTTCCCCTTCTTATCCCTATAAATACCCCATTGGTGGAATGAAGATCACAATCTCTTGTGTTGGTCCAAGTATATTTTCTTTGGATTGATAACTTGGAGATTGTCAGTGGCGATCAAAGCCCGGTACTCTTACGCAGGCTCCAGTTCACTCTCATTGGGGAAAAACTGTCCGACAAGAGTTTAAATATCAGTGGCAGCGATCAAAGCCCGGTACTCTTACGCAGGCTCCAGTATTCTCTTATTGGGGGAAAAACTGTCCGGCAAGAGTTTAAATACCGGTGGCAGCGATCAAAGCCCGGTACTCTTACGCTGGCTCTAGTTTACTCTTATTGGGGGAAAAACTGTCCAGCAAGAGTTTATATACTAGTGGCGGCGATCAAAGCCTGGTACTCTTACGCAGGCTCCAGTTTACTCCGAGTGGGGGAAAAACTGTCCTGCAAGAGTCTAAATACCGGCGGTGGAGACGATCAAGATCTGGCGGCTATAACTTTCCCCCCCTGTTCAGCCTTAGGGACCCTCATTGAGGAAGAGGAAGGCGTGAGGTTGGAGGTCAGGCTGAAGACTGGCATCACTTGGAGGTCGGGTAGAAGACTGGTGTCACTTGGAGGACAGGTAGAAGGCCAACGATACTTGAAAATCGGGTGCAAGACCGACATCACATGGAGGCCACATGGAGGCCGACGTCACTTGGAAGTCGGACAGAAGGTCGTCGTCACTCCGAAGTCGGGTGTAGGACGGGCATCACATGGAGGCCGGGTAGAAGGACGATGAAAAATTCGGCGACGGGCAATAGAGCATAGAATTCGTCAAAGATATATAACCCATATGAGGTTGTATGTCATAGCATTTGCTCAATGACGTTAACCTATGTGGAAGAGGTTAAGAAAATCTATGAATGATGTATGACCTATTCGAGGTTGTGTGTCAGAGCGTTGTTCGATGACGTTAACCTATATGAAAGAGGTATAGAGAATCCATGAAGGATGTATGACCTATCCGAGGTTGTGTGTCAGAGCATTGTTCGATGACGTTAACCTATGTGAAAGAGGTCTAGAGAATCCAGCAAGGATTTACGACCTATCCGAGGTTGTATGTCAGAGCGTTAATTGCTCGATGATGTTAACCTATGTGAAAGAGGTCGAGAGAATCCACCAAGGATGTATGACCTATCCGAGGTTGTATGTCAGAGCGTTGCTCGATGACGTTAACCTATGTGGAAGAGGTCGGATCGAATCCCCCTGGGATTGATCATATAGTAATTGAGATGCAATAAAGATTGCATATTTCTCAAATTATGGCTGAAGAGATTAGATTCATCTTTAATTTTCATTGTCATTTTAATCCTTTTTAAAGAAGGAGACAATGTCAAAATGAAGCAAATAACATATTACTATACTATGTAAGACAATATCACAGCTCCATAATATGACTTAGGGATATAAAAGTTACACCACACAAGACATATACAGAACAACATAATGTTTAACCTGGAAGAAAAATACTATGGATATTAGAGTGACACTCTATTTAATATAAAAGAGCTGCATGATGACACAAAAGCCTTGACTATACGATCAGTTAATCTCGCCAATCATTTGAATATTATTCAATGGTTTTTTCTTGTTGTTGTTGATTTTGCCCCCCAGTGGGACAAGCCTAATCTCGAGCAGGAGAATTTTGAATGAACTGTCCAAGGTAGCCTTGTCGAATAAGTCTCTCAATTTCATTCTTAAGCGGCCTACATGCTTCAGTTTTGTGTCCACGACTACGGTGGAAGTGACAGTATTGCTCCTGATTTCATGAATTTGGCTTTAAGGGATTTGGCCACTTAACTTTCTCTTCATCTCGGATGGCCATTAAGACGTTTGATTGAGATGTGCTAAGGGGAGTATACTCCTTTTTTTGTTGAGGCTCCTGCCGAGATTGTGAAGGTCGAGGTGGCAAGTTATTACTTCTTTGTTTTTTCCATTGTGATGATGAATCATCCATCCCCAATATATTTTTACGCTTCCTTGTTGTTTGCTCGAATTGCTTCTTATGAGCATTGATGGCTTCATTTGCTGAGATTTGTGCCTCCACACGATGAATTAGCTCAGCATATGAATGTATCGTATCTCGCATGAGTGCGGAGTAAAAAGGGCCAGGACGAAGCCCTCCAAGGAAAATTCCTCTTAGCAACTCAGGATCTACCCCTGTAATTTGTCGAGCTTCGACAGAGAACCTTTGGAAGTATTCTTTGAGTGATTCTTCTTCATTTTGGCGGATCCCAGAGATATGGGAAGAGTCCTTAATAATTCTTCAATTAGCGATAAATTGTTCGACAAACAATTTGGCTAACTTGACAAACGAAGGAATAGTTCTAGCTGGGAGTGAGTAGAATCACGTACGAGCTTGCCCTTTGAGGGTGGCAGGAAATACTTGACAGAGGAGCGCATCCGAGGCTCTCTGAATATGCTTAATAGTTCTGTAGTGATCAATGTGCTCATAGGGGTCAGAAGTCCCATCATAAGAATCAATGCTCGGTAGTTTGAACCCTGCAGGAATGGGATGTTTAAGGATGGCTTCTGTTAGTGGTGAGGTCTCCTGGAAGTCCCACTGATGGAGAGATTGTCTTCCACCCCTGCCGCGGAACTCTTCTTGGACCAAGCGCTTCAGTTCATGGCGTAAGACATTGCGCGGGAGGTCAGCAATATGAGGATCGGCCACATCCTCAGGAATATCCGACGGAATACGGACTAACTGACTGGGGCTAAAAGGATGGGTAGAGCTAGCGGTGTCGGCAAGGTCAACATCTTGTTGTGTTTTAGGATGACCCCTTGACTGAGGGATAGGGATGTCTGGCTGAACACGTTCGGGTTGAGCACCTCTGGCTAGATATGGATCTTGAGGAAGGCGAATCTCCTCCTGCTCTGCTAACATTGGTTGTCGGGCTCCTCGCAGGAGTTGAAGGATCTCCTTTTGAGATTCCTCCATTTTTTGGATGCGGTCTTCCATAGATGGTCTAGATGTTCCTTCTCCAACCAGGTTTTGCCCACCATGGTGAAAAGAGGCAGATGCCTGACGTCCTTGATTCAGGGACTGATTCCTGGACACGTGAGAGTTGGAGCGAGAGGCTCCTTGGTGGCGATTGCTATGCCTATTGGCCATTGAGTGATGATTAATATAGTGGGATTGTCGTTTCCCACAGACGGCGCCAAACTGTTGCGGGCTAGAATATACGCGGCGATAGAGTTATAATTCTACGTCTTAGCTTTGCATTGATATCCAGCTCACACACAAAGAACACAATATTTTTTACGTGGAAAACCCGGAAAGGGAAAAAACCACGGGGCCTAGCCCAGTTGAAGATGATTCCACTAAAATTTGAGGAAAGTACAATGGTCTGACTCGTCCTTGAAGACGACCAGATTACAGATATCAACTGAGAGTTTTACAAAAGTCCAACGTCACTCCACTGTCAGGTAGTGGTCCAGCAGCACTCCGGTGTCATACGGTGGATCGGTAATGGCACTTTAGTGTCAGGGGATACTTCAGCTTCGGATGGCACTTCGGCGTCCCTTGGTGGTCCGTCGGTGGTGTAGTAGAACTACGGCGGTGTTGCGGTAATACTCCGGCGGTGATGCGGCAGCACTCCGGCGGTGGTGCGGCAAGACTACGGCGGTGGTGCGGCAGCACTCCAGCGTCCCTTGGTGGTTCGAGGAGGAGCTAGGCGGCAGGAGCTTTCTTCCTTCTCTTCCTTCTTCTCTCTTGACTTCCTCCCCTTTTCATGAGGAATGAGGGGTCTATTTATAGATTTTCTGGAGTGGCATAGCTTGTAAATAGGTGTGAGATCAGGGGAAAATAGGGAGTGGCTGAATGGATGGCCGATATCGAATCCCATGATCGTGCACTGTTCGTTGGACATTTGAAGGCCTTAGTGATGTCAGAATTCAGTGATCTTGGGCTTGTTGGATTCGTCTCGTCGAGTCGTTCAATTCGAGTACAAGCTCGTTAAAATCGGAGACCGTTTGATAACTCAAATTGTGATTCGAACCTTCCAACAACGCTTCGGGTCCTTGATTTGGATCCATTTTTGAAGTTTCTGAACTGATTTTGCCTCGAGATTCGTGCTGGATCAAGACTATTTTTTGGTGATATATATATATATATATATATATATATATATATATATATATATATATATATATATATATATATATCCGCTCATCTTTTGAGAAAAAAAAAAAGATGTTGAGTGGATCAGACAAATTAAATATTGAAAAACAAAGTTTACTCATATAATGTTCCTCTATTAACTTAAGCCTTCACTTAAAATTAGTAGCTTTAGAGGACCCATCTTCGATCGGTGATTAAATTTCAACCACACACAACTTAGTTAATGGATCATATATGTAATACCCAATGAAGTTGTACATATTACCACTTGTTCTGAACTGGTGTGGGAAGGGTAACCCACTAAATTTTTTGCATTTATACTTCTTGCATGTATCTATGAGTGTTCTGTAAATGTCTGAATATGTTCTGAAGCGGATCACGAGGGTTTGTGAACATGATGAAAAATCGAGAAATTTCCCTAGGAGCACTGCAGCATCAAGGTTGGTGGTGCAGAGGTATCGAGCTCTCTGTTTGTTTGTCAAAATAAATTAGATCTGTGACATTGGGCACTGTAATGGAAAGCGATGCGTCGCTTTAGGGTCTAATGCTACGACGCTAGGTCCAAATCTTATAAAAATATCATTTTTCACTTCGTTTTATTTTTATACAAGACCATTTTCTCCCCCGACCCCCAAACAATAGTTGAGAGAGAGAGAGAGTAGGAGGATTTTAGAGAGAGAATGCACCGCTTTTGGTGGCTAATTTTAGATTGATGGTGTATTTTTTAGTTGTTTTAGCTAATTCTTACAATGTATTCTATTTTATGTCACAAAAAGAGGAAAGTGGTAGTTGAGTTGCGATCCCACGTTCTGATATATCTGAATCAGTATAAGTATTTTCTGATTTTTATATAGTCATTACTAGGGGTGTAAACGAATCGAGTCGAGCACAAGTCATACTTTACTTGAGCTCAGCTTGTCGGCCAAGTCATGAGTTCGAACTTGAGCTCGACTCAAGCTCAAACGGTTTGCTCAAGCTAGGATAGTGAAAATAGATGCAGGCTCACGAGCCAGCTCGTGATCCTCCCTTCCGCATATGTGATTCCTCCTTCCACGTTCGCGCTCGATTCCACCTTCCACGCATGATTCCTCCTTCCAAGTCTGCACTCGAGTCTGCCTTCCACATTGTTTATGCTCTTGAGTTCACCTTCCGCGCGACTCCTTTTTCTATGTCTGCATGATATTCCTCTTTCTGCATCCGCCTTGAGCCACTCAATGAGTCGAGCAACATCTGAATTGAACATGAGCTCGATTACCCAACAAGCTCGTAAATTTTGTCAAACTCAAGCTTGAAACTCAATAAGCTCGGCTCGTGAGCTCGTTATCGAGTCGACTTGACTCGCTTGCACCCCTACTCGCGACTATTTATTTCTTTGCTCTATTCTGGTCTTTAGTCATGTATTATAGTTATATATATATATATATATATATATATATATATATATATATATATATATATATATATATATATATATATATATATATATATATATATATATATATATATATATATATATATATATATATATGATGAATTAAAAAGAGATTTGTGAACTAGTTTAATTTCTATTTAGTTAGAAGTTAATTAGTAGCTCTATGATCACTTTTAAATTTGAGAAATTTGAAAAGTCTCCAAAACTTAGATCTTAGGCTTAACATGTCACCATTCAACACGATATGACATGTTTTATCTGTGGGTTATAATGGGTTGGATTGTGATAATATAAACCATTTAAAGCACCTAAAGTCCCCACCTAACTTGCAAGTCCACTTGAACGAACACAACGATATTTCCAGCTCAGTCACCACCTATCTACCTTTCTCGTCGTAGGTCTCAACCGCCCTCCCTCTCTATCTCACTCAGGCCTCCTCCATCTCCATATTTTTCTCAATTATAAATAGAAGAAGCATATCACCTTCACCGCGCAACTGAACGATGAATTATCCTTTTTGTCCCTTTCATTCACTTCTTGTCGCGACTTCTCAATCGAATCCTCCCTTTATCTTCTTCAACACCAGATAACAGAATCGACAAACCCTTAGCCTCCTTATCACAACTCTAGGCAATGAAACTCCTACAACCTTTCATCTTTCTCAACTCCAGGACGTAACCTATTGTCACATGTTCAAGTTATTACAATCTTTCCCACTTTAAAAAAAAAAATTCCTCAAAAGTTACATATGAATTCTAGTTTGCACCATGCCATCATTAGCTAAATTAATTTTTTTTCTATTTTTGCAAAATAACATCATAAACTTCATTTAACATAAATCTTATTATTAAGTACATAACTTGATAAAGCAATACATCTTATATAACATAATAAGTTATTATGCATTTAGTTATTACAATCATTTCAAATAACTTTATCGACATTAATGGATTCACTAGGCTCTTGTTATGTCAAAGCATAAACCCAAGGTCATGTATTCTTCCTTGGTTGGTTTTGTGTTGGAGCTGAAACTAGATACTATCATATTTTGTTTACCCTAATTCTTATGTGGAGGTGCTTTGTATTATTTTACTTCTCTTTAGTCTTCTATCCCAACATAGGATAGTACATTGCTATGTGTCCAGGCTGAAGATGCCAATAAACAAGTGTTGGAGCCCATCAAATATTCGCCCTTAGGAAACCTCCACTATGGCTGAACTAAGGCTCCTTCCTAGTTGATCCTTTAAAATAATTATTATGTATATCTTCTTTAGTAGTATTCCTTTTATGCTAATCTATTCACCTCCCAAGTGATTTGAAAGCCTATCTCCACCCTGCTAGCTCTCTCTATCAATATTGCATAATCCTTTATTCTTAAATGTACTAAATGTTATCTAATTGCATCATTTTAATTAAATAAAAATTGATAACACTTCTCCTTTATAGTTGCTATCGGTTGTGGTATATATCCTGACAGCGTTATAAATTATATTTCATATTATATCACTGATTAGTCTCCTTACACCAATCTTATGAATTTGTAATGCACCTGTCTTCTTGTAGAATAGGCCTGAATCATTGCCTTAAAAGTTCCACAAAGTTTTTTAAATTGATCAACAATTCAACATATTGGGAATATCACTTAGCTTGTCCTCACTTTGTCCCCTCCACCACATTTCTACTTCTCAATTCAATGCAATTCAATTGAAGCAAGTGGCATTTTCCTCTCATCAGGACATGACATGCTAGCTACTATATTCTCTATATGAATTAACAAATTCTTTGTATTAATTTGTCGCTCATTGCCCTTGAATAATGGTGGTCGCATATCCTAGAACAACTTCAGTTATTTATCCGCTCCAATTCTAGGTTATGATCTTGATTCTTGAATAAGTTGGGTCATAGTTGACATCATTTGTGTAAAGGCATTAATGCTCATTGTCACCTCATATGATATTTCTTCTCATACGTACTATAATTTTATTAGTTATATTATCTTAATCATCCATATTTAGCATATTATTTAATCAGAACTCCACAATTCTTATACATTTTTTTTTTATAAATCATTCATATGACTCTTTCACAATTATTCATATTCTTAAAATAATCATTGAGCTATGATACCACTTTTTGTTACGGTCCGACCAAGTGGCTCAAATTAACAAGCTAAAAATAGATAATAAGATCGATAGCTATTTAAATCTTGTTCACAAAAAGTTCTAAAATAATAATTTTTAAGATATTAAAAGAGTCGCTACAAACTCTAAATGTATTTTAAAAATTAAATGTAGTCTATATGTATATTCTCTCTTGCACCAAATAATTATTATAATATTGCTAATTAATGTTTATATTTAATTTTAAATCTACTTAAATAACAAATTTGATTTCTTTTTAACTTATAACCTATATAAATATTTTTCTAAATTAAATTTCTTGATTTATGAATATAATGATACTCGAATATTACTTTAAATTTAAATTTCTCAAACTCAAAATAAAATATAAAATTCCTTGTTTAAATGCATACCTCCTTATTTCTCTATTCACTTAAGCCTTCACTCAAACTAGTAGTATTAGACTACCCATCTTCAATCATATCAACCATTTAAAACACCTCAAGTCCCCACTTAAGCTTCAAAATTCACGTGACCACACACAATGATATTCGTGCTCTGTCATTACCTATTGTTGACCTCATTTTTATATGAAGTCTTCAGGATCTTTCAAACTCCTGATGCGCCATCTGATGACTAACATTTAGCCGCCTATTAATCATACAATATGCATATATTCAATAAATTTTTAATCACCAATCAATCAATCTAGCCTATATTATAAATAATCATTTATAATTGTTTCTTCAATCAACCAGTTAAATAATCAATCAATTAGCATGTCAGTCATCACTTAATCAAATCCAAATTCATTATAGGTCAACTCATTGTCTTATTTAAACCAAGTCAATAATTGGACCCATTCATTGTATTAATTCATATTACTGGATTCAATCCTTTAAATATCATTTATTTACATAGTCTCAATATTTTCAATCATGCCATAACTCAAACTATAGTAGGTTTTGACTTGGTCAAACCGCTATAGATGGTCAAACTCTAATGCATAGAGATTTATTTGCTCATACATAGTGTTTACTTCCTTAGACTCCTTGAAAATCATTCCAACAACAAATTTATACTTCATATACCATATACTTGCTCCTTTTAACTATTTGATTAGTCAAATCAGATCAACCAAAAACTTCAATCTATCCTCATGGTCAACTCGGCTAACCCATCTTACCTAGCCAAATTCAGGCCTATTTTCTCAATGAAATTGATTTCAGAAGCTTCCTGGGATCCAATCCGACCCAGCGAAGCTCCTGGTGTGATCCTTAGCTCAACTCAATGGCCTTAGTGGTCCCCTCCATATGATAATGACCTAAGGTCATTTTCACCTGAGCCAGCCACCTCCTCTGCCGGGTTGGCCTTAGTGGTCCGCTTCATATGATAATGACCTAAGGTCGTTTTCCCCTGAGCCAGCCACCTCCTCTGCCTGCTAACCGTTTGGTCCTGCTGTCGAGCATCCCAAGACTTCCCCTGATCAATCCCAGTTGTTCCTTTGGCTCCAACAATTCAAATAAGGTAAAGGGGATGAAAATCTTCATTGAGATAGACCCCCAAACTCAATCACTTCCCATATCCTTTTACTTTTTGTTCTTCATCCTCAAGGCTTCTACCTCCTTCCCTTGTTGATTCCTTATCATTTGGATTACTGATGGCTAGGAGAGTAAAGGACTGAAGAAAACTTAATCCCAGACATTGCAAATCAAGTTCCAGTGGTTTTTCGAGTTCGAGGACTTTTATAACTTTGTAGAGGATCTCTAGAAAAAGCGAACCAACTCTCCCTCACTCTCTAAAACCACCTCTGTCAATGTAAAAGTCTAACCCTAGGCGATTATCTAGATTCCTAATTAAAATCCTAAATATTCCATCAAGAGCTTAGAAATCATTCCCCCACTCTTGCTTTAATCCTAAAATACATCTGTCTAATTTTTCTTAGTCATTTAATCCATTATATAAGATGTATAGGGTATAAAATGAATCTATAGTTTGTGGTGGCTGTTTGTGGAAGAAGAAACCAGGATCATCCGTTCGTTCCATTTGTTACGGATGATCATGATTTTGTTGTTCTAGCGGTCTTGTTCGTTCGCTCGTAACTGTGGATTAGCTAGACCTTCGTCCGGATAGATCTTGGCCTTTCATTCAAACTGTGGGAGCTGGCTTGACCGCCCGATCCTTCTGAATTGAGATTAACCGTGGGTCTTCATTTTAATCAAGAGTATTCTTTATAGGGTGTTGCTCTTATAGAGAGTCTAAATCCGAGAATAAAATAGACCATACTGTAGTTTCCTTTTCTAAGATAGGAAAAAAATATGTGAATCCAGACTTTGTTTTATCCATGTTTTAAATTTAACCTCAAAGTCAAAAGATAGATGGATATTGAATTTGCTTTTACACATTACCCTCTATATTTAATTATCGAGATAAATTTAATAATTTATCTTTTTAATTGAAACGATAGGAGAATATGCTTTTCATCCTTCGGGATGAATTGTATATTCCCTATGCCGCATCTAATTAGAAAAATATACTATAATTTTCTTTTCTTTCAAATTGATAGAAAGACATTAGTCTATCTTTTAGGGTGGTATAATATCTAATTCTGCAGATTTAATTGAAAGAAAATATTAAAATATAAATAAAATAAATCGTATGGGAATTGAAATAAATTTAAATTAAAAAAGTTCTCCCACCCATCTCCCTTTCTCATTGCAGGTCTTGATCGCCCTCCCACTCTATCTCCCTCAATCCTTTATCTCCATATTTCTTCCAATTATCGTGATATATTACTATAGATAAAATACAACTTTAATGTAAATTTTATTGAAATTATAAATAAAGTCTCCTTTTTATAAATAATATTATATTTAATAAAGATATATGGAAGATACACCCATGAGAAATTCTTAATAGGAAGGTCGTAATGACATATTTCTCACTAGGTACATCCTATGAGGATGATTACCAGGTAGGATCTGCACTCACAAACGACCCTGGAAGGCACGTTAATGATTCTATCTCAATGAAAAGGTAAAGTGAATAGTACCATCATTAGAAATATTTCATGAGAGTAAGTAATTGATAGGTTCTCCTTTCATCTAAAAATTTCTAAGACTAAAGATGTCACACCCCAGTTTGACTCACCCTCTACCACGAACTGGAGTATAACAGAGAAAGATTTTAACGTATCAAACTCCACACTTAACAACAAGAAGCATGTAATATACCTTATTGAACTTCAACATAATTAAAACAAATACAGAGCTCTACTAAAACTTTTAAAATTCATTCACATACCCAAAAGTCTTTACATCTAGCATTCAGATCTCGCTTTAGATCTCTTGCACCCCAAAACATACTTACAAAAGATCTCATAAAATAAATGTTTCTTAGGTTCTACACAAGAAAACTTGAAGTCCCAGAAAATATAAATTTCATGCAATTTCTCTAATTCTCTAATAATGTCAGAAGCCTAAAAGTATTATAACGTACAAATTTCTTCACTTATTTTAGAATATCAGAAGGATCAAAATCCCATAAGATGTCATTTCTTTCGTTATTTTAAACATTTCAGAATGTTAAAATGCTCATAAGATAGAGGCGTCTCCAATTCTAGAAAAAAAGTCACAAAATGTCAAAAGCTTTAAAATTTACATGTTTTTTTTTTTACTTTGGAAATCACAAAAGATAAACATCCTCTAAAAAGCCTTAGGTGTAAGTTTCAAAGAATAAACATTCTATATTTATATCCATAATATTTACTAAACTTTTATTATAAGTTTTTCTAATTATTTAAAATTCTCATAAGAGATAAGCCTGATAAACTTTTTAATCATCTAAAAATCTCATAAAGTATGAGCCTCAAAAAGCTCTTATAAACTAAGAAATCGAGGCCATTATATTTCAATTCAGTGCAATATCTTTTTGTCAACTCAAATATTTAATCACGATATATTAAATTTCTAGAATTATGTAAAGATCTTAAGTATGTTTCAAAGACATGTAAAAGGCTTAGGGGACGGCTTTTTTATTGCTTTTTGAAGCAACTTTTAGTACAAAGTTTTTAACTTTTATACTAGAAAGCTGCTTCAAGAAGGAGTAAGAAAGTCATCCCAAACGAAGCTTTACTCTCCACTCAAGCGCAAGTTCTCTTAAATTTGAATTACTCTTACACAAAGATGAAAAGTTCATTACTTCAAAATTTTTATTGTAAACATCATTCAAGCTCATATGTTAACACAAGAACCACCATAAAAACAAAGACTAATAAAGAAGAAATCTTATTTCAAAGCCACATACATAACTTTTGGATATATATGATGTCGACATACTCTACAATCACAAGGGATTTGTTGAAGTATTATGTAGCTTTCAAACTCCCACCAAAGGAAATAGTTCATTGAATTCATGAAGTAAATTCACCAATTTAGCAATAAGGAATGTTTCATATTTAAAACAACTAAAGTTCGTGAATTTTTATCCCATCAAACAATAATATTTTTACAGAAAAAAAATGTTGGAATTAGCCAATGAGGTTAGGTTATCTATGTTCACAAAATTTCAAAATTTTTTATGAACATTTATCTGCAGAAATTTGTTGAAGATAATAACATAAATCATTATTCTATAAAAAAATGAAAAATAAATATAAACAACACTATTATAAAGCAAATGCTTCAATTTTGCAGGCCAACTGTCCTTGCAAAATAATATAAATAGACTCACATTTTCAATATGAAAGGAATTTAAACTTGAAAATTAAGAGAGCCTGTTGATCTCAAGAATTAATTGTAGAGCTTTATTTGTCAACTATCATTGTTGAACTGTCATCACTGAATTGCTATCACCCACCCACCTTTTCCCGACCAATGCTATTTAATCATATTTGTTCGACTATCCAATCATCTGACTGCCATCATTTGATTGTTGCTGTTGGACCATCATTGTCTAATCGTCGTAATCTAACAACTATTGCACGATTAAAATCATCTGATTGTTATCATCATTCATCCACTATTTCTCCCACAATATTTACTCAAAAAATTAGTTCTATTGTAACTATGAAGAAGAGTGAGCTTATGTAATTTCATGTATATAGTTGATTATTTCATTTGGGGTTAAGCATTATAGTTTTTTCTTCTTGAAATTTTCATGTAATTAAGAGTCTTGCATTCTTGAAATTTTCATGTGAAAACTTTTTGCCACTCTTATATTTTTCTCTTTTATCTATGTATATACGGGAGCTTCAACTATAATTAAAACGAAAAACCCACCATTGTCATGAACTTTCTATTTTAAAATATTTAATTAAAAATAGATAATATGTTTATTTTCTTCCACCCAAATATTTATTTAACCCAAAACGTTTTGTAACAGAAGTTAAAAAAAAGGATTGATGTTAAATTTTTATTTAAAAGATATAATTAAGGAGATTTGCATATATATCATAAAATTATTTATTTATTTATTTATGTATTATCTAAATTTATATTTATTTAAATTATATTAAATTCTTAAAATAAATTAAAAATATCATTAATATTAATTTTAATAAGATTACATTTATTTATTCTGATTGTATTTTGACATAATTAAAATATTATATAAATAATATAAAAATTAATGAAAATCCTCCTATAATTAATTCAAGATGTGGTCATATTTAAATATATATATAATTAATTAAAAAAATCATTAATATTTTAGCTAAAAACTAACATTTATTATTTTTGTCTGATAAAATTTAAAATAATATGATAATTTTATGAATAATAATAATAATATTATTTTTATTAACATACTTTTCGAACACCAAAAATGTCATAACAAGCGAGGCAAAGGAAATCGTTCTCCGAGCCCTTGCGGTTTTGGGCTTTCCATTCCACTTCCCACGTCCTCTGAGTCTCCTCCGTCTATCTTTCTCTCTCTAAAGCTCACGATCTCTCTCCCGCGCCAGTAGACGGAGACGACCTATCCGGAGACGAACGCGCCGGTCTGCGGGCCGCTCCGCCAGCAATGACTATGATGACCCCGCCGCCGCTCGAGGTGCGACTTCCATCGAAACCCTTCACTCAAGTCATCCCCTCTCTTCCATCTTCTCGAATTTCCTATTACGCTCTATCGTTAATCACTTCAAGATCTCTTTTTACCCTTGATTTTTGGCACTTTTACGGTGCCCTTTCTCTGGCTTTGCTTCTCTATTAGGGTTACGAGGCACACTGCCTCTGCCGCCACGCTAATCTTTCTGAATTACCTCAGCTGCCACGCCGTCGCGTTATTTTTAGGGCTTTAATTTGATCTCTTGTGTGCGTCTCTGTTGGATCTGAGCTTTGATTGTTACTTTGGTTTTTTGCAGCAGGAGGATGACGAGATGCTGGTTCCTCATCCGGAGTTCACCGAGGGCCCTCAGCCGATGGAAGGTGAGTTTTCCTTTCCGATTGAAGAGAATGATGCCGCTGACAGATCGGTGTTTATTGGATTTCCAGGTGTCATTGTTCTCTTCTTTCCAGAAAGATGCATCTTTTTGTATGGTATTTAGGGTTTTGATTCCTTTACTATCTGTCTTGCCTTCATCCAGTGGCTCAAGTTGAAGCTCCCACCATGGCGGAGAACCAGCCAGTGGAGGATCCTCCCACCTCCAGGTTCACGTGGACGATTGAAAATTTCTCGAGGCTGAACACTAAGAAGCTGTACTCGGAGATTTTCATTGTTGGAGGCTATAAGTGGTGAGATGATAACTAATCGTTGTTCTTTCCTTCTGTCTGAATGCATTTGGCAGTTGATTTGTTTTAATGTATGCATACTTTATGCTGCAACTAATGTTTTTCTATTGTTCTCTCATTGCATTGTAGGCGGATCTTGATCTTTCCCAAAGGTAACAACGTGGATCACTTGTCCATGTACCTTGATGTTGCTGATTCTGGCACTCTTCCCTATGGTTGGAGTAGAAATGCACAATTTAGCCTGGCTGTTTGCAATCAAATTCACAACAAGTTCACCATAAGAAAAGGTATTTTTATAGTTTCTATTTCTATTCATGGATTGTGATTGTTTAAAGAGCAAAATACTGATCAATGATCACTATTTCGGGGATGTTTCTCATTGTCTGAGGAATAACTAAGGAGCAAAATGTTCTCTGTTATTCTTGATTGCTAAGTAATTTTGGAGCTGTAAAAGATGGGCTCTAATTGGCTTTAAACTGTTGTGGGATTGTGAATGCACTGTCATTTTGCTTTTGTAAATTTAATGCTATTTTGTTGCTTTACAAATCTAAGCTGGCATTCATATTTGTTCTCAAGATACACTTTATGCAGATGGTTAACCCTCTCTGTGTTATCTTATACAGTGAATTATTTAAATATCAAAGCAGCAATACAACTTATGCTATATTTGTTTGGACAATCTTGGTTTTTTTAACGTTTCTTCTCCATGTTGTTTGCCACGGGTTTGTATGGTTCCTTCTATGCTAATGATGCTGTAGTTCCCCGTTTAGGGAACTCTGGATGAAATGAGAGTGATAGTCTTGATTGGGAAAAGTTTCTATGCATCTTATAATTGAAGAATACACAACTTTATAGAATTCCATTTATTATGGGTGTGTTACTATTGCAATTGTTTGTAGTAGAAAGTCATGTTTTGGTTTCCAATTAATGTCATGTTGTTGATATGGCATGACTTTCTGTTGTTCATGCTTTGGAAAATGCCATTTTTTTAATTGTTTTGTATTTGAGACAAATGATAATTTGAAAGTGGTTGCATTTGCATCTGTCTGTCAATCCTTTCTAAACCACTGCCCTGCTGATGAAAAATTCACATTTTAGCTTTTTTTGCTAACATAGTATCTTGGCCATTCTTGAAGACACTCAACACCAATTTAATGCTCGGGAAAGTGATTGGGGTTTCACATCATTCATGCCTCTTGGAGATCTGTATGATCCGATTAAAGGATATCTTGTCAACGATACATGTGTCATTGAGGCTGAGGTTGCGGTCAGGAGGGTGGTTGATTATTGGAATTATGATTCAAAAAAAGAAACAGGTTATGTTGGTCTCAAGAATCAAGGTGCTACTTGCTATATGAACTCTCTCCTTCAAACTTTGTACCATATTCCTTATTTCAGGAAGGTATTGTATCTTTTAGTCCTTTGCCTTTCCTTCTACTGTCTTTGTTGTTTGAGAAGAATCACTCATGATTTGTACCCTCCAGGCTGTGTACCATATGCCAACTACTGAGATTGATATTCCTTCTGCAAGCATTCCCTTGGCACTGCAAAGCTTGTTTTATAAGCTTCAATATAGCGATAGTAGTGTTGCTACGAAAGAGCTGACTAAATCATTCGGATGGGACATGTATGATTCTTTTATGCAACACGATGTGCAAGAACTCAACCGAGTTCTTTGTGAGAAGTTGGAAGACAAAATGAAGGTTTTCCTGCATTTGAAAGTTTTAACTTTATTGGTGTAGCTGGTTTTTAAATATTTTGAATTTCTATTTGTGTGATAGGGAACTGTCGTGGAAGGAGCGATTCAACAACTTTTTGAGGGACATCATATGAATTTTATTGAGTGCATAAATGTAGATTACAAGTCAAGTAGAAAGGAATCATTCTATGGTATTTATCTATTATTTGAATCTTAAACCTTTTGAAGTTTTAAACTAAGGACCTTGTTTTCCTAACATGATCTATTAAATGTTATCCTTTCAGATCTTCAGCTAGATGTGAAAGGTTGCAAGGATGTGTATGCTTCTTTTGATAAGTATGTTGAAGTGGAGCGGCTTGAAGGAGATAACAAATACCATGCTGAACAATATGGTTTACAGGTTTGTTTGCATTTGCACAGCTTGATTTTCTGCTTGCTAGTTTTGAACAGTTTAGTTTAGCTATATTGAATTATTCCTGAATATGTCGTAACTTGCAGACGAGCTTGACTCCTCACCATTCCATTAGTTGGGAATGACTGAAGTTAAAAGCTATTCATGATACAATTAATCTTTTGAAGAGTATTTTAAAGTCGAGACCGAGTTCCTGGGAGAGGCTCACTACCATGCTATTTTGATGCATTTGATGCTGAGTTTTTGGACCCTTTTGGTCATAATTATGTCTTCAGTTATTCTTCCTCGTCTTATTTTGGAATGACATTAAAATTATGAAGTATGCTGCATTTCTGTAGCTACAAATTGTTTTAAATATTTTGGATGTTTTTCTATTTTGTTTTTGGGATTGGTTTGAATTTTTAGATGTTATTTTAATCATGTTTTGTGGTTCATTGGCTTTGGTTCTTTGTCATGTCTTCATTGGTTATCTATGTTGTGGAATATTCTCTTGAACTTCTAAGAATTCTCTGTTATTTGCATCTGGTCACCGTACTATGATTTATTTGTCCTACTCTTTTTTCATAACTTTTATGTGATGACTCGGAGTGGTGAGATTGGTCATGAATCTTTTGAGTGTTCATTTGTTGACTTGTTATCTGCCACCTGCTGTTACTTCCTTTGAATCCGATGTTTCATATTGTATTTTGTTCCCATTCATAGCCCGTGAGAAGCCAAGCATGACAAAATTTTCCTGATGACTTGTTATGATACTTTATTTATTTACTTCAGGATGCAAAGAAAGGTGCACTTTTTGTTGACTTCCCTCCTGTGTTGCAACTCCAACTAAAACGCTTTGAATATGACTACATGCGTGACACAATGGTGAAGGTAGGCTTTCAGTTTATATTTAGTTTATATCTATTATTAAAATTGCATGATTAGATCAGTTCATCAGATGCTTGAGATTGGAATCAAATATTGAAATTTCTTATTTTAATCTGATGAAACATGGAGTGCAGATAAATGACCGGTATGAGTTTCCTTTGCAACTAAACCTTGACAGAGATAATAGGAAGTATCTTTCTCCTGATGCTGACCATACTGTCCGCAACCTTTATACTCTCCATAGGTAATTCTTAATTTCCATTTTTATTTGACATAAAAGGCTTAGCATCATTGTGCTATTTTCTTCCCTTTATTTATTCCAGGATTTGAGTGATTTGTTATTTTGTTCTTCTCTGCCTTCAGTTATTATATGTCTCCATTTGTTTGCTGATTAGTTGTGCTGAGAGCACATGTATGATAATTTAGCCTTTGTTGGAAAGATAGAACTACATGTTTTTGAATTTCAAATAGATTGCTATCATGCATGAAACGTACTGGCTTGGCTTATTAATCGTATAATATGCTAAACCTTCCTCTCTTATTTGAAGTTCAAACATTTGTTCGTTTCACTGACCCTAGCTATTACCTATATGCTTCTGGGTTCAGCAATCCTTGTATCTCATATTGTGTTACTTACACTTACTTTTTTGGTGTGCTTTTATTGTGATAGACATTTTATTTTTATCAGGAGCTTTCTTATGCAAGTTTAGTACCCATATTTTGGTGATAAACTGATAAATTTTTGTCCTTTGCCTCTAGCAATCACATTTGTTTTTATTCTTTTTGTTATAATCATCATATAGAAACCAAGATGAGGGGGTTTTTCTCATGATCTCATCTCATCCTGTGTTCTATAATCATAAGGTTTTAGGTGCACGTCTTATCTCGTGAGTTTGAAATGAATTATGCCACTATAGATCCCACAAGTGAAAGTCCAATAACTTATAAATTGAAATGAATTGCATGAAATCAGAACTATAATGCATGGAAACTTTCTGTAATTGGTAGCTGCTTTATACATGTGATGATTATAGTAAGCAGAATATCATAGTTTTCAAAGACTGAAGGTATTAGCTTGAAATAAAATTCTATGAATCTCCGTAGGCATTAATGGTGACCCATTAGATGACCACAAGGAGTTTGTGGGCTGACTGTTTTATGATGAAAAAATAGAGTGCCATATGCACACTTTCTCTTTATATTGAAACTTAATTGTAATGATGTTTTCCTCTTGAGATTTTCAATTTTTTTCTTAATAGTTCTATCATTTTCTACTTGTTAAGTTCTTGAATCAACATCCTTGATACATTTCTTTTCTTAAACAACTTGATGATGTGAATTTTTGAACTTTGCTTCTCTAAACATCCGTTATGGGATGTAGTTACCTCTAATTAGTTATTGTTTTTGGTTTTGTTTTAGATCAATAGCTACCGAACTACTGTAGTTCTGAAAGTTCCCTGTGTTGTCTCACACAATGATTCTCTTGCTATTATTTGTGGTTGCAGTGTTCTAGTACATAGTGGTGGTGTTCATGGTGGACATTACTATGCTTTCATCAGACCAACTCTGTCTGATCAGTGGTATGCAGCTGACATGCATTAAGCCTTTTTAAAATTTCTCTTTCTTAAATGTTCTATGTAATTTGTGCCAAAGTTGACACATCTCCTTTTTTATTGGGAAGACAGGTTGCTGCTTGCATGAAACAAATTTGTTGGTTTCTTTTTTCCTTTGCATGCAACAAAGTTGATATGATGAGTTTAAGGATTTTTTGTTAGATTTGTAGTTCTTGTTCTTGACCGTGATTATCATTTTTGTTGTGGACAAACTTGTTGACAATGGTTTCTTGGTAAAGTTTGTATAGAAACCACCAATTTCATTATGATAGGGAAATACGTAGGATTCAAAATTCTTATGGAAAATTTATTTATATCATTGAACGGCTTGGTATTGTTTATGTTGGTACCTATGATGCACCGACACGGACACATCGACACGGACACGACACGGACACGGGACACGGCATTTTTTAAAAATATAGGACACGGGTGCGGCGTGGACACGGCATAATAATTTTTTTAATATAGTATATAGAAATTAAGTGACATTATATTAAAAATGACAAGTAATAATAAATCAATTTCATGATAACTTGTTTAGCTTATAACATAAAGATATTTAGTACAAACTTTCTACTACAACCACAAAAATATAAGCAAAAAATTATTTAGTACAACATGAAGGTCCAACTACTCAATAGAGGGAATGATAGAATTAGATTCAGAGATTGATCTTTGGCCTTCAATATTATCATCACTGAATATCATTGCTTTCAACTCTGGTTCATCTAGAGAAAGATTTGCAACCTCCAATAATCTCATATCATCAAGGCACTCGAACCCATCTCCAGCAACATCCCATATCTTGTTATCACATGTCATATAAAGTGGGGTTTTCCTTGATAGAAGACAAAGATTTGTATGCACATAAATTAAATCTTCAACTCATTGTGGAGTTATTTTTATTCATCTTCATTGATTGAATAAATGAGTATGTGCTCCAATTTCTCTCACAACAAGAAGAGGATGATACTTGAAGTTCTGCTTGATTTTAAACTTCGTAAGTTATTTGTATGGAAAGATATCGAGCGGTACCGAGCATGTACCGAGCGGTACCAAGCATGTACTGAGCAGTATCGAGCATGTACCTAGCGGCACCGAGCTTGTACCTAGTAGTACCGAGCATATACTGAGCGGTACCGAGTATGTACCTAGCGATACCTAGCGGTACCGAGCATGTACATTAGCTTTTTTTTTTGGGTAAGTTTCAAAAAACAACAATTAATATTTCAGGCTTCGAGAGTCAGGCGTCAATGCCATTTATCACTCACCGAGAGAGGAGATGAAAATAACTTCACTGCCAAAAAGAAATAAAAATGAGAATATTCGATGATTGGAAATTAAGTGCGGACGTTGATTTGGTGTTCTGGATAAGAAATAAGAAATTTAGTTTAAATCCCACAAAATACAAAAAATTATATTTAAAAAAAAAATCATAAAATATTTAAGATACGCGTGTCCAATTTGCATTTAATATTTTTTAATCGGACACGTTTTTGGCGTGTCCGAGACGTGTTGGAGGAGTGTCGTGTCGGACACTGCACACCTCTTTGAGGAGAAGTGTCGGTGCATCGTAGGTTGGTACTATACAACATTTTTGGAGAATTAATTCTTTTTGCTAAATCTGTGTGCTGGCTGGTTTTTCCCTTTTATTTAACCATGTCTTCTTGGAGGCTTGGGCTCTAGTTTTCTTGGTTAGAGATTTTGAATTCTCTTTCTCTCAAATCGAAGAATCTTGTATGGTTGTTGTCTTTATTCACCTAGTAGTGGAATACAAGTGGTTGGCTTGATTTTCTTCAGATTTCTACTCAGTTTCGTTGCTGTTTTCCACTGTTTCGGGCTGTTTTCCTGCTGCAAACAGCAGTTTCGTTGCTGTTTGTTCACCAATTTGGGATAGGTTTGCTTGCGAACTCAAGAATTACCTTAGGGTTACTTGCGAACTTAAGTATTTCCTATAACATGCCAATTGGCCAATAGCTTGCATTTGGACGCAAATATGGTGTTTGTATTGTTAATATTTGATTAAGCTTTTTTTTTTTAAATTTTTTTGAGTCATCACGATTTTATTTTTACAGGTATAAGTTTGATGATGAGCGGGTAACTAAAGAAGATGTGAAAAGGGCTCTAGAGGAGCAGTATGGTGGGGAAGAAGAGGTGTTTGTTACATTGCCATCTATGTGTCAGCTTTTCTTTCAAACTCACCTGATTATTTACTTTCTAACATCTTTCCTTTCTATGCTTCTTTGCCTTCTGCAGTTGCCACAGACAAATCCCGGATTTAATAATACTCCGTTCAAGTTTACAAAGTATTCAAATGCATATATGCTTGTTTACATTCGTGAATCTGACAAGGATAAGATAATTTGCAATGTGGATGAGAAGGATATCGCAGAACACCTTAGAGTAAGAAATTTCCTGTAATTTTAAATTTATAATTAGTCAAATTTACAAGGAATTTATTTTGTTAATGAGTTTCCCTTGGTAAATATTTTGCGAAGGAAGGCCCTTTGGATGCCAAAGGCATGGTGCGGCTTGGTTTCTCCTGTTAGTTTTGAATGCTTCTGCCTTTTGGATGATTTTAGATGTTACCCTATACATGGGTGGCATCTCTAATGTTCCTTTTAGTGCATGTAGTTTAAGATTGGAACATTTGTCCACCTGATAGCATTAATCCTTGTAGCACCTTGGATGTCAGCATGGAAACTCTGTCTTTGAACACTCTTCCCAAAGAAAAAAAAACTCCATCTTTTGACTTGGATTTTTAGAGAACATCACCAAGGGTTAAAAAATTGAAGTTTGTTGCTTTATAAATTTCTCATTGCATCTCATTTATGATGTAGACAAAGGGGGGGTCAACCCTAGTCCAAAATAAATCATATTTTGACTTCCCTTGAGTCTAGTAGTTTTTCATATTTGAGCTAAACTTTTAGTTCATTTATGAGCTGAACTTTAGTTCATTTATTGAACTAAGGGTTAGCTCATTATGAGCTAACATTTTAGTTCATTTATTATCTTTTAATTAATATAGTTTTATGCTTTTTATGCTTGTTTAATGTTTGTCTCTTGGAATTCCAAACCGGCCTTTGGAATTCCAAGAATTTGCTTTTCCCATGAGGTGACTCCTTGGTTTCCTCATGACTTTTAGTTTTATGTGTATGCCTCTTGGGATCTCACGGCTGACTCCTTCTTCCGTGCGGTTCCTTCGGTTCCCGCGGCTGTGGCTCTCGGTCCGTGCGGTTCCCTTCGTCTCCCGTGGCCGTCTCCTTGGTTCCTGGTTTGGGTGTAAACCGAGAGCTTTGGGGGGATTTTCTATGCTTTTAATTATGTGTTAATTAAGTGTTTGTGACCTTTTGTATTCCCCTTTCATACCTATAAATATGAGGGGTTATGTAATGTTTTGAATAGTTGAATGATATTTGATTTTTGAAAAAAATCAGTTAACCTGCGGGTTGCTCGGAAATCCTGCGGGCTCTTTCCAACCTTCTTTTCTCATCCCCTCCGGAAATCCTGCGGGATCTTTCCACCCTTTCTTCTCGGGATTCTAATCTCTTCGTCTTTCCGCAAGTGCCACTCCACCTGTATCCTTCTTCTCAAAATGCAGCAACTTTAGGGTGTCTGTCGTGTTGTTTATAAGTCGTCGTTATAATTTCTTTTGTTTAATTTTATTTGAAATATAAGAGTTTGTTCTTTCATTTTGTTGATTTTTTAGTCCCTTTTCTCGTCTTTAGTTATTTTCGTCCGTAGAAGTCCGTCGTGTCTTTTGTGTGCGAAGGGTATAGGCTCCCTATATCTTTTGCCCACATCAATTTATGTGACAGATGGCATGCACTATCATATAATTAGTCAATTAGATTTTGCTGGATTAGTTCTGGGATATACATTTCCACTATAAATAAATGGAGATTTTGATCCTCATATATGAGCTTGATTTTGAAGCAAATTCAATAATTAAAATCCATAGAAAAGTATAACAAACCAACTCTTTGAGAATTCTTTATTTCTAGCCAACATGTTTTGATAAATTGTTTAGAATTACTTTTCTTATTTTATGGAATTTGAGCTTCTTTTACATTAAAATTATTTTAAAAAATATTGCTTGAGCTATTACTAATTACAAATTGCATGTGTCACTTGCAACACAACATATGTTGCACATTGACCATGCACGATTTGACTTGTGTGCAATGCAATATGTATGGGTTGCATTCAGGACATGCGGGGTTATAAATAATTTGAATCGAACCATATACTATCATGTTTCAAGTTTGGTCATTAATTTTCTTATCGAGTTCAAGTTGAGATTGGACATGGCTTGGGTTTTAAAATTTTGTTCAAGCTTGATTATTAGTTTTCTTATTTTCTTGAGCCATTGTCAAGCTCTAATTGAGTTGAATAAATTATATGTTAGATTTTAATGATTGAAACATGTAGCCTTTTCACTAAACATAATCGAATTTATATATTTTAATCTAGATTTAACTGAGTTTATATAAGTTAATTCATGAATGTTTAAATATTAATTAGAAAATATTTTAAGCTTTATATTTAGCTCTTTGTTCGACATTTTCCATACATATATTAGTAATAATATACCTAATTTTTAAAGTGCATAAGATATAAAAAAATCTATACCTAATTTTTAAAATACATAAGATATATGAAGATGTATGCTTGAACATAGAGTACCTTACCAAATAAACGATTAAGCTGTGGTTAAATGAACGTTATATTAAGTTCTTGACAATTTATTTGCTTAACAACTAATGAGTGTGCTCACAAACATAAATAAATTCGTGGGTTAGTGTTCAAGCTTGTTATATTAAATAAATAAACATAAATGAGTCTTATTTGAATGAATATCAAATTGTTTAACTAGTGCAATAATTTATTTACAACCCTAATGCCATGCGTGGGATGATCCCTGCCTCATGAAGATCACATATTATGTAAGATGCATCTTCAAACACCTCGAGTGGTTGAGCACTTAACAACTGTGGTCTTGGCACGCTCTTTGCTATGACACCTATGAAACCCCTCAGTGTGTGCTAAGAATTAAAAAAATAAAATTAAGTTTATGAATGGTTGTTGGCTAAAAGAGAAAGCAAAAGGGATAAAATTTTACAAATCTTATTTGTATCAAGAGATACCTTCAAAATTGAATAGACTTTTGAAATGTCAGATATTTCTTATCTGCCGTATGATATTTATTTATTTTCTTACTCCCAACCATCACCTATCACAAAGGATCAGTCAAATTAAAATCTATCCGTGATTTCTTTACAAATAATATTTATAATTTTATATTAGCTATTTAGACATCTATTGTTTTACATTCACTTTATTTACTAGCTATTAAGTGCCACCAAGTTCATAAGGCATGAAGGTTGAAACATAAGCTCTATGGTCCCAACCAGCTGATTTAAATCCGAGTTAAGTGGGTTTTTTTTCTCCACAAATTTATTGATGTCTGCCATGTATCATGCGGCATCTAAGGTTGTCCAGTAATCTGGCCACTAGTGTCATAGCTGATCGATGCTTAGGTGACATTACTTACTGCTCATTTTGTTGAAAACCCAAATGTGCCAACATGTCCTTTGATTACACTTACAATGCAAAAGGGCTTGACTTTACCAATTCTTTAGCAAGGGAGCTCCATTATTTGATGAAGCTTTTTTTCCCTTCAAATAATCGTCCTTAATAATTAGCATTCACTGCTGAAGACTCCAGTGATTTTTGATATGTTTCTGCAGATAAGGCTGAAGAAAGAACAAGAGGAAAAGGAGCACAAGAAAAAGGAGAAAGCAGAGGCTCACCTTTATACAATTATAAAGGTCTTTTATTTATAATACTTGGTTCTTTTCAGTATGAATTTTGGCTGAGCTCCGTCTTATCTGTGCTTTCTTTCTGTGAGTGTCCTTTAACAAAAATAGGTAGCTCGGGATGAAGATTTGGCCCAACAGACTGGAAAAGATATTTATTTTGATTTAGTTGATCATGAAAAGGTTCGCAGTTTCCGCATACAGAAGCAAATGCCTTTCAATCTTTTCAAGGTAATGATTTTAGAGTTGTCGTATAATCAAGTTTTGCATGTGATTTCTCAATTACTTCAGCCAGAGTTACAATTTCACATCTCAGTTGACGCAGTTGGATAATTAATCTTAGAGTTGGTTGGAAAGGTCTTTAGCGTGCAGTTCTTTTAACGTGACGTGTCTTTTCTTTTGTGGACGAGCTGGTGTTTTTGTTCTTCAGGGCTATGTTTAACTTATAAGGCTTATGGTGACATTTGGCTCGTCTTTCTTGCCATGTAAAATAGGCCACTTTTTTCTTACTTAGCAATGTCATTGGAAATTGTTCAAATGTCGGTATTTTCTTTTCTTATAATGTTGAGAAGCATTTTGTTTTAATTAGGCATTTTATTTCTGTGTGCTATTAAAACAAATTTGGCTATTTGTTGAAAGTAAAGTTCTTAATATTTTATCTAATGAAAATAAAATGGATCAGGTTTTCTATGAAGTTAGGTCCTTATAATAATGATATATTTATGGGAGGAGAGAGAGAGAGTAGCAATGGTAAATATGTTTAGATGCCTTCTTGAAGTCAATTTGTAGGTTATTTGCATGGTGTTTCTGGATTCGCTAATGAACTAGCTTATTATTATTATTATTATTATTATTATTATTATTATTATTATTATTATTATTATTATTATTATTATTGTAAGTAGTCTGATTGATGCATGCAGTGACATTTTTATTCTTCTGTTGATTCAGAAATCTCAGTTATGAACATTGTTTGTATATTCACTATATAAGATGAATTGATTACCATAGATGTTCAAATAGCTTCGATCTTCAACTCTTAAGAATTCATTTGATTTTGACTTCGATTTATTTATAACAATAAAGTGGTCTACAGGATGAGGTAGCCAAGGAATTTGGTGTCCCAGTCCAATATCAACGTTTTTGGTTGTGGGCTAAGCGGCAGAACCATACCTACCGTCCCAATAGGCCATTGCATCCGCAAGAGGAAGCACAATCTGTAAGTACTTCGTAGCCTTTGATAGTTATAGTTCCTAACATTGAACCATTTTAGATAAGAAGCATATTTAATTATGTACTTATTGACACCATCCCTGAGTCTTTTAGTGTAAGATTTCTGTACCTGCTATTCTTATTTTAATTCTGCGCTGCTTTGTGTTCCATTAAATAGTACGAGCAAGCCTTAACTCTATTTGTTCAGATTAGATTTGTGATATTGTTTATGGATGCGTTTAATTGATATGAAAAATGCGTCAGTTATAACATGCTTGCAATATGCTTACTTTTTGTGAATTCTTGTTTGGATTTGTTATCTGATAGACAACTTGACTGTAAGGCATGCCAACTTCTGAAGGGGTATTGTGTCTGTATTTCTTGCTTTTCATAGAAACATGGATTTTATGCCCTATTCAAACATTTCAAATTTAAAAAATTTGGCACCACATCATTTTCACGAAGTTCTGTATTTCTTAAGGATGTAATTGTGGCTCATTTGAAATGTTGGCAAATAAGGTGTTGCAGTTATTAGACAGTGCGTTATGTCATTGCACGGTTATATTGTTTTATTAAATTTTCATAGAAAAATAATTTATCTACACTTTCTAAATGAATTACAATAGATAAATTTGTATGTATGAGCAAGAAACATTTTCTGTTGTTGCATGTGTTGTAATGAATGTTACTCTTACATCTAATGAATTTATGAATGTATACGTGCTGTTTATGATGTATTTGCAGTTGTTTAAGGTCATGACTGTGTGCGCACATGAAACTATTTATCGGTATGCCATACTATCCATCTTGTACCTTTTGAAATTACATTTCTTTTATGTTGAATGTGTGTATCTTATCCATACTATATAAACTATACTAACCACCACATTTTGTATCTCTTTTTTGACCACCACAATACATGATTTTGTACAAACATTTTATTTCTGGCTTTGTGAATCAGACTTTAGGATATGCTAGTAGTTCTTTGATCTGCATCCGGACATCTTGAACCTATGACATGTAGTCACCATCAGTTTTACTGCACAGTAAACTTCATAGTTTGTGTTTTAGAAATAACGTAGAGCTTAAATGGGAGGTAAGGCTTCAACCCCTCCATTATCTTGCTAATATCTATTATTACATTAAGTTTGTTTGTTTTGCGTGCCATTTTAAATCATTAGAGATTGTGCTCAAAGCTTCATCTATGCGCACCGCATTCATGTGTAAACTGAATAACGAATATCTTGTCACCTTTCTGTGGAGGGGTTGATATTCTGAATTTGATCTATTTATGCTGTTTTGATAAGTATTAATGTAACTTTTAAAGGAAACATCAGCAGTTTTCTATTTGAACATTTCGCTTTCTGTAGGAATAGAAAGTAGATGGGTGCTGTACTACGTTCTTTTCCAACTCTAAATAGGTGAGATAAGGCTAATGATGATAATATTGTATGATACGTTTGCCCAGGTTGGGCAACTAAGAGAAGTATCAAATAAAGCACACAATGCTGAACTAAGGCTATTCTTGGAGGTGGAACTTGGACCGGTATTTTATATCTTACGAGTCTCTTATATTTGTGTTCAGGATTTGTTCTTTCATAAATGTTAATGTATTCTTTTGTCTTGTTGCAAACATGAGGCGTTTACTAATATGTGGTTTCTTTTTTTTTTTTCTTATACCATTATTTATATTATTTACTTTTATCACTTAGGACCTTCGTGCTCTCCCTCCACCAGACAAGACCAAGGAAGATATACTATTATTTTTTAAACTTTATGTCCCTGAAAAAGAAGAGCTAAGGTAGTTGGCATTTCTTCTATTATATATTACTTTTTTCTATTCTTATCTTGCTCTAAGTTTTGTGTGTAAAATTTGCTCTTGGTATTCTATAGATATGTTGGAAGACTTTTTGTGAAAGCTCTTGGGAAACCGTTGGAGATATTGTCAAAATTAAATCAAATGGCTGGTTTCTCTCAAAATGAAGAGATTGAACTTTATGAGGTTACTCCATTTAACCCAAATTTATTAATTGTTCCATTTTTTTTTTTGTGTTGGTCATTGTAGTGGCTACAACTCACACTAAAGAATCTTGCCAATTTTCCCATCAATGACACAGGAAATAAAGTTTGATCCGAGTGTAATGTGTGAACACATCGACAAGAAGCTATCTTTTCGGTCTAGCCAGGTTCGTTGTATTTCTCATTTAAATCTAAATTCATTTGTAGTGTACTTTTATCAGTAATACCTATATATTTTTACTTTCAGCTTGAAGATGGTGATATCATTTGTTATCAAAAAGCTCCTATTCAAGATAATGAAGATAAATATCGTTATCCGGATGTTCCTTCTTTTTTGGAATATGTTCATAACCGACAGGTAATTTGGTGATTTATCTACATATGTGCTGCAGGGATTTAAGCAGTTAATATTATTTGCCTTGTAATTACCCTCGCCTCCCTTGCCTGTGCCCCCCTTATCCAGATGCTCATCTCTGTGTGTATTTAAGTTCATAATTAGTCTTGTAAATGTTAACTATAACTAATTTTGTATTTTCTATTTATTTCCAAAGTTAGTCTTTTAATTAATCATTAAGACAATTTTTGAATGCTTGTAAATCTTTCCAATTGATGATAGAATAGAAAAAATATTTTTTTTCCTTGGGTTTCCCTTTGGGGAATTAGTTCCTTCTCTTGCTTCTAGTGATGAGGGTTTATTTCTCTTCTTGAACTGTTACCTCCCCTCATCTTAAGGAATTCATTCATTTATTCCTCTACCTCCTCCATATTGAATTCTTCATTTCCCAGGGTATCATGAATAACATTTTGTAAATTTAGATTCAACTAAATCAAATTAGATTTATTTTGTAACTATAACCATTTTATGCATTTGACACATCATCAAAATAATATTAAGAAATCACAATTTCTTTGATAAGATCATATTTAAGCTTTCATAGCTTTTGTATTAGTGTATACTTGACAGGCTTTAGAGAAGGTATTGGTTTATTAATGCAAATCAAGAGAAAATGAAAAAAAAAAAATCGCCAAAGATTAACATCCACTAACTATTTTTAATGCAATTTCATTCCGCCAATATTGGATTTTGGATTTTTACATACCTTAACATTTCTATAAACAACAAAAAAATAATAATTCCCACTGTTTGCATTAATTCAACACTCTTGAATTTCTATCAACTCAAGAAGCTTCCAATCCAGCCTGGTCAAGATAACAAGAACTTGTTCTTGGTTTTCCTAAACCGAGAGAATAAGAGAAGTCCACGTTTCAAGATAGGCATAGTAAGGAAATAATCAAATAATCAGCCACATAAGGAAATCGAAAACAGCAAACAAATCCTATGGAAAGCCATTAAAAACATATGCACATTTTGCAGTAGGCAAAACATATTTAATCCATTAGCAATCCATACCAAAAACCGTGTCAGGCTACAACATAGCCATGTGCAAGTTCTGATTAAAATCAAGGAACTAAAAGTGCTGAACTAGTGAATCCGACGAGACCTTAATTGAAAAAAATTGCAAGAAGTTAACCAAACTTGCTAAGTAATCAAGATAGAAGAGACCATAACCTGTTGACATAGCATGGTATATGTTACATTTCTAGTTCCCCAGTCTTTAATCTTTTTACATCCCTCTTCTATCCCCTTAACTCATAACGTTTAATTTTATGTGACTTCCAATGTAGGTGGTCCATTTTCGGTCATTGGAGAGGCCAAAGGAGGATGATTTTAGCTTGGAGTTGTAAGTCTTAATGCCTCTTATTGTTAATGCAAACTAGCTATTTTATGTGATAGATAGATCTGAGATTATTTGACATTTCTAATGCATGTTTATTTTTTTTTTTTTTTTTTTTAAAATAAAATCATATGCTTTAGGTCAAAGCTTTTCACCTATGATGACGTTGTAGAAAGACTTGCTCGACATATTGGTCTTGATGACCCATCAAAGATACGGTTGACATCTCATAACTGCTATTCTCAACAGCCTAAACCCCAACCTGTCAAATACAGAGGTGTAGAGCATCTTTCGGACATGCTTGTCCACTACAACCAGGTTTTTCTGTTCTAAACAATTTTTTTGAATCTGGAATCTGTTGTATTATGCTTGCTGATGTTAACTGAAGGAATATACATGACTTGTGTGAAATAGATCTCGGACATATTGTACTATGAAGTTTTGGATATTCCTCTTCCAGAATTGCAAGGTTTAAAAACTCTTAAAGTTGCATTTCATCATGCCACGAAGGATGAGGTGTGCTTGCTGTTTATTGCTTATGTTTAATAACATGAAAGTTTATGTTGAAAACATGATTTCTCTATTTATCCAGGTAGTGATTCACAACATCAGGCTACCAAAAAGCAGTACTGTTGCTGATGTGATTAATGACTTGAAAACAAAGGTGGCTGTAGCTGCAAGCATTATGCTTTCATATATACTTTCACCTATGATTTTTAATCCTGACAATTCAACTTTGGAAATTTAGTGCTTTACTGCTTTATGTAGCCATGCTGTACTTGTAAGGAGAACGTTCCTTTTGATCATAAGATAATCAACTATATGGCGCATAGTTTTTTTCTGGTTCTTTTGATTTTCTTACTAGATTTCATCCACGTTTCAAGTATGACTTTATTTTGATAGGTCGAACTGTCTCATCCTAATGCGGAACTCCGATTAATTGAGGTTTTCTACCACAAAATTTACAAGGTACTCTTCAAGCATATCGAGCTATCTAAAAGTTAGCGCTATACTTAAAGTGAATGATCTTAGCATTCATATTCTAATCATAGAGTTAATACTAATCAAGATTTTATCCTCTTATAGTTTTGAGGTTTACTTTAAGTGGTTGAGATAAATTTTTGTCTCCTGCTTTCTAGTTGTTATTTATCAAACCATTTTTTTAGCATAGTTGAGCATCATCTGTGGTTGATTGTATTGCTTTGATGACATAATTATTTTATATTGATTAATTGTTGTAATGGTATGCTAAAATGTTAAATTAGAATTTTTAGAAAATTTTTCAAGTAGAGGTTTGTGTAGCATCTATTCAAGAAGACTTTTAGGTTCTGGATTTAACATTATCTGAGCTTTTTATGAATAGTTTAAGCCTCCTTCACCGCAGTCATCCTTTTCTTTTTTTGGTTGTAGATCTTTCCGCCCTCTGAGAAGATAGAGAACATAAATGATCAGTACTGGACCCTGCGTGCTGAGGAGGTAAGTTGTTTATTCCTGATCTCCTTTTGCTTGAGAAAAGCTTTTACTCTGGCGTTTGTGATCACTTTGGCATTTTTAGCATGTTTGTTTTGTGGAGAACTTTATTCCTTTAATATTAGTGAATACATTTGGGGCTTTGTTTCTTCGATATTAGTGAATTCAATGTATGCTGCAGATTCCAGAAGAAGAGAAAAACCTTGGTTCACATAATCGCTTGATTCATGTCTATCACTTCATGAAGGATCCTAATCAAAACCAAATGGTAAATTATATGAAATTTGGTTATAGAATATTTGTTTTTGAGCCAATTTTATTATGCGAAATGATTTTTATGTTAGCAGCTACTCAGCTAGTAATATACTAGTTTAAATAGCACAGCTTTAGTAACTTGTTAAGGGTATTGTTTTTGTCTTTCTTAAGGAAACGTTTTTTTTAGATATCTGGTTTTTTAGTTACCAAATTTATTTATTTTTCCGGCAGCAGGTTCAGAACTTTGGGGAGCCTTTCTTCTTGGTTATCCATGATGGCGAGACACTAGCTGAGATTAAATTGCGCATTCAGAAGAAACTGCAAGTTCCTGATGAGGAATTCTCGAAGGTACAACTTTTATGTTACTAAAATTTGTGTTTCTCTATATTTTGGGTCTTGTTGTTTTTGAACTAACTTTACCTCTTGCTTGAGGTTAGTAGCATATTCCTAATTTAAGGACTATAAATTCAATCAATGTTGCTGTGATGTTGGCATGCATCTATATCTACTCCAATGCTAAAATGTAAAAAGTATTTGCATTTAAGCTCCCCTTCTTCTTCTTTCTACTTGTGCATGTTTTTTTTTCTTTCTTTTCACACTTAACGAGTTTTCATTTCGTTGATACTGCTACAAATGGTGTTTAAGCAACACAGGTACTACAGTGATGCGCACTACCCTGCAATGTGAAATTGCTTGTTGTTTTGTGATGGTAAAATTGCATGCAAAGAGAAAATATAAATTTTGAGATAATTATTGGCAACAGGACCTGATGCAAGGATGCCAGTATGATGTATTGCAGCCAATATGATGCACAGTATAATTTCAGTCAAAATAAAATAAAGGATTCACAAATTATAAGTTTCCAATTAACTTAATTTGGCTTGAATATTCTACATAGTATGATTTCATGCATAATCAAATAAAAGATTCACAAATTGTAAGTTTCTAATTAATTTAATTTACATTTTTTTTTTAAAATGTAAACATGTTTTATTGGAATTTAAAACCAATTGATACTAAAATAATCCAATAATTCCAACAAGAAATTGAAATAATATAAAATTAGTGGGCAAAATGAATTAGTTTTCACAACTTGTATTTTCGAGATGTCAATTTTTTGTCAAAATAAAAAACACTAAACAAATCAATATTAAATAATAAAAGAAATAGAACAAGGGCCAAAAATATCAAAGTAAGAAAAAAATAAGTCTCATGCTGATACAATGAGATACTTTTTACAGAATTAGATCGTTGACTTGTAATGCAATTGAAGGAACCAACAACACATTCAACCTGCACTGTCAATAGCACAACTAGGAAGAGAAATTTTATTCAAGCCAAAATAATTTAATCGCATGCCTCAACATATATTATGGATGACTCATCGCCAGATAATTTGATAGTACAAAATTAACCTCCAGTTCGTGGATTAATTTTGCCATAGGAGATGAAAGAAAAGAGTTTCAAAGAAACTATAAGATACCGCAACGGAGGAATAGGATTAGGGGAATATTTAAGAAACATAATTAGGCATGCAATCTTAAGCAATCAACAACCAGAGAACTGGGGAAGGGTCAAAGAGGCATAAGACCCTCACAGAGAAGGACTAAGGTATGATTGATATGAAAAAGAGCAATTTGAAGATTGGAAAAAAGAAACTTTTTATTAAAAGTTTAATTCAGCCAAATTTTACCAAACTTGGCTAGACATTTGATCAGGTGGAAACGAAGTGTTTTCATACTTTAAAAATTATGTTGAAGCACACTGCTATTCTGAAGCTATGGTTGTGAATCTTGTTTTCTAGGAATTTGGATTGCTTTGTATGGTTTTGCTTGAAGAGTAGGAAGCCGAAATTGTAACCAACTTACGTTTCTTAATGTCATTTTTAACTTCAATGTTTCCTTTAGGTGAAGCACGTCCTCTTTGTCCAAACGTTTCTATGATTAGTAACAGTTATTCTTTTTGTTCTTGTAGGCGAATAATGGCTCGTTTTCTTTCGTTGCATGTCATTTTTTTGGCATGGGCATTGCCTTTGTGAGCTTTTGTTGATGATCACATGGATTTCACTCAATATTTGATAGGGCAGATGTAAAAATTTTCCTTGCCCTGATGATGCAGACAATTATTTGCTCGATAAACCAGCATAATTTGCATAAACTAGACTACTTTTTGTTTAAGTTGTGTACCTTATTATGAAACCTGGTGATCTTCTGTCGGTTTTGCAGTGGAAATTTGCACTATTGTCACTTGGACGCCCTGAATACTTGCAGGATTCTGATATTATTGCTGGCCGATTTCAGGTTCCTGAAGCTTTTAGTTCCTGAATTTGTTTAATAATGTTTAAGTGATTGTCTCAAAATAGGTTTTTTCCTCTTCTGTACAGCAGAGGAGAGATGTCTATGGAGCCTGGGAACAATATCTTGGATTGGAGCATTCTGACACCACACCTAAAAGGGCTTATACGGCTAATCAGGTACAAAACTAAATCTACATTCTCTCTCCAAGAAATAGGACATTGCCCAGCCTGTCCGTTTATGTCCTGATCATTCTCTTAAAGGGGTATCATTACAAATATTAAATCTGAGAGGGCTGCACTAAACAAGAAATAAGTAAATTTTTATCATAATTATCAATATTTTTTTATTACAAAGGGAGCATGCGCCCCGCTCCTAGTATCTCCATCACCAGAATTTTTATTTTGTGCGGAGTCCGGACCGTCCGGAGACCAATAAAAATGCGCCACGACACCTTAAAAATATACCGCGCTCGCGCGGAACCGGACGGTTCGAGAACCGTCTGGTGTCCGCACAGAATAATAGTTCCCAGCACCGTTATCTTGACAGATTTTGGCTTCATGGTTTTCATATTTTGCAGAGTCGTCACGCCTATGAAAAACCTGTCAAAATCTACAACTAATGAATGTCATCATTCTTTGTCGTGTGAGTTCCTGACATGGAGAAAACGCCTCGACATCCTGTGTGGCATAAGAGGCCCGTGACATTTAACCATGGAATCTGAGTTGCCTATGATGAACCCAAAAAAAAAATGGAACTTCCACTCATGTTTGGCAATTGAGTCTGGTTTTGCCGGCTGTGGAAGCTCAACCTCAGACTATCTGCTCCTGTTTATTCCCGTAGCACTCTAGTTGAGTCCGTCAGTACAGTTTTAAGGTCACATCGTCTCAATCAGTGTAATTCTAGTGCGCACAAGTAGAAGAAGATTTTGACTTAGATGTATACAGAATATATATAGTTGGTTTCTCTCGCTCGTTTGATTGTTTTGATTTATTCTCTCACTGCTACATGGGGATATCGATCATATGCTACTTTTGCTTCTGGGAGAAAGATGGTGGGGTGTATAATTTGGTGATTGGGTTGTCACTGCTTTGATTTGTAGTAAACTGCGTATGTAAAGAAACGAGCTTCCACCTCTTTTAGACTCCTCTTCTCTCCTATCCTACTTTCATAATTTATGCACCTGTTCTTTTCCCATTGTTTGGGAAACACTGGAAGGTCATCATGCCTATGGAAAAAAAAAAAAACTTCTATACTGATTAATTCTGCACTGAAGAAGTCACTTTATTATTATATATATATGTAATAATTTGTTATATGATACACTATGTTATTTATTTAAATATATATTATTTAAGTAGATGTAATAAATTATGTATTAATTATTATTTGTTTAAAGTTTATTGTATATTGTATTACCTTTTATTATGAATAATGTTATTTATATTTAAATGTAAAAGTCTGCTTGCTTGCATATATAGAAGTGATTTTTCAAAGTGATTTGTGGAGAAATGTGAGCTTGTGGGGGAAAAAAGGTTAAATGTTAAATTAGCCTTTTATTATATTCTTTTGAGGTTTTAGGGGTAATGCATTGCTCCTTTTGCTTTTTCAGAATTTCTCAGAATTTTAATTTCTGATATAGAGTTTATGACCTTACAGATTTGTAAATAGTTGGGTTGTTTTTTATGATTCACAATTTTAAATTTTAGTTTGGGCGGATTATGTAAAAATAACTAAACTGAAATTCGATTGAAATCATTGACCCAATGTGTAATTTATGTTGCGATTCTATCTGTTTAAGGCAGAAGGAATTTTAATTTTTTTTTTGTTAGGAGAAATGTTACATTTGTCTGATTTGGTTAACTACTGATTTTAATGAGGTTTTTTCAATTTGAAATAGCTATAGCTACATTGATAGCAACTTTTAAAATACCTAATTTCTCATAATAATTTTACAAAATTTTATTTTACAAATAGAGATTTTTGTTTATATTGGAGCATTATTAAAATTGAAGTTAAGAAAATGAAGGGTAAGAAAATTGTTGGACTAAATGATATTCCAACGGAGGTTGAAATATGTAAGGCTTTGTTTGTTTGAGCTTTTTTTTGCCTTTTCCGTTTCCTAAAATGGAGGCATTTTTTTTTGTGTTGTTTGGTTCGTCAAATCACGTTCCCAATAACTCCTTTTTCTCATTTTTCTGCAGTTTTGAGAATGCTTTTTAAATGTGCTTCTCCGTTAGAAAACTCCATTTTCTGAACTAATGTTTTTTAAAACTGTGTTTTACAAAAGCACAAAAAAAACAAACGAAGCCTAAGAGATGAAGGAATTTTTTGGCTTATTAAAATTTTAATATTATTTTGAAGAATAAAAAATGCTAGCTATGTGAAGAATGAGTGTTGATTTTTATGTTCAAGAATAAAGGTGATGCATAAGATTATACAAATTATAAAGGAATTAAGTTGATGTGTCATACTTTAAAATTATAGGAGAGTTTTATATAGTATAAGTTATGACGTGATATTACTATTTCTCAAAATCAATTTGGATTCATACAACTGAATAGATTTACTATGGAAGTCATATATTTATTTAGAGGTTTGATGGAGAAGTATAAAGAGAAAAAGGAAGACCTTCATATGATATTTATTGATTTAGAGAAAACATATAATAAAGTCTTACGAGAAGTGTTTTAAAAAAGAAAGTGATTAATAATGCTTATATTCAAGTCATTAGGGATATATATGTTAGAGCTATTACTTGTGTTCTAACACAAGATGGTTTGACCAAATATATTCCAATTTCAGTTGGATTATATTATCAACCTTAAGCCCATATCTTTTTGCTTTAGTCATGGATTTCTTACTAGAGATTTGCAAAAGAATGTTCCCTAGCGTATGCTTTATGCTGATTATATTCTTCTTGTTGATAAGACTAAAGAGCGAGTTAAAGGTAAATTTGAATTATGGAGATCAACCTTAGAGTCTAATGGTTTTCATTTGAGTGGATCTAAAATCGAATACATTGAATATAATTTTAATAGTAATAGATCTAGTGAGGGTATTGTGACTTCGAGCGATCAAGTCATTAATAAGAGTACAAATTTTAGATATCTTGAGTCTATTGTTCAAAGTGATGGTGAAATAGATGGGGATATTATTAATAGAATTCAAGTTGGATGGATGGAGTGGAGGAATCCATTGGGCTTGCTATATGATAGAAAAGTACCACTCAAATTTAAGAAAAAATTCTTTAAGATGGTGGTAAGACCTGCTATGCTTTATGACACAAAATGTTGGTCATTTAAAGTGAAGCATAATATTAAGTTAAGTGTTGCAAAGATGAGGACGCTGAGGTGGATGAGTGGCTTTACTCTAAGAGACAAGATATGAAATGAGCATAGACGTGAAAATGTTGGAGTAGTTCCAATGGAAGATAACATTAGAGGGAGTCGCCCTAGATGATTTTGTCACATAATATGATGGCCTTCTGATGAGCAAATTAGGAGAGTAGATGTATTAGTTTTTTAGATTTAACCTATGTTAAAAAAGGTAGAGGTAGACCTAAAAAGACTTGGTTAAAAAATATTAAAAATAATCTTTCTTTATTAGATCTAAATAAGAATTTGCCTCTTAACAAGACAATGGAGAAAAAAAATTCATGTAACCGACCCCACATAGTAGGATAAAGGCTTGATGTTGTTGTTGTATGCAATCACCCAAATAAATTCTTAACTATCATGAGATTATGATTTTGCTCAGAATATTTTTTTTTACTATTTTTTAAAATAACTTTCTAATATAAAAACTTTTAATTCATTAATATTTTGTATCAAAAAGTTGCATTAAAAAACAATGAAAAAATCATCCCAAATAAGGCTTAAATATGCTAAATTATTAGAACTTCACCTATCATTGTACAACTTCAAATTAAGATATAATTAAAACTAAAATATACAATAGGTACACCAATCTTTTGTTAATACTGCATTAAAAAAATTATATATATATATATAGAGAGAGAGAGAGAGAGAGAGATTGGATTATTATAATTATTAAAGGAGAATAGCTCTTATTATTTTCTATTTTATGTCATCTATTCACAACTTGAAAACTTAGGACATTTAATTACATTTAAAGTAGACCATTATTTTTCAGTTCTCACAACGTCTGATGCGTTTTCGTCAAAAATTTATCGAAAAATGAAATTTTATGGCGGATTTCTATTGTTACCGATAACAGATCATTTTCCTGTAGTGTTTATTGCCTCTTAAAACAAAATTTTAGTACAAATATTAAAAATTTTGTACTAAAATTATGTTTTAAAAAGCAATACAAAAGTCATGCCAAACGAAATCTTAATCAACTAAAAAATATTTTAAATCTTTACATAAATATGTATTTGTTGAGCTAACCTTCAATAAGTTTTAGATTACTTTAATAAGGATATGTTAACGCAGGAGATGAGAGAGAAATTAATATATGAGCTCAATACATATTATCTTGTTAAAGATAGTAAATAATGGGAAAAAAAATTATTTGATGTTTCTGAAGTAATTTATATAGGATAGTTAAAAATCACTACATTTATTTTGAAAATAATAATATATGAATTTATTTTAATTTTCAGTAAATTTCAATCCAATCTTAATACATATTGAATCAATAATATTCAGGCACAATTATTTTTCCAAAAAAATAGTAACATAAGATTATAAAGCTTAAATGTTTTTTATGATTATTAAGCTATGTTCAGTGGCATTGTGCTGTAGATTTTTTTTTCTACAAAAAAAAAAAAGCTTTAAAAACTAATAAAAAAGCTGTCTCAAACGAAGCTTACGATATATTAGAGCTATAATGGAGCACAAATTGAGCAGTAACATTCAAAATTCTAGATAACATAACTGTTCAAACTCACTCCTTGTTTATGACTTTGGGAACCTTAATGTAGGGACTGTCATAGTTTGGCACTTCTGCCAACATTGCTTCCCTGCAAGAGCCAAATAGTCAAGTAAATGAATGCTCCATTTGAATGGAAAAACAATAATGCTTAAACAATATTAAAAAAAAAAAGATTGAATGATGTGCAATATCTCTTTATGAAGACCACTTGTTCATACAAGCAATTTTGTTAAAAGTTACAAAGCATAATTTTTAATCTAAGAACATCAATTTAATCATGGACCGACCTTCACGATAAGATCATTGTGGGGGATAGAAGGGCTCACGCCCAGAAAAATAATCAATATTTATAGGTTATTTCATTAAGGATGTTTTAGATAGTTTATTATATCAATGCAGATTTTCTTTCTTTTATAAAGAGAGATTATTACATGCGGACGCCGGATGCGTCCGGAGGCCAATCCGGACACACCACATCACCCAATGTACTGTGTATTAGGTGGCATGACACGTCTGGATTGGCCTCCAGATACGTCCGACATCCACGGGTAATAATTTTTCTTTTATAAAAGGGTTGTGAAATTTGCATCAGCAAGATATATATATATATATATACACACACACACATTGATCTTCTATTCTATTATAGATTTTATTATGATTTAATGTTGATGAATTACAACATTAATTCCTTTACTCTAATCCAATATGAAGTAATCATAAATTTTTGGAATGATGTTCACATATTCCCCAATAAGGTTTATACCTTTTCATATGCCAGATCAATCAAATCTAAGGGAAATTATTGAACAAATTAATATTGTTCTTGGACAAAGAAGGTTCTAATTATAGGGAGAAATAATCACCTATTTTGGAAAGTTTCTGGTGAGTCTTCTCTAAGGTCTGCATTTAGTTCAGTATCTGCAAGAAAACAAAGCAGTGGTTAGATCAAAAGAATGTAAACTAAAAGACATGAGAGGACAAGCCATCACCCACAGTAGAAGCACCCTCTTGGCAAAGGCAAGAGTAGAAGAAGTAATTGTCTGCCAGCCAATACAAGTAAAAAACAAGCAATCTTATAAAAGTAAAACAACAGAAGCACAATAAGCCAAGGAGACACACCCAAAGACATGAGAGGACTTGCATCTCCAACCATTTGTGGGAGCGAGTTGATCATAAAAAGGAGAATCAGGGACATGGCACACAAGAAGCCACAAGAAAAAGAATCATAGAAACCTCAAATCCAAACACAAAAGGTCACGCTCATAATGATAAAGAGGAGATAAGAAAGAAGGAATTTAAAATCCCAAATTCCATTTTGAGGGGGCAAGTAAAGAGGATGGTTGGCATTTTTTCAAGGAAGATGCTTGAATAAAGGATAAATTGCTTAAATCATAGAATAAAGATAGCTTTTTATCCTATTTTCTAGTTATTAGAATTATGATTTCATAATTAAAATTTAAATAAACAAATTTACTCCAATTACTCCCCCTCTTTCAATCTCTCCAAAATTAGTTATAGCCATCTTTTCTCTCTCTACTCTTCCATCTCCCCATCTCTTTAGTACTCTCCATTACTTTTTTCTCTCTCTTTAGACATGACTAACCTAAGGAGAGAAGGATTTAATTCAAATGCAAGAGTCTAAAAGGAAGGGAAAACAAATGCATGGGAAAAAAAGAAGAACAAAAGAAAATAGGGATGAATCCAAATAAGCGAAAAGAAGACCATTGAGCTTCTAAAGGAGTAAGACTCATCCTAAGGTTTAGTTTCCTGAGGTACAGGTTTCATAAAGCGGCTGCAAATCTTGTTGGTGGTATAAACAAGATTATAAGAGGTTAAGGGTATAGGTTTGTTCATAATGATGCGAGGATTTCAATTATATGGAAATGAACAAGCTGGTGTTTACTGTTGAGTAGTTATTGAAACTACAGGTACAGCTCAGAAGCACTTCAGTTCTAATAATAATAGAAATTTGATTGCTAAAATGAAACTCTATCAAAGTGCAAAATTTATCAAACCTAAATGTCATCTGCTTGTCTGAATAGATAACGAAGAATGTATTTGATGACATGGTTTATCTTTAACAATCAAATAAATGCTTAAATGGAATCTCTGAAGCAAGATAAACATATTGTCAACAAACACATTAAGTGGAAAGGTATTTAAAAAAGTTACAACTAAAAATGCAAAGATTAACTTATTGGTTAGCTTGGCCATGGAAAACAACATAATACCAAACAAAAATTTATTGCAGGACCTCCAACATAAATAAAGTTCAAGAAAGCAGATAGCAAATAATATAATCAGTCTGATCTGATCACACATACCGGCTCGAAATGAAGGTTGAACGGACTCGAGGTCAACAGCCTGAAGCTGCCCAAACCTATTAGAAAAGGACAGTACCTTGCATAATCATCTTGAATTACCAAAGAAACTCATTTATTTCAACAAAACGACTTCAAAGCAGCTGCTCAACAAAATTGAATTCTTCGACTCCAAAAAGGAATAATGGGTATAAAGTAAAAATAAACGTCAAATAGATGATATGCTGAGTTGTAAAAGAATAATCGAACATTAAGATAAATGGAGAAAGAAAAGAAGAAAAATATATTGACAAGCCACAAAGAAATAACCTAACAATAAAGGCTGGGGCAGGCGAACGTCACTTGGGAGTGGAAGAGAAAAGTACAAACAAAGCCATAACATGCCAAGAATTCTGCTTGGATAGTTGAAGGAGCCATTATTGTTGTTTAACACTTCCAAAATATGGTTCTTCCACTCAACGTAAAGATATAGCTAAATGTGGGGATCATTTTTATAACAAACAAACTTAGAGTTTGAAGTCTGAATAATCTACAAAGAATCTACTCTCATGTAAAAAAGCATGTAATTCTTTGTCCTCTGCAAGAACCTCATAACTTTCTCAGCAGTAGCCCAATGATCTTGCGCTAAATTTGGCTATTATCTTCCCAAAATACCAATAGAAAAAGCTATGTCAGATCTAGCACAAAGTTGAATATTCATCAAGCTTCCAACTGCATTTGCTCAAGGCACAGATTTCACGGACTTATTTTTCTTTTTCATTTCTTAGACATTGACTCAGACTCAAACTAAACTTGTCACTCTTTACAACAGGTGCATCTCCAAATTTGCAATTTTATACATTAAACCTAGCAAGGAGAAAACCAATATAATTTGAGAAAGTCCCAATAATCCCTAGGATCTATCATGATGTATCTGAATGCTAAGACGAAAAAACATTTCTTTGATACGCCAAATAAAAAATTCTAGAAAAAAATGTTGTGTTTCTTTAAGCAACTCTAAATCATTACTAGCAAGTACAATTTAATAAACATGAACTAAAGGAAAAATTACTCCACTGATCTTGATATATAACCATTGATCAACTTTATTTTCTTTAAAAAATAAAGTTTTTTTCATCAAAATTTATCTACCATTTAGGAGAAGCTTCCTTCAAAACGTATGCAAACTTCCTTAATTTAGGCGCCAAATTATCTTCTCCAATTTCTATAAAGTATAAACACTTCAATTTGTTGCATGTAAACTGATGCAGACAACTAGATAGAAAAAAATCAAAAGGGAGAACAGAAGGGCTAGTCAAACTTTTCTCAAATTCAACTTAAGCAGGCAAACACTACAGACCGACTTGAAACAAACAAAACTTAGACAAAAAACGAAACTAAAATAAAAATAAAATAAGCTACTCTCAGAATAACCAACTGGTGGTCACCTCACATGCAATGAAATAGTAGGTAAAATAAAAGAAGTGCTTAAGGACATGCAAACCAAGGGTCCACCACAGTTACTTTGGGCCAACGTCCACCACAATACTCCTCCGGCAAATGATACCAAACCGGCCAATAACACCTTCAAGAGCTTGAGAAGAAAGATACAAGTGGGGTGGAAACTTGTGGAGAGAAAAAGTAGGTAAGAAGTCCAAGACGAAATCAAAGAGAGAGGAAGAGAATTGGAAAAAGCTCGCAAGCTCTCCAATAAGAAACCCTCAGGTTTTGAGATATATTCACTCACCAAAAACAGCCTCTTCATGCTTCAAAACAACCCATATTTATAGGTGAAAAGAGGAAGCCAAACAACCCAAACAGCCTCTAGCCGAACCAACCAGAAAAAGGGAAATAAAAAGACAACAAGCAACGCCTGGAGCAGCACCTAAAGGGACCACGCGGGAATAGGAACAGCCAGCCGCGGGAACAGGTGCCAGGCAGAGAAATTGAAAGGCCAAATGAGAGGGGAAGAACCCGAACAACCCCAATTATGAGCTGAAAAAGGCAACTGAACTTCATAAGCATCATAATGAGCTGAATTTAGTAGTAGAACACAGCAGCTAACCAAAGGGACAGCATAACCCGAGACAACCAAACCCAAACCAAGGAACCAAATCGGCCCAAAAGCCAAGGCACCAAAGAAGCTAGCACACCCAAGGTAAAAAATGTTCAAAGCACAACCTACTCATTATCATCGGTTGACTTCCATCATAGGGTAGAAAATAAAAAACAAAAAATAAACATAGCATTCAAATTACAATAGTTCAATAAAAAACTCAAAAAAATTGAAATTTGCATGCATTATAAACATCTAAGTCACCATTCAATAAGTTGTTTAAACACCCAATTTATACAACTCTAAATCAAAATAAGTTATTAGTGTCATTAATGGTACTTGAAGAATTTCTTAATATTCTTCTTGTTAAAAAATGATACTATGCCTACATATATATATATATATATATACTAAAAAAGTGTCTCATAAAAGAAATAACTAACTAGCTTAATTCTTACCTAAACTTTAGCAAACAGAATCATAGTAGAATAATTTTTTTCTAAAAATTAGAAAATAGAATTATAGAAGAATAATTCTTTCTTAAAATTTAGGAAACAAAATCATAAGATCACAATCAATCTCTCATTTTATCTCTAAAAATATTTTCCTAAAATAAATTCCCCAACTTTGACTTTCTAATATTCAACATTCCCCCTCAAGCTGGAGAATATATATCATACAATCAAAGCTTGCAAATTAAGTCTTCAAAGTTAGGCCTAGGTAGAACTTTGGTGAGGATTTCTACAGTTTGTTGCTTAGTAGGGATGAATTTTAATTTAACAATCTCACTAATCACCTTCTTTGTGATGAAGTGTTTGCCAATTTCAACGTGCTTAAACTATCATGATGCACAGTATTCTTAGCTATAATGCTAGCTGCCTGATTATCACACATCCTCAGAATAAGAGATGAACTCATTTACCTCAGTTCACTAAGAACCCTTTTTATTCAATCCCCCCACAAATCCTTGTGCTAGTGCTCTATACTCAGCTTCTGCACTACTTCTAGTCACCACTGATTGCTCCTTACTATTGATTACTCAAGACAAAAGAATAGTACCTAGAAGTTAACTGTCTGCCAATGATGTTTCCTGGTCAATTGCATCTGAATAGCCAATTTGCATCTAAATACACTTCAGTGTCACGATTCTCTTCCTTTTTGAAGATTAGGCATTTCCCTAGTGGCATCTTCAAGTATTTACGAATCTTGTAAACAGCTTTCATGTGTTCTTCTATAGGATTGCACATGAATTTATATAGAACACTCACTGCAAAACTAATATTTGACGGAGCGTGTGAAAGATATATTAGAAGTCTAAGAAGTCTCTAATATCTCTCACTATCTATAGATGTACTTACTTTCTCGGTGCCAAATTTCTTCTGATTGGAGGAAATTTTGACAGATGAAGCTAACATGGAGATTGAAAATTATGGACTTTGGATGACATACAATTGATTAAATAGATAACTGTGAGAATGACTTCCCCCCAAGAATAATTTAGAACATTAGAGAAAAACATAAGACATCGGGCAACCTCCAAGAGATGTCTATTCTTACTTTTAGCCACCCCAATTTGTTAAGGGGTGCCAATACAAGAACTTATGTGAATAATCCCATAGTTCTAAAGTATTGAGACTACTAGTGAAATATTCCCTAGCATTGTCTGAATTAAATACCTTAATTGATTTTGAATCATAAGATTAAAGGTTTGCACAATTTTTTTGGTCTCAAGCTTTTCTTTCATAAGGAAAACCCAAGTTGCCATTGTATGATCATCAACAAATGTCATAAACCATCGAGTGTCAAAAACACTTTTTATCCTTGAGAGATCCCATACCTCACTATGGATCAAATGAATGACAGTTGAAGGTTTGTATGGAATTTGAGGATATACTTTTCAAATATGCTTTGCAATCTAACAAGTTTCACAATGAAAATATAATAGACTTTATTGATAAATAATTTAGGAAACAATTTTGCAAGATATACAAAACAAGAATGACCAAGACGGTAATGTAACAATCTAATTTCACTATTTTTAAGGAAATTGTAATTTGACACATAATTGAAAGATTCTAACAGACTCTGAGATTGGACATAACTTTCTTAAGAAAAACTTGGATTGAGGATCTGTTTACATGGGAGGAGATAAAGTCAAGAGCATAGTTCAGTACTGTCAATCATCTTCCCCGATTTCAAGTCCTAAAAGGCACACAACTTTGGATAAAATTTAAAGTCACGAGCCAATTTGCATATGGCCGGTTCGGCCCGCCTTAAAAATTGGCCCAGCATCAAACCGGTGTGAACCATTTCCAGTTTGAACAGTCGGTTCAACCGGACAACCATTAAACCGGTCTCGATTCAATTGATATCATATTTAAATAATTAATTAATTAATTTAATATAAAATATTTAATTACATATTAATTAATAAATTAATTTAAATGTAACATATTTAAATTTTATAAAAAACCTAAATTTATGTAATGATTATTTACCATTTAAGCATCAACTCAACATACTCACATAGTCCCACAACCCCATGTGAGCACTCAACACATGAAAAGAAAAAAAAGCTATATAAAAAAACAAAATAGCTCTCAAGTGAGGTGGGACTAAATAACTTGGTTGAAATTTTCTACTTTGAAACACATACATTAGATTATAATAAAAACATTTTTAAAATATTTTTTAATAATGAGAATAATATTTATTTTATTGGTTAATTAAATTTAATTGTTTATCTATTTCATTTTTTTATTTTTAAATAAAACATCATTAAAAATTTTTTTTTATCTATTTATTAATTATAAATAATCTAATATGAATGATTTATAAATATAAAATTATAATGTGAATTTAATATATAATTTATGGTAAAATTTATCTAAATATATAATATAAATTAATAATAATTTATATTAAAATTTACTTAAATTAGTAATAATTTATATTACATTTATAAGTTTATATATAAACTAAATTTATTTTAGCCCCAAATTTATATCAATATATATTTATTTCATTTTATCATTTTTATATTATTAATTTTTTATTTAAATAATTATAATATTTATTACATCATACGGTTCAACCCCGGTCAAATTGTTGAACCTTAAACCTCTCACTTTTTCGATTCGACCCCCAATCCAATTTTCACAATCTTGATCTCCACCATTATTGTTAGATGATCTAAAAATAAGGGCAGATGCATCCAACATTGATGCGGGTTGTTCCTTAAATCTCATCATCTTTTTCTTTCTACTTTCTTCACGCCTAAGCTTTGACAAAGCCTCCTTAAGATTGGTTAGTAGTCTAATGCCCATAATTTGACCTCGAACATTATCCAACTCCCTATTAAGTCCTAAGAAAAATTTGAACAACCTTTTTTGTTTCATAATCTGCTTGTATATTACTGCATCTTCTGGACATGACCATGGGTGAGTTTCGAATAAGTCAAGTTGTTTCCAATACTATGTGTAATACTAAGTAACAAACTGTTATCCTTGGCGGAAGTCATGAAATATTGATTCAACTTGAAAAAGCTCTGAAGTATTTTCAAAGTTAGAGTAAGTCTCTTTGGCTTCATCTCATATTTCTTTTGCAGTCCTAAACAACAAGAAATTTTCACCTGTCATTGTTTATAGAATTGATAAGCCATAACATGATCATATTCAATCTTCCACTTTCTGTAACCTAGATCCATAGTTTTTGGCATGGCCGATACTCCCGTGAGATACTTATTCTTTCTCTTACCACAAATGAACAACAACATAGATTGTGATCATTGTAAATAATTATGGTCATTTTAATGTGTGTCATGTGATGAGAATACGAGAAGAATCATTTTCACCATGGTTTGAAATTTCTGAACTGCTTCCTGATTTTGGTGCCATGATGCTAGATATTTGTGATGAGGCCTTTCCATATTGCAAAGAACAAGATGAGGAAGAAGAACGAAAAAGGTTGCTAGAAATATAGAAGAAGGCCAAAACGAACACAAACCAGAGAGAATTAGGCGTGCAAACGAGTCAAACCGACTCGTGAGCCTGATCGAGCTTGACTTGACAACAAGCTCATGAGCCGAGCTTGCCGAGTTTTGAGCTCGAGCTCGAGCAAGTTTACGAGCTCGGACAATCGAGCTCGAGTTTGATTAAGTCGCTGCTCGACTTGTAGACTCGTCAAGTGGATCAAGTGCGGACGCCGAAGGAGGAAGGAGGAAGGTGGAATCGAGGAAGGCTTAAGTGGAAGCGTCGACCTGAAATCAGAAGTGAATTATGGGTGAGAAATTAGAAACACGCTTGGATGCTAAAGCAGAAGCGCATATGCAAAATCGCAAACACTGAAGCGGAAACTTGGACTGGAAGCTTCGTGAGTTGCCTCGCAAGCCCGCATCCATTGTCACGAGCCAAGCTAGAGCAGGCCATTTGAGCTCGAGTCGAGCTCGCGATTTAACTAACAAGTCGAGCTTGAGTTAAGCATGATTCAAGCTCAACTCGACTCGTTTGCACCCCTAGAGAGAATCGGTAAGAGAGAATTGGCCTGAGAAACAAAAAGATGGCTAGAAAGAATATGCTAGAGAGAGGTGACCTGAAGGGATTATGATGTGAAACATAATTGCATGGATGAGTTGCTTAAAGGAAATTTGCACGCTTAATATTCCAAAGGGAAAGACAAATACGGAGCTCCAGTATAGTCACTTTGGTGTTGGGGAAGAAGTGGACAGCAGTTGGAGTCTTTCGGATGAAAGATACGGGGTTGGGAAGCCTGCAGAAATCAGCAGACAGTAGTCCAGTTTCCTTGGACAGCAGTTTTTGACCTTGGAAACTCCTCAGGACAGCAAGGGTTGGGCCTAAACAGTTGGACAGCAGGTTGTGAGAGAGCAGCCCACAGTTTGGAGATTTTAGGCGGCCGGAATCCATATTTTCCTTGGCTGGAATTCTGAGACAGCAGGGAAAAACTGGACCTTTTGACAAATGGATGTTCCGTGGAGGAAGGGAAGAGATAGGGGAAGCCGGCGGCGAGTCCAAGGCAGGAAGGAGGGATTAATTGATTCTTAGGTGGAGAGTGGAGAGAGAAAAAATTTGAATTTGATTTCAAATTCAAATGGGAGTTGGGCTTAAGAGAGAAATCTAAGGTGGAGCCCAATCATGGGGCCAGCGACATTAAGAGAGGGAGGAGGATTTTGTGGAAGGATTTAAGAGCTTCCAAAATAACTCAGTAGAATTAGAAAAGCTATCATGAAATCCAATTTAATTTGAATTTCAAATAGACTTGAATTTATGCACTTTCCTAATTAAGATTTGCAAATAAGGAAAGTTTTTGAAATTTGAATTTCAAATTTCATATTGAGGTAATTACTTTCTTTTTCTCTTGGAGTTAATTTAAGAAGGGAGATATGATAATTGAAATCAACATAATGGAATGGGGGAAAGAGGGAGGTGATTAAGGAGTCTTAATTGGGAGCATTTAATGACAAAGGAGAGAGAGAGGGGTTAGGCATTAAGGAGGTGGGCCCAAGCAATTAAGGTGATTGGTGACATAAATCTGAAAATTAATTTCAGATTTATATTGATTGAGAACCTCTCCTAAATTAGAGGGGAATCATTTAAGAGAGGATTTAAATTCAAATCTTTGAATTTTGAATTTTAAATCTCCTCCTAAATTGATGGGCTAAATTAGGAAAGATTTTATAATGGAATTGAATTTAGATTTTGGGAGCTATGGAGAGAAAGGGGCCGGTGATTGTGGTGTGGTGCCTAGGGGACGGCGGGTGGTGGGAAAGTTTGGGTGCCGGCGGGGGTGGGGAATTTGGGGAGGTGGAGCCGGCGGGTGTAGGGAGATGGGGAAGGGGAAAACAAATGCCAGGAGAAATAAGAGAAAAAATTGGAAAATCTAGGGAGCTACAAACGTCAAGTATTTCCTCCTCAAAAACTCACAAAGAGATCTTGGGAATCTCGAAACTCACAAAGAGATCACTTCCTCCTCAAGAACTCACTAAGAGATCTTGGGAATCTCGGAACTCACTAAGAGATGTTGGGAATCTTTTAGTTCCTGAATTTGTTTAATAATGTTTAAGTTATTGTCTCAAAATAGGTTTTTTCCTCTTCTGTACAGCAGAGGAGAGATGTCTATGGAGCCTGGGAACAATATCTTGGATTGGAGCATTCTGACACCACACCTAAAAGGGCTTATACGGCTAATCAGGTACAAAACTAAATCTACATTCTCTCTCCAAGAAATAGGACATTGCCCAGCCTGTCCGTTTATGTCCTGATCATTCTCTTAAAGGGGTATCATTACAAATATTAAATCTGAGAGGGCTGCACTAAACAAGAAATAAGTAAATTTTTATCATAATTATCAATATTTTTTTATTACAAAGGGAGCATGCGCCTCGCTCCTAGTATCTCCATCACCAGAATTTTTATTTTGTGCGGAGTCCGGACAGTCCGGAGACCAATAAAAATGTGTCACGACACCTTAAAAATATACCGCGCTCGCGCGGAACCGGACGGTTCTCGTCTGGTGTCCGCACAGAATAATAGTTCCCAGCACCGTTATCTTGACAGATTTTGGCTTCATGGTTTTCATATTTTGCAGAGTCGTCACGCCTACGAAAAACCTGTGAAAATCTACAACTAATGAATGTCATCATTCTTTGTCGTGTGAGTTCCTGACATGGAGAAAACGCCTCGACATCCTGTGTGGCATAAGAGGCCCGTGACATTTAACCATGGAATCTGAGTTGCCTATGATGAACCCAAAAAAAAAAATGGAACTTCCACTCATGTTTGGCAATTGAGTCTGGTTTTGCCGGCTGTGGAAGCTCAACCTCAGACTATCTGCTCCTGTTTATTCCCGTAGCACTCTAGTTGAGTCCGTCAATACAGTTTTAAGGTCACATCGTCTCAATCAGTGTAATTCTAGTGCGCACAAGTAGAAGAAGATTTTGACTTAGATGTATACAGAATATATATAGTTGGTTTCTCTCGCTCGTTTGATTGTTTTGATTTATTCTCTCACTGCTATATGGGGATATCGATCATATGCTACTTTTGCTTCTGGGAGAAAGATGGTGGGCTGTATAATTTGGTGATTGGGTTGTCACTGCTTTGATTTGTAGTAAACTGCGTATGTAAAGAAACGAGCTTCCACCTCTTTTAGACTCCTCTCTCCTATCCTACTTTCTTAATTTATGCACCTGTTCTTTTTCCATTGTTTGGGTAACACTGGAAGGTCATCATGAAAACTTCTATACTGATTAATTCTGCACTGAAGAAGTCACTTTATTATTATATATATGTAATAATTTGTTATATGATACACTATGTTATTTATTTAAATATATATTATTTAAGTAGATATAATAAATTATGTATTAATTATTATTTGTTTATAGTTTATTGTATATTGTATTACCTTTTATTATGAATAATGTTATTTGTATTTAAATGTAAAAGTCTGCTTGCTTGCATATATAGAAGTGATTTTTCAAAGTGATTTGTGGAGAAATGTGAGCTTGTGGGGGAAAAAAGGTTAAATGTTAAATTAGCCTTTTATATATTCTTTTGAGGTTTTAGGGGTAATGCATTGCTCCTTTTGCTTTTTCAGAATTTCTCAGAATTTTAATTTCTGATATAGAGTTTATGACCTTACAGATTTGTAAATAGTTGGGTTGTTTTTTATGATTCACAATTTTAAATTTTAGTTTGGGCGGATTATGTAAAAATAACTAAACTGAAATTCGATTGAAATCATTGACCCAATGTGTAATTTATGTTGCGATTCTATCTGTTTAAGGCAGAAGGAATTTTAATTTTTTTTTGTTAGGAGAAATGTTACATTTGTCTGATTTGGTTAACTACTGATTTTAATGAGGTTTTTTCAATTTGAAATAGCTATTGATACATTGATAGCAACTTTTAAAATAGTTAATTTCACATAATAATTTTACAAATAGAGAATTTTGTTTTTATTGGAGCATTATTAAAATTGAAGTTAGAGAGGTTTTAAAGAAAATGAAGTGTGTGAAAATTGTTGGATCAAATGATACTCCAACAGAGGTCGAAATATGTAAGAGATGAAAGAATTTTTTGGCTTATTAAAAATTTTAATATTATTTTGAAGAATAAAAAATGCTAGCTATGTGAAGAATAAGTGTTGTTTTTTATGTTCAAGAAGATTTATTATGAAAATTATAAATGAATTAAGTTGATGTGTCATATTTTAAAAATATAGGAGAGAGTTATACATCATAAGTTATGACATGATATTACTATTTCTCAAAATCAATTTGAATTCATACCATGTAAGTCATATATTTATTGAGAGGTTTGATGGAGAAGTATAAAGAGAAAAAGGAAGATCTTCATATGATATTTATTGATTTAGAGAAAACACATGATAAAGTCATACGAGAAGTGCTATGGAGAGTTTTAAAAAAGAAAGTGATTAATAATGCTTATATTCAAGTCATTAGGGATATATATGTTAGAGCTATTACTTGTGTTACACAAGATGATTTGACCAAGTATATTCCAATTTCAGTTGGAATATATTAAGGATCAACCTTAAGCCCATATCTTTTTGCTTTAGTCATGAATTTTTTATTAGAGATTTGCAAGAGCATGTTCCCTAGCGTATGCTTTTTGCTGACTATATTCTTCTTGTTGATAAGACTAAAGAGCGAGTTAAAGGTAAATTTGAATTATGGAGATCGACCTTAGAGTCTAATGGTTTTCATTTGAGTGGATCTAAAATCGAATACATTGAATATAATTTTAATAGTAATAGATCTAGTGAGGGTATTGTGACTTCGTGCGATCAAGTCATTAAAAAGAGTACACATTTTAGATATATTGGGTCTATTGTTCAGAGTGATGGTGAAATAGATGAGGATATTATTAATATAATTTATGTTGGATGGATGGAGTGGAGGAATCCATCGGGCTTGCTGTATGATAGAAAACTACAACTCAAACTTAAGGAAAAATTATGTGAGATGGTGGTAAGACCTGCTATGCTTTATGACACAAAATGTTGGCCATTAAAAGTGAAGCATAATATTAAGTTAAGTGTTGCAGAGTTGAGGATGCTGAGGTGGATGAGTGGCTTTACTCTAAGAGACAAGATACGAAATGAGCATAGACGTAAAAAGGTTGGAGTAGCTCCAGTGGCAGATAAGATTAGAGAGAGTCGCCTTAGATGGTTTTGTCACCTAATATGATGGCCTTCTGATGAGCTGATTAGGAGAATAGATGTATTAGTTTATTAGATTTAACCTAAGTTAAAAAAGGTAGAGGTAGACCTAAAAAGTCTTGATTTGAAATATTAGAAATGATCTTTCTTTATTAGATCAAGAAGAATTTGACTCTTAATCAGACAATGGAGAAAAAAATTCATGTAACTGACCCCACATAGTGGGATAAAAGCTTGATGTTGTTGTTGTATGCAATCACCCAAATAAATTCTTAACTATCATGAGATTATGATTTTGCTCAGAATATTTTTTTTTACTATTTTTTAAAATAACTTTCTAATTTAAATACTTTTAATTTATTAATATTTTGTATTAAAAAGTTGCATTAAAAAGCAATGAAAAAATCATCCTAAATAAGACTTAAATATGCTAAATTATTAGAACTTCACCTATCATTGTAAAACTTCAAATTAAGATATAATTAAAACTAGAATATACAATAGGTACACCAATCTTTTGTTAATACTGCATTAGAAAAAATAATAAATAATATATATATATATATATATATATATATATATATATATATATATATATAGAGAGAGAGAGAGAGAGAGAGAGAGAGAAATTGGATTATTATAATTATTAAAGGAGAATAGCTCTTATTCTTTTCTATTTTATGCCATCTATTCACAACTTGAAAACTTAGGACATTTAATTACATTTAAAGTAGACCATTCTTTTTCAGTTCTCACAATGTCGGATGCGTTTTCATCGGGAATTCATCAAAAAATGAAATTTTCTGGTGGATTTCTATTGTTATCGACAGATTTGATCCATCGATAACAGATCATTTTCCTATAGTGTTTATTGTCTTTTAAAATAGAATTTTAGTACAAAAACTAAAAAATTTGTACTAAAATTATGTTTTAAAAAGCAATACAAAAGTCGTGTCAAACGAAATCTTAATCAACTAAAAAATATTTTAAATCTTTACATTCAAAGAAATAAATATGTATTTGTTGACCTAACCTTCAATAAGTTTTAGATGACTTTAATAAGGAGGTATGTTAATGCAGGAGAAGAGAGAAATTAATAGATGAGCTCAATACATATTATCTTGTTAAAGATAGTAAATAATGGGAAAAAAAATTATTTGATGTTTCTGAAGTAATTTATATAGGATAGTTAGAAATCACTATATTTATTTTGAAATTAATAATATATGAAATAATTTTTAACTTTCAGTAAATTTCAATCCAGTCTTAATACATATTGAATCAATAATATTCAGGCACAATTATTTTTCCAAAAAAATAGTAACATAAAATTACAAAGCTTAAATGTTTTTTATGATTATTAAGCTATGTTCAGTGGCATTGTGCTGTAGTTTTTTTTTTCTACAAAAAAAAAAAAAGCTTTAAAAACTAATAAAAAAGCTGTCTCAAACGAAGCTTACGATATATTAGAGATATAATGGAGCACAAATTGAGCAGTAACATTCAAAATTCTAGATAACATAACTGTTCAAACTCACTCCTTGTTTATGACTTTGGGAACCTTAATGTAGGGGCTGTCATAGGTTGGCACTTCTGCCAACATTGCTTCCCTGCAAGAGCCAAATAGTCAAAGTAAATGAATGCTCCATTTGAATGGAAAAACAATAATGCTTAAACAATATTAAAAAAAAAAAAAGAGATTGAATGATGTGCAATATTCTCTTTATGAAGAGCACTTGTTCATACAAGCAATTTTGTTAAAAGTTGCAAAGCCTAATTTTTAATCTAAGAACATCAATTTAATCATGGACCGACCTTCACGATAAGATCATTGTGGGGGATAGAAGGGCTCACGCGCAGAAAAATAATCAATATTTATAGGTTATTTCATTAAGGATGTTTTAGATAGTTTATTATATCAATGCAGATTTTCTTTCTTTTATAAAGAGAGATTATTACATGCGGACGCCGGATGCGTCAGGAGGCCAATCCGGACACACCACATCACCCAATGTACTGTGTATTAGGTGACATGACACGTCTGGATTGGCCTCCAGATACGTCCATCCACGGGTAATAATTTTTCTTTTATAAAAGGGTTGTGAAATTTGCATCAGCAAGATATATATATATATATATATACACACACACACACACATTGATCTTCTATTTTATTATAGATTTTATTATGATTTAATGTTGAAGAATTACAACATTAATTCCTTTACTCTAATCCAATATGAAGTAATCATAAATTTTTGGAATGATGTTCGCAATTCCCCAATAAGGTTTATACCTTTTCATATGCCAGATCAATCAAATCTAAGGGAAATTATTGAACAAATTAATATTGTTCTTGGACAAAGAAGGTTCTAATTATAGGGAGAAATAATCACCTATTTTGGAAAGTTTCTGGTGAGTCTTCTCTAAGGTCTGCATTTAGTTCAGTATCTGCAAGAAAACAAAGCAGTGGTTAGATCAAAAGAATGTAAACTAAAAGACATGAGAGGACAAGCCATCACCCACAGTAGAAGCACCCTCTTGGCAAAGGCAAGAGTAGAAGAAGTAATTGTCTGCCAGCCAATACAAGTAAAAAACAAGCAATCTTATAAAAGTAAAACAACAGAAGCACAATAAGCCAAGGAGACACACCAAAGACATGAGAGGACTTGCATCTCCAACCATTTGTGGGAGCGAGTTGATCATAAAAAGGAGAATCAGGGACATGGCACACAAGAAGCCACAAGAAAAAGAATCATAGAAACCTCAAATCCAAACACAAAAGGTCACGCTCATAATGATAAAGAGGAGATAAGAAAGAAGGAATTTAAAATCCCAAATTCCATTTTGAGGGGGCAAGTAAAGAGGATGGTTGGCATTTTTTCAAGGAAGATGCTTGAATAAAGGATAAATTGCTTAAATCATAGAATAAAGATAGCTTTTTATCCTATTTTCTAGTTATTAGAATTATGATTTCATAATTAAAATTTATAGATCATTATTCTATGAATTTATTCATTAAATTATTTAAGAAATTTAAATAAACAAATTTACTCCAATTACTCCCCCTCTTTCAATCTCTCCAAAATTAGTTATAGCCATCTTTTCTCTCTCTACTCTTCCATCTCCCCATCTCTTTAGTACTCTCCATTACTTTTTTCTCTCTCTTTAGACATGACTAACCTAAGGAGAGAAGGATTTAATTCAAATGCAAGAGTCTAAAAGGAAGGGAAAACAAATGCATGGGAAAAAAAGAAGAACAAAAGAAAATAGGGATGAATCCAAATAAGCGAAAAGAAGACCATTGAGCTTCTAAAGGAGTAAGACTCATCCTAAGGTTTAGTTTCCTGAGGTACAGGTTTCATAAAGCGGCTGCAAATCTTGTTGGTGGTATAAAACAAGATTATAAGAGGTTAAGGGTATAGGTTTGTTCATAATGAATGATGCGAGGATTTCAATTATATGGAAATGAACAAGCTGGTGTTTACTGTTGAGTAGTTATTGAAACTACAGGTACAGCTCAGAAGCACTTCAGTTCTAATAATAATAGAAATTTGATTGCTAAAATGAAACTCTATCAAAGTGCAAAATTTATCAAACCTAAATGTCATCTGCTTGTCTGAATAGATAACGAAGAATGTATTTGATGACATGGTTTATCTTTAACAATCAAATAAATGCTTAAATGGAATCTCTGAAGCAAGATAAACATATTGTCAACAAACACATTAAGTGGAAAGGTATTTAAAAAAGTTACTACTAAAAATGCAAAGATTAACTTATTGGTTAGCTTGGCCATGGAAAACAACATAATACCAAACAAAAATTTATTGCAGGACCTCCAACATAAATAAAGTTCAAGAAAGCAGATAGCAAATAATATAATCAGTCTGATCTGATCACACATACCGGCTCGAAATGAAGGTTGAACGGACTCGAGGTCAACAGCCTGAAGCTGCCCAAACCTATTAGAAAAGGACAGTACCTTGCATAATCATCTTGAATTACCAAAGAAACTCATTTATTTCAACAAAATGACTTCAAAGCAGCTTCTCAACAAAATTGAATTCTTCGACTCCAAAAAGGAATAATGGGTATAAAGTAAAAATAGACGTCAAATTGATGATATGCTGAGTTGTAAAAGAATAATCGAACATTAAGATAAATGGAGAAAGAAAAGAAGAAAAATATATTGACAAGCCACAAAGAAATAACCTAACAATAAAGGCTGGGGCAGGCGAACGTCACTTGGGAGTGGAAGAGAAAAGTACAAACAAAGCCATAACATGCCAAGAATTCTGCTTGGATAGTTGAAGGAGCCATTATTGTTGTTTAACACTTCCAAAATATGGTTCTTCCACTCAACATAAAGATATAGCTAAATGTGGGGATCATTTTTATAACAAACAAACTTAGAGTTTGAAGTCTGAATAATCTACAAAGAATCTACTCTCATGTAAAAAAGCATGTAATTCTTTGTCCTCTGCAAGAACCTCATAACTTTCTCAGCAGTAGCCCAATGATCTTGCGCTAAATTTGGCTATTATCTTCCCAAAATACCAATAGAAAAAGCTATGTCAGATCTAGCACAAAGTTGAATATTCATCAAGCTTCCAACTGCATTTGCTCAAGGCACAGATTTCACGGACTTATTTTTCTTTTTCATTTCTGAGACATTGACTCAGACTCAAACTAAACTTGTCACTCTTTACAACAGGTGCATCTCCAAATTTGCAATTTTATACATTAAACCTAGCAAGGAGAAAACCAATATAATTTGAGAAAGTCCCAATAATCCCTAGGATCTATCATGATGTATCTGAATGCTAAGACGAAAAAACATTTCTTTGATATGCCAAATAAAAAATTCTAGAAAAAAATGTTGTGTTTCTTTAAGCAACTCTAAATCATTACTAGCAAGTACAATTTAATAAACATGAACTAAAGGAAAAATTACTCCACTGATCTTGATATATAACCATTGATCAACTTTATTTTCTTTAAAAAATAAAGTTTTTTTCATCAAAATTTATCTACCATTTAGGAGAAGCTTCCTTCAAAACGTATGCAAACTTCCTTAATTTAGGCGCCAAATTATCTTCTCCAATTTCTATAAAGTATAAACACTTCAATTTGTTGCATGTAAACTGATGCAGACAACTAGATAGAAAAAATCAAAAGGGAGAACACAAGGGCTAGTCAAACTTTTCTCAAATTCAACTTAAGCAGGCAAACACTACAGACCGACTTGAAACAAACAAAACTTAGACAAAAAACGAAACTAAAATAAAAATAAAATAAGCTACTCTCAGAATAACCAACTGGTGGTCACCTCACATGCAATGAAATAGTAGGTAAAATAAAAGAAGTGCTTAAGGACATGCAAACCAAGGGTCCACCACAGTTACTTTGGGCCAACGTCCACCACAATACTCCTCCGGCAAATGATACCAAACCGGCCAATAACACCTTCAAGAGCTTGAGAAGAAAGATACAAGTGGGGTGGAAACTTGTGGAGAGAAAAAGTAGGTAAGAAGTCCAAGACGAAATCAAAGAGAGAGGAAGAGAATTGGAAAAAGCTCGCAAGCTCTCCAATAAGAAACCCTCAGGTTTTGAGATATATTCACTCACCAAAAACAGCCTCTTCATGCTTCAAAACAACCCATATTTATAGGTGAAAAGAGGAAGCCAAACAACCCAAACAGCCTCTAGCCGAACCAACCAGAAAAAGGAAAATAAAAAGACAACAGGCAACGCCTGGAGCAGCACCTAAAGGGACCACGCGGGAATAGGAACAGCCAGCCGCGGGAACAGGTGCCAGGCAGAGAAATTGAAAGGCCAAACGAGAGGGGAAGAACCCGAACAACCCCAATTATGAGCTGAAAAAGGCAACTGAACTTCATAAGCATCATAATGAGCTGAATTTAGTAGTAGAACACAGCAGCTAACCAAAGGGACAGCATAACCCGAGACAACCAAGCCCAAACCAAGGAACCAAATCGGCCCAAAAGCCAAGGCACCAAAGAAGCTAGCACACCCAAGGTAAAAAATGTTCAAAGCACAACCTACTCATTATCATCGGTTGACTTCCATCATAGGGTAGAAAATAAAAAACAAAAAAATAAACATAGCATTCAAATTACAATAGTTCAATAAAAAACTCAAAAAAATTGAAATTTGCATGCATCATAAACATCTAAGTCACCATTCAATAAGTTGTTTAAACACCCAATTTATACAACTCTAAATCAAAATAAGTTATTAGTGTCATTAATGGTACTTGAAGAATTTCTTAATATTCTTCTTGTTAAAAAATGATACTATGCCTACATATATATATATATATATATATATATACTAAAAAAGTGTCTCATAAAAGAAATAACTAACTAGCTTAATTCTTACCTAAACTTTAGCAAACAGAATCATAGTAGAATAATTTTTTTCTAAAAATTAGAAAATAGAATTATAGAAGAATAATTCTTTCTTAAAATTTAGGAAACAAAATCATAAGATCACAATCAATCTCTCATTTTATCTCTAAAAATATTTTCCTAAAATAAATTCCCCAACTTTGACTTTCTAATATTCAACATTCCCCCTCAAGCTGGAGAATATATATCATACAATCAAAGCTTGCAAATTAAGTCTTCAAAGTTAGGCCTAGGTAGAACTTTGGTGAGGATTTCTACAGTTTGTTGCTTAGTAGGGATGAATTTTAATTTAACAATCTCACTAATCATCTTCTTTGTGATGAAGTGTTTGCCAATTTCAACGTGCTTAAACTATCATGATGCACAGTATTCTTAGCTATAATGCTAGCTGCCTAATTATCACACATCCTCAGAATAAGAGATGAACTCATTTACCTCAGTTCACTAAGAACCCTTTTTATTCAATCCCCCCACAAATCCTTGTGCTAGTGCTCTATACTCAGCTTCTGCACTACTTCTAGTCACCACTGATTGCTCCTTACTATTGATTACTCAAGACAAAAGAATAGTACCTAGAAGTTAACTGTCTGCCAATGATGTTTCCTGGTCAATTGCATCTGAATAGCCAATTTGCATCTAAATACACTTCAGTGTCACGATTCTCTTCCTTTTTGAAGATTAGGCATTTCCCTAGTGGCATCTTCAAGTATTTACGAATCTTGTAAACAGCTTTCATGTGTTCTTCCATAGGATTGCACATGAATTTATATAGAACACTCACTGCAAAAAACTAATATTTGACGGAGCGTGTGAAAGATATATTAGAAGTCTAAGAAGTCTCTAATATCTCTCACTATCTATAGATGTACTTACTTTCTCGGTGCCAAATTTCTTCTGATTGGAGGAAATTTTGACAGATGAAGCTAACATGGAGATTGAAAATTATGGACTTTGGATGACATACAATTGATTAAATAGATAACTGTGAGAATGACTTCCCCCCAAGAATAATTTAGAACATTAGAGAAAAACATAAGACATCGGGCAACCTCCAAGAGATGTCTATTCTTACTTTTAGCCACCCCAATTTGTTGAGGGGTGCCAATACAAGAACTTATGTGAATAATCCCATAGTTCTAAAGGTAAGTATTGAGACTACTAGTGAAATATTCCCTAGCATTGTCTGAATTAAATACCTTAATTGATTTTGAATCATAAGATTAAAGGTTTGCACAATTTTTTTGGTCTCAAGCTTTTCTTTCATAAGGAAAACCCAAGTTGCCATTGTATGATCATCAACAAATGTCATAAACCATCGAGTGTCAAAAACAATTTTTATCCTTGAGAGATCCCATACCTCACTATGGATCAAATGAATGACAGTTGAAGGTTTGTATGGAATTTGAGGATATACTTTTCAAATATGCTTTGCAATCTGACAAGTTTCACAATGAAAATATAATAGACTTTATTGATAAATAATTTAGGAAACAATTTTGCAAGATATACAAAACAAGAATGACCAAGACGGTAATGTAACAATCTAATTTCACTATTTTTAAGGAGATTGTAATTTGACACATAATTGAAAGATTCTAACAGACTCTGAGATTGGACATAACTTTCTTAAGAATCATTTTCACCATGGTTTGAAATTTCTGAACTGCTTCCTGATTTTGGTGCCATGATGCTAGATATTTGTGATGAGGCCTTTCCATATTGCAAAGAACAAGATGAGGAAGAAGAACGAAAAAGGTTGCTAGAAATATAGAAGAGGCCAAAACGAACACAAACCAGAGAGAATTAGGCGTGCAAACGAGCCAAACCGACTCGTGAGCCTGATCGAGCTTGACTTGACAACAAGCTCATGAGCCGAGCTTTGAGCTCGAGCTCGAGCAAGTTTACGAGCTCGGACAATCGAGCTCGAGTTTGATTAAGTCGCTGCTCGACTTGTAGACTCGTCAAGTGGATCAAGTGCGGACGCCGAAGGAGGAAGGAGGAAGGTGGAATCGAGGAAGGCTTAAGTGGAAGCGTCGACCTGAAATCAGAAGTGAATTACGGGTGAGAAATTAGAAACACGCTTGGATGCTAAAGCAGAAGCGCATATGCAAAATCGCGAACACTGAAGCTGAAACTTGGACCGGAAGCTTCGTGAGTTGCCTCGCAAGCCCGCATCCATTGTCACGAGCCAAGCTAGAGCAGGCCATTTGAGCTCGAGTCGAGCTCGCGATTTAACTAACAAGTCGAGCTCGAGTTAAGCATGATTCAAGCTCAACTCGACTCGTTTGCACCCCTAGAGAGAATCGGTAAGAGAGAATTGGCCTGAGAAACAAAAAGATGGCTAGAAAGAATATGCTAGAGAGAGGTGACCTGAAGGGATTATGATGTGAAACATAATTGCATGGATGAGTTGCTTAAAGGAAATTTGCACGCTTAATATTCCAAAGGGAAAGACAAATACGGAGCTCCAGCATAGTCACTTTGGTGTTGGGGAAGAAGTGGACAGCAGTTGGAGTCTTTCGGATGAAAGATACGGGGTTGGGAAGCCTGCAGAAATCAGCAGACAGCAGTCCAGTTTCCTTGGACAGCAGTTTTTGACCTTGGAAACTCCTCAGGACAGCAAGGGTTGGGCCTAAACAGTTGGACAGCAGGTTGTGAGAGAGCAGCCCACAGTTTGGAGATTTTAGGCGGCCGGAATCCATATTTTCCTTGGCTGGAATTCTGAGACAGCAGGGAAAAACTGGACCTTTTGACAAATGGATGTTCCGTGGAGGAAGGGAAGAGATAGGGGAAGCGGGCGGCGAGTCCAAGGCAGGAAGGAGGGATTAATTGATTCTTAGGTGGAGAGTGGAGAGAGAAAGAATTTGAATTTGATTTCAAATTCAAATGGGAGTTGGGCTTAAGAGAGAAATCTAAGGTGGAGCCCAATCATGGGGCCAGCGACATTAAGAGAGGGAGGAGGATTTTGTGGAAGGATTTAAGAGCTTCCAAAATAACTCAGTAGAATTAGAAAAGCTATCATGAAATCCAATTTAATTTGAATTTCAAATAGACTTGAATTTATGCACTTTCCTAATTAAGATTTGCAAATAAGGAAAGTTTTTGAAATTTGAATTTCAAATTTCATATTGAGGTAATTACTTTCTTTTTCTCTTGGAGTTAATTTAAGAAGGGAGTTATGATAATTGAAATCAACATAATGGAATGGGGGAAAGAGGGAGGTGATTAAGGAGTCTTAATTGGGAGCATTTAATGACAAAGGAGAGAGAGAGGGGTTAGGCATTAAGGAGGTGGGCCCAAGCAATTAAGGTGATTGGTGACATAAATCTGAAAATTAATTTCAGATTTATATTGATTGAGAACCTCTCCTAAATTAGAGGGGAATCATTTAAGAGAGGATTTAAATTCAAATCTTTGAATTTTGAATTTTAAATCTCCTCCTAAATTGATGGGCTAAATTAGGAAAGATTTTATAATGGAATTGAATTTAGATTTTGGGAGCTATGGAGAGAAAGGGGCCGGTGATTGTGGTGGTGCCTAGGGGACGGCGGGTGGGAAAGTTTGGGTGCCGGCGGGTGGGGAATTTGGGGAGGTGGAGCCGGCGGGTGTAGGGAGATGGGGAAGGGGAAAACAAATGCCAGGAGAAATAAGAGAAAAAATTGAAAAATCTAGGGAGCTACAAACGTCAAGTATTTCCTCCTCAAAAACTCACAAAGAGATCTTGGGAATCTCGAAACTCACAAAGAGATCACTTCCTCCTCAAGAACTCACTAAGAGATCTTGGGAATCTCGGAACTCACAAAGAGATCCTTCTCCTCTCATGAACTCACTAAGAGATCACACAAGTAGAATAAACTTTTCCTTCAATAATTCATCATCCCATTATATAAGAAAGGGCCTCTATATATAGGCCTAAGAAACTAAAACAAGACACATATGCCCCTATAGCTTACATAGGACGATCCTCTTAAGTGTGGGTAAAAACGGAAAATTTATAATAAAAATTTAAAAATTACAAATAAAATATAAGATAACGTGGGGACGATGACAGCCGTTGATCTTCAACTCCTCGGATATACATGGATGATTGGATGTCCGCATCAGATTAAGGTTGAGAGAACTCTCTGATACTATGAAGTATTTCTTAATTTGTTATTCTTCTTGTTATAAAATGTCTAATAAAGAAAATAACTAACCTAATTTTTTCCTAAAATTTTAGAAAGATAATCATAGGAGAATAATTTTTCATGAAAATTAGGAAATAGAATCATAGGAAAATAATTATTTCCAAAAATTTGGGAAACAAAATCATAGGAGAAGAACACAATCGATCTTTGCTTTTATTCCTAAAATAAATATCCTAACTTTGACTTTCAAATATTTAAAATAAAGAACTAAGGAAAAAATGAACTCCACTGATCTTGAGATATAACCATTGATCAACTTTATGTTCCTTCAAAATAAAGTTTTTTTTCATCAAATTTTATCTACTAGAAGCTTTGCTTCAAAATGCATGAAAACCTCCTTAATTTAGGCGCCAAATTTTCTTCTCAAATTTCTATAAACTCTTCAATTCGTTGCACGTAAACTTCATCAAAGCCACTGTTCAATAACTTGTTTGAAATCCAATTTATACCACTCTACAAAATAAGTTATTAGTGTTGTTAATGGTACTTAAAGAGTTTTTTGAAGAGATGGCTGAAATTTTTTGCTTGAATTATAATTTCCTTAGAGTGAATCCTTCCGTAATCAATCTCGCGTGAAAGCATTCAGCCTTTCTCTACTAATCTTTCTTAGTCTTAAGGATCCATTTACATCCAACAGCCTTAAAACCTTCACGAAGTTCAGTAAGTTTCCATTCACCATTCTCAGATCTATAAATCAATTCATCCTTCATAGCACTAAACAAAAATTCAGATTGATAACAAGAAATAACATCACTGTATGTCAAGAGATCAACAAACTTCCCCGCATTGCATTATCGCAATGTTCTTATTTTTTATACTTTTCTGTGTTGATCAAGTTGATAACTATCAAAACTTGATGACAATCAGGAACTATTATTTTTATCTGAACAGGACAAATCATCCTAGTCTAAGAAATTGGATATCTAAGAAGTGACAATCCTATAACCTCAAATAGAACCACAGAACTTGTACACCTTGCACTGGTAGGATAACCCACGAGATAGCAATGGGTTGATTTAAGATTATTACTTCTTTCAGTAGTGTTATAAGGTCTGGCTTCAGCAAAACATTCCAACACATGGAAATGATTAAGACTTTCTCCCAACCCAATGTTCCAAGGGGTATTTGAAAAACAGCTTCACTAGGAACTCTATTGAGAGTATAAGAATTACAGTAAATTTGTCCCACTCATAATGTTACTCATCATATCTTTAAGGGTACGATTGCACCTTTCAACAAAAACATTTTGGTGTTATAAGCAATTTTGATCTTGTAGAACTCAACAACGCATAAGGGAACCACGGTAAGCCATAATGGAAGCAATATCCTTATACAGTGAGTGTTAAGGAAGAATTTGATATAAATATTTCAAAGAAAGGAATCGCTAAACTCACCAAAACGGTCGTAGTGCATACCCATTAACGTATTCATCACTTTTCTAGTCTCTGCATTATCAAAACACTAAGTATCTCGATCCTATCTTAACTAGAAAAGGCTTAGCTCCGTTGACAACAGGAAAATCACAAAAAATAGCAAGTTGGTTCACATTTTGAATGTTACCTTCTTGCTACACTATCAATTGTGATTTATATCAATAAGTTCATTTTAATTTATAACTATGGATCAATTTGGTGTCAATAAATGGCATCATTACTACCATTATTGCTTAAGGAATTACATACATGAGCCAATTTCGTTGATATTGTGGCCATATCATGATAAGTAAAATACTTCGAATTAGCTAAAATTACAAATCAAGGTTGACAAAGTGGGAGACCAGAGAAAGTTTAAACATAATTCATTTTATGGGCTTCTATTATTGAGTAATCTAGCATAATAAACTGGACAGATGGTTCATAATATACTTTAGCCAATTGACTTCATCTTATTGTGGGGCTTTAATTAACAAATTAAGACCCAAGTGGAATGCAGCTGATAAACTTCTTGGAGACCCAAGATCGTTTGACAATTTTAAAGTAGGTGTAAACTCCCAAAAGAAAAGTAGAAGAGAGAGAAAGAAAAAAGAGAAACCAGACATTTTCATTCATAATTCTTTTGCTTACAATAGAAGGCTATTTATACTACTTGAGTAGGCAAAGTTTACAAGATGAACATGATCTACCTAACACAAACTTTAAGATAAAATAGATAGACCCGATCTATCTCAACTAAAAAGAATAAAAATAAACTAGTGCTTATTACATATTTGTAGACCAAATTTATGTTGTCAATATTGATTGTTTTGGAGTTCTTCTTTGGTGGACTTTCATAGCTGTCGATTGATCATTTATGTTGGTAGCACATTCTTCACAATTTGCTTGTACAATTTTAGGACTCAATAAAATATATTGACGTTGATAGGAAATACTCGAGTTCGCAAGTAACCCCAAGGGAATACTTGAGTTCGCAAGCAAACCTATCACTAATTGGAGAAAAACAGCAAGAAATAAGCAAAATATGCGCGAAATCAGCCCCAAAACGATAGATTGTAATAAGGGAAGCAAAGCAAAACCAACACGAAAGCAATATACAAGTGATCCTCAATTCGAGAGGAGGATCGTCTCTCCCAAATCTCTAGACAAGAGAGTCTAGAGCCCAAACGCCAAGAAACCCTAATTCTCAATCAATCAAAACATGAAAACTCCCTAATTCCCTCATGCACTTTAATACAAAAGGTTTCCTAATTAATTTTCCCTCCCAAAGCCTAAGCTGCCCCACCCTTTTACCTTTTGAAAACGCTTTGCTGGATGGGGCCCACCTAATTGGCGGAAAAGGGAGGAAGGAGGCGGGCTACTTCCGCCTTCTGTAAACATGCTGAATCGGCCCCATGACCGGCTGGGCCGGTTCAGCCAGAGCCGGCGTAACACTACCGCCCTCCCAAAAACCACATTGTCCTCAAGGTGAAAATCCGGAAATTGCTGTTTTTGTCCTCTCGTATGGCTCCCACGTGGCCTCGTAGTCAGGGAGGTTCTTCTACTGAATCAACACTTCTTAGTTCCATCTTCTTTCTGGCGCACTCCCATCAGCTCTAAGGGTTCTAGAACCACGTCTAAATCCTCAGTAAGCGTCGCAAGTAGCTCGGGGTTGGTTGTGTAGTTACCAATGGCCTTCCTCAACTGCGAGATGCGAAAAACCAGATGTGTCATCACCAATGGTGGTAATTTCAGTTGATATGCCACTGCCCCAATCCTCTCCAGCACTTCATAAGACCCATAGTACCTTGGAGACAGCTTTTCATTCCTCCTGTGGGCGACTGTCCTCAACTTATATGGTCGGAATTTCAAGAACACCTTCTCCCCCACTTCAAACTGGATGTCCTTCCAATGCCCATCCGCTTGTTTCTTCGTAATTTGCTGAGCTCTCAGTAAATACCTCTTAAACTTCTCTAGCACTCGATCCCTCTCCTCCAAGTATTCCTCTACTGAAGAAACAGGAGTACTGCTACTCCCAAAGTGCACCAAGTGTGGAGGATCCCGCCAGTACAACACCTTGAATGGGATCATTTATGAAGCAGAATGAAAAGATGTGTTGTACCAGTACTCCGCCCATGATAGCCACTTAGCCCATAGCTTGAGTTTCTTTGTCACAAAGCATCTCAGGTATGTCTCCAAGCTCCTGTTGACTACTTCTGTCTGGCCATCCGTCTGTGGGTGGTTAAGTTGTACTCCTCTTCAGAACTGCCCCCTGTAGTCTGAACAACTCTCTCCAAAAATGGCTGAGGAATACCTTGTCTATGTTAGATACGATCACCTCGGGTACTCCATGTAACCTGATCACCTCCCCAATGAAAGCTGAAGCTACTGTCACTACTGTGTAGGGCTGTAGGAGGGGAATGAAATGTGCATACTTGCACAACCTGTCGACCACCACCAAGATCACCATGAACCACTCTGAACGGGGCAACCCATCTATAAAGTCCATAGATATCTCCTCCCACACTATTCCCGGTAGAGCTAACGGCTATAATAATTCTCCTGGTGATATAACCAGGTACTTATTCCTTTGACAGATGTCACATATGGCCATCATTTCCTCTACATCTTTACACATCCCTTTCCAGTATAATTTCGCAGCTAGCCTCCTGTATGTCTTCTATATGCCTGAATGGCCCCCCACAGCACTTCCATAAAACTCATGATGTAAGTTTGGGATGTGGATCGAGGTCCGGGGCATCACAAATCTCCCTTGATATAGTAGTTTGTCTCCCTCCAATGCGTACCCTGGGTGGCTACCCTCTCCTGTCAGTAAATCTGACCTAATCTTTCCCAAACCTTCATCTCTCGCACTTTCTTCTCTGATGGCCTCCCAATCAAGCATTAGAGGAACATATATTGCCACTGCCTGCAGTTCTCCCATACATATGGACAAGGCATCTGCCGCTTTGTTCTCCACTCTTAGCCTATACTGGATCTCAAAGTCGTATGCGAGCAACTTGGACAGCCACCTTTGATGCTCCTCTGTCACCATCCGTTGTTCCAGCAGGTATTTCAAGCTCTGCTGGTCTATCCTAACAACAAAATGTCTCCTAAGTAGGTAGGTCGTCATTTCTGGATGGCCAAAACAATCGCCATTAATTCCCTCTCATAAACTGACTTCAGTCTAGCTCTAACAGTCAAAACCTGGCTGAAATAGGCAATGGGCCTACGATTCTGCATAAGCACTGCACCAAGCCTGTATCCGGATGCATCCATCTCCACAATGAAGGTCTGAGTGAAATATGGCAAAGCTAGGACCGGTACCGTAATCATCTTCTTATTCAGGCTCTCAAACACTGTTGTGGCCATCTCCCCCCCACAGGAACCCGTCCTTCTTCAACTGCTCAGTGAGTGGCCATGCTATCGTGTTGCACCCCTTTACAAACATTCTGTAGTAACATGTCAGTCCTAAGAATCCCCTTAGCTCATTCAGATTTTTCGACACTGCCCACGTTAGCATTGCCTTGATTTTGGATTGATCTGCTGCCACCCCTTCTTTTGATAGCACATGGCCCAAGTACTCTACACTGCCTAGTGCAAAGCAGCATTTCTTCAAATTAGCCCTTAGCTAGTGCTCCTGTAATACCTCTAACACCCTTTTTAAAGGCTCCCAGTGCTCCTTTGTCCTGTTGTAGACCAGGATGTCATCAAAGAATACCAATACAAATCGTCTGAGAAGGTTTGAAAATCTTATTCATAAGTGTCTGGAAAGTAACGGGAGCATTAGTTAGGCTAAATGACATCACTAGGAACTCATAATGTCCTTCATGAGTTCTAAAGGCCGTCTTGAGTACATCCTCCTTCATTTGGATCTGGTGGTAGCCTGATTTCAAGTCTATCTTGCTGAATATCACAGTCCCGCTCAATTCATCTAATAGCTCATCAATGATTGGTATAAGAAACTTATTATGTACAGTTTCCTTGTTGAGTGCTCTATAGTCCACAGAAATGCCAGCTGCCATCCTTCTTTTTCACCAACAGAGCGGGGCTAGAGAAAGGGCTGATGCTGGGTCTGATGATTTTTGCCTCCAACATCTCTCTAATCAACCTTTCGATTTCATCCTTCTGGAACTGAGGGTAGCGATAAGGCCGTACACTAATGGGGGACACTCCCTCCCTCAACACGATGACATGCTCCTGCTCTCGATGCGGTGGCAATCCCTGAGGTAGTTGAAACATCTCTTGGAACTGCTGAATCAACGGCCGAATGGAGAGGGGTATGTCTCCTCCCTCCTCCAATCTCGCTCCCTCCAAACTGTGCAGCTCCACCAAATACCCTTCGCCCGCTAACTGAATGTCCCGCACCATAATTTTAAGAGATCCCAGGGATTTGGAAAGCCCCACATCTCCCTTAATCACTACCTTCCTCCCATCCACCATCAACTTCATCATGAGTGCTCCCCAATTCACTTTGGTGTCCCCCAAAGTTTGCAGCCATTTCATCCCTAGGGTGGCATCTGTACTCCTAAGCTCTAGCGGAAGAAAGTCTTCCCTCACATGTATCCCTTGGATCGTTAGTCACACTCCTCGGCAAATCCCCTGACCTTTCTCCACCTTTCCCGTCCTATCATCACCCCGTAACAGCTGGTATCCACCAATCTCACTCCCAGTTGGTCGACAACCTGGGTGGAAATGAAATTGTGGGTAGTCCTACTATCAATTAGCACCACCACCTCCTTATCCTCTATCTCTCCCTTCACCTTCATGATGTGATTCGTAGTGAATCCAACCACTGAGTTTAGGGAAACCTCAGCCAGATCCAAGTGTAGCTTCTCCTCCATCTCCGCCTCTGCCTCCCCCTCGCCTCCCTCCTCAGTTTCCTCATCATCACAGACGGTGAGAACCTAAAGAGTTCAGTCCTTGCACCGATGCCCTAATGTGTACTTTTCATCGCGCCTAAAGCACAGCCCCTTAGCCCTCTTCTCCTGCATCTCTTTCTCCGTCAACCGCTTGAAATTCCCCCCGCTCCCTCCTCCTGCCTCCTCCTTGGTGGCATCTCGACTCCCTCCTATTGCAGGACCTTTAGGTGCTAGATGAGTGGTCGTCATCCTGTAAGTGCCCCCAGTGCTGCTACTCCTGGCTCCCCTCTCCAAATTCCTCTGATTCTCCACCAGTTGGGCCAACTTCATGGCCTCCCCCAAGTCACGGGGCATCAAAACCTTCACTGCTGCTCGGATCTCCGCCTCCAGCCCTTTCATGAAATTTCCCTCAAATACTGTATCTGAGAGTTGCTCTACCCTGCTAGCTAGGTGCTCGAACTGCTCCCGGTAGTCTGCTACTGATCCCTCCTCTGTCAGAGCAAAAAACTGCTCATAGAAATCTCCTCCCCGGTCGGTTTGAAAACGTTTTATTATGCAGTCTTTGAATTCCCTACAGCTCCTGATAAGCCTCCTCTGATCTCTCCACTAATACCACGACAGAGATTTTCCTTCCAAGCACAATCCGACTGCGGTCAGCTTCTCCTCCGTCATCCCATTGACGGCGAAGTATCGCTCCACCTTGTAAATCCACCCATACGCATCTTCTCCTTCGAACATGGGCATCTTCAACTTCCTCACCTTCTAGTCGCCCCCATTTCCCCTGATCCTTCCATAGTTTCCTCTCTCTCGAGTGCTAGGTGCACCCCATATTTCTCGGTCTTCCCTTGCCCTGCCATAGCCCAAACCCCCTTCGAAATCCCCCATATATATATAAGAATGATTGTTTGTAGCAAAACAGCTCAAATATGAATGTTTGAAGCATCAGTTTCAATAATAACTTTTTTTTGAAAAATCTGATAAAGATAAAACAAGAAGGTCATGGCTACCTTGAGGTTGTTAAAGAGAGTAGAAGCATAATCGTCCAATTTAAAAGTCTTTCTTGAGTAAATTGGTTAAAGGGGATGCAATAGGAGCATAATTTGAGATAAAGTGTCGATAATAACCCGTTAAACCCAAAAATGAGCGCAGATGTTTTAAACATGAATGAATTGGCCAAGTAGTCATAACTAAAATTTTTTTAGGATCGGGTTGAACACTACCAGAAGATATAATATGACCAAGATATTCAATAGAGAACTGATAAAATTAGCATTTAATTAATTCACGAAACAAAAAATGGAAGAATTTTGTTAAAACTCAAATAGGAAAGAAGGTTAAGCAGTCGAGAACTGAATACAACCTCGAGTTTTGCTCAGATCAATTAAGAATTAAGAAGTATTGCAAGGAGCAAGGAATAACACAACATCTCTCAGTAAGACTAACACCTCAATAAGATGGGCTAGTAGAATGCTACAATAGGACCATTCTTAAGAGATTAAAATGTATATTAAATAATGCATGTCTACCAAAGATATTGTAGGTAAAAGAAACTATTACATTTGCATTTTTAGGTATCATTCATCAGCTATTGAATTCAAAACCTCCCAAAAAAAGTGGAGTGAACAAACCAGGAGTCTACAACATGATAAAGGTATTTTGATTGCATTGCTTACACTCTCATAAGGTAACAAAAAATAGAATCAAGAGCTTTGCAATGTATTTTTAAAGGATATCCTAAAAATATCAAAGGATATAAGTTGTGGTGTTTGAAACCATGTCATCCTAAATGTTTGATCAACAATGATGTTATTTTTAATTAACAATTTTAGTTCCAAAAAAAAAAATGATAAAAAAAGACTGCTAATGCAAATTAAAAATAGCAACTTGAGATTGAGCAGCCAAATAATATTGAAATTCTTTAAAACTATAATCATGAATCAACTGGGGCATAACCTAAGGACCCTAGACAACAAACTATTAAAGAAATGCAAAGAAGAATATTTGGTTTGGCAAGGAATAGACCCAAGCACCACAAAGTTATGGGTAAACATATATAATTTATTATGCATTTGTGATTGGCTTTTATCAGGTAACGAGAAAAATTCCTAAAAAGAAGTCATGAAAAGTACAGAAAAAAATAAGTAGCGGCAAGCCATCAATGAAGAGATTAATTCAAGAAAATTAACACTTAGGAGTTAGTACGAAAACTAAGAAATTAGAGGATTGTAAGCTACATAAGATTATAAAAGGAGGAGGATGGAATTCCTGGAGTGGAGGAGCCAAGATTCAAAGCTACGCTTGTAACAAGATACTATCTATGTTGCACCGATACGGATACGGCGACACGGATACAACACGATACGGATACGGATACGGAACACGTCAATTCTTAAAAAAACAGGATACGGGTACGGCGCAGACACAACATTATAATTTATAAATCATAAATAAAAATTAAGAAAGAAATCAAAGTATAATATTTCAAATTACAAAAAAAAAAAGACAACAACATCATTTGTAGCTTGTAGCTTATAATATCAAAATATAAGTATTAAATGTCTAGTAGAACAACAAAAGCATAAACATAAATTGTCTAGCACATGAAGTTTCAACTATTCAATAGAAGGAATGATATGATTAGCTTCTTCAGTGGTTTGACTTTGAACTTCTATATCATCTTCAATAAATATCATAGCTTCTAATTCAAGCTCATCAAGTGAAATATTAGTAATTTTTAATATTCCCATATCATCAAGAGACTCAAATCCATCTCGAAAATGAGAGAGCCTTGCATGCACCGCGGAAGTAAATACGACGCATATTTTTTTTTTTTCGGATTTCTTTTTGTTTTTCAACGAACACGCGTATCGGATACGTGTCCTTTTGAAATTAAATAGCATTTTAATTGGATACTGCTTTGGCGTATCCGACACGTATCGGTGAATCGGTGTATCGGATATAACACGCCTTCATAAATAGGTGTATCGATGCAACATATGAGACTATACAACTACACAAAAATTTCCTCTCCAATTTTAAGGCATACATCTATAAATGCTTTTCTTGACATGACTGTTCAATTTGGCATATTGAGCAAATTAATATAAAAGACAATATTCTTGCATGGTGAATTGGTGGAGACTATTTACATGAAAGATTTGCTGAAATTGAAACTGAAAATCAAGTTATATTTGTTAAAATATCCTTGTATGGGTTGAAATAATTTTCAAGAAAATGCGATAAAGAAATGATGAGTATATAGTTGATATCAACTTAATACGCAGCATTTGTGAGTCTAGTGTATATCTGAAATTTGAGATCAATAACACTATCAATCTTTTATTTTATATCTATGATATTTTGTTGTAAGTGCTAACTTAAAAGAAATCATAAGATTAAAAACTTTGCTGAAGGTGGCCTAGAAATGAAGGATCTTGGTCTTGCCAAGAAAATCCTTAGAATGGAGATCTTCAGAGATAAAAAAAGGAAATAATTATTCTCATCACAAATCATAAATAAAAAGGAATGTGAAACACTGTGTCATGACACCTTCTAAATCAATTTCTGCATCTTTAACATAATATTTTAAGTTGAGCAAGGATCAACGATTAGGTGATAATATTAAAAGATCATATATAGATAAGGTTCCCTATCAAGATCTAGGGAAGATTTTAAAGATTCCAGCATATGATACTTCATCAAATTTGTTGACATAAGCTCCAGCTTCCTCAATATCTCAACATTGCTAGGAATTGTTAAGGATGGTGAGAGAGAAGTCTTAATGTAGTTTGTTTGGATCTTTATGAATTAAAGAACCATGGCGAAGATCGTTGTATTGGTCCTTTAATTCTTAAATAATTTTTTTTTATAGAACTGTTAACAATCTCTTTCTTTTGGGGTTATTTGTGTAAATTTCATTTTACACAAACACCTTGAGGTGCGGCTATAAATACACCCTCAACCAATGATGTAAATACAATTCAATTTTTTTTTTTCTAATGAATCTCTTCTCATCTCCTATTTCCTATGATATTCTTTTTTTTTTTCCTTTTTTTTTTCCTTTTCTTACTACCTAGATGGTTTCATGTTATATTCAAGAATTAAGTACAGGAAGGTAGAAGTTTTTTGCCTGGGTGCAATTATCTGCTAGGATCTGTTGTCATGAAGATGGAGGTGATCCATCCTTTGCTATGAATGTAAGAAGTCAGAGAAGGTTGGCTGGACCAATTGCCAAATCTCACGTGAAGCTGTTGTAGTCAAGAGCTATGGAAGGAGTTATGATTGCTAGTGACGGTAGAGTTACTGACAAAAAGCACCAAGGCTTGGTGACGATGGCTACGAAAGAATTGCAGAAGGCCTTGTTGATAATAGTTTGAAGAAACAGAAACTGAGCAGTGAGAACCCACGAATTGTTTAACCAAGAAGGTTTGAGTCATTTTCTTGCAAATTCTATGAATGTTTATCAATATCACAGAGCTGCAGTTTTTCTACAAATGCAAAACTGGCGATCTTTTATGCATGCAAGATATGTTTATAATTTAAAATTTAATTCTATCAGGTCTTATATTCTCTGAATAATTTTGTTTTCATCCATTCCACTGAAGTCTCTACAAGAGGAGAGATTATTCTGTGCGGACACCGGACAGAGAGAATCGTCCGTTTTTCTCTCTGTCTATAGTAAAAGTGTAGTTATTATAGCCGTTGTGCTTTGACTGCACTTTTACTGTATACAGAAATAAAACCGGATGGTTCTCTCCGTCCGGTGTCCGCACACAATAAAAAGTACTACAGAGAGACGGATAAAACAAAAAAAGCACAAATTTAATAAGGGAAATTTACATACATACCTCTTTATACCATCATATTTATATATCTAACACCAAAAACTTTAATAATACATACATACCACCCTATATTATTTTAATATCAATTCTAACACTCATATTTCCTTCCTACCACTCATATATTTCATTTCTACCACTCATATTTGATATGAAAATGAACCATACCTCTTTATACCATCATATTTATATATCTAACACCCAAAATTTTAATAATACATACATATCACCCTATAATATTTTAATATCAAATATAACACTCATATTTCCTTCCTACCACTCATATATTTCATTTCTACCACTCATATTTGATATGAAAATGAACTATGGGTGATATGTACGTAATATTAAAGTTTTTGATATTAAATATGTAAATAGAGTAGTATAAGATGGTATGTATGTAAATCTACCATTTAATAACCCAGTTCACGTCTCCCTATCATGCTCTACACTTCAAACTGTCCTAAAGTGCAGAAATTTGAGAGTACCCACTGATCAAGGAGAGATTGATTAATGCACAAATTACTCCGAATTTCCAAAAATCTATCCTCCTAGTTTTTCACTTTTTCTAACTAAAAATCAAAACCTCTCTCATCAAAATTATTTACTCAAGCCCACAAAAAATTCAATATTCCTATTTTCAAAAGCTAATACGCAACAGAGCGAAGTTCTTGAAGAAAGCGGGACGGGGAATGTAAAGGAATTACCAGTCAATGACTTGACGGATCTTGGGTGCAAAATCCTCCACCTAAATGAAACAAGAACAAGAAAAAAAGAAAAAAAGTAAATAAATAAAGAAGCTTTCAGACAATCTTCGAAAAGTTTGGCACTAGGCTTTGATGTAGCTCCACTCTAGTAAAAATATAAAAGCAGATCAAAATCGAAGCTTTGAAGGCAGTCACTGGTACCTCTTTCTCGGAAAGCGAGATGCGGGCCGCATCAGCGAGGAGGGGAACGTCGGGGGGTTGAAGGGATGAAAAGCGAGGCGCCGAAGCGAAGAGCCTCCGGCGGAGCAAAACTTGTGTTCGGTTTTCAAAGCTGCGAAGAGCGGCGGCGCCGGCCCGCCCGACCACCGAGACCATTTTTTTTCTCGGATTCGTTAAGAATCTAGAGGGAAATGTGACGATGGTAAGTGATAGGGTTCGGCAACCGTTTCAAAATGAGTTTTAAGGTAGGTTTTGGATCAATCCAAAAATAACCTGCCATCATTTGATCCAATTCGGATCCAACCTAATTAAGAAATGGGCTATAGATTTAGACCCAAATCCGAATCGGTTTAAACCCGGGTCAATATGACATGACCAGCCACCCATTTTAAAAAAAAAATCTATAATTCCGTTTTTGTGCGTAACGTGCATTTCTTCGGCCAAATCCTGCTTTATCGATAACCAAATCCCGCTGACTGACTAATCCATTTCATGTGCTTCCTCTTCGGTCAAATCTCGTAAATCGGTTAATTTCACGTGCTTTTCCCAGGTTCGCTCTGACTCGCACATGCGAGCCGTTCGGAACTTCGAAACTTTCGAACTGACAAATCATTTGGAACTGTAAGGGAAATGACGAACCCGCAAATGAAAGTTACAAAATGAACTCCCATTCCCATCTCCTCTGTGCACGCTTATACGCAAAATCATTTAGATCTAAGTCAAAATCAGGTTAATTTCAAGTTGGCATGTCAACTCAAACCTCGTTGTTTTTTTTAAACGACATAGATTTTTAGACTCAAACCCGACCCATTTGTTAAACGGGTCAAACCGAATATGAAATTTTGGAGTCGGATTGGCAGGTCGAGTCAAATTTTGACACCCTTAGGTTCGAGAAGCGGGATACAATTTTTATTTTCTTGTATGTATGCAATAGGAAATTCTAAGTACCGATACTAATAAAAATCGGGATAAATTATAAAAAATTTTGAGAAATTTAAGTACAAATTATAAAGTTTTTATGTATTTATATATCTAATATTTAAAATTTAAATTATATAAAAATATTTTTAATATTAATTTTTAAAGTTAAATATATTTTTCACACACAGATATATATTATTTATTATTAGGGATTTTTACATACATAACACTTCAAATTAGTGTAAATACATATTCAACACCCAAACTTTTTGTATTTACTGATATAACATCTAAAACTCCACTTTTTTTTTATCTATTTTAACACTCTGCTGACCCCCCCCCCCTAAAAAATTCTGCTTTTTGTCTGTGAGGTTTGCAAGGAGCCTCCTCGGTTGCTTCTGCTTCTGCTCTCTCGGCTGCGACAATCTCTTGGCTGCAAGGTAAGATAACAACACAACTCTCCTTGGCCTATTGGTTGAGAGCTTAGGCTTCCAACTAAGAGGTCCAAGGTTCGAGTCTATGTGTATGCGTTGTGTGTATGAGTTTGCCTTAATTGGCCTAAATGTCCAAAAAAAAAAAAAAAAAAAAGGTAAGATAACAAAAATCTCCATTGCCCCTTCTCTTATTCTTCCAAAATTCATGGATTGTTGGAACGTCAAATGAATCTGGAGTCAAGAAACAGGGGAAGAAGAACCAAAGCTCCGATGCACGAAGTAAGCTTCTGACTCCACGACCAACCTCATTTCCTCCTCCTCCTCGCCATCGTTAAAGAGATGAACGATATGGTGAGTCTCTCGATTCACCTTCAATTATGAGAGAAAGTGGGAATGGTGTGAACTATCTACTTGCCTAGATGAGGTTATTAGGCAGTGGCAGAATGCCCTAACCTATTCTCTTTCTCTTTTTATATGGGAGAGATTTATCCCTTCTTTTCAAGCTTCACAAGTCTCCCAACCCTCACAATAATGGTCATATTGGTTTAGAAACTCAACAAAATAAGTTGGATGTTCATAAAAATCAACATCAAGGTTCACAATTCGGGTTTGTAGTGCAGTAGTAGCTACAACCCCAGAATTTGCCATCATTGCCTCATTTAGTTAACCAACATGCAAATCTTTCAGGCATATTATATCTTGAACAGTTGTGTTCTACATATATAACACCAGCAATGATGGTGAGTCTGTCGTAGTGATTGGAGATGCCCTCGAGCTCGTCTAGGCAAAAGATTGCATGGTGGGTGAGTCTCTCGTAGTGATTGGGGATGCCCTCATGCTCGTCTAGGCGAGAGATTGAATAGCGGGAGAAGGGATTTTTTGACGGAGGTAATAACGAAGTGTTAGAATAGATGAAAATGTGGATTTTAGGTGTTGTATCAGTAAATACATAACTTTAGGTGTTGAATATGTATTTACTATAGTTTGAAGTGTAATGTGTATAAAAATCCTTTATTATTATTAATATGTCATCAAAAAGTTATCTTGATTGGGCATGAATCTCGAGGCAAAAATCAAGTTGGAAACTTCAAAAATTAAATTCGAGATTATTTGAACTCCAATTTCAGCAAACTTACAGTCGAACTGATCTTCTCGGAAATACAAACCCAAAGACACCAAATTCAACTCGATTCGAGCCCAAATGGGTCCAAATGAAGGACCCGAAGCTCTGTTGCAAGGTTTGAACCACAATTTGGGTTACCAAACGGTTTCTAAACATGACATACTTGTAATCGAATTGAGTGGCTCGATGAGACGAGTCCAACGAGCCCAAGATCATCGAATTCTGACATCATTAAGACTTTCAAATGTCTGATGAACGGTACATGATTAAGGGATTCAATATCGGTCATCCATCCAACCACTCTTTATTTACCCCTGATCTCTCACCTATTTACAGGCCATGACACTCTATAATATCTATAAATAGACCCCTCATTTTTCATGAGAGGGGACCCAAGCAAGAAGAAGAAGAGAAGAAGGAGAAGAGAAGAGAACGAAGATAGGAGGAAAGAAACTCCTCAATCACCGTCAGGATTCTGCCTGACTTCCACGGGATGCTGGAATTCTATCAAACTTCCACGAGATGCCGGAATTCTGCCATTTCCACCCAACTTCCAAGTGATACCAGAATTCCGTCCGACTTCTAAGTGATATTGGAATTTCGTCCGACTTCTAAGTGACGCCGGAATTCCGCTCGACTTCCAAGTGACGTCGGAGTTTCATCCAACTTCCAAGTGACGTTGGAATTATGCCTGACTTCCAAGTGACGTCGAAAATCCGCCCGATCTCCAAGTAATGCTGGAGTTCTCCCTAGCCGCTGACTAACATCAAACTTCTACTCAACACGAGACCTCTGCTCGTCGCCAGATTTCTACCTGACGCCGAACTTTTTCCAATTGTCGAACTTTTGTCAGACAACTATTCGATGCTGGATTTCTATCCATTGTTGGACTTCTATTTGATGTCGTCCTTTTAACATCCGTTGTTAGACAATGGTCCTTTCGACCTCCATCGCCTGTAGACTACAGTCCTCCTGACTTACGTCGCCCATCGACTACAGTCCTTCCAACCTCCGTGGTCCATCGACTACGTTTCTCCTGACTTATGTCGCCCACCGACTATAGTCCTTCCGACCTTCGTTGGCAGACAGTGGTTTTTATGACCTCCGTCGCCCGCCGACTACGATTCTTCTGACCTTCGTCACCATACTATGGTCCTTCTGACCAAACGAATACGTCAACAGTAATTCTTTATATCCCTAACATGTAATGTACTCCATATGATGTACATCAAGCCAAGGCCTTCCCCCAAGGAAGGGCCTCATTTGTAATAAACTGCAATATTAGTGGATTCATTCAAACTAGGCTAGGCCCCGTGGTTTTTCCCCCTTTTTTTAGGGGTTTTCCACGTAAAAATCTTGGTGTCTCATAAATGCTACACCCTCTCTTTTATCTGATTGTGTGCCGGATTTTCGTACAATGCTAAGACACTAAACTTTATTTTTCTCTACCATCGCAAATACTAGAGGACGCAACAATTATTATTATTATTATTTGATGTAACTGAGATGTTTAAAATATTATATAAATAGATATAAAATTTTAGATATAAGATATAAATATATAAAAATTCAATGGTATTTATGCAAATCTTCCAAATATTAAATTACTCTTAAATGAAATGGAAAGAATCACTGTAAATATAATAAAGTTTGAAGATTTCTAAGTTTTCACAATAAGTTCTTAGGGTTTGTTTGTTTTTAAGTATCAAGAGTATAAAGTAAAAGAAATAAGGTTTTTGATTATTTATTTATTTTTTGGTATTTGGCTTAACTTAAATAAAAATAATAATATTTTTATTGGAGATTTAGAGTATCTTAGATATCTATTTTTGATGGATTTGAAAATCATGCAAATCGAACAAAATTCTCACGCATGTATAGTTATTTTTATTTATGCATACATGCATAATTGTGTGTGTGTGTGTATATATATATATATATATATATATATATATATATATATATATATATATATATATATATATATATATATATATATATATATATATATATATATATATATATATATATTTATAGTTTATTTTTATACTTTATGGTTTTATGGATATATGTTCATAAACAAGACGATATATATTTTATAATTATATTGGAATTTGAAGTAGACTTTATGTTTGTGAACACTTTGTGTTAGACTCTGTAAGTTAACAATCAAAACACAAACATAAAATCTTGGGTCACTTCCTTAATGATCCAAGCTAAACAACACTTGAGCTTGCTGTAGTTAGCTCATTTAGACCTCTTCTGACCCTTCTCACACCATTCATCATAATTTAATGTATTTGAAATGTAACATACAACAACAACAACATCATCAAGCCTTTATCACACTGTGTGAGGTCAACTACATGAATCTTTTTTCTTTATTGTGTATTGTTAATAGTTAAATTCTCATTTAAATAGAATAAAAAGGCTCAATTCTAATATTTTCTAACCAAATTTTTTTAGGTCTACTTCTGTCTCTCTTAACATAGGCCAAATCTAAAATATCTACTCTCCTAACTAGATCATCAGAAGGCCAACATTTTATGTGACCAAACCATCTAAAGTGACACTCTCTAATCGTATTTGCAAGTGGAGCTACTCCAACCTTTTCCCGTATATGCTTGTTTCGCATTATCTCTAAGAGTAAAGCCACTCATCCACCTGAGCATACTCATCTCTGCAACACTTATTTTAATTATATGATTCTTTATTAATTGTCAATATTCTGCGCCATAATATATTGTAGGTTTCAACACCAACTTGTAGAATTTTATCTTAAGTTCGAGGGTACTCTATCACACAACACACCCGATGCATTCCTCCACTTCAACCTTGAAATGTATCATAATAAAGACAATATTGCAATGCATTTAATTCATCCAACCAAACAACTCATATATTTTTAAAATGCATATATTTGAAAAAACCTCCTACCGAGCAACCTCTAAAATATTTATGAGGATTCGCTCTATATTATTCTTCAAAAAATTGTTGATATCATGGAATTGATGTTGTGAATATATATATATATATATATATATATATATATATATAGTGGATGTTTCACTTTATTCATTTTAACCTTTGCTTTATGTTACCTAGTGCCTAATTCTATAGACATTTTACAAGCATGTGTATAGACATTCTAATTCAAGTTTAAATTTCAAATACAAGTTCCTTCATCTATGAGTTCTACCCACTCAAGTATATGTTTTTATAAGTTCTTTCATCGTTTGTCTCAATAACCTTAAAAGTATGTGTAAAACATGATAATGGTCATAAAGTTCATAGTTGTGCGACAAAAATTCTTCAAGTATTCAATTCAAATATGGCATCAAGATTCGTGTCCAACCAAGATAATTTTGTATGACATATGAAACATTATAAACTCAAGATATACATATGAATTCATAATCTTATAAACTCAATTTAATGGTTACAAGATTTAAAAACACCAGATTTTACTAAACCATGGACCAGTTCTTTGGTCAGTTCGATCCATCTTAAAAATTGCTTTTACATGGATCAGATGAACCAATCTTAACACTAGTTCAAGTGGCAAACTTCGAATCCTTTATCTTAAAAAACAATTGCTTTTACATTGAATTTTAAATAAAGTGAAATTTATAACACTAGTTCAAGTGGCAAATATATCTAAAAAAATTATTCCCAATTCTCAAACAAGCATTTTTAAATCGATATGAGTTCATGTTAAAAAAATCAAAAATAATATAAATAATACTAAGAAAAAATTTTTTCATATATTAAATAGATAAGTTAAATTTTAAATAAAAATGTAAATATTTTTAAACAAATTAATTTAAATTTAATATATTTTAGTTATTTTTATTAATAATCATTAATTGTATCAATAAAAAAATTATTTTATCTACCATTAATGAAATTGATTAATATATATAATTTATAGATATAAATATAATGTAAATTAATTAAGTATATAATCTATTATTAAATTATACAAATAGATCCCAAATTAACATAATTTGTATTAAATTTACAAACTTATATATAACACCAAAGTTGCACAAATTACATATTGATTTTTAAAATTTAAATTAAAAAAATATTATTTAGTGGACTTCAAGTTTTTTGTTTTGATACCAAAATAATTTAGGTATGTTTTCATAGAGAAATAAAGAAGATTACATACAAGTCAAAGATAATGTACATAAAATATTATAATTAATAATGTTGAAAGGAATGATATACAATAAGAATGGGATTTTTAAAAAATTCTTGATTACTTATACTTGATGCTAGATTAATTTAATTTAATAATTTATATCATATTAATGAATTATTCATATAACATATGAACTTATGCTTTAACTATATTATAAAAATTGAATTTTGTGCCTTATAAACGCATGGTTAAGACATTGATGATCATTTTAGTATATTATAATTTTTTAGTTTTACAATTCTTCTCAATTTAGATTAAATATAGATTTGTTTTATCAAATATATGTTAAGAAAGATAGAGGTAGCTATAAAAAGATTTAGTTAAAAAATATTAGAACTGACATTTCTTTATTAAATATAATAAGAGTTTAGCTTTTAACCTGACATAATGGAAAAAAAGATTCATGTAGCCATGTAGCCAACCCCACGTAAGGGGATAAAAGCTTGATTTTGTTGTTATAGTATAGATTTTTTATCACTTTAATTTCATGAATACTAATTCATTAGATTTTGTCCTTTACAATTATTAATTTTATATAAAAAACTATTTAAATTCTAACTAAATTATTTGTAAATTCTAATCATTAATTAAATATTAATCAATCCCAAAACACATTTATCAATTATACAGCTCATTATTTAAATACAAATCATGTTTAACTATAATTATCTATAGCATTCACACATGAAATAACGAAAGAAATACCACTTCTAAAAATTTTTTGGCACTTGTACTAAACTCATTGATTTTTTATATATTTAAAATATATTTAATATTAAAATTTTTTAAATGAGACATCTAACAAATTAACATGATAGAGCCAAAACTAACTCAAGCTTAACATTTTAACAAATGAGTTGGCTTGACTCAAACACGCCTACCATAAAATCATAAAAAGAAGTGCCAGATATTCTTATACAATTTGTATCGTCATAAATTTAAAAATTATTAAATTTATTTTAAGATCAATATCACATATAAAGTATTCATATTACATATATTTCAAAATAAATTCAATAATTTTAAAATTCATGTTTATCCAAATTAAATAAATATATCCTAACATAATTTTTTTTCATTGTGAAAGGATTTGCAGCCAAATAATTAAAAAAAATGTTTCTTTAAAATTACAAATTCAAATTACAAATTTCCAGAATAATGTGTCAAACTTGTAAATTTCAACAAGACAGAAATGCACCAAAGCAAACTAGAAAAAATCACATCCAAGAATGATCAGAATTTATACTGTCTCATTGCAGAAATCTTCTGCCGTTATTTTTTGACAAGATTAGGGAGAAGAGAACAAGCCATGGTCACAGCTTGGAGAGAGGAGGCCTGCTCAATGTTGCTTCAATTGTTCCATGAGGCTCATCAGTTGGCAAATACACATCATCAGCAAACTGCAAAGGCAAATGCTTAGAAATCTGCCAACATGAAATTTCCATATTGCAAATCATATAAGCGATAATAATTTTGGGAAATTTTGGAGAAAACATTGAAATTCAATAGTTTTTAGGTAGTCTTTTAAATATAACAGCTAAATCTTGCCTATTTACAAAAATAACATCCTCCTAACTTTGGCTTCATTCAAGACAGCTTTGATACTGCTTTTTAAAAAGGCTTCTTAGTACAAAAATTTCAACCGTTTTAGAAAGAAAGAAGAAAGCCGTCCCAAACGAAGCTTGTCTTCTTAAATTTCTTAGTTTTTATCAAATTCTCAATGGTTTGACTATGGCAGGCGAAATTCACGAATTCGATAAGCTAGAAAAATAGTATGAGTGTTAGTTTTATAAATATGTAATTTTCTGATGTTTTGCATGCAATTTTTCCTAACAAAAATTAGAAGTGCTCTAATTCTCAAAAAATACAATAATTTATAATATCTTATATTACCAAAAAAATATAATTGCAAAATTTTGAGAAGTAGAACTCAAGGAATTCTCATAACTAACATGAATGATGTGCTGAAATTCATTGTAAGTCTTACAAAAAGAAAGTTAATATCCGCTGTAAAATATAAACTTAGTCTTCATTTGTGATATCAAATTTGTTACTTTCTAACACAACTTTTTTATTTAAAAATTATATAAAAAAAAATTTGGTACTAAAAAACTACTTTAAAAAACAGTAAGAAAATTATCCCAAAGAAAGCATTAAGTTTCGTTTGGGACAGCTTTCTTACTGCTTCTTAAAGCCAATTTCTAGTATTAATTTTTGTACTAAAAAGCTACTTTATGAAGCAGTAAGAAAGCCGTCGTTTGAAATGTGCATTAAAAAAGCAGTATCTCACCTTGACCAAGTTTGGATTGTCTTTGCTAGATAAGTTGACTGGCAAGAAATGGATGTTTGGCATTCTCAGTTGAATAGATGCTATATCTGGAAACCTGTAAATTGGCAGGAAATAAGTATTTGAGATTGCAGACTCGGAACAGGAAATATTATAAGTCAAAACATTTGCGGTCAGGAAATTCTGATTAAAATTTTATCAAGACGGTATAACACATAAAAAATTATATCACATGCATCTTAAAGCCAATCCAACGGCTCTAAGATTCATCCTGATTAAAAATTTAATCAAAATTTCTTGTGCCATTTTTTTCCTTGAAAGTCGTTGCGCCAAACATTGTAACGAAGAAAAAAAGAAACCTGTTAAGAACAGCTACTGCCATGAGATACAGAGTATTTTGGACTGATGGGCTATATACACCCGAAGTTGGAGGGCCAAAGAAAGTATCTACAATGACTTTTTTGACATCTCGGTATCTTTCGATGAAGAATTTTGATTCTGTAGGAATTGCAGATATGGATTCGAACTGAAACCTACAAAATTGTCAGGGAAACTTTAATTATAAGCAAGATCTTCATTCTTACTCAGCAATGCATAAAAAACATTATTTGATACTAAAAGAGGTGATGCAATAACCATTCAGGATCTTACATCAAGCTGCACTTATATGCAATCTTCCAGAGAACTTCCTTCATGACCTCATTTATAGTATCATTTAGTAAACTTAAGTGATGTGAGCGTGTCTAATAGGAGTCAAATTTGATTCTATTATTATAGTGTTGTTCTTAGTTTGATGATGTATTCTGGTTATTATAAACATTTTATCTGTGTAGTTAGCTCTAGAAATAATCTTATCAAAGATTTATAAAAAAATTTGGATGGTTGAGAATCCCAATAGAATCTTAGAATGATGTAACTTTTGTAATTGTCTCATGTCCTTTATTTCCTTTCTTTGGCTGCTTTGTTTTCTGAGTGATGTAACTTACCCATTTTCTTCTTATTAAAATTGGATAATGAAGTTATCATATGACTTCTCACTATTTTTTCTTCTCACTTAATCAGATTGGGATTGATGGCTTATGACTTATCGTGATGTTATACAATAGTGGATAAAGAAACTCCCTCAATGGTCCCCATCATTGTTGTCTCCTACACGTAAGCGAGATCAGAGGAAAAAAAAAAAAAAAAAAAACCATTTGGAGAGAATGTATGATGTGATATGATAAATGAAGGAATACTGGCAGTAACTGAGAAACTCCCACAGTGGTTTCCATCATTGTTGTCTATTTACAATTGAGGGAGATCTGAGGAAAAATGGGTATGGAAACAAGATCATCAGAAGGAGATTCTTTTGAAAAAGAAATACTGGCAGCACCCTTTGTTGTTATTGGCACACATGAGATTTCTAGGACTTCTTTTATTGTTAAAGTTTCTACGGGTCATTCTGACCATAAGGGTCAACAATGCAACAAACATAACGGCAGGCACCATTTGAAAGTTCTTTAGTTTTTTGGCTCTAATAGCTTCATTGATATAAAGGGACTAACAACACCATTGCTAGAGAAGATGACTCTGAAATAGGAGCAAGCGTCGTGATTTTGGAGTCTAGCATAAACTCAAAATCATCACACCTTAAACCCTAATAAAAGCTTGATATATGCATATCCCGTATTCGCAACAAGCATGGGAAAAGTTTTGAATTAGCTTAGGTCTTCCATAAGAATTATACCTTCACAAACGACCAAATAATCACAAAAATGATAGCATAGATACTCATGAAATAGCATGCAAAATGACTTTCTAGCTTATCTTATCCTACAAAAGAATGACTCGATTATGAAATTATTGGTTGAACATGTTTGGGAAGTAAAACCACGCAACGAAAGATACAAGAATAAAAAATTACAGCAGAAAGAAATAATATTAGGATTTAACGTGTAAAAATCCAAAACTGAGAAAAAATCACGGAGCCATTACACCAAGAAATTTACTATAGAAATTTGGGAGAAATAGCACATATTTCTTCTCTCTCTCTCTCTCTCTCTCTCTCTCTCTCTCTCACCTTGTCTCTCTCTTCACCCTTACACCGTTCTCATACATGAACTAACAAAGAGAAAACACACTTAAACCACCTAGAGAAGCAACCCTTCATGAAAAATGAGAAAAAAATGCCCAGCTTGCCTCACAACACCGCGACGCCAGGTTTGGAGCACAACGGCGCTCAACTCTCTATCGCCAGTCTGCTTGACAGTGCCGGGTTTGGAGCACGCGACACTTCGCTCTCTGTCTGTCACCAAGAAACTACACAACATCACAACGCTTGGGTAAACAGCACTGCACAGTTGTACAAAAAAAAAAAAAAAAAAAAAAAATCGGAAGCAAAGCATCCAAACCCAAGCAGGTGGAGGATCCCCTGCAACAATACAGTGAGCTCAACGATTGTATTGAGATCTGAGGCAATAGTACAACTTGATTGATAGGACATAATCAAATTTTACACAAAACTAATAATCTCTCAGTTGGAAATTGAATGCGATCAATCCTTCCCCAGATCTGTAGCACAAATTATAGTATCTGTAGTGTTGCTCACCCCTACTCTCATCCTTCATGAACACTAATTGAATCTACACATAGCTTTAATTTATCAATTTTCACCGTCTTCGTCAACATGTTTGCAAGATTCTAAGTCGTTTGAATCTTCTCCAAAGATAAACGACCATCTTCTAGGAGCGATATGATGAAATGATACCGAAGCTGGATGTGTTTTGTGCAGGCATGGAATACAACATTCTTGTCTAGATGAATAGCACTCTTTGCCAAGTTATGTCAAGAAATTTACAACCATATCATCTCCTTGCAAACATCAATGATAGCAATATACTCAACTTCTGTGGTTGAGAGCACAATAATCTTCTATAACTTGGAAACTATACTAAATGTAGTCTTTCCCAAAGTGAATATATAACCAGTTATGCTTCTTATACCATCAAGATCTCCAACAAAATCATAATCTAAATACCCCTGTAAATAAATTCCAACATCTCCAAAAAAAGATCTTATTAACTGATCCTCTCAAGTACTTGAGAATTCACTTAACCGCCTCTCAATGAAGTTTGTCTGGATTACTCATAAATCTACCGACTATCTAGTCTCATATAAATCATAGCGTACATCAAACTTCCAACTGTTGAAGCATATAGAGTCCTCCCCATCTGTTCTTGCTCTTTTTCAAATAAGGGCGATTTTCCTTAGATAGCTAAATATGACTATCCAAGGGAGTGTAAACAGATTTTGTCTTACTCATGTTGAATCTCTACAACACGTTTTCAATATACTCAGCTTAAAAACAACTTGAATATACATACACTTCTATCCCTAGTGATTCTAATACCAAGAATTTTCTTTGTTGGACTAAAATTTTTCAATTCAAACTCCTATGATAACTGCTCCTTGAAACATATTATCTTCTTCATATATGATCCTACAATCAGCATGTTATCTACATTCAAAAGTAGAATGATATAATAATTATCAAAATATATGAAAAAACAACATTGATCAGTCAACACTTTGTGTATCTCTTGTTTGACATAAACCTATCAAAACTCCTGTAGCACTATTTTGATGTCTGCTTCAACCCATATAAGCTCTTTATGAGAACTACACACGAAATCCTTTTTACGTGCGATCACATATCCCCGAGATTACACATTGTACAACTCTTCATGAAGAAATGTGTTATGAATTGGAAGCAATCTCAGCAAAAACCAGTGAATGACACAATAATTTGAGGAAGAGAAAAACTCACCAAAACTCAAACTAAAGAAAGATATTCACAAGATAAAATTGGATCTTCAATTGGAGTGGAAGATCCGGCTCTCCAAAGTCTCTAGATGCCGCTAGAACCCACACAAGAAACCAGAAAACAACAAGCTATAGAAAAAACAAGATGAAAACCTAACCCTAGCCCCCCAAAGCATACTTAAGCATATAATCATTAGGTAAATCCCAAAACAACCCCTTCTATTTGAATTTTTCCTACTAAGATTCCCTTAATTTCCTCTTAATTAAGCTAGTGGACCCCACTATTTGAATGTTTTCTACTAAGATCCCCTTAATTTCCTCTTAATTAAGCTAGTGGACCCCACATAGAAGGCGTGGCAGGCATGGGGAGCGGAACCTGCTTGTTCCGCCTCTAGTAATATTGAACCGGTCTATCAATACTCTCCTCTCAAAGAGCCACCTTGTCCTCAAGGTGGAAGGAGAGAAAATGATACTTCACCCACTCGTATGGTTCCCAAGTGGCATTATAGCCAGGTAGGTTCTTTCATTTGATCAACACTTCCTTCGACTCACCCTGTCCCTGACGAACTCCATTAAGCTCAAGTTGTTCTAAAATCACCTCAAGATAACTCTAAACAAGCTATATGATCCCCCACAAATCACCTCAAAACATTATTTGATACTAAAATAGGTGATGCAATAACCATTCAGGATCTTACATCCAGCTGCACTTATATGCAATCTTCCAGACAACATAGTTCATGACCATATTTATAGTATCATTTAGTAAACTTAATTAATGTGAGCGTGTCTAATAGGAGTCAAATTTGATTTTATTATTATAGTATTGTTCTTAGTTTGATAACGTGTTCTGGTTATTATAAACATTTTATCTGTGTAGTTAGCTCTAGAAATAATCTCATTAAAGTTTTAAAAAAAAATTGGATGAGTTGAGGATCCCAATAGAATCTTAGAATGATGTAACTTTTGTCATTGTATCATGTCCTTTATTTCCCTTCTTTGGCTGCTTCGTTTTCTGAGTGATGTAACTTACCCCTTTTCTTCTTATTAAAATTTGATAATGAAGTTATCATATGACTTACTCACTGTTTTTCCTTCTCACTAAATCAGATTTGGGATTGATGGCTTATGACTTATCGTGATGTTATACAATAGTGGATAAAGAAACTCCCTCAACGGTCCCCATCATTGTTGTCTCCTACACGTAAGCGAGATCCGAGAAGAAAAAAAAAAAAAAAAACCAATTGGAGAGAATGTATGATGTGATATGATAAATGAAGGAATACTGGCAGTAACTGAGAAACTCCCACAGTGGTTTCCATCATTGTTGTCTATTTACAATTGAGGGAGATCTGACGAAAAATGGGTATGGAAACAAGATCATCAGAAGGAGATTCTTTTGAAAAAGAAATACTGGCAGCACCCTTTGTTGTTATTGGCACACATGAGATTTCTAGGACTTCTTTTATTGTTGAAGTTTCTACGGGTCATTCTGACCATAAGGGTCAACAATGCAACAAACATAACGGTAGGCACCATTTGAAAGTTCTTTAGTTTTTTGGTTCTGATAGCTTCATTGATATAAAGGGACTAACAACACCATTGCTAGAGAAGATGACTCTGAAATAGAAGCAAGCGTCGTGATTTTGGAGTCTAGCATAAACTCAAAATCATCACACCTTAAACCCTAATAAAAGCTTGATATATGCATATCCCGTATTTGCAACAAGCATGGGAAAAGTTTTGAATTAGCTTAGGTCTTCCATAAGAATTATACTTTCACAAACGACCAAATAATCACAAAAATGATAGCATAGATACTCATGAAATAGCATGCAAAATGACTTTCTAGCTTATCTTATCCTACAAAAGAATGACTCGATTATGAAATTATTGGTTGAACATGTTGGGGAAGTAAAACCACGCAACGAAAGATACAAGAATAAAAAATTACAGCAGAAAGAAATAATATTAGGATTTAACGTGTAAAAATTCAAAACCGAGAAAAAATCACGGAGCCATTACACCAAGAAATTTACTATAAAAATTTGGGAGAAATAGCACATATTTCTTCTCTCTCTCTCTCTCTCTCTCTCTCTCTCTCCTTGTCTCTCTTCACCCTTACACCGTTCTCATACAAGAACTAACAAAGAGAAAACACACTTAAAACCACCTAGAGAAGCAACCCTTCATGAAAAATGAGAAAAAAATGCTCAGCTCGCCTCACAACACCGCGACGCCAGGTTTGGAGCACAACGGCGCTCAACTCTCTATCGCCAGTCTGCTTGATAGCGCCAGGTTTGGAGCACGCGACACTTCGCTCTCTGTCTGTCACCAAGAAACTATACAACATCACAACGCTTGGGTACACAGCACTGTACAGTTGTACAAAAAAAAAATCGAAAGCAAAGCATCCAAACCCAAGCAGGTGGAGGATCCCCTGCAACAATACAGTGAGCTCAACGATTGTATTGAGATCTGAGGCAATAGTACAACTTGATTGATAGGACATAATCAAATTTTACACAAAACTAATAATCTCTCAGTTGGAAATTGATTGCGATCAATCCTTCCCCTGATCTGTAGCACAAATTATAGTATCTGTAGTGTGGCTCACCCCTACTCTCATCCTTCATGAACACTAATTGAATCTACACATAGCTTCAATTTATCAATTTTCACCGTCTTCGTCAACATGTTTGCAAGATTCTAAGTCGTTTGAATCTTCTCCAAAGATAAACGACCATCTTTTAGGAGCGATATGATGAAATGATACCGAAGATGGATGTGTTTTGTGCAAGCGTGGAATACAACATTCTTGTCTAGATGAATAGCACTCTTTGCCAAGTTCTGTCAAGAAATTTGCAACCATATCATCTCCTTGCAAACATCAATGATAGTAATATACTCAACTTCTGTGGTTGAGAGCACAATAATCTTCTATAACTTGGAAACTATACTAAATGTAGTCTTTCCCAAAGTGAATATATAACCAGTTATGCTTCTTCTACCATCAAGATCTCCAACAAAATCATAATCTAAATACCCCTGTAGATAAATTCCAACATCTCCAAAAAAAGATCTTTATTAACTGATCCTCTCAAGTACTTGAGAATTCACTTAACCGCCTCTCAATGAAGTTTGTCTGGATTACTCATAAATATACCGACTATCTAGTCTCATATAAATCATAGCGTACATCAAACTTCCAACTGTTGAAGCATATAGAGTCCTCCCCATCTGTTCTTGCTCTTTTTCAGATAAGGGCGATTTTCCTTAGACAGCTTAATATGACTATCCAAGGGAGTGTAAACAGATTTTGTCTTACTCATGTTGAATCTCTGCAACACGTTTTCAATATACTCAGCTTAAAATAACTTGAATATACATACACTTCTATCCCTAGTGATTCTAATACCAAGAATTTTCTTTGTTGGACTAAAATTTTTCAATTCAAACTCCTATGATAACTGCTCCTTGAAACATATTATCTTCTTCATATATGATCCTACAATCAGCATGTTATCTACATTCAAAAGTAGAATGATATAATAATTATCAAAATATATGAAAAAACAACATTGATCAGCCAACACTTTGTGTATCTCTTGTTTGACATAAACCTATCAAAACTCCTGTAGCACTATTTTGATGTCTGCTTCAACCCATATAAGCTCTTTATGAGACTACACACGAAATCCTTTTTACCTGCGATCACATATCCCCGAGATTACACATTGTACAACTCTTCATGAAGAAATGTGTTATGAATTGGAAGCAATCTCAGCAAAAACCAGTGAATGACACAATAATTTGAGGAAGAGAAACTCACCAAAACTCAAACTAAAGAAAGATATTCGCAAGATAAAATTGGATCTTCAATTGGAGTGGAAGATCCGGCTCTCCAAAGTCTCTAGATGCCGCTAGAACCCACACAAGAAACCAGAAAACAACAAACTACAGAAAAAACAAGATGAAAACCTAACCCTAGCCCCCCAAAAGCATACTTAAGCATATAATCATTAGGTAAATCCCAAAACAACCCCTTCTATTTGAATTTTTTCCTACTAAGATTCCCTTAATTTCCTCTTAATTAAGCTAGTGGACCCCACTATTTGAATGTTTCCTACTAAGATCCCCTTAATTTCCTCTTAATTAAGCTAGTGGACCCCACATAGAAGGCGTGGAAGGCATGGGGAGCAGAACCTGCTTGTTCCGCCTCTAGTAATATTGAACCGGTCTATCAATACTCTCCTCTCAAAGAGCCACCTTGTCCTCAAGGTGGAAGGAGAGAAAATGATACTTCACCAACTCGTATGGTTCCCAAGTGGCATTATAGCTAGGTAGGTTCTTTCATTTGATCAACACTTCCTTCGACTCACCCTCTCCCTGACGAACTCCATTAAGCTCAAGTGGTTCTAAAATCACCTCTTGATAACTCTAAACTAGCTATATGATCCCCCACAACTCTCCTCAATTGTGATATGTGGAACACTGGGTGTATAGAAGCAGTCAGGGGTAATTTTAAACGATACACCACTGCTCCAATCCTCTCCAACACTTCATAAGGACCAAAGTACCTCAGAGCTAGCTTCTCATTTCTTCTATTGGCTACTATTATCTGTCTGTAGGGTCGCAGGTTTAAGAATACCCTATCCCCATTGGCAAATTGGATGTCCTTTCTGTGTTCATCTACCTACTTTGCCATAATTTGATAATCCCTCAGCATGTGTCTTTTTAACTCCTCTATCACCCTATCCCTTTCCTCCAATTACAGCTCTACTGAAGATATTGGTATGCAACTCTGCCCAAAATATACCAAATGCGGAGGGTCTTTTCTGTACAACACCTTGAAGGGAGTCATTTGGGAAGCCGAGTGGTACGAAGTGCTGTATAAATATTATGCTCATGGTAAAGTTAACCTCTAGATAATGAAAAGAAAAGAAAAGAAAAAGAAGCTCACCTCGTATCTGTCGAGATCCCACAAACTCAGCCAGAAATTCTGCTATAGTACACTGTTTTGCGCCGACGCCGCTCCTTGCATCTCTTCCCGGAAAAGCCGCCCGAATCGCGTGCCACCTAGACGCGTTTACGTCGTTAAATACTGAACCAACTGAGGGCTCTCAGTTGTTCTTCCTTCTTCCACGACACTCCCCACGCACAGAGCCTCTCTCCCTTCTCCAATCGCAAGCCTCCCGATTTCCCCTCTCGTAGCTGACGCCTCCAGAGAAACAGAGAGAGAGAGAGAGAGAGAGAGAGTAAGAGCTTTCTACTCACCAAACTTACAACCGATTCATCTCATCCGAAGCCGATCCACCTCAAGTCCTGTAGCCGAGTAATCCTCTTCCTTCTCCAAATCCTTAGACCCGATCGAAGCTCTAAACCGTTTGAACCGCGCCATCGACCTAGCTTCATCCCACAAACATTGCGGCCAGACCTCCTACTCATCGGATCCCGAGCCTTGTCCAAACTCCTGGCCGACCGAACTCCCTGTGCCGATCTCCTGCATCTCATCCCCGTTGCCATTCCTGTGTAGAAGCCGACCCCTATAAGCTCCTACCTCATGCCGACGCTAAAGCTCTCATCGCCCCTCTACCCGACCTTCCCTTCTAGCCGAATCCAACCAGCCGAATTCCCTCCTCTGTGCTCTGATTTCCCTTAGCCGACACTTAGGTATAGTTCGGGTTTTGATTTATTTTATTTAATAATAATAATAATTATCATAATAATTATTATTATCATCATTATACAATGTATATGTATATAGATATATAAATAATAATTAGTTATTATTATTATTATTAATTATATTATTATTTACAATAATAATTTTATTATTATCTTCATTAATCATACCATTAATGTTGTATAATAATAATGTTATTATGATGTAATAATAATGTGATTAAAATATATATATATATATATATATATATATATATATATATATATATATATATATATATAATAATTTAAAAAAAATCCTTGATATGCCTCGATCTACCTGTCAATATCGCCAACAATCTCGCAAAGGTAAGAATTTTCCTAAACCTAGATTCTCGCCCTCGGAGTTTGTGGCGGACCGAAAAACCGCCCATGCATGCCTTTATTGCGCGTGGTGAGATGGGACCCTGGTGCGGCACCTACGACGAGGCGGGTAATCACCTAAAACCCTACTTCAATGTTCGTGGCGCACCGAAAAACCGCCCATGCACGCCTTTCTTGTGCGTGGTGGGATGGGACCCCGGTGCGGCACCTACGGCGAGGCGGGGTCACTCATAAGTACCCCCGAGCGGGGGAAAAGAAAAACTGCTTTTTTTTTAAAAAAAAAAGCTTTTAAAATCCCATGCATGCCTTTGTTGGCGTGGTGGATGAATAAACAAAATCATCGCCGCGGTGTCTCACAAACACCAACCGTGCACGTCTTTGTTGATGTGGCGGGTAGGCGGCCTCTTGGTTTTTCCCCGCTGCCGAAATTTGGATCGAAGATCCAAGGACTTGGAACTATGCTCAGAACTCAAATCAAATGACTAAAGAAGGGCTTGAACTTAAATAAATGAAATTGAATGAACTAAGCCTGAACTATATGCAAAAGAGCTCAAATTCAAGAACTCATGGAACTGATATTTGAGCTTGAACGAACTCAAAGGATAACAGGGGACATGCATTTGAACTCGAACTCAAACAGAGGACTTGTGGACACGAACTTTTGACATTGAACTTGAACATGTTTTTGGACTCGAACAAGTGAACATTAAGCAAATCACGCCCTTTAATATTAAACAAAATGAGCTCGAATTTGAATCAGATGAAGACTTGCAGACTTGCACATTGACTTCAATGAACATGAACTTGAACTAAACTCAAGGAATTGAGCTCAAAGCGACAAGAAGACTTGAACCCTTACAAAAGACTTGGACTTGAATCAAATTTGATTGCAAGGGGTCTAAGTTCAACATTGAACAAATGAAAGTGAATGCGCATCATCTAATGTCTAAGAAAAGACTTATAAGTTTGCAAATAATAATGTCAAACAAATGTAAAAAAACATGAAGCTTATGGTAAAATAAGAATCTGATCATCATGTACTTGCAAGCATTTGTCAGCTAGAATCAAGAAGGGCATGCATATGATCAGATTCAAATGTATTGAACAATAATACATTCAATAGAATATGCATGAATGTCAACAATTAGATGGGAAACTCATGACATATAAAGGACACAATGAATGTGATTTATTCATAAGGAAAGATAAATTGGGGGATACAACAATATGCTTGCGATCAATCTATAGGATCTAAAGAAAATTGTACGAAATCGTCATATTGGTTGGAATACAAATTGACAACCAATAACAATGTTGATGCTATCATTCACATCACAAACCATATGATGATTGACCCATAGCATTTATCCTAATCATCCAAATGAAGGTAAGCATATGAACAAGAAATGTAAGACGAATGAAGAACAAGCTCTCAAAGGTTATGCAAACAAAGAATGATAGAGTCGAGATATCTCAAGCTATTCAAATGTGGTGGTATCCAAGCAATGACCAAAGATTGAATGAAAGATATGCAATAAATGTCAGATGCTTATGTCATTAGCAACACTGTAACATAAACATGTACATTCAATTTTGTGAGCAGTGGAATGAACTCAAAGCATAAGCAGTAACTCTATTCACAGCAAGTGCTGAAAGATGTCATACCAGATATGAAGGTCACTTGTGAATACAAATATACACATAAACCTATTCATGAATGGTGATGAGGGAGATCCAATGAATGCTAAATCACCTTAACGGTCCATCACTAGTCAATATTAAGTAACTACATTGATCTGTTAAGAGCAAAGAGTTATGATACTACAACAAATGCAGACCTTTGTGATCAAGCAGGAGATTAGTTAGTGCATTACCATCTACCTGCATAAATCATGAAAGTAGTGCACGACAGTCTACCTGTATAAAGCAGCAAACAACTCAATCCAGAAGCTGCTACAAAATGCCATCGGATTCGTAACTTCTATACAAGCGGACAAAAGGTGTCTACAAATGATTTCAAAGTACCCCCGCACGTGCACCGTAGTTTGTATACACATAGGTACACTAAAAGGGGTAAAAGCAATTACAAAACCCGCATGGGTCCCGGCGAGCGTGTTATTGGTACACACATGATGTCTAGGGATGATGCGCGAGTTGATAAGTGAATTTAAGTTTGAACCCGATTCCTCATATACGGATCAATAGGAGTCGACAAGGTTCAAACCATTAAACAAATATACGGTTGCGGCGACCGGTATATTTGTCTTATTACATTCATATTAGGCCTTCAAGGCCTATAACAAATATGAATTCGCTAATAAAGGCATAAAGCCTACGAAACCCGATCCTCTGTCGACAGCCAGACAGAGTCGACAAGGTTCAAGCTACAAATGAAAGTGCCCCCAAACACCCCCGATGATGGTCGTGTGTTGAATGCTTATCTCAACCGGAGGGGTTCATTCCAAACATTTCAATAATTCCACCCAAATACCCACAAATCCAATACTCCTAAAAAATCAAAAACTCCAAAATCATCCCAAATTTCAAAATATTTAAAATTGAAGTAAATCCATCAAACACTTAAAGCAAACTCTATCCACCCTCCGCAACAGTTTGCCGAGGTGGACAAATTGAAATGTACTTCAGCTCACAAAGAGCTAATGCCTAGTCGAAAATATCACTAGGATCCATTCTCAAACAATCTTCTGCCAATAAGGATGTGGTACGTGTCCTCTACCCGACGGTTTTGCCGCCAAATGGCACAGCAGGATAAATGGTTATGACTCGGGCCCTCTGAACCGAGTGGTTTTGCCATCAAATGGCACCACGAAATACTGATTATGGCCAGAGCCAATACATTCATTATTGGTATCAAATCCTTGAGATATGAATCAATAGGATATGATCGATAGGGCACAAAGCTCTCTGTTAGCTAATGTAGATTCAAATTTGTCCCCTTAGACAAATATTCACCCCATGTCTACAAGATCCCCTTGGACGAAGCAACCCATGGCTGCTGACAAGGATCCTTCTGTCAGGTTGGGTCGACAACCTCCTCTGACTAAGTAGACCAGGGACCATGATGGTCCGGGATGACGGAACCATGGATCTTGATCGGGTCTATCATCCATTCCCCCACCATCCACTTCAAGTGCAAGATAGTGCAATTTCCAATTTTAAATATCAAATCTTCAAACTCTCCAATTTTCCAACCATTCCAAATATCCATTGCTGCTACTATATGTCAGATAACACGTATTCTCTACGTATCTGATTGACGACTAGCCTTAATTGAAAGTTCTCTCTCGTGATCGAGAGGGGTAATTAACTATAGGGGCTTGGGCCTATAGGAAACCAGATCATAAAGACCTCGCAAAATGTGGGCAAAATCTCTGGATAGTGTCTTATCTACAAATCCATCTGCCTTCTAAAATTTACCCCGGAACTTAGTTCGTTAAAACTTCCTCGCCAAAAGAAAAGCAAACAATGTGCGGGCGGAGGCCAGGGCCAAATTTTCGGAGCCCACAGATAAACACTTGGCCCATACCCTAGGTGTTTCTGAAGCAAAACACCGTAAGTATATCCCCAAGCTTTTGTTCACAACTTCAGTCTTTCCATCCGTCTGGGGTGATAAGTGGTGCTCCTCTTTAGCAATATCCCTTATAGCCTAAATAATTCCCTATATAAATGACTAATGAACACCTTCTCTATTAGATACTATAGACTCCAGTATCCCATATACCTCTCATCATATCTGAAGCATAATTCCTTAGTCCGTTTTTCTGCAACTCCTTAGTGAGCTTTTTGAAATTTTCCTCGAATCTCCCTCATATAGGATTCTCCTTTAGGGCTTCACGAAGGTTTCCCAGTGATGGACTTTTGGGAGCAACGAATGTGGTGGTCATCCTATACGAGCTTTCCTGAACTACTGCCTCGGGTCCCCCTTTCCAGGTGCTTATGGTCCTCCATTAGCTATGCTTGCTCCATACTCTCTCCCAAGTTCTGAGGCCTTATTACTTTAATCGTCACCCGAATCTCTGGTTTGAGTCCCTTCATGAAGTTCCTCTCTAACACTGTCTGAGAAAGGTGGTCCAAACGACTAGTGAAGTACTTGAACCTATCCAAGTACTCAACCACTAAGCCTTTTGTGTCAGGACGAAAAATTGATTGTAAAAGTCTCATCCCCTGCTGGTTTGGAAACGTTCAAACAAGCAATCCTTGAATTCCTTCCAGCTCCTTATGGGTCAACGCATGTCCCTCCATTCATACCAAGCCAATACCTTCCTTTCCAAACATAGGCCCGCTGCCGTTAGCCTCTCATCCTTCGTCAAACCTTTGGCGGCAAAATGCCTCTCCACCTTATAGATCCATCCGTGTGCATCATCTCCCTCAAAGATGGGCATCTTTAGCTTCCTCACTCTCAGATTGCCTCCGTTTCCCCTGAATCCTCGATAGGCTCCTATTCCACTAAGTGGAGGTATCTCCCAAGCTTCCCAATCCTCCCTTCTGCACTCGTACCAAAATCCTTCTTCAAAATCCCCTCTTTTCAAAATCAGCACCCCTTCACTCGTACCCACTACTCATCTTTTCCTTAGAGATAGGTTCTAGAAGAGGCATCTCATCTTCTCCCTCCAAAACCTCCACCTCTTGATTTCCCCTCCCTTAATAGGACTAGGGTTTCCTCCACTTTCTCATACACCAGTGGCTCCCCTTGTCTCTGATGTCATCATTTTGGGTGTGGCTTCAAGTAACATCTTCAACATTTCTTCGACGACAACAAACATTCCATCCATCTTTTCATGAACGGAAGCAAATTTGTTTTCAAAATCAAGAATCTTCTCCACCAAATCTAATTTCAATTAGCCAATTCCCCCTTCCAATACTTGCACCTTTATTCTCGCCATAGTAACCCGAATCTATGCTATGATACCAATTTGTTAGGAATTTGATGAAATCTCAACAAAAACTAGTGAACGACATAATAATTTGTGGAAGAGAAACACACCAAAACTCAAATTGAAGACAAAAATTAGCAAGATACAGTTGGATCTTGGAAGGGAAGATCCGGCTCTCCCAAGTTTCTAGACGCCACTAGAGGCCACACAAGAAACCAGAAAAAAACAAACTGTAGAAAAAAATGAAAACCTAACCCTAGCCCCCCAAAACATACGTATAGAACATTAAATAAATCCCAAAATAGCCCCTTCTATTTCAATTTTCCCTCATAAAACCTCTTTAATTTCCTATTAATTAAGCTAGTGGACCCCACATAGAAGGGGTGGCAGGCATGGGGTAACATTGAACCTATTCCGCCTATTCCGCCTCAGGTAACATTGAACCTGTCCTATTTGGACCAGTTTATTAAAATGCTATCTTTAAATCCATCTGCTCTAAATATAAATATTCCACTGCTACTATGCTCAACATAAGTTTGACTGTAATCATCTTCACCACTTCAGAGAAAATTCAATGTAGTCCACTTTTATTTACTGAAAACCTTTAACTCAAGTCTAGCCTTATAACGCTTGCTACTATCAGGTTCTTCTTTCAGCCTGTAAACCCTTATTTTGTAGTGCTTTTTTGCTATCTGGTAGCTATGTCAACTCCCAAATAAGATTCAACACAAGTGAATATGATGGGGACATCAGAGCATGAAAAGTGCATCATAGGCATGGCCGTCGATCTATGGCCACGATCAAGTCGATGTAGTTTTGAGTTATTTTCATGTATTTGTCTTTTATTATATTAGTTATCTTTTATTATTTAAGTTGTAATTGTTTTCCCATTTTTACCCCTTAAGGGAGGTCGTATGTAAACTCTGAGGGCATTGTCGTCTTTCTTATTTTGAGTCTTATGTATTAGGCTATTTATAGCCCCTATGTTTCTCTTTGAAGGTTTTAATGAATGATTGAATAAAAAATTTTCCTGCGTTTTGATTTCATGCAAGAGCGAGAGAGAGGTTTAGAGAGAGATCCCTTGGAGAGGGAAGCGCATCACCCACCAACCTTGGAGATAGCTGGGTTTGTGATTCTTCGTCGTTATCTTATTACCCTCTTTCCCCTCATCCCCTAGCTGCCAGCCAAAAATCTCCCCTGACCCCTCACCTAAGCCGCCGGCCATTATACCCCCAATATCATCCGCCGCTGAGACCCTAATCCCATTCATCACCCACGACCACTCCCTCACCGCCGGCCACCCTTGGCTCCTCCCCACCCACACCGGCCCACAACCTTCCAACAATAGGTTTCATAATTTTGGTAACTTCCTTCATGCTCAAATTCAAATTAATTTGAACTTGAAAAGTTGCCTAATTTACAAATTCCTATTTTAGGTTACTTCCTAAATTGATTCCTATTTAAATTTTAAATTAAGAGAGGATTAAATACTTCTTTTCAAACTTAATTTATTATTTTAAGTAGGCATTAAATGCCTCATTAATTCCTCCATCCCACTATAGCCGCCGGCCTCCTTTGGTGATTTAAATTAGGAATTGTTTCCTAAACATCCACCTCCTTTATTGGAAACAATTTAAATCCCTTCTCTCCCTCTCTTGGCCGAAAATCCCAAGGGCCCACCCACTTAATCCCTTCCCAAATTTAAGCTTTCCCCCTTGGAATTAAATCCCCAAAATTCTGTCCTACTCTACCCACCCCCTCTGTCTTACTCCATATTCTATTTAAATTATTTCCAAACCTAAAGACTTGATTTGGAAGTTAATTTCAGCTTTCACTCCATAATCCTCTTCTCAAAATCTGAAATCAATCTTCCCCTTGGCCGGTCACTCTCTCTTGCCACTCACTACTTGGATTCTTGAATGAAACCTCTCTCTTTCAAGGGGAAACGGCAAGGACAACAAAGGATCATTACCTTCAACACTTGGAAGAGACTTCTTCTCCTCCAGTTGAACCTTCAAGAGGAGCTTCGACAAACTTTGTCAACACCTCGCCTACTTGTTTCCAGGTTTTGATAAGGGTGAACTTCTTCCCCCTTTTTACTTACCTTTCTAATCCCCTAATCTTGTAGGTGATGACGATTCACAAGGAGCCGAGCTTCACCTTTCCCTAAGCTAGTAAACGTAGGGTTTTGTTCCGCCATTGCCCAAAACCTAGTAAACGTAGGGTTGAGTGCACCTTATTTGCCTCTAATCTTATTGCTAGATTAGGAATTTTGTTGAAAACTATTTACTTAGCATGATTGTTGAATTTCTAACTTGTTTTGGTTTTCCAAGTGCTTGGCAACCGGCTTAGCCTAAACGTAGGCACCCCTCTCTTGTTTTATGTTATCATTTGGATTGCTAATAGCTTAAATCTTACTTGCTTAATTCGAGAAATCATGCAATTTCATTATGAGATACATTTAAAATATTTTAGTCCTGTATCATCTGGTATCAGAGCATGGTTAGCTTAGGATTTTCATACTAGAATTCATCCTAGGCTATTGCTTAATCTTGCATAATTAATTTGGCATTCATACTATTTCTTAAATTATTTTAAAATCTTAGTTGTGTTTGCTATCCAGAAATTTTCTACACTCATTTAGTGAGTTTTTAAGGTTTGTCTCTTAAATATCTAGGTGCTGCCTTCAATATAACTTCCCTAATTACCTAGAATACTTAACGCCTTGTTGTAGTTTGATGTCCAAATATTTTATGCATTGTTTAGTGTCATTCTAGAGAGTCTATCATAGCATTTAGGTGCTGTCCTCTACCTAGATTCCTCCCCTAGTGTCCCCTAGTGTCTAGCCATGGACCCGAACAACTTGAAAGGACTTTAGACTTGTTGGTAGGTCAAATGAACAACATTAGCCAAAACTCAAAGAGAATCAAGCCGACCTTGCTGAACTTCGCAGGGACACCACCGAACGCTTTGACACACTTGAACGATCTAGGGAACATCCACCCCCTTACACCCCCATCTAGACCTCCGTCTATGTATGGGGATGAACCTTATCAAGATGAGAGGCAATATCATGCCAATCATCGAGCTCCACAGTTTGGACACAACCCACACCACGACCCTGGCATGCCACTTATGAAAAATATTAAAGTAGATGCTCCTACCTTTGACGGCACACTCGATCCCCAGCTCTTCCTGAACTGGGTCAAAGTTATGGAGAGTTTCTCTTTAAGTGGTATAATATTTTTGAGGCTAGGAAGGTTAGTTTTGTCAAGATGAAACTAATGAGTAGGGCGAGTTAGTTTTTGGGCCAACTTAGAGAGCCTTAAAGGAAGCCAGGAATGATTACCCCATAACTAATTGGTCATCTATGAAGCGTGAACTTAAGCAAAAGTACTTGCCTCCCTCTTACTTTCCTAGATTGTTGGAAAGATGGAATAGGTTGACTCAGGGCAACAAACCGGTCAAGGATTACATTCGCATCTTTTAACGACTATTTGATTCGTTGCAAGGGGGAGACCTACCACAACCCCCGCACAGATCCTATCCATATTTCGTACTGGGTTGCGAGAGGATCTTCGCAACGAGTTGTTCGCTCGGAACATCACTACCCTTGAAAATGCCTACAGTTTAGTGTTAGACCTAGAGGAAACCCGTTCCCAACACCCTAGTCGACACACAACTCTAGACCTTCCTACAGACCTTCTGGTAGTTCCACCCTCATAGTTTAGTGTTAGACCAGGGAGCACTACTCGACCCTCGCCTGGTCCCCCCCACTCCCCGTCCTGATATTAGAAGTAAGTCTCCCACTCCGGATACCCCTCGATCTAACCCCGGGACCAAGTGCTTTAGATGTCAGGGGTATGGACATATGTCCCTCTCAGTGTTCTAGTCCCTATAAAGTCACGATTATTGAAAAGATCACTGAGGCAGATTTTGAGCCTAAAGTCGATCAGATTCACCAAGTGGACAACGATGGTGAATTCTTTGAGGATGACGACACTGTTGTCATCCATTATATTTACAGAAAATTGACATTTCTCCCACCTGCATGGTGAGAATGTGCACTGTCACAACCCGTTACCACCGACGACTGCGTAGGACTGCGATCTTTCATACCTACACCAAAATCAAGGATAAGAACTGTAAGGTCGTCGTGGATAGTGGCAGCTGCATCATGAATGATTGTCTCCTCTAAGCATGGTGTCTAAGTTTGGCCTGTCTGCCGTTCCCACCAACCCCTATAAGGTAGCTTGGGTCAACACCACTGCCTTAGAGGTAAAGGAACGAAGTTTTATACCCATAATCCTGATCCTTCATGGCTATAAGAAGAATGTTTGGTGTGATGTTTTTGATTATGAATGTTAGACAAATCCTTCTAGGCCATCCCTGGTCTATCTTGACAATGGATTTTCACATTTATGGTCGTTCAAAACACCTGCGAGTTTGAACATAAGGGCCAAAAGTATCAATCTTGTGCATCATCACAGCCCCCCCCGGGTTACGGATGATCCGGAATCCAACCCTATCAAAGTCAAGAAGGGCCTTGAACCTGATAACCTCCATAGCCCTGAGCGCCCCTTTACGCAAATACTCTCAGATCGATTGTGAGACTTCCATTCCACTTGACTCAGAAGAATCCGTCCCTCAGGAGATTCAACCATACCTAGTATGGTTGTTGAGGTCTGCACTAGATGATCCTTCCCGAACCATAACCTCCGATTAGGGACATCCCGTCTGTTTTAGATCTAATCCCTGGAGCTTGTCTTCTCTAGTAAACTCCGCCACTGTCGAGGCTCATCTACCCAAATTCAATAACATGTTCCACTGGTTATAGTCCTTCTAAAATTATTTATGGGTTTATATCCTCGACATTCACTAGAACCTTTACCCATTATGCTTAGGTATAGGTTTTCGAGTCTGATTTTCATTTGCATCACATGTGCATGAGCTTCATAAAGAATTTGCATGACAAATTGAAAAGAGCGAGAATGATTATAAACTGTGTTGATCCGAAACAAAAATTTAAAACTTTTGAGGTTGGTGACTCCATGATGGTGCGGATCCGTTTGGAACGGTTCCCGCTGGGAACAGTTAAGGAGCAGCATGCTAAGAGTGCTGGACCATTCAAAATAACTAAGAAATTCCATGATCATACTTATGTAATAGTTCTGCTCGCAAAATTCAACATCTATCCCTCCTTTAACATAGAAGATCTAGTTGTATATAAATGTCCTGATTTCAACACACCAGATCCACTCCTACAGCAGCCTTGTGTGACCCCACCATGTGAGAACCCAAACCTAGCCCACTCCCAGATATTCCTGAATCACCCATGGCAGAAAAGGTGGACTTGATTTTGAGTGATGATATAATCTCCATAAACGAATGTGGTCGATGAAGGTACTTGATCAGGTGGGGGGAAAGCAAAAATTAAATCGGATTATTTGAACTTCCAATATTCAGCAAACTTACATTCGATACTGATCTGCTTTCTCGGAAATACGAACCCAAAGACACCAAATTCAACTCAATCCGAGCCCAAATGGGTCCAAATTGAAGTGACCCGAAGCTTTGTTGAAGGTCAAACCAAAATTGGGGTTACCAAATGGTTTTCTAAACATGACATGCTTATAATCGAATTCGAGCGGCCTCGATGAGACGAGTCCAACGAGCCCAAGATCGTCGAAATCTGACATCATTAAGACCCTTCAAATGTCTGTACGAAACGGATACAACGATTAAGGGATTCAATATCGGCATCATCCGACCACAGCCTTTTTTTACCCCTGATCTCTCACCTATTTAAAAAGACAGGCCACTCTAAGAAAATCAATAAATCGACCCCTCAATTTTCATTGAGAGGGACCCAACAAGAAGAAGTAAAAAAAAGGAGAAGAAGGAGAAGAGAAGAGAAGGAAGAAAAGGGACGTAAACTCATCCTCAATCACCATTGGGATTCTGCCCGATTTCTACGGGATGCTGATTCTTCAACTACCGCGAGATGCCGAATTCTGCCTAATTACCACCAACTCCAAGTGATACCAGAATTCCGCCCGACTTCTAAGTGATACTGGAATTTCGTCCGACTTCTAAGTGACGCCGGAATTCCGCCCGACTTCCAAGTGACGTCGGAGTTTCATCCAACTTCCAAGTGACATTGGAATTATGCCTGACTTCCAAGTGACGTCGAAAATTCGCCCGATCTCCAAGTAATGCTGGAGTTCTCCCTGGCCGCTGACTAACATCAAACTTCTACTCAACACCAGACCTCTGCTTGTCGCTAGATTTCTACCTGACGCCGAACTTTTGCCAATTGTCGTACTTTTGTCAGACAACTATCCAATGCTGGATTTCTATCCATTGTTGTACTTCTATCTGATGTCGTCCTTCTAACATTCGTTGTTAGACAATGGTCATTTCCGACCTCCATCGCATGTAGACTACAGTCCTCCTGACTTACGTCGCTCACCGACTACAGTCCTTCCAACCTCCGTCGCCCATCGACTACGTTTCTCCTGACTTATGTCGCCCACCGACTATAGTCCTTCCGACCTTCATTAGCAGACAATGGTCTTTATGACCTCCGTCGTCCGCCGACTACGATTCTTCTGACCTCCGTCACCAGACTATGGTCCTTCTGATCAAACGAATACGTCAACAATAATTCTTTATATTCCTAACATGTAATGTACTCCATATGATGTACATCAAGCCAAGGCCTTCCCCCAAGGAAGGGCCTCATTTGTAATAAACTGCAATATTAGTGGATTCATTCAAACTAGGCTAGACCCTGTGGTTTTTCCCCCTTTTTTTAGGGATTTTTCACGTAAAAATCTTGGTGTCTCATAAATGCTACACTCTCTCTCTTATCTGATTGTGTGCCGGATTTTCGTACAATGCTAAGACACTAAACTTTATTTTTCTCTACCACCGCAAATACTCGAGGACGCAATAATTATTATTATTATTTGATGTAACTGAGATGTTTAAAATATTATATAAATAAATATAAAAAATTTAGATATAAGATATAAATATATAAAAATTCAATGGTATTTATGCAAATCTTCTAAATATTAAATTACTCTTAAATGAAATGGAAAGAATCACTGTAAATATAATAAAGTTGGAAGATTTCTAAGTTTTCACAATAAGTTCTTAGGGTTTGTTTGTTTTTAAGTATCAAGAGTATAAAGTAAAAGCAATAAGGTTTCTGATTATTTATTTATTTTTTGGTATTTGGCTTAACTTAAATAAAAAATAATAATATTTTTATTGGAGATTTAGAGTATCTTAGATATCTATTTTTGATGGATTTGAAAATCATGCAAATCGAACAATATTCTCACGCATGTATAGTTATTTTTTATTTATGCATACATGCATAATTGTGTGTGTGTGTGTATATATATATATATATATATATATATATATATATATATATATATATATATATATATATATATATATATATATATATATATATATATATATATATATATATATAGTTTATTTTTTATACTTTATGGTTTTATGGATATATGTTCATAAACAAGACGATATATATTTTATAATTATATTGGAATTTGAAGATATATATTTTATAATTATATTGGAATTTGAAGTAGACTTTATGTTTGTGAACACTTTGTGTTAGACTCTGTAAGTTAACAATCAAAACACAAACATAAAATCTTGGGTCACTTCCTTATTTGATCCAAGTTAAACAACACTTGAGCTTGCTGTAGTCAGCTCATTTAGACCTCTTCTGACCCTTCTCACACCATTCATCATAATTTAATGTATTTGAAATGTAACATACAACAAGAACATCATCATCAAGCCTTTATCACACTGTGTGAGGTCAGCTACATGAATCTTTTTTCTTTATTGTGTCTTGTTTATAGTTAAATTCTCATTTAAATAGAATAAAAAAGCTCAATTCTAATATTTTCTAACCAAATATTTTTAGGTCTACTTCTGTCTCTCTTAACATAGGCCAAATCTAAAATATCTGCTCTCCTAACTGGATTATCAGAAGGCCAACATTTTATGTGACCAAACCATCTAAATCGACACTCTCTAATCGTATTTGCCAGTGGAGCTACTCCAACCTTTTCCCGTATATGCTTGTTTCGCATTATCTCTAAGAGTAAAGCCACTCATCCACCTGAGCATACTCATCTCTGCAACACTTATTTTAAATTATATGATTCTCTATTAATTGTCAACATTCTGCGCCATAATATATTGCAGGTTTCAACACCAACTTGTAGAATTTTATCTTAAGTTCGAGGGTACTCTATCACACAACACACCCGATGCATTCCTCCACTTCAACCTTTGAAATGTATCATAATAAAGACAATATTGCAATGCATTTAATTCATCCAACCAAGCAACTCATATATTTTTAAAATGCATATATTTGAAAAAACCTCCTACCGAGCAACCTCTAAAATATTTATGAGGATTCGCTCTATATTATTCTTCAAAAAATTGTTGATATCATGGAATTGATGTTGTGAATATATATATATATATAGTGGATGTTTCACTTTATTCATTTTAACCTTTGCTTTATGTTACCTAGTGCCTAATTCTATAGACATTTTACAAGCATGTGTATAGACATTCTAATTCAAGTTTAAATTTCAAATACAAGTTCCTTCATCTATGAGTTCTACTCTCTCAAGTATATGTTTTTATAAGTTCTTTCATCGTTTGTCTCAATAACCCTAAAAGTATGTGTAAAACATGATAATGGTCATAAAGTCCATAGTTTGTGCGACAAAAATTCTGCAAGTATTCCATTCAAATATGGTATCAAGATTCGTGTCCAACCAAGATAATTTTGTATGACATATGAAACATTATAAACTCAAGATATACATATGAATTCATAATCTTATAAACTCAATTTAATGGTTACTTACAAGATTTTAAAAACTGGACCAGTCTTACTAGCTCAACCATGGATCGGTTCTTTGGTCAGTTCGATCCATCTTAAAAATTGCTTTTACATCGAATCAGAGTGAACCAATCAATAACACTAGTTCAAGTGGCAAACTAGTCCCAATTTCTTTAAATCGACCAGTTCAAAAAACAATTTAAATAATTAAATAAAATTTAATATATTTAGAACAAAATTTTAAATAAAAATTTAAACTTAACAATTAATTTAAATTTAATATATTTTAGTTATTTAATAATAATCATTATATATCTAAAAAAATTATTCACCAATGAAATCTCAAACAAGCATTTTTATATTGCACTATTACTCCATATGAGTTCATGACAAATAGAAATCCATAAAATAATATAAATAATACTAAGAAAAAATTTTTCAGTGATATGAGACTAAATAAATAAGTTAAAGTTCTCAAGTTTATAATAGATATATTACATATTTTTAAACAAAATTTTTAATTGATTTTTTATAATATGGATAATATTTATTTTTAGTTAATAATATTTAATTGTACACAATAAAAAATTATATTTTATCTACTTATTAATGACAAATGATCTGATATGAATAATTTATAGATATAAATTAAATTTATAATGTAAATTAATTAAGTATATAATCTATAAGTGTAAAATTATATATAAATATATAGCATAAATTAATTATAATTTGTATTAAATTTATAAACTTATATATGAATTAAATTAATGTTAGTTGTGAATTAAATTTAAATATTGAAGGTGTTTAAAATTTAAATTATATAAAAAATATTATTTATATATGAATTCAATTGACTTTTTTGTCATAAATTTTTATTACTGTATAATCATTATATCATTATTATGTTATTTAAATTTTATTTAAATAATTTTAATAAAGAAGATTACATACAAGTCAAAGATAATGTACATAAAATATTATAATTAATAATGTTGAAAGGAATGATATACAATAAGAATGGGATTTTAAAAAATTCTTGATTACTTATACTTGATGCTAGATTAATTTAATTTAATAATTTATATCATATTAATGAATTATTCATATAACATATGAACTTATGCTTTAACTATATTATAAAAATTGAATTTTATGCCTTATAAACTCATGGTTAAGACATTGATGATCATTTTAGTATATTATAATTTTTTAGTTTTACAATTCTTCTTAATTTAGATTAAATATAGATTTGTTTTATCAAACATATGTTAAGAAAGATAGAGGTAGCCATAAAAAGATTTGGTTAAAAAAAATATTAGAACTGACATTTTTTTATTAAAAATAATAAGAGTTTAGCTTTTAACCGGTCATAATGGAAAAAAAAATTCATGTAGAATTTTGTTGTTATAGTATAGATTTTTTATCACTTTAATTTCATGAATACTAATTCATTAGATTTTGTCCTTTACAATTATTAATTTTATATAAAAAACTATTTAAATTCTAACTAAATTATTTGTAAATTCTAATCATTAATTAAATATTAATCAATCCCAAAACACATTTATCAATTATACAGCTCATTATATAAATATAAAATCATGTTTAACTATAATTACCTATAGCATTCACACATGAAATAACGAAAGAAATACCACTTCTAAAATTTTTTTGGCACTTATACTGAACTCATTGAATTTTTTTATATATTTAAAAAATATATTTAATATTAAAAATTTTTTAAATGAGACATCTAACAAATTAACATGATAGAGCCAAAACTAACTCAAGCTTAACATTTTAACTTATTGAGTTAAGCTCGAGAGCCATTTATCAAATAGAGCTCGAGCCAACAAATGAGTTGGCTTGACTCAAACACGCCTACCATAAAATCATAAAAAGAAGTGCCAGATATTCTTATACAATTTGTATCGACATACATTTAAAAATTATTAAATTTATTTTAAGATCAATATCACATATAAAGTATTTATATTACATATATTTCAAAATAAATTCAATAATTTTAAAATTCATGTTTATCCAAATTAAATAAATATATCCTAACATAATTTTTTTTCATTGTGAAAGGATTTGCAGCCAAACAATTAAAAAAAAATGTTTCTTTAAAATTACAAATTTCCAGAATCATGTGTCAAACTTGTAAATTTCAACAAGAAAGAAATGTACCAAGCTCCACGAAGCAAAAGCAAACTAGAAAAAATCACATCCAAGAATGATCAGAATTTATACTGTCTCATTGCAGAAATCTTCTGCCATTATTTTTTGCCAAGATTAGGGAGATGAGAAAAAACCATGGTCACAGCTTGGAGAGAGGAGGCCTGCTCAATGTTGCTTCAATTGTTCCATGAGGCTCATCAGTTGGCAAATACACATCATCGGCAAACTGCAAAGGCAAATGCTTAGAAATCTGCCAACATGAAATTTCCATGTTGCAAACCATATAAGCGATAATAATTTTGGGAAAATTTGGAGAAAACATTGAAATTCAATAGTTTTTAGGTAGTCTTTTAAATATAACACCTAAATCTTGCCTATTTACAAAAATAACATCCTCCCAACTTTGGTTTCATTCAAGACAGCTTTCGTACTGCTTTTTAAAAATGCTTTTTAGTATAAAAATTTCAACCGTTTTAGAAAGAAAGAAGAAAACCGTCCCAAACGAAGCCTGTCTTCTTAAATTTCTTAGTTTTTATCAAATTCTCAATGGTTTGACAATGGCAGGCGAAATTCACGAATTCGATAAGCTAGAAAAATAGTATGAGTGTTAGTTTTATAAATATGTAATTTTCTGATGTTTTGCATGCAAATTTTCCTAACAAAAATTAGAAGTGCTCTAATTCTCAAAAAATACAATAATTTATAATATCTTATATTACCAAAAAAATATATAATTGCAAAAATTTTGAGAAGTAGAACTCAAGGAATTCTCATAACTAACATGAATGATGTGCTGAAATTCATTGCAAGTCTTACAAAAAAAAAGTTAATATCCGCTGTAAAATATAAACTTAGTATTCATTTGTGATATCAAATTTGTTACTTTCTAACACAACTTTTTTATTTAAAAATTATATAAAAAAAAAATTTGGTACTAAAAAAACTACTTTAAAAAAACAGTAAGAAAATTATCCCAAAGAAAGCATTAAGTTTCGTTTGGGACGGCTTTCTTACTGCTTCTTAAAGCCAATTTCTAGTATTAATTTTTGTACTAAAAAGCTACTTTATGAAGCAGTAAGAAAGCCGTCGTTTGAAATGTGCATTAAAAAAGCAGTATCTCACCTTGACCAAGTTTGGATTGTCTTTGCTAGATAAGTTGACTGGCAAGAAATGGATGTTTGGCATTCTCAGTTGAATAGATGCTATATCTGGAAACCTGTAAATTGGCAGGAAATAAGTATTTGAGATTGCAGACTCGGAACAGGAAATATTATAAGTCAAAACATTTGCGGTCAGGAAATTCTGATTAAAATTTTATCAAGACGGTATAACACATAAAAAATTATATCACATGCATCTTAAAGCCAATCCAACGGCTCTAAGATTCATCCTGATTAAAAATTTAATCAAAATTTCTTGTGCCATTTTTTTCCTTGAAAGTCGTTGCGCCAAACATTGTAACGAAGAAAAAAAGAAACCTGTTAAGAACAGCTACTGCCATGAGATACAGAGTATTTTGGACCGATGGGCTATATACACCCGAAGTTGGAGGGCCAAAGAAAGTATCTACAATGACTTTTTTGACATCTCGGTATCTTTCGATGAAGAATTTTGATTCTGTAGGAATTGCAGATATGGATTCGAACTGAAACCTACAAAATTGTCAGGGAAACTTTAATTATAAGCAAGATCTTCATTCTTACTCAGCAATGCATAAAAAACATTATTTGATACTAAAAGAGGTGATGCAATAACCATTCAGGATCTTACATCAAGCTGCACTTATATGCAATCTTCCAGAGAACTTCCTTCATGACCTCATTTATAGTATCATTTAGTAAACTTAATTTATGTGAGCGTGTCTAATAGGAGTCAAATTTGATTTTATTATTATAGTATTGTCCTTAGTTTGATAATGCGTTCTGGTTATTATAAACATTTCATCTGTGTAGTTAGCTCTAGAAATAATCTCATCAAAGTTTAAAAAAAAAATTGGATGAGTTGAGGATCCCAATAGAATCTTGGAATGATGTAACTTTTGTCATTGTATCATGTCCTTTATTTCCCTTCTTTGGCTGCTTCGTTTTCTGAGTGATGTAACTTACCCCTTTCTTCTTATTAAAATTTGATAATGAAGTTATCATATGACTTCTCACTGTTTTTCCTTCTCACTAAATCAGATTTGGGATTGATGGCTTATGACTTATCGTGATGTTATACAATAGTGGATAAAGAAACTCCCTCAATGGTCCCCATCATTGTTGTCTCCTACACGTAAGCGAGATCAGAGGAAAAAAAAAAAAAAAAAAAAACCATTTGGAGAGAATGTATGATGTGATATGATAAATGAAGGAATACTGGCAGTAACTGAGAAACTCCCACAGTGGTTTCCATCATTGTTGTCTATTTACAATTGAGGGAGATCTGAGGAAAAATGGGTATGGAAACAAGATCATCAGAAGGAGATTCTTTTGAAAAAGAAATACTGGCAGCACCCTTTGTTGTTATTGGCACACATGAGATTTCTAGGACTTCTTTTATTGTTAAAGTTTCTACGGGTCATTCTGACCATAAGGGTCAACAATGCAACAAACATAACGGCAGGCACCATTTGAAAGTTCTTTAGTTTTTTTTGGCTCTAATAGCTTCATTGATATAAAGGGACTAACAACACCATTGCTAGAGAAGATGACTCTGAAATAGGAGCAAGCGTCGTGATTTTGGAGTCTAGCATAAACTCAAAATCATCACACCTTAAACCCTAATAAAAGCTTGATATATGCATATCCCGTATTCGCAACAAGCATGGGAAAAGTTTTGAATTAGCTTAGGTCTTCCATAAGAATTATACCTTCACAAACGACCAAATAATCACAAAAATGATAGCATAGATACTCATGAAATAGCATGCAAAATGACTTTCTAGCTTATCTTATCCTACAAAAGAATGACTCGATTATGAAATTATTGGTTGAACATGTTTGGGAAGTAAAACCACGCAACGAAAGATACAAGAATAAAAAATTACAGCAGAAAGAAATAATATTAGGATTTAACGTGTAAAAATCCAAAACCGAGAAAAAATCACGGAGCCATTACACCAAGAAATTTACTATAGAAATTTGGGAGAAATAGCACATATTTCTTCTCTCTCTCTCTCTCTCTCTCTCTCTCTCTCTCTCTCACCTTGTCTCTCTCTTCACCCTTACACCGTTCTCATACATGAACTAACAAAGAGAAAACACACTTAAACCACCTAGAGAAGCAACCCTTCATGAAAAATGAGAAAAAAATGCCCAGCTCGCCTCACAACACCGCGACGCCAGGTTTGGAGCACAACGGCGCTCAACTCTCTATCGCCAGTCTGCTTGACAGTGCCGGGTTTGGAGCACGCGACACTTCGCTCTCTGTCTGTCACCAAGAAACTACACAACATCACAACGCTTGGGTAAACAGCACTACACAGTTGTACAAAAAAAAAAAAAAAAAAAAATCGGAAGCAAAGCATCCAAACCCAAGCAGGTGGAGGATCCCCTGCAACAATACAGTGAGCTCAACGATTGTATTGAGATCTGAGGCAATAGTACAACTTAATTGATAGGACATAATCAAATTTTACACAAAACTAATAATCTCTCAGTTGGAAATTGAATGCGATCAATCCTTCCCCAGATCTGTAGCACAAATTATAGTATCTGTAGTGTTGCTCACCCCTACTCTCATCCTTCATGAACACTAATTGAATCTACACATAGCTTTAATTTATCAATTTTCACCGTCTTCGTCAACATGTTTGCAAGATTCTAAGTCGTTTGAATCTTCTCCAAAGATAAAACGACCATCTTCTAGGAGCGATATGATGAAATGATACCGAAGCTGGATGTGTTTTGTGCAGGCATGGAATACAACATTCTTGTCTAGATGAATAGCACTCTTTGCCAAGTTATGTCAAGAAATTTACAACCATATCATCTCCTTACAAACATCAATGATAGCAATATACTCAACTTCTGTGGTTGAGAGCACAATAATCTTCTATAACTTGGAAACTATACTAAATGTAGTCTTTCCCAAAGTGAATATATAACCAGTTATGCTTCTTATACCATCAAGATCTCCAACAAAATCATAATCTAAATACCCCTGTAAATAAATTCCAACATCTCCAAAAAAAAAGATCTTATTAACTGATCCTCTCAAGTACTTGAGAATTCACTTAACCGCCTCTCAATGAAGTTTGTCTGGATTACTCATAAATCTACCGACTATCTAGTCTCATATAAATCATAGCGTACATCAAACTTCCAACTGTTGAAGCATATAGAGTCCTCCCCATCTGTTCTTTGCTCTTTTTCAAATAAGGGCGATTTTCCTTAGATAGCTAAATATGACTATCCAAGGGAGTGTAAACAGATTTTGTCTTACTCATGTTGAATCTCTACAACACGTTTTCAATATACTCAGCTTAAAAACAACTTGAATATACATACACTTCTATCCCTAGTGATTCTAATACCAAGAATTTTCTTTGTTGGACTAAAATTTTTCAATTCAAACTCCTATGATAACTGCTCCTTGAAACATATTATCTTCTTCATATATGATCCTACAATCAGCATGTTATCTACATTCAAAAGTAGAATGATATAATAATTATCAAAATATATGAAAAAAACAACATTGATCAGTCAACACTTTGTGTATCTCTTGTTTGACATAAACCTATCAAAACTCCTGTAGCACTATTTTGATGTCTGCTTCAACCCATATAAGCTCTTTATGAGACTACACACGAAATCCTTTTTACGTGCGATCACATATCCCCGAGATTACACATTGTACAACTCTTCATGAAGAAATGTGTTATGAATTGGAAGCAATCTCAGCAAAAACCAGTGAATGACACAATAATTTGAGGAAGAGAAACTCACCAAAACTCAAACTAAAGAAAGATATTCACAAGATAAAATTGGATCTTCAATTGGAGTGGAAGATCCGGCTCTCCAAAGTCTCTAGATGCCGCTAGAAACCCACACAAGAAACCAGAAAACAACAAGCTATAGAAAAAACAAGATGAAAACCTAACCCTAGCCCCCCAAAGCATACTTAAGCATATAATCATTAGGTAAATCCCAAAACAACCCCTTCTATTTGAAATTTTTTCCTACTAAGATTCCCTTAATTTCCTCTTAATTAAGCTAGTGGACCCCACTATTTGAATGTTTTCTACTAAGATCCCCTTTAATTTCCTCTTAATTAAGCTAGTGGACCCCACATAGAAGGCGTGGCAGGCATGGGGAGCGGAACCTGCTTGTTCCGCCTCTAGTAATATTGAACCGGTCTATCAATACTCTCCTCTCAAAGAGCCACCTTGTCCTCAAGGTGGAAGGAGAGAAAATGATACTTCACCCACTCGTATGGTTCCCAAGTGGCATTATAGCCAGGTAGGTTCTTTCATTTGATCAACACTTCCTTCGACTCACCCTGTCCCTGACGAACTCCATTAAGCTCAAGTTGTTCTAAAATCACCTCAAGATAACTCTCTAAACAAGCTATATGATCCCCCACAAATCACCTCAAAACATTATTTGATACTAAAATAGGTGATGCAATAACCATTCAGGATCTTACATCCAGCTGCACTTATATGCAATCTTCCAGACAACATAGTTCATGACCATATTTATAGTATCATTTAGTAAACTTAATTAATGTGAGCGTGTCTAATAGGAGTCAAATTTGATTTTATTATTATAGTATTGTTCTTAGTTTGATAACGTGTTCTGGTTATTATAAACATTTTATCTGTGTAGTTAGCTCTAGAAATAATCTCATTAAAGTTTTAAAAAAAAATTGGATGAGTTGAGGATCCCAATAGAATCTTAGAATGATGTAACTTTTGTCATTGTATCATGTCCTTTATTTCCCTTCTTTGGCTGCTTCGTTTTCTGAGTGATGTAACTTACCCCTTTTCTTCTTATTAAAATTTGATAATGAAGTTATCATATGACTTACTCACTGTTTTTCCTTCTCACTAAATCAGATTTGGGATTGATGGCTTATGACTTATCGTGATGTTATACAATAGTGGATAAAGAAACTCCCTCAACGGTCCCCATCATTGTTGTCTCCTACACGTAAGCGAGATCCCGAGAAGAAAAAAAAAAAAAAAAAACCAATTGGAGAGAATGTATGATGTGATATGATAAATGAAGGAATACTGGCAGTAACTGAGAAACTCCCACAGTGGTTTCCATCATTGTTGTCTATTTACAATTGAGGGAGATCTGACGAAAAATGGGTATGGAACACAAGATCATCAGAAGGAGATTCTTTTGAAAAAGAAATACTGGCAGCACCCTTTGTTGTTATTGGCACACATGAGATTTCTAGGACTTCTTTTATTGTTGAAGTTTCTACGGGTCATTCTGACCATAAGGGTCAACAATGCAACAAACATAACGGTAGGCACCATTTGAAAGTTCTTTAGTTTTTTGGTTCTGATAGCTTCATTGATATAAAGGGACTAACAACACCATTGCTAGAGAAGATGACTCTGAAATAGAAGCAAGCGTCGTGATTTTGGAGTCTAGCATAAACTCAAAATCATCACACCTTAAACCCTAATAAAAGCTTGATATATGCATATCCCGTATTTGCAACAAGCATGGGAAAAGTTTTGAATTAGCTTAGGTCTTCCATAAGAATTATACTTTCACAAACGACCAAATAATCACAAAAATGATAGCATAGATACTCATGAAATAGCATGCAAAATGACTTTCTAGCTTATCTTATCCTACAAAAGAATGACTCGATTATGAAATTATTGGTTGAACATGTTGGGGAAGTAAAACCACGCAACGAAAGATACAAGAATAAAAAATTACAGCAGAAAGAAATAATATTAGGATTTAACGTGTAAAAATTCAAAACCGAGAAAAAATCACGGAGCCATTACACCAAGAAATTTACTATAAAAATTTGGGAGAAATAGCACATATTTCTTCTCTCTCTCTCTCTCTCTCTCTCTCTCCTTGTCTCTCTTCACCCTTACACCGTTCTCATACAAGAACTAACAAAGAGAAAACACACTTAAACCACCTAGAGAAGCAACCCTTCATGAAAAATGAGAAAAAAATGCTCAGCTCGCCTCACAACACCGCGACGCCAGGTTTGGAGCACAACGGCGCTCAACTCTCTATCGCCAGTCTGCTTGATAGCGCCAGGTTTGGAGCACGCGACACTTCGCTCTCTGTCTGTCACCAAGAAACTATACAACATCACAACGCTTGGGTACACAGCACTGTACAGTTGTACAAAAAAAAAAAAATCGAAAGCAAAGCATCCCAAACCCAAGCAGGTGGAGGATCCCCTGCAACAATACAGTGAGCTCAACGATTGTATTGAGATCTGAGGCAATAGTACAACTTGATTGATAGGACATAATCAAATTTTACACAAAACTAATAATCTCTCAGTTGGAAATTGATTGCGATCAATCCTTCCCCTGATCTGTAGCACAAATTATAGTATCTGTAGTGTGGCTCACCCCTACTCTCATCCTTCATGAACACTAATTGAATCTACACATAGCTTCAATTTTATCAATTTTCACCGTCTTCGTCAACATGTTTGCAAGATTCTAAGTCGTTTGAATCTTCTCCAAAGATAAACGACCATCTTTTAGGAGCGATATGATGAAATGATACCGAAGATGGATGTGTTTTGTGCAAGCGTGGAATACAACATTCTTGTCTAGATGAATAGCACTCTTTGCCAAGTTCTGTCAAGAAATTTGCAACCATATCATCTCCTTGCAAACATCAATGATAGTAATATACTCAACTTCTGTGGTTGAGAGCACAATAATCTTCTATATAACTTGGAAACTATACTAAATGTAGTCTTTCCCAAAGTGAATATATAACCAGTTATGCTTCTTCTACCATCAAGATCTCCAACAAAATCATAATCTAAATACCCCTGTAGATAAATTCCAACATCTCCAAAAAAAGATCTTTATTAACTGATCCTCTCAAGTACTTGAGAATTCACTTAACCGCCTCTCAATGAAGTTTGTCTGGATTACTCATAAATATACCGACTATCTAGTCTCATATAAATCATAGCGTACATCAAACTTCCAACTGTTGAAGCATATAGAGTCCTCCCCATCTGTTCTTGCTCTTTTTCAGATAAGGGCGATTTTCCTTAGACAGCTTAATATGACTATCCAAGGGAGTGTAAACAGATTTTGTCTTACTCATGTTGAATCTCTGCAACACGTTTTCAATATACTCAGCTTAAAATAACTTGAATATACATACACTTCTATCCCTAGTGATTCTAATACCAAGAATTTTCTTTGTTGGACTAAAATTTTTCAATTCAAACTCCTATGATAACTGCTCCTTGAAACATATTATCTTCTTCATATATGATCCTACAATCAGCATGTTATCTACATTCAAAAGTAGAATGATATAATAATTATCAAAATATATGAAAAAACAACATTGATCAGCCAACACTTTGTGTATCTCTTGTTTGACATAAACCTATCAAAACTCCTGTAGCACTATTTTGATGTCTGCTTCAACCCATATAAGCTCTTTATGAGACTACACACGAAATCCTTTTTACCTGCGATCACATATCCCCGAGATTACACATTGTACAACTCTTCATGAAGAAATGTGTTATGAATTGGAAGCAATCTCAGCAAAAACCAGTGAATGACACAATAATTTGAGGAAGAGAAACTCACCAAAACTCAAACTAAAGAAAGATATTCGCAAGATAAAATTGGATCTTCAATTGGAGTGGAAGATCCGGCTCTCCAAAGTCTCTAGATGCCGCTAGAACCCACACAAGAAACCAGAAAAAACAACAAACTACAGAAAAAACAAGATGAAAACCTAACCCTAGCCCCCCCCCAAAGCATACTTAAGCATATAATCATTAGGTAAATCCCAAAAACAACCCCTTCTATTTGAATTTTTCCTACTAAGATTCCCTTAATTTCCTCTTAATTAAGCTAGTGGACCCCACTATTTGAATGTTTCCTACTAAGATCCCCTTAATTTCCTCTTAATTAAGCTAGTGGACCCCACATAGAAGGCGTGGAAGGCATGGGGAGCAGAACCTGCTTGTTCCGCCTCTAGTAATATTGAACCGGTCTATCAATACTCTCCTCTCAAAGAGCCACCTTGTCCTCAAGGTGGAAGGAGAGAAAATGATACTTCACCAACTCGTATGGTTCCCAAGTGGCATTATAGCTAGGTAGGTTCTTTCATTTGATCAACACTTCCTTCGACTCACCCTCTCCCTGACGAACTCCATTAAGCTCAAGTGGTTCTAAAATCACCTCTTGATAACTCTAAACTAGCTATATGATCCCCCACAACTCTCCTCAATTGTGATATGTGGAACACTGGGTGTATAGAAGCAGTCAGGGGTAATTTTAAACGATACACCACTGCTCCAATCCTCTCCAACACTTCATAAGGACCAAAGTACCTCAGAGCTAGCTTCTCATTTCTTCTATTGGCTACTATTATCTGTCTGTAGGGTCGCAGGTTTAAGAATACCCTATCCCCATTGGCAAATTGGATGTCCTTTCTGTGTTCATCTACCTACTTTGCCATAATTTGATAATCCCTCAGCATGTGTCTTTTTAACTCCTCTATCACCCTATCCCTTTCCTCCAATTACAGCTCTACTGAAGATATTGGTATGCAACTCTGCCCAAAATATACCAAATGCGGAGGGTCTTTTCTGTACAACACCTTGAAGGGAGTCATTTGGGAAGCCGAGTGGTACGAAGTGCTGTATAAATATTATGCTCATGGTAAAGTTAACCTCTAGATAATGAAAAGAAAAGAAAAGAAAAAGAAGCTCACCTCGTATCTGTCGAGATCCCACAAACTCAGCCAGAAATTCTGCTATAGTACACTGTTTTGCGCCGACGCCGCTCCTTGCATCTCTTCCCGGAAAAGCCGCCCGAATCGCGTGCCACCTAGACGCGTTTACGTCGTTAAATACTGAACCAACTGAGGGCTCTCAGTTGTTCTTCCTTCTTCCACGACACTCCCCACGCACAGAGCCTCTCTCCCTTCTCCAATCGCAAGCCTCCCGATTTCCCCTCTCGTAGCTGACGCCTCCAGAGAAACAGAGAGAGAGAGAGAGAGAGAGTAAGAGCTTTCTACTCACCAAACTTACAACCGATTCATCTCATCCGAAGCCGATCCACCTCAAGTCCTGTAGCCGAGTAATCCTCTTCCTTCTCCAAATCCTTAGACCCGATCGAAGCTCTAAACCGTTTGAACCGCGCCATCGACCTAGCTTCATCTCACAAACATTGCGGCCAGACCTCCTACTCATCGGATCCCGAGCCTTGTCCAAACTCCTGGCCGACCGAACTCCCTGTGCCGATCTCCTGCATCTCATCCCGTTGCCATTCCTGTGTAGAAGCCGACCCCTATAAGCTCCTACCTCATGCCGACGCTAAAGCTCTCATCGCCCCTCTACCCGACCTTCCCTTCTAGCCGAATCCAACCAGCCGAATTCCCTCCTCTCTGCTCTGATTTCCCTTAGCCGACACTTAGGTATAGTTCGGGTTTTGATTTATTTTATTTAATAATAATAATAATTATCATAATAATTATTATTATCATCATTATACAATGTATATGTATATAGATATATAAATAATAATTAGTTATTATTATTATTATTAATTATATTATTATTTACAATAATAATTTTATTATTATCTTCATTAATCATACCATTAATGTTGTATAATAATAATGTTATTATGATGTAATAATAATGTGATTAAAATAATATATATATATATATATATATATATATATATATATATATATATATATATATTTAATTTTAAAAAAATCCTTGATATGCCTCGATCTACCTGTCAATATCGCCAACAATCTCGCAAAGGTAAGAATTTTCCTAAACCTAGATTCTCGCCCTCGGAGTTTGTGGCGGACCGAAAAACCGCCCATGCATGCCTTTATTATTGCGCGTGGTGAGATGGGACCCTGGTGCGGCACCTACGACGAGGCGGGTAATCACCTAAAACCCTACTTCAATGTTTCGTGGCGCACCGAAAAACCGCCCATGCACGCCTTTGTTGTGCGTGGTGGGATGGGACCCCGGTGCGGCACCTACGGCGAGGCGGGGTCACTCATAAGTACCCCCGAGCGGGGGAAAAGAAAAACTGCTTTTTTTTTTAAAAAAGCTTTTAAAATCCCATGCATGCCTTTGTTGGCGTGGTGGATGAAAAAACAAAATCATCGCCGCGGTGTCTCACAAACACCAACCGTGCACGTCTTTGTTGATGTGGCGGGTAGGCGGCCTCTTGGTTTTTCCCCGCTGCCGAAATTTGGATCGAAGATCCAAGGACTTGGAACTATGCTCAGAACTCAAATCAAATGACTAAAGAAGGGCTTGAACTTAAATAAATGAAATTGAATGAACTAAGCCTGAACTATATGCAAAAGAGCTCAAATTCAAGAACTCATGGAACTGATATTTGAGCTTGAACGAACTCAAAGGATAACAGGGGACATGCATTTGAACTCGAACTCAAACAGAGGACTTGTGGACACGAACTTTTGACATTGAACTTGAACATGTTTTTGGACTCGAACAAGTGAACATTAAGCAAATCACGCCCTTTAATATTAAACAAAATGAGCTCGAATTTGAATCAGATGAAGACTTGCAGACTTGCACATTGACTTCAATGAACATGAACTTGAACTAAACTCAAGGAATTGAGCTCAAAGCGACAAGAAGACTTGAACCCTTACAAAAGACTTGGACTTGAATCAAATTTGATTGCAAGGGGTCTAAGTTCAACATTGAACAAATGAAAGTGAATGCGCATCATCTAATGTCTAAGAAAAGACTTATAAGTTTGCAAATAATAATGTCAAACAAATGTAAAAAAAACATGAAGCTTATGGTAAAATAAGAATCTGATCATCATGTACTTGCAAGCATTTGTCAGCTAGAATCAAGAAGGGCATGCATATGATCAGATTCAAATGTATTGAACAATAATACATTCAATAGAATATGCATGAATGTCAACAATTAGATGGGAAACTCATGACATATAAAGGACACAATGAATGTGATTTATTCATAAGGAAAGATAAATTGGGGGATACAACAATATGCTTGCGATCAATCTATAGGATCTAAAGAAAATTGTACGAAATCGTCATATTGGTTGGAATACAAATTGACAACCAATAACAATGTTGATGCTATCATTCACATCACAAACCATATGATGATTGACCCATAGCATTTATCCTAATCATCCAAATGAAGGTAAGCATATGAACAAGAAATGTAAGACGAATGAAGAACAAGCTCTCAAAGGTTATGCAAACAAAGAATGATAGAGTCGAGATATCTCAAGCTATTCAAATGTGGTGGTATCCAAGCAATGACCAAAGATTGAATGAAAGATATGCAATAAATGTCAGATGCTTATGTCATTAGCAACACTGTAACATAAACATGTACATTCAATTTTGTGAGCAGTGGAATGAACTCAAAGCATAAGCAGTAACTCTATTCACAGCAAGTGCTGAAAGATGTCATACCAGATATGAAGGTCACTTGTGAATACAAATATACACATAAACCTATTCATGAATGGTGATGAGGGAGATCCAATGAATGCTAAATCACCTTAACGGTCCATCACTAGTCAATATTAAGTAACTACATTGATCTGTTAAGAGCAAAGAGTTATGATACTACAACAAATGCAGACCTTTGTGATCAAGCAGGAGATTAGTTAGTGCATTACCATCTACCTGCATAAATCATGAAAGTAGTGCACGACAGTCTACCTGTATAAAGCAGCAAACAACTCAATCCAGAAGCTGCTACAAAATGCCATCGGATTCGTAACTTCTATACAAGCGGACAAAAGGTGTCTACAAATGATTTCAAAGTACCCCCGCACGTGCACCGTAGTTTGTATACACATAGGTACACTAAAAGGGGTAAAAGCAATTACAAAACCCGCATGGGTCCCGGCGAGCGTGTTATTGGTACACACATGATGTCTAGGGATGATGCGCGAGTTGATAAGTGAATTTAAGTTTGAACCCGATTCCTCATATACGGATCAATAGGAGTCGACAAGGTTCAAACCATTAAAAACAAATATACGGTTGCGGCGACCGGTATATTTGTCTTATTACATTCATATTAGGCCTTCAAGGCCTATAACAATATGAATTCGCTAATAAAGGCATAAAGCCTACGAAACCCGATCCTCTGTCGACAGCCAGACAGAGTCGACAAGGTTCAAGCTACAAATGAAAGTGCCCCCAAACACCCCGATGATGGTCGTGTTGAATGCTTATCTCAACCGGAGGGGTTCATTCCAAACATTTCAATAATTCCACCCAAATACCCACAAATCCAATACTCCTAAAAAATCAAAAACTCCAAAATCATCCCAAATTTCAAAATATTTAAAATTGAAGTAAATCCATCAAACACTAAAGCAAACTCTATCCACCCTCCGCAACAGTTTGCCGAGGTGGACAAATTGAAATGTACTTCAGCTCACAAAGAGCTAATGCCTAGTCGAAAATATCACTAGGATCCATTCTCAAACAATCTTCTGCCAATAAGGATGTGGTACGTGTCCTCTACCCGGCGGTTTTGCCGCCAAATGGCACAGCAGGATAAATGGTTATGACTCGGGCCCTCTGAACCGAGTGGTTTTGCCATCAAATGGCACCACGAAATACTGATTATGGCCAGAGCCAATACATTCATTATTGGTATCAAATCCTTGAGATATGAATCAATAGGATATGATCGATAGGGCACAAAGCTCTCTGTTAGCTAATGTAGATTCAAATTTGTCCCCTTAGACAAATATTCACCCCATGTCTACAAGATCCCCTTGGACGAAGCAACCCATGACTGCTGACAAGGATCCTTCTGTCAGGTTGGGTCGACAACCTCCTCTGACTAAGTAGACCAGGGACCATGATGGTCCGGGATGACGGAACCATGGATCTTGATCGGGTCTATCATCCATTCCCCCACCATCCACTTCAAGTGCAAGATAGTGCAATTTCCAATTTTAAATATCAAATCTTCAAACTCTCCAATTTTCCAACCATTCCAAATATCCATTGCTGCTACTATATGTCAGATAACACGTATTCTCTACGTATCTGATTGACGACTAGCCTTAATTGAAAGTTCTCTCTCGTGATCGAGAGGGGTAATTAACTATAGGGGCTTGGGCCTATAGGAAACCAGATCATAAAGACCTCGCAAAATGTGGGCAAAATCTCTGGATAGTGTCTTATCTACAAATCCATCTGCCTTCTAAAATTTACCCCGGAACTTAGTTCGTTAAAACTTCCTCGCCAAAAGAAAAGCAAACAATGTGCGGGCGGAGGCCAGGGCCCAAATTTTCGGAGCCCACAGATAAACACTTGGCCCATACCCTAGGTGTTTCTGAAGCAAAAACACCGTAAGTATATCCCCAAGCTTTTGTTCACAACTTCAGTCTTTCCATCCGTCTGGGGTGATAAGTGGTGCTCCTCTTTAGCAATATCCCTTATAGCCTAAATAATTCCCTATATATAAATGACTAATGAACACCTTCTCTATTAGATACTATAGACTCCAGTATCCCATATACCTCTCATCATATCTGAAGCATAATTCCTTAGTCCGTTTTTCTGCAACTCCTTAGTGAGCTTTTTGAAATTTTCCTCGAATCTCCCTCATATAGGATTCTCCTTTAGGGCTTCACGAAGGTTTCCCAGTGATGGACTTTTGGGAGCAACGAATGTGGTGGTCATCCTATACGAGCTTTCCTGAACTACTGCCTCGGGTCCCCCTTTCCAGGTGCTTATGGTCCTCCATTAGCTATGCTTGCTCCATACTCTCTCCCAAGTTCTGAGGCCTTATTACTTTAATCGTCACCCGAATCTCTGGTTTGAGTCCCTTCATGAAGTTCCTCTCTAACACTGTCTGAGAAAGGTGGTCCAAACGACTAGTGAAGTACTTGAACCTATCCAAGTACTCAACCACTAAGCCTTTTGTGTCAGGACGAAAAATTGATTGTAAAAGTCTCATCCCCTGCTGGTTTGGAAACGTTCAAACAAGCAATCCTTGAATTCCTTCCAGCTCCTTATGGGTCAACGCATGTCCCTCCATTCATACCAAGCCAATACCTTCCTTTCCAAACATAGGCCCGCTGCCGTTAGCCTCTCATCCTTCGTCAAACCTTTGGCGGCAAAATGCCTCTCCACCTTATAGATCCATCCGTGTGTGCATCATCTCCCTCAAAGATGGGCATCTTTAGCTTCCTCACTCTCAGATTGCCTCCGTTTCCCCTGAATCCTCGATAGGCTCCTATTCCACTAAGTGGAGGTATCTCCCAAGCTTCCCAATCCTCCCTTCTGCACTCGTACCAAAATCCTTCTTCAAAATCCCCCTCTTTTCAAAATCAGCACCCCTTCACTCGTACCCACTACTCATCTTTTCCTTAGAGATAGGTTCTAGAAGAGGCATCTCATCTTCTCCCTCCAAAACCTCCACCTCTTGATTTCCCCTCCCTTAATAGGACTAGGGTTTCCTCCACTTTCTCATACACCAGTGGCTCCCCTTGTCTCTGATGTCATCATTTTGGGTGTGGCTTCAAGTAACATCTTCAACATTTCTTCGACGACAACAAACATTCCATCCATCTTTTCATGAACGGAAGCAAATTTGTTTTCAAAATCAAGAATCTTCTCCACCAAATCTAATTTCAATTAGCCAATTCCCCCTTCCAATACTTGCACCTTTATTCTCGCCATAGTAACCCGAATCTATGCTATGATACCAATTTGTTAGGAATTTGATGAAATCTCAACAAAAACTAGTGAACGACATAATAATTTGTGGAAGAGAAACACACCAAAACTCAAATTGAAGACAAAAATTAGCAAGATACAGTTGGATCTTGGAAGGGAAGATCCGGCTCTCCCAAGTTTCTAGACGCCACTAGAGGCCACACAAGAAACCAGAAAAAAACAAACTGTAGAAAAAAATGAAAACCTAACCCTAGCCCCCCAAAACATACGTATAGAACATTAAATAAATCCCAAAATAGCCCCTTCTATTTCAATTTTCCCTCATAAAACCTCTTTAATTTCCTATTAATTAAGCTAGTGGACCCCACATAGAAGGGGTGGCAGGCATGGGGTAACATTGAACCTATCCGCCTATTCCGCCTCAGGTAACATTGAACCTGTCCTATTTGGACCAGTTTATTAAAATGCTATCTTTAAATCCATCTGCTCTAAATATAAATATTCCACTGCTACTATGCTCAACATAAGTTTGACTGTAATCATCTTCACCACTTCAGAGAAAATTCAATGTAGTCCACTTTTATTTACTGAAAACCTTTAACTCAAGTCTAGCCTTATAACGCTTGCTACTATCAGGTTCTTCTTTCAGCCTGTAAACCCTTATTTTGTAGTGCTTTTTTGCTATCTGGTAGCTATGTCAACTCCCAAATAAGATTCAACACAAGTGAATATGATGGGGACATCAGAGCATGAAAAGTGCATCATAGGCATGGCCGTCGATCTATGGCCACGATCAAGTCGATGTAGTTTTGAGTTATTTTCATGTATTTGTCTTTTATTATATTAGTTATCTTTTATTATTTAAGTTGTAATTGTTTTCCCATTTTTACCCCTTAAGGGAGGTCGTATGTAAACTCTGAGGGCATTGTCGTCTTTCTTATTTTGAGTCTTATGTATTAGGCTATTTATAGCCCCTATGTTTCTCTTTGAAGGTTTTAATGAATGATTGAATAAAAAATTTTCCTGCGTTTTGATTTCATGCAAGCAAGAGCGAGAGAGAGGTTTTAGAGAGAGATCCCTTGGAGAGGGAAGCGCATCACCCACCAACCTTGGAGATAGCTGGGTTTGTGATTCTTCGTCGTTATCTTATTACCCTCTTTCCCTCATCCCCTAGCTGCCAGCCAAAAATCTCCCCTGACCCCTCACCTAAGCCGCCGGCCATTATACCCCCAATATCATCCGCCGCTGAGACCCTAATCCCATTCATCACCCACGACCACTCCCTCACCGCCGGCCACCCTTGGCTCCTCCCCACCCACACCGGCCCACAACCTTCCAACAATAGGTTTCATAATTTTGGTAACTTCCTTCATGCTCAAATTCAAATTAATTTGAACTTGAAAAGTTGCCCTAATTTACAAATTCCTATTTTAGGTTACTTCCTAAATTGATTCCTATTTAAATTTTAAATTAAGAGAGGATTAAATACTTCTTTTCAAACTTAATTTATTATTTTAAGTAGGCATTAAATGCCTCATTAATTCCTCCATCCCACTATAGCCGCCGGCCTCCTTTGGTGATTTAAATTAGGAATTGTTTCCTAAACATCCACCTCCTTTATTGGAAACAATTTAAATCCCTTCTCTCCCTCTCTTGGCCGAAAATCCCAAGGGCCCACCCACTTAATCCCTTCCCAAATTTAAGCTTTCCCCCTTGGAATTAAATCCCCAAAATTCTGTCCTACTCTACCCACCCCCTCTGTCTTACTCCATATTCTATTTAAATTATTTCCAAACCTAAAGACTTGATTTGGAAGTTAATTTCAGCTTTCACTCCATAATCCTCTTCTCAAAATCTGAAATCAATCTTCCCCTTGGCCGGTCACTCTCTCTTGCCACTCACTACTTGGATTCTTGAATGAAACCTCTCTCTTTCAAGGGGAAACGGCAAGGACAACAAAGGATCATTACCTTCAACACTTGGAAGAGACTTCTTCTCCTCCAGTTGAACCTTCAAGAGGAGCTTCGACAAACTTTGTCAACACCTCGCCTACTTGTTTCCAGGTTTTGATAAGGGTGAACTTCTTCCCCCTTTTTACTTACCTTTCTAATCCCCTAATCTTGTAGGTGATGACGATTCACAAGGAGCCGAGCTTCACCTTTCCCTAAGCTAGTAAACGTAGGGTTTTGTTCCGCCATTGCCCAAAACCTAGTAAACGTAGGGTTGAGTGCACCTTATTTGCCTCTAATCTTATTGCTAGATTAGGAATTTTGTTGAAAACTATTTACTTAGCATGATTGTTGAATTTCTAACTTGTTTTGGTTTTCCAAGTGCTTGGCAACCGGCTTAGCCTAAACGTAGGCACCCCTCTCTTGTTTTATGTTATCATTTGGATTGCTAATAGCTTAAATCTTACTTGCTTAATTCGAGAAATCATGCAATTTCATTATGAGATACATTTAAAATATTTTAGTCCTGTATCATCTGGTATCAGAGCATGGTTAGCTTAGGATTTTCATACTAGAATTCATCCTAGGCTATTGCTTAATCTTGCATAATTAATTTGGCATTCATACTATTTCTTAAATTATTTTAAATCTTAGTTGTGTTTGCTATCCAGAAATTTTCTACACTCATTTAGTGAGTTTTAAGGTTGTCTCTTAAATATCTAGGTGCTGCCTTCAATATAACTTCCCTAATTACCTAGAATACTTAACGCCTTGTTGTAGTTTGATGTCCAAATATTTTATGCATTGTTTAGTGTCATTCTAGAGAGTCTATCATAGCATTTAGGTGCTGTCCTCTACCTAGATTCCTCCCCTAGTGTCCCCTAGTGTCTAGCCATGGACCCGGAACAACTTGAAAGGACTTTAGACTTGTTGGTAGGTCAAATGAACAACATTAGCCAACAACTCAAAGAGAATCAAGCCGACCTTGCTGAACTTCGCAGGGACACCACCGAACGCTTTGACACACTTGAACGATCTAGGGAACATCCACCCCCTTACACCCCATCTAGACCTCCGTCTATGTATGGGGATGAACCTTATCAAGATGAGAGGCAATATCATGCCAATCATCGAGCTCCACAGTTTGGACACAACCCACACCACGACCCTGGCATGCCACTTATGAAAAATATTAAAGTAGATGCTCCTACCTTTGACGGCACACTCGATCCCCAGCTCTTCCTGAACTGGGTCAAAGTTATGGAGAGTTTCTTTAAGTGGTATAATATTTTTGAGGCTAGGAAGGTTAGTTTTGTCAAGATGAAACTAATGAGTAGGGCGAGTTAGTTTTGGGCCAACTTAGAGAGCCTTAAGGAAGCCAGGAATGATTACCCCATAACTAATTGGTCATCTATGAAGCGTGAACTTAAGCAAAAGTACTTGCCTCCCTCTTACTTTCCTAGATTGTTGGAAAGATGGAATAGGTTGACTCAGGGCAACAAACCGGTCAAGGATTACATCGCATCTTTTAACGACTATTTGATTCGTTGCAAGGGGGAGACCTCCACAACCCCCGCACAGATCCTATCCATATTTCGTACTGGGTTGCGAGAGGATCTTCGCAACGAGTTGTTCGCTCGGAACATCACTACCCTTGAAAATGCCTACAGTTTAGTGTTAGACCTAGAGGAAACCCGTTCCCAACACCCTAGTCGACACCACAACTCTAGACCTTCCTACAGACCTTCTGGTAGTTCCACCCTCATAGTTTAGTGTTAGACCAGGGAGCACTACTCGACCCTCGCCTGGTCCCCCCACTCCCCGTCCTGATATTAGAAGTAAGTCTCCCACTCCGGATACCCCTCGATCTAACCCCGGGACCAAGTGCTTTAGATGTCAGGGGTATGGACATATCGCCTCTCAGTGTTCTAGTCCCTATAAAGTCACGATTATTGAAAAGATCACTGAGGCAGATTTTGAGCCTAAAGTCGATCAGATTCACCAAGTGGACAACGATGGTGAATTCTTTGAGGATGACGACACTGTTGTCATCCATTATATTCAGAAAATTGACATTTCTCCCACCTGCATGGTGAGATGTGCACTGTCACAACCCGTTACCACCGACGACTGCGTAGGACTGCGATCTTTCATACCTACACCAAAATCAAGGATAAGAACTGTAAGGTCGTCGTGGATAGTGGCAGCTGCATCAATGATGTCTCCTCTAGCATGGTGTCTAAGTTTGGCCTGTCTGCCGTTCCCCACCCCAACCCCTATAAGGTAGCTTGGGTCAACACCACTGCCTTAGAGGTAAAGGAACGAAGTTTTATACCCATATCCTTCGATGGCTATAAGAAGAATGTTTGGTGTGATGTTTTGATTATGAATGTTAGACAAATCCTTCTAGGCCATCCCTGGCTATTTGACAATGATGTTCACATTTATGGTCGTTCAAACACCTGCGTGTTTGAACATAAGGGCCAAAAGATCAATCTTGTGCCATCATAGCCCCGGGTTACGGATGATCCGGAATCCAACCCTATCAAAGTCAAGAAGGGACTGAACCTGATAACCTCCATAGCCCTGAGCGCCCCTTTACGCACCTCAGTCGATTGTGAGACTTCCACTGACTCAGAAGAATCAGTCCCTCAGGAGATTCAACCCATACCTAGTAGGCTTGTTGAGGTCTTCACTGATGATCTTCCCGATCCATTACCTCCGATTAGGGACATCCCGTATGTTTTAGATCTAATCCCTGGAGCTTCTCTACCGAAACTCCCCACTGTCGAGCTCATCTACCCTATTTCATTAACCCGTTCCACTGGTTTTAGTCCTTCTAAAATTATTTATGGGTTTATACCTAGACATTCACTAGACCTTATACCCATATGCTCTAGGTATAGGATTTCCGAGTCTGCATTATCATTTGCATCACATGTGCATGAGCTTCATAAAGAATTTGCATGACAAATTGAAAAGAGCGAGAATGATTATAAACTGTGTTGATCCGAAACAAAAATTTAAAACTTTTGAGGTTGGTGACTCCATGATGGTGCGGATCCGTTTGGAACGGTTCCCGCTGGGAACAGTTAAGGAGCAGCATGCTAAGAGTGCTGGACCATTCAAAATAACTAAGAAATTCCATGATCATACTTATGTAATAGTTCTGCTCGCAAAATTCAACATCTATCCCTCCTTTAACATAGAAGATCTAGTTGTATATAAATGTCCTGATTTCAACACACCAGATCCACTCCTACAGCAGCCTTGTGTGACCCCACCATGTGAGAACCCAAACCTAGCCCCACTCCCAGATATTCCTGAATCACCCATGGCAGAAAAGGTGGACTTGATTTTGAGTGATGATATAATCTCCATAAACGAATGTGGTCGATGAAGGTACTTGATCAGGTGGGGGGAAAGCCCGAGTAAAAGGATACATGGCTAGATCGCGAGGAGCTGCAGCAGATTGACCCTGATGCAGTGGGGATCTACGAGAGCACCAGAGATGCTTACTCGATGGAGTCGAGCCTTCTCCCACCCCAGGAGAATGATGGGGACATCAGAGCATGAAAAGTGCATCAGAGGCATGGCTGTCGATCTACGGCCATGATCAAGTCGATGTAGTTTTGAGTCATTTTCATGTATTTGTCTTTAATTATATTAGTTGTCTTTTATTATTTATGTTGTAATTGTTTTCCCGTTTTTACCCCTTACTTAAGGGAGGTCGTATGTAAGCCCTGAGGGCGGTGTCGTCTTTCTTATTTTGAGTCTTATGTACGAGGCTGTTTATAGCCCCTATGTTTCTCTTTAAAGGATTTAATGAATGATTGAATAAAAATTTTTCCTACACTTTGATTTCTTGCAAGAGCGAGAAAGAGGTTTGGAGAGAGATACCTTGGAGAGGAAAGCGCATCACCCACCAACCTTGGAGACGGCCCGGGTTTGTGGTTCTTCGTCGTTATCTTATTATCCTCTTTCCCTCATCCCCTAGTCGTCGGCCACAAATCTCCCCGGACCCCTCACCTAAGCCGCCGGCCATTACATCGCCACCATCACCCCCGCCGCCGAGACCACAATCCCCATCATCACCCATGGCCACTCCCTCACCGTAGGCCACCCTTGGCTCCTCCCCACCCACACTGGCCCACAACCTTCCAATAATAGGTTTCATAATTTTGGTAACTTCCTTCATGCTCAAATTCAAATTAATTTGAACTTGAAAAGTTGCCTAATTTACAAAATCTTATTTTCGGAAACTTTATAAATTGATTCCTATTTAAATTTTAAATTAAGAGAAGATTAAATACTTCCACTATAGCCGCCGGCCTCCTTTGGTGATTTAAATTAGGAATTGTTTCCTAAACATCCACCTCCTCTATTGGAAATAATTTAAATCCCTTCTCTCCCTCTCTTGGCCGAAAATCCCAAGGGCCCACCCACTTAATTCCTTCCCAAATTTAAGCTTTCCCCCTTGGAATTAAATCCCCAAATGCTATCCTACTCTACCCGCCCCCTCTCTGTTACTCCATATTCTATTTAAATTATTTCCAAACCAAAAGACTTGATTTGGAAGTTAATTTCAGCTTTCCCTCCATAATCCTCTTCTCAAAATCTGAAATCAATCTTTCCCCTAGTCTTCCCCTTGGCCGGTCACCCTCTCTTGTCACTCCCTACTTGGATTCTTGAAGGAAACCTCTCTTTCAAGGGGAAACAGCAAGGACAACAAAGGATCATTACCTTCAACACTTCAACGCTTGGAAGAGACTTCTTCTCCTCCAGTTGAACCTTCAAGAGGAGCTTCGACAAACTTCGTCAACACCTCGCCTACTTGTTTCCGGGTTTTGATAAGGGTGAACTTCTTCCCCCTTTTTACTTACCTTTCTAATCCCTTATTCTTGTAGGTGATGACGATTTACAATGAGCCGAGCTTCACCTTTGCCTAAGCTAGTAAACGTAAGGTTTTGTTCCGCCATTGCCCAAAACCTAGCAAACGTAGGGTTGAGTGCACCTTATTTGCCTCTAATCTTATTTTTAGATTAGGGATTTTGTTGAAAACTGTTAACTTAGCATGATTGTTGAATTTCTAACTTGTTTTGGTTTTCCAAGTGTTTGGCAAGCGGCTTAGCCTAAACGTAGGCACCCCTCTCTTGTTTTATTTTATCGTTTGGATTGCTAATAGTTTTAATATTACTTGCTTAATTCAAGAAATCGTGCAATTTCATTATCACATACATTTAATTTTAGTCCTACATCAGAATATATCTCATCATCCATGGTTTGCTCTCCCTTCTATAAATCATCAATTTTAAATAGTCTCATCATAGCACTCTGGTTCACTATCATCTGTAAGCAATATATAGTATAAGGAATGAGAATACTTTGTATTGGTTTTGAGATCTGCTGGATCTCCTAACTTCAATAGTAAGTATCTGAGGAACTCTTTGTGCGTCATTAGTTTGAGCACATCTTTTGCCTTTGTCTTCTTGATCATCATAATCCTCTATCTCAACATATTTAGAAGAATCTTCAAGAGTCTTATTACTATCTTTAAATGTAACATCCCTGCTCCTGATGAATTTATGATTATGATATCTCATAGTTTGTAGCCAAATTCATATGACTCATATCCAATGAATGTATACTTTATAAATTTTGGATCAAACTTACTACTAAATCATGCATCAATATGAACATATGATGAAAAAAATAAAAACTTTAATGTGAGATAAATTTATCTCCTTGCCACTCCAGGCTTCCTTATGTAATCTCTCATTCAGAGGAATTGATAGTCCATGATTGATCAGATAAATAACAGTATTCACTGCCTCTGCCCAGAACTGTTTGGTAGACCTCATGCTCCTAGCATGCTTAGTGATAATTATATTCATGCACTCTGCACACCATTTTGACGTGTTCTTGAAATAGTAAACTCACGACTAATCTTATTCAAAGCATAATACTCGAACTTCTCATCACGATACTCGCCACAATTTCAGATTTGAGACACTTCAGTTTTAAACCTGTCAAAGGTTGGTAATTGTATGGCGCGCTATAGATCGGATCAACTATGACCCTTCACTTCTTGAAAACATCAAATACAAATGATTTGTATTTAATAAGTATACTTATACTTACTGTAAATAAAAAATAAAAAAAATACTTATACTTTCTGTTGTGATCATCAATAAAAGTAATAATAAAAATAATCTTTTATAGAAGAAACTGGTGCAGGACCTCATACATCATTATACAATAACTTTAGCTTCTTTGACTTCACATTTGAACCAATTTTTTAAAAAAGTCGCCCTTTGTTGCTATCCATATACACAATCTTCACAAAAATTTAAATTTATATATTTTAAATTAGGAATTTTCCTCTAGTAAGAAGTGAATGCATACTTTTCATCATCATATAGCTAAGCCTAAGATATTAAAGACCTTCATCAACATTTAAATCAGCTACTCCAATAGAATATGATCTTTTGTTAATAACATATTGATGGACCGAACCGCTCCGAATTTTGCAACTCAAGTTCCATCACATATATGGTGCCTTTAATATAACCACGAGCTATAACCATAGCCCTTTTTATCACCTTCAACAAATATTCTGTGAATGATGCTCACGTCTGGGCTTCCAAGATGACTCACAAAAACTAAATTCCTCTTCAAATAAAGAACATGCCTAACATCCTTGAGTCTCCAAGTTGACCCATCTGACATTCTGATATTAACATCTCTTAATTCTATAATACTGCAGGGCTTGTTGTCTCCCATATACACTTTACCTAGATAACCTTTTGTCTAATTCTTGAACAACTCCTTGTTAAAACTTGCATGAAATGAAGCACCTAAATCAATAACCTAAGATTCAAAATTATAAAGAGAAAAATTAGAGAACTTGACTAAAACTCTTCAGCAAATATATTTCCAGAATAATTTTCGTCTTGACCTTCCCCACTAGCATTCTTTGGAACAATACAATCCTTCAAGTGACCATTCTTTCCACAGTTCCAACACACAAATTTCACTCTACCTTAAGTAGACTTTTCCCTCTTGGATTTAGATCTTCCTCTACTTGGATTTCTATTTAAACACTTTTTTCTAGCTTCAACATTCAAATTAGAATTTGAAGTTTCACCATTCGCCTTCCTATAAACCTCTTCATTTAACACTAACCCTGCAATGTCCTCAAAGTTCAACTTTAAACTTTATGAAGAATTACTCACAACAGTAACCAGCCATCCAAGCTATCTTGCAATGAAGATAACAACATCAATGGTCTCACCTCATCATCAAACTTGATACCAACTAAACACAACTGAATCATCACAGTGTTTAGATTATTCAGATGTTCTACCATTAAAGTATTGTCTAACATATTGATATTGAATAATTTCTTCATTAAGAACACTTTGTTTAAGTCAGAAGGCTTCTCATACATCTTATTCAATTCAACCATGAGATTGAATGTAGTCATCTCATTTACAATATTGAATACAACATATAAGGAAAGCGAAAGTTGAATCAAACCTAGAGTTATTTGGTCAAGAACCTCCCACTCCTTCATAGTCATTGAATATGACTTGTTGGTAACTCCATCCAGCGGGAAATATAGCTTCTTATGGTATAACAAATCTTTAATTTGCATCATCTAAAATGCAAAGTTTGAACCATTGAACTTCTCAATCTTGTATTTTGTTTCGTCAGCCATTACGTTTACTCGAACTGAAGAGCGTGTCTCTAATACCAGTTGTTGGGAAGTAAAACCACGCAATAAAAAAATAAGAAATAAAAAATTGAAATGGAAAGAAAGAATAGCAGAATTTAACGTGGAAATACCTGAAACTGAAAAACAATCATGGAGCTACACAACACAAAAATTCATTAAAAAATTTTGGGAGAATTAACATAGATGTCTTTTCTCTCTCACACTCTTTCATTATCTCTCTTCACTCTTGCACCATTCTTATATGTGAACTAACAAAGAGAAAACACACTTAAACTATCAAGAGATGCAACTGATTATGAAAAACTAGAAAGAAAACTACCTAGCCCACCTCATAGTGCAGCGGTGCCAAGTTTGGAGTGTCACAGTGCTCAACTCTCTATCTCTAGTCTGCCTGACAACACCAATCGTTGGGGTTTGGAGCGTTGTGGCGCTCCGCTCTCTATTTGTCTCCAAGCAAGCTATATAGTGCCGTAACACTTAGGTACATAGCACTGTGTGGTTGTACGGAAAAAAAAAATTGTATACAAAGCATGCGAACCCAAATAGGGGGAGGATCCCCTCTAATCCCCCAAGGAGCTAGACCGATGGAATTAAGGTCTAAGGCAACAATATAACTTAATTGATCAACACAATCAAATTCCACACAAAACTAACATAACAATAGCATTTCAACCCATGTAACTGTTTCCAAAACAACAATTATGAATGTGCATCCAAGTCACAAAGGATAAATATAAAATAGACTTCTCTTAAAATGTGAATACACTAGTCATTTGCTAAGTAACCTTGTACTTAGTTGTGGTACCCTTGAATAAACCACAAGACATTTATTAATTGTGTTATTTCTCTTTATTTGAAGAATCGTATAACTCCTTGCATTGGTTAGTCAAATTATTCGACGCATCTATTCATCCCTCCACTAGAGCTATATAACTCCACTAAGAAGGGGTTCCTCCTTTTGAGTTCTTCATAAGAGAATTCTTGAATCAATACCAATAGAAGCAATGCCTCTTTCTTGCTCAAATGATTTCACTGGTTGGGTTATTGTTTGGCTTATTATGATCTCCAGGAATATCACCCTTTCAAGGCTCTTTCCTTGCAAATGCAAACTAATTATGGTATATAAACAAATGCAAAGTAATTATGGTATTATCAAATGTTGCCTTGAATGTCGCTTATAGGAGGCAACTCATCTAGGAGGACCTCAAATGAGATGCTTATGCATAGGGCTTCTCGTGACATGAGGTGCAAGCAATCAATTTCATAGCTATTTTTGGCTAATTCATGAGGGAAGAGTTCACAGTATAGCGGGTAAGATGACTGAGTTGTGGTGCTGGAATAATAATGGAAGAAGTTGGCAAGAAGCTTTGTGGTGGTGATGATGTTATGCAAATTTGTCTCCCTTTGTGCTAAAAAACATAGGTATTATTACGTCAGAAATATGTTAAATTTGGATCATATAGCCAAGCCCAACCCAAAAGTATGTTAGCGACGTCCATGGGGAGGACATCAAACCATATGTGGGCTAAGTAGCCACCGAGTTGAAAGGGAATAAGAAACCTCTACAAAGAAGGGAGAGATATTTTATTTACCCAAACAACATGAAAAGGGAAAGAGTGTGGCTTAGACATCAAATTGATTTGGGATGTCGTTGCTTTGAAAATGCCGTTCATGGTACTAGTGCATTAAAATACAAGTTTACAACATTTTTGCCAGAAATGTTGACAAACGTGTGAAAAGATGGTCGTGCACCACCAAGCAACTTCAACTAAACTAGATGTGTATAAAGTCACCACACAATAGTCACCTGAGAAGATTGCTTGAGTTTGCCTATTCAAGGATGGGGTCATGATCCTCTACGTCTTTGTTTGGATCATTTTGAGGATAGACTTAAACTTAAATGACTTATAGAGCCAAAATATGACGAGTGCGTTGGCTAGTTACTTGTCCTGGATGAGATTATTTGAAATAACGAACCTACAAGAAAATTGGTGGGTACCTGATAGGAAATACTTGATTTCAAGTAATTCCTAGCTAAATCGGAAGCGAAACAGCAGAAAATCTGCTGTTTATAGAAGTGGACAGCAGGTTGTCACAAGAAAACAGCAGAAGTTATAGAGAAAACGGAGAGAAAACTCAAGCGAAGGCTTGCATTTTACTAGTAGGCAATTAAAATAGCAAGATACAATTTGTTCTTCAATCCGAGAGGAAGAACAACTCTCCAATCTCCGGCAACGCCAAGAGCCCAATGCAAGAAAAACCCTAGATCTCAAAAATACATTCAAATTCAAGATAACCCTAATTCCCCCCTCATCTCCCTAATTAATCATGAAAGAAGGATTACAAATGACCTAATTACCATTCTAATTCAAATTCTCCCTACTAAAATTGGATTTAACTCCAAATGAGCCCCATTAGCTCTTCCGCCCCCCTCCTGCTTGCCTGGCTTCCACCGGCTGTAGACCAGGACCGGTCCAGCCGGCCCAGGTACCGGCCTATCAATACTCCCCTCCCAAAAACTCACCTTGTCCTCAAGGTAAAAGTCAGGGAACTGTTGCTTCACAATCTCATAGGGCTCCCAAGTGGCCTCATAGTATGGGAGATCCTTCCATTTGATCAACACCTCTTTTTATTTCCTTTCTTGCCTACCCTTACTCCTTCCAGCTCCACGGGTTCCATGACCACCTCCCAATTTTCTGTCAAGGATGCTGGTAATTCGACACTAGCTGCATGCTCCCCCTAGTGCTCTCCTCAACTAGGACACATGGAACACTGAGTGAATGGTAGCGGAGGGGGGTAACTTCAGACGATAAGCCACTGCTCCAATCTTTCCCAAGATCTAATATGGGCCAAAGTATCTCGAGGCTAATTTCTCATTCTTCACGTGTGCCACTGATTTCTGCCTGTAGGGCCTTATCTTCAAGTAAACCTTCTCCCCCACTTCATACTGTATATCTCTCCTGTGTGCGTCAGCTCGCTCCTTCATGATTTGTTGTGCCCTTTCCAGATTTCTGCCTGTAGGGCCTTATCTTCAAGTAAACCTTCTCCCCCACTTCATACTGTATATTTCTCCTGTGTGCGTCAGCTCGCTCCTTCATGATTTGTTGTGCCCTTTCCAGATGTTTCTTTAACTCTTCTAGCACATGATCCCTCTCCTCTAGGTATTGCTCCACTAAAGATATTGGTGTGTTTCCCCTCTCATAATGCACTAACTGTGTGGGGTCTCTCCCGTAGAGCACTTTGAAAGGGGTCATTTGAGCTGCGGAATGGTACGAAGTGTTATACCAATATTCTGCCCAAGGTAACCATTTGGCCCACTTTCGTGGTGTTTCTGAAGCAAAACACCTCAAGCACGTTTCCAAGCTCCGATTTACTACCTCTGTCTGGCCATCTGTCTGAGGATAATAAGCAGTACTTCTCTTGAGAACAGTGCCCTGCATTCAAAACAGTTCCTTCCAAAACTGACTAAGGAACACTTTGTCTCTATCGGACACAATTGATTCCGACAGCCCGTGTAATCTCACCACTTCCCTGATAAAAGATGCTGCCACTGATACCGCGGTGTACGGGTGTCGTAGAAGGATGAAATGTGCATACTTACTGAGGCGGTCCACCACCACTACCAAAATGACTGTGTAACCCTCTGAACGGGGCAGGCCGTCGATGAAATCCATAGACACTTCCTCCCAAACTTTGTTTGGAAGTGCTAATGGTTGGAGTAACCCTCCTGGTGCCATTGCCATGTATTTATTTCTCTGGCACACCTCACACCTTGCCACCATCTCCTCGACATCCTTATGCATCCCTTTCCAGTAGAGCTCAGCTGCTAACCTTCTGTACGTCTTCTGTACTCCGGAATGGCCCCCGACTGCACTGCCATGAAACTCCTGCAGCAAGTGTGGAATATGTATAGAAGTTCGTGGCATCACCAACCTCCCTTGGTATAATAATCTCCCCCCCTCAATGTTGTAACCAGGCTGACTGTTCTTGTCTTTCCTCAGATCCTCCCTGATCTTTCCCAATTCCTCATCTCGCATGCTTTCTTCCTTGATGGCCCCCCAATCGACCATTAATCGTACTGACAGGGCTAGCTCCTAGAGCTCCCCCACACATCTGGATAGGGCGTCAGCTGCTTTATTTTCCAAACCAGGCCTGTACTGGATCTCGAAGTCGTAGCCCAATAGTCTGGATAGCCACCGCTGATGCTCCTCAGTCACCATCCTTTGCTCCAAGAGATACTTAAAACTCTTCTGATCTGTCCGGACAATGAAATGTCGCCCCAATAGGTAGGGGCGCCACTTCTGAATGGCTAAGACAATCGCCATCAACTCTCTCTCATACACTGACTTCAATCTTACCCTGGTTGATAGCACCTGCCTGAAGTAGGCTACAGGCCTGTGATTCTGCATTAACACTGCTCCTAGCCCATACCCCGACGCATCGGTATCTACCACAAAGGCTTGGCTGAAATCAGGAAGGGCTAGAAATGGAATAGTGGTCATGACTTTCTTCAACCTTTCGAAGGCCTGGGTCGCTACATCACCCCAGAAGAAGTTGTCTTTCTTCAGCTGCTTCGTCAACGCCAAGCAATGGAACTATACCCCTTCACAAACCTCCGTTAGTATCTCGTCAGTCCCAAGAAACCCCTCAACTCCTTGATGTTTTTGGGCATGGGCCATTTCTGCATTGCTTCAATCTTTGACTGGTCAGCTGCCACTCTCTCTTGAGACACTACATGTCCCAAATATTCCACTCTCGACTGGGCAAAATTGCATTTCTTTAAGTTAGCTTTCAGCTGATGTGTCTGTAGGATCCTCAAAACCTCCTCTAGATGCTTCAAATGTTCCTCCTCGGTCTGGCTGTACACCAGAATATCGTCAAAGAAGACTAGCACAAACTTCCTCAACTGCTGCCTGAATACCCTGTTCATCAAGGACTGGAAGGTAGCGGGGGCGTTGGTAAGCCCAAATGGCATCACTAAGAACTCATAGTGCCCCTCGTGTGTTCTGAACGCCGTCTTCTGAATGTCCCCTTCCTTCATTCTGATTTGGTGGTAGCCCGACTTCATGTCCATCTTTGAAAACACAACTGCTCCATGCAGCTCATCTAGTAACTCATCGATCACAGGAATGGAGATTTTGTTCGGTACTATTTCTTTGTTCAAGGCTCTGTAGTCCATGCAAAACCTCCAGCTCCCATCCTTCTTTTTGACCAGTAAGACTGGACTGGACTGGAGAAAGGGCTCACACTGGGTCTGACGATCCCTGCTTCCAGCATCTCCTTGATCAACTTCTCAATTTCATCCTTTTGAATCTGGGGGGCGATATGGTCGAACACTGATCGGTGACACTCCCTCTTTCAGAAGAATAGCATGCTCCTACTCTGTAGGCGGTGGCAATCCCTGAGATGGCTGGAAAACCTCCCTATATTACTGTATGAGCGGTTGCACCATCGGTGGAATGTCTCCTTCTTACCCCACACTGACCCTCTCCAAACGTTGCAGCTCCACCAAAAATCCCCCTCCCGCCTCCTGTATGGTTATGATCATGGATTTTAGAGATACAACTGCCCTTGATAGCCCTGCATCTCCCTGGATCACCTTCCTCTGCCCTTCTATCCTCAATTCTATCCTCAGAGCACCCCAGTTGACCTTGGTCTCCCCCAAAGTCTATAGCCATTTCATCCCCAGGATGACATCGGTGCTTCCCAATTCTAAGGGAAAGAAAATCCTCCCTCACTTGTAGCCCTTTGATGGTCAAGACCACTCCTCTGCAAACTCCTCTCCCCATCTCCACCTTCCCCGTGCCCATCATCACCCCATAGCCTCCGGTATCGACTAGTTCCATCCCCAACTGATCAACGATCTGGGTAGAAATGAAATTGTGGGTTGCCCCACTATCGATCAGCACCAACACTTCACGGTCAGCTATCTCTCCTCTTACTTTCATAGTGTGACTCGGAGTGAATCTCACTACTGAGTTCAAAGAGACTTCTACCACATTCAGATACAGCTTCTCCTCCCCTTCTGACCCGCTCTCACCTCCCTCCTCGTCTTCGCACACGAGGAGAACCTGAAGAGTTCAGTCCTTGCACCAGTGTCCGGGCATGTACTTCTTATCACATCGAAAACATAACCCTTTTGACCTCTTCTCCTGCATCTCCTCGGTTAGCCGTTTGAACTGTCCCCCGTTTCCTCCTCCTCCAGTCCTATCCTTAGGTGCCTCCTTCAGACTCCTTGAGAGCCCCCCTTTTGAGGGCAAGATGGTGGTAGTCATCCTTTAAGATCCCCCCAAATAGTTCCCCCGAGCTCATTCAGATTTCTGCTGATCCTCCACCAATTGTGCTAGCTCCATAGCCTTCCCAAGGCTCCTTGGCTCCAAGACTCTGACAGCTGTCCGTATCTCTAGCTTGAGCTCCTTCATGAAGTTCCCCTCCAGGGCCGACTCTGAGATGTGATCCAATCGGCTAGCCAGGTACTCGAATCTATCTCGATAATCAGCCACTGTCCACTCTTGAGTCAGGGCAAAGAATTGCTCATAGAAGTCTCCTCCCCCATCGGCTCGAAAACGTTCTAATAGGCAATCCTTGAACTCCCTCCAGCTCCGGATGGGCTCTCTCCTATCACGCCACTGATACCATGCCAAGGCCTTTCCTTCCAGACACAATCCTGTCGCTGTCAGCTTCTCATCCTCTGTCAACCCATTGACAGCAAAGTAACGCTCCACCTTGTAGATCAAGCCATGGCCGTCTTCTCCCTAAAAAATGGGCATCTTTAATTTCCTTACCTTGGGATCTCCCCGGTATTCTCCATAGCCTCCCATTCCTCTCAGAAAAGGTGCTCCCCAATTGTCCCGATCGTCCCTCCGACGAATATACTCGAACCCCTCTTCATACTCTGCTCTCCTTCCTTCAACATCATCACCTCGACGCTGAATGCCTTCAAATTCAGCACCTCGACGATGACGTTCCTCCCTTCTTCCTTCAAAATCTCCCCCTCGACGCGGAATTCTTTTGAATTCAGCACCTCGGCGATGAGATCCCTCTCTCCTCCCACCAAAATCAGCCCACCTTCTATCATATCCCATGCTCATCTCTTCCCTCGAAAGAGGCTCTAGAGGAGGCATGTCGTTCTCTTCCTCTTGGATCTCCACCTTCGAATTTCTCCTCCCCGCAAGGGGTTCGGATTTCCTCCCATGCCATGACCGTCGGTGGTCTCTCTTACTTCCGATGTCGCCGGATTGGTTTTCATCTCAAGCAGTTTCTTCATCATTTCCTCCATTGCCGTGAACTTCCTCTCCAACCTTTCATTGTTGGAGGTGATTTGGTTTTGAAAGTTGAAGAATCTTTCTTCCAAAACGGCTTTCAATTGGCCGACTTCGCCTTCCAAGACATCAACTTTCTTTCCGGCCATCGTTCTTCCCACGGATCTCAAAAATATCACTTCCGGAAGCCAAAAGCTCGCTGAAAAATCAGGATTTCAGCCACCTAAGGTCCCAAAAACAATGCTCTGATACCAATTTGATAGGAAATACTTGATTTCAAGTAATTCCTAGCCAAATCAGAAGCGAAACAGCAGAAAATCTACTGTTTATAGAAGTGGACAGCAGGTTGTCACAACAAGAAAACAGAAGAAATTATAGAGAAAACGAAGAGAAAACTTAAGCGAAGGCTTGTATTTCACTAGTAGGCAATTAAAATAGCAAGATATAATTTGTTCTTCAATCTGAGAGGAAGAACAACTCTCCAATCTCCGGCAACGCCAAGAGCCCAATGCAAGAAAACCCTAGTTCTCAAAAAATACATTCAAATTCAAGATAGCCCTAATTCCCCCTCATCTTCCTAATTAATCATGAAAGGAGGATTACAAATGACCTAATTACCCTTCTAATTCAAATTCTCCCTCCTAAAATTGGATTTAACTCCAAATGGGCCCCATTAGCTCTTCCGCCCCCTCCTGCTTGCCTGGCTTCCGCCGGCTGTAGACCATGATCGGTCCAGGTTGGACTGGTCCAGCCGGCCCAGGTGCCGGCCTATCAGTACCCTATCCTCAAGAGTAGTGGTGCTTGTCCATGGGTAGGGAGTGGTCAGAGGAGACATTAATAGAACAGAACTAAGTGAATTGTTGTAGTAACAAAAAGAGTGGTATTAAGAGGGCTAGTGTGCATGGGAGGTTATCTAAAGATGATCTTGGCCACAAGGCATTAATGGTTTTTTTTTAATTTGATGGAGATATGGAAGGCATGAAATTTTCATATAGCTGTGCGTGTATGTTGGAGAGGGGAGGGGGAAATGCGATCTAGGATGTTCATAGAAATCTGAATGAAGAAATTCAATGAAGCTATACAATTTGTAGGCATAAAATAATGTTATTCGACAGAAAAATGATAGAAATCCGATAGATTTAGGGGATCAAATAGCATCAAATGATCATAATATAATTGGAATAGTGAGGGTATATAGGTCTTTTAGCATTTTCCCTATTCTCCCTAATAGAGCAAACCGAACCCTCTCCCTCCCCATTCGTATCATTTGGCCGAGAGAAACGAAAGGAGCGGCGGCATAGGCGACGGGTGGGTGACGGGCTCCTCTCCGGCGGCGATCTTCCGGCGAAAGATTTAGTCCAAATTGAAGAGGACGACGAAAGGAGTGTTCCGGTATGATTATTTTTAAAAGAATATTTCTAAATCTCAAGATATTTGAGATCGAAATTTCTAGGGTTTTTCCTAAAAACGTTTTTCTTCCAAAATCTCTTTAAGGAATTGTTAGGTAATGTTTAGAAAAGCATTTTAACTGTAGAAATGATATTTTTGGAAGAATTTTTAGAGATTTAAAAATTAGGGTTTTTCTTAGATTTTGAATTTTGAGGAATCCCCTTTACAAATGTTATTCCCAAGGATATTAGAAATGCTTAAATGAGAAAAAATTAGGGTTTTAGAAAATTTTTAATTTTCATGAATTATTTTAATTATTTTAATCCGAAAATTTAAATTATAATTATAAATATATGTTGATGATTAATTTTAGAGAAATGTTTTGATAAAATTTAAGATTTATGAATTTCCGAAAATTAAAGTTTATTTAATTAAATATTTATTAAGTGTCGTGGGGAATTGTTAAGGAAAAATGAAAGGTCGAATGACATGTCTCTTTTGTAATCATTTTAGTTTGTGAACGTTAAGATGAAAGAACTTTGTCGAAGCGACGTGCCGTACTTAGTTTGAGATAGGTATTCATGTTTTTTTTTTATAAAAATTTCATGGTTTTGTTTTGTTCTAATATTCAATGCAAATGATTGAACGAATTAGGAATTTTTAGTTTTGGTAACATGTATATTCAAGACTGTTATTTCATGAATTTAAGAAGCTTCGTTCTTATGTTTAGAATAAATGTTTTATGCTTTGCACATGATTTTCACAATTATTTTTTCCATACATATGAATGAAAGATAGTATATTAAAAGAATGTGCATGCTGATGCGGAGTGCCCAATGATAAAGGAGGCTCGTAGAGCCAATGGTAAAGAAAATGACCAAAATTTTGACTGGGTATCTGATCAGTACCAAATTATGGGCACATCCGAGACGGGTGTTATTAAAACATTATGCATAATATGGTTTCCTATATGTTCTCTTCAAATTATGAAAAAATTTATGTTTAAGGAAAAAGGTAAATGAAAGGTATTACATTAAGGCAAAAGGTTAAGAAAAATGTTTCTTTTTATGTACTGATACGAGATTATACAAGTTTGACGATCCTTTCATATTTTTATACGAAACATTGCTTTATTTTAGTTTTATGTAAATTTTTATTTAAAGACATGAAGTACCTGCTGAGCGTTGGCTCATTCCACGTTTGAAATATTTTTCAGGAGAGAAGTGATGGCTGCACGACGACCGTACACGTATCGTCGTAGGGGACCTCAGGATGAAAGGTTCCTTATTATGATTTCAGTTTGAGCCTTTGAGTTTATTTCTGTGTAGTTTGTGAGTTTATGTAATTGTGAGAGCTTACGTAATGTTGATGGGTTTGAAAATTTTAGTAGTCATGTGTGATGATCAGTATGAATCTCTCTTTTATTTGATGTTCTTTAGTGACTCTTTTATTTATAGACGATGTTTGTGATTTGACATTAAAGTTTTAATTGAAACTGTTAATGTTTTATATGTGTTTTTCGTACGACTACTGTTCCCGCCCTGATTTTATCAGGCTAAAACATTAACAGTTCCAATTAAAGCTTTAATGTCAAATCACAAATATCGTCAAAAAATGAAAGAGCCACGAAACACATCAAATAAAAGAGAGATTCATACTGATCATCACACATGACTACTAAAACTTTTAAACCCATCAACATTACGAAAGCTCTCACAATTACATAAACTCCAAACTCAAACTCACAAACTACACATAAATAAACTCAAAGACTCAAACTGAAATCATAACAAGGAACCTTTCATCCTGAGGTCCCCTACGACGATACGTGTACAGTCGTCGTGCAGCCATCACTTCTCTCCTAAAAAATATTTCAAACGTGGAATGAGCCAACGCTCTGCAGGTAGTTCATGTCTTTAAATAAAAATTTACATAAAAATAAAATAAAGCGATGTTTCGTATGAAAACATGAAAGGATCGTCAAACTTGTATAATCTCGTATCAATACATAAAAAGAAACATTTTTCATCAGTACATAAATAGAAACATTTTTTCTTAACCTCTTTCCTTAATGTAATACCTTTCATTTACTTTTTTCCTTAAACATAAATTTTTCATAATTTGAAGAGAACATATAGAAACCATATTATGCATAATGTTTTAATAACACCCGTCTCGGATGTGCCCATAATTTGGTACTGATCAAGTACCCAGTAAAAATTTTGGCCATTTCCTTTACCATTGGCTCTATGAGCCTCCTTTACCATTGGCTCTACGAGCCTCCTTTACCATTGGGCACTCCGCATCAGCATGCACACTTCTAATATACTATCTTTCATTCATATGTATGGAAAAACAATTGTGAAAATCATGTGCAAAGCATAAAACATTTATTCTAAACATAAGAATGAAGCTTCTTAAATTCATGAAATAACAGTCTTGAATATACATATTACCAAAACTAAAAATTCATAATTCGTTCAATCATTTGCATTGAATATTAAAACAAAATAAAACCATGAAATTTTTATAAAAAAAACATGAATACCTACCTTAAACCAAGTACGGCACGTCGCTTCGATAAAGTTCTTTCACCTTAACGTTTACAATCTAAAATGATTACAAAAGAAACATGTCATTCGACCATTTATTTTTCCTTAACAATTCCCTACGAAACTTAATAAATATTTAATTAAATAAACTTTAATTTTCGGATTTAATTAAATCCTAATTTTCGGAAATTCATAAATCTTAAATTTTATCAAAATATTGCGCTAAAATTAATCCTCAACATATATTTATAATTATAATTTAAATTTCGGATTAAAATAATTTATGAAAATTAAAAATTTTCTAAAACCCTAATTTTTCCTCATTTAAGCATTTATAATATCCTTAGGAATAACATTTGTAAAGGGGATTCCACAAAATCATAATCTAAGAAAAACCATAATTTTTAAATCTCCAAAAACTCTTCAAAAAATATCATTTCTACCGTTAAAATGTTTTTCTAAAAATTACCAAACAATTCCTTAAAGAGATTTTGGAAGAAAAACGTTTTTAGGAAAAACCCTAGAAATTTCGATCTCCAATATCTTGAGATTTAGAAAGTTTCGTTTAAAAATAATCATACCGCAACACTCCTTTCGTCGTCCTCTTCGATTTGGACTAAATCTTTCGCTGAAAGATCACTGCCGGAGAGGAGCCTGTCGCCCACCCGTCGCCTATGCCGCCACTCCTTTCGTTTCTCTCGGCCAAACCGTGCGTATGGGGAGGGAGAGGGTTCGGTTTGCTCTATTAGGGAGAATAGGAAAAATGCTAAAAGTCCTCGATACCCTCACTTAAGTAAATTTGTCATTTTAAATGGTTAGGGGTAAAATGGGTATTACGAAAGTTCGTTAAATTTTAATTCCTAAAATTGGTTAAATTAGGTATAAGTGTTATATACCGAAATCCAAAACGATTAGAATTTTGAAAGGAATTTTCTAAAAATATTTTCGTTAAATTCCGTTAACATTAAAAATCTCACTTAAGTCTCATCGCGGCGCTTTGAAAAGCGTGCGACGACCTATTAATGTAATTTTCGGGTTTTACACCTTTTCCAGGGGAAGCAGGGACATAGTTATTCCAGTGGTAATTCAACAGGTTTTGAAATATAGCAAATTGTGAACAATTTAGTGAGGAACGGAAGGGAAAAGAGAAAGCATTAAAGATCAAAGCATATTAAGCATAATTTTGCATAACAAAAAATGAAAATACAAAGAAAATCAGTGAGTAGAAATCCAGCAAGCATGAAGTAAGTGAGCACAAAGGAGAGCTGGAGATTATGCTCTACTACCAATTGATAAAGCTTTCAATGTTGTGAGATGATGATACAATAACATTGCCATGATCCAGCTAGGGGTGTAAACAAGTTGAGTCGAGTCGAGTATTTGCCTTATCAAATCTGGCTCGTTTAATCCTTAATGAGCTCGAGCTTGAGCTCGATTAGTGGGCTCGAGATCAACTGGTTTAGAAAATATCAAGCTCAAGCTCATTTGAAAAGCTCGAGCTCGAGATCGAGCTCGTTTGAGAAGCACCAACTATTATAAAAAAAGCTTTCAAATATTATAAAAAAAATATTATATATATATATATATATATATATCGAGTAGCTTGATAAGCTTTCGAGTCGAGTCGGGTTGAGCTCAAACTCGAGCTCGTTTATCATACAAGCACGATTGTAGGCTCGAGCTCGAACTCAAAGCTCGATAAGCTCGGCTCGCAAGCTCGTTAACGAGTCGAGTTCGATCCGGCTCACGAGCCGGCTCGGCTCACTTACACCCCTAGATCCAGCCAAGCTCTCGTTGAAGAGATGAGTGTGAGATTGAAGGTTTGGATCTGGATGAGATGCAAGATAGTTGGTTTCTGTCAGTTTAGCATGGGGAAGATTGGTTTTCGGTGTGAAGGGCTTAAATGCAATTTTGCTAGTCGAAAAGATGGGAATGGATAGGAAAGAGAAGAGGAGAGGATAGGAAGAGGAAGAGGAGAGTGGAGTAGATATACAGTACTTGAAGAAGAGTTGCGAGGTGGAAGCATGGTTTAAAATTGCGCAATATGAGGCTCGCCTTGAGGCCCGCCTTTGCGCGATTCCAGTAAAAAACGCCTCGATGCTTACACCTCGAGTTTATTTTATAAGGCTTGCGCCTCAACTTGGTTGAGGCCCGCCTTGAGGCCAACCTCGCCTCACTAGCATGAGGCTTACGCTTCACGTTATATATATATGGATGGGGAGAGAGCAGTTCATTATAATGATGATTCAAATGAAGAATCCCTTAGTGATGACAGTGCTGATGACTTATGAGTTCTTATGTGATATGTCATTGCTATTTATTTTTGGAAATTTGATTTATATGTTAATGAAAAGAATACTGAGATTTGAGAAAGAATTTTTAGTTGAACTATACTTCTTGTTGTCTAATTATTAGGATATTTTGATTTCACTTCATATCTTATGTTTTTTTATGTTTTATATTATTTACTCATTAGTATATAAAAAAATTATCATTTTATGTTTACGCAATCTTTTGATTTTGAGGCTTACGCCTCAAAACGCATTGAAGCTTACGCCTCGCCTCACGAATGAAAAACGCTCAATACCCGAATACGCAATTTTAAACATTGGGTGGAAGAGTGACCAACTAGCTTAAATGGGGGAAGAGATAGAGAGAAAGAGAGAGGGATGGTGGGAGGGAGAAATTAGGAGTAGAAGTAATACTTTCATTCATCATCTTTAGCCTCATTCACAGAACCAAGGAACATACATAAGCATTAGGATGAGAATGTTAGGCAAAAGAAATTAAAAAAATTTGTCTAAAGGCCTAATGAATCCCATGTCACAAAAAACATGTATACGGTCATCAAGTCAAGTCAAAGGCGGATCAAGTATCATGCTAACAGGTCAACTGTCGGGCCTGGCCTAGCCTAGATGACAACCAAAAAATAAATTCCAACAATTATTCACCAAACTGTAATCTCTTCTCTTGATAGTGTTGACCTCGATTTTGCCCAAACCTTTGGTCAAAGGGTTGACTTGGTCAAATTGACCAAGCCAGACCCCGAGACCCTCTCTAACGGGTTCAGTGAGTCGAGTCGAGCCTGTTGGACCCTTACTTGGACCCTGGGTCAACCCAGTTGACTAAGTCAACCAGGGTTGACCAATTTGGACCCTTTAAGCCTAAAATTAATTTGAAATTAATTTAATGGGTTCCATGGCTTGATCCTCATCCTCCTTGACCTAATTGACTTGTTTGACCAAGTCAAACCCTGACTTGGTCAAACCAAGTCATGATTTGGTCAAAATCACCTATTTATTTGGAATTAGAGCCCATTCATTGCTCCAATCAATGCCAATCAATCCCCTTCGTTTTGAATTTGAAAACCACGGCCTAATCCCTCTAATTTCCCTCCTAATTTGATCATGATTCGATCCTAGCCGTTCCTCTCTTAGGGTTGGGAGTTTAAATAGAGAGAATTAGGTTATTTTGAGGACTTTTTTGACTCTTGCTTGATCTCTAGAGCTCCAAAGCCCCTGAGATTTTGTGATGTGTTTCCACGACCCTTCCCCACATTTCCCAACCAAATCCCGACCACCTCGAGCCGCCGCCGGCGAAATCTCCGGCCACCCGAGGAGATCTACGTCCTAAGACGTTTCAGGACCGATCCAGGACGTTTCGAGACGAGGTTTCCTCTACAAACAGGAGCGTGGACAGTCTACAAGTGCAACAAGCCAGAGATCCCTCGATTCTATCGAGTATTTTCGGTATAATCTCAAACCCTAGCTAGTGCACTTAGACCTAAATAAGATTTTAAATCTTGCATATTAAGTCCCGAAAAATATCCCCCATGGATGCTCTTCACTACTAGAATACATGTCTAAAATTTCGTTTGATTTGATCTACTCGATCGAGAGAAAACGTCGAAAAACGCATTAGGGCTCTCGGTCCGGCTTGTTCCAGGCTGGGTGCTCTCTGGACCGTTGATCTGGCCGATCGACGGTGCAGATCCTGTCGGATCGCGTTGCTGTCCGACCACGGGAGCTCAGGTCGAACCGCGGGTTCGTCCAGCTGCATCTCCCCCGCCCGTTTCGACGCCGCGCCAATCGGACGGCCCTGATCCCGCGCTGACGTGGTTAAGTCGCGCGGGATTATTCCGCCGCCGCCAGCAATCATTAGCAATGATTGCGCGGCGGCGCAATGCTAATGATTGCGCCGAAACTGCGGAACCACTCCCGATTTGCCACGTGTCCCGCGGTTGACCGCCGCCGATTTATTTAATATAAAATTATTTTAAATAGTTTTTTAAATGCAGAAACCTTCAAAAATTCACCAAAAATCCGTTTTTCATCCGATTTTAGCGTATAATACCTCGTTTTGTTCGTATATTTTCATCCTCTATACTATAAAATTTTTTTTTTAATAAAAATAATATATATATATATTTTGAGATATTATAAAAACAGTAAAAAAAAAACTTTATTTTTATTATTATTTAAATCATTATATATATATATATATATATATATATATAATATATAATTATTATTATGCATTTATTTTAATTATAATTACTTACTATAATTACTAATATTTTAAACTATTGATTTGCTGATTACCTTATTATTATCATTATTATTTTATTATTATTATTATTATTATTATTTTGAAGTATTTAAAATCCCTTTTATTGCTTTAAACTTCGGAAAATCGTAACTTTTTCATTTTGAATCCGCTGTCGACGCACAACACCTTGATTTGAACGTATGTGGATTCTGCATATTCTGGAACTAGTGTTACTTGAAATTTTTGGGTCTGTGTACAGTTATTTTCAAAACAGCCAGTTGAACTATTTTGAAACTATTTAATTATCGTCCTTAAACCTTGAAATTGCATAACTTCTTCGTTTTAGGTCCGCTGTCGATGCACAACACCTTGTTTTTAGTGTATTTTGAATTATGCATAGTTTAAAACTATTTTCAGATAAAAGGTATGTTTGTATTTGCTGTTATTACAAAAATAGTTAATTGACAATATTTTAAAATACTATTTTATTATATTCAAACTTCGGAAATTCGTATCTTCGTCATTTTAAATCGGATTTTTGCGTATAACCCCTCGTTCTTTTCAGAAAAGCGAGCTTTATGTTTTGAAACCATTTCCAGCCCCTGATTTTGGCTGTTTTGACAGATCACTATTTGGATTCGATTATTTGGGTACTTTTGATATTAAATAAAGATTATAACATTATTTTCAGGATACAAACTATTTTCAAATCGCTTGAGACTTCGTTAGGGTGGTCAGCGGGTTTCCCTATACTTATGTATTATGAATTGACTTACTTTTTAATTACTTTATTTTTTAAAAATATATTTATATTTATAAGTACTTTTAAACTATTTTTAAAACTACCTATAATCAAATCCTCTAATTTTGGGAGATCCGCTATCTCATGAAATTTTAAACTTGGCTTCTAGATATGAAGAGCAATTATGGGGGAGAGGAATAGTGGGTGATTGAGTTCCAATCGTTCACTAATCCCTTCATTAGGTGTCTTTACTTCCTTACTGTTCGTAGTTTGCATGTTTAGGTTGCACCACGAGCACTTAGTTTATGCTCTCCAAGATCTAAGGACATGGTGTGTTTATTTCATTTTTGTACTCCCATGCATTTATTACCTTGAGGGTTAGTTAAAACATCACTCTTAACTCCTACAACGTAGTTACACCCTAAGGACAATAATTAAGGACTCGTCTAACGAACTTAGAAATTTTCTAGGGACTAGGATAGATCCCAGAACGACATGAAAACTTCAACACTTAAACTTAGTGACATCTGAAACCTCCCAGAATTTTCTAGGAGTTTTTTAGGAGTCTTTAGACCCCTTAATTAACTAACCCTAATTAACTGGTTAAATAAGGCCCCGAGACCTTCTGAAAAATACAATAAATACATCATAGGTCAGAGAATTACCCACCATACCTTGAATTGTTTAGAATCTGATCTTTGACCTTAGATAAATAGGGCTCCTCAGTTTGACTCAAGGTTGACCCTTAATTTGACCATAGATGGAAATTACCGTTTTGCCCCTAATAAATCATTAAAAATTATTTAAAATTCCAAATTTTCTCCAAACACTTGGGATCACTTTCTCAGGTCATCTCTGACCTTTGGGAGTGATTCCAATCAGTTTGGAGCTCATTTGGATCAAAACAGTAAAATCGGCCCTTAGTTAATTTAGAAAATTCCCATAAATACCCCAATTTTAGAAAACTCATAACTAATTGTAGAAAATTCCAAATTAGGCAAACTCACTTGCATTAGACTCCAATTAGGGCCTAATATTTATTAAAAAATCTTAGGTCTCCAGAAACTAGCCTAGATTAGAAAGTCAACCTTTTGGTCAACCGTAGTTCATTTAGGGCCTGAAACTTAGAAAATTCATAACTTTGCCTAGAGAACTCCGATTTCATCCTACTACCTGTCTAACTACTCCTCTTAAGGTCTAGTATTTTCTTAGGGTGTTAGGAATCCCAAACCCAGCCTATTTCCCATAGTGACTTTTTGGACCCTTAGTCTAGTTCCTAGAAGGACCAGGGACTTTCCAAAATTGGTTAATATAACTTTAACTTTAAATATCAGTATCCTAAGTTCTTAAAACTAATCAACAAACTGAGATAATTAAAATGCACCCTAATTCACTAATATTTGAATTTCAACAAAAATTTTCTTTTCTGGCCTACAACAAACCTGAACTATATATAACTTTAACTAACTACCCCACTCAGGATCTATCCAAACCACACTAGCCTTACACACATATAAAATTGTTTGTTAGGGCACAACTTCTAGATCTAGGTTAGGCCGCTGGGTTTTATTTTTCTGCCTTGTGCCGGAGCTTTCCGTGGTTTTCATTGCATGCTGTTCGAAATTGTTGGTGTGTTTGCTTACTTCTTCTGTACTCTGTGATACGATGAGCGTTAGACTTACCCCTAGGTTAGGAACGTCATATATATATTATTCTTCCGTGCAGGTGGCCATGCTCAATGCTAATAAAAAGGGAGAGCATTATCATGATTTCTAATAATGTTTTATGCAGGTGCTTGCTCAGCTTCCCCCTAAATAGAAATGAGGGCTAAAATTAATAATTATAACTGCACAGATGGAGCTGCTTAGCCCTCAAAATTAAGAGCATGGCTTGGCACATGGTCAATGGTGTTAGCACTTTTATTTTCATATAAATTGCTTGGGATTTTTATTAGGATAACCATGCAGGTCTCTTTAGAATTTTTCTGCTTTTCAATTAATGTAATATTCTGTAATAATTGTTAAGAGTTGTGAAAACTACTTTGAGTTGGGATATTCTTATCCAACTCGGATTTCAAAAGAAGAAGACAGCCTTAAAGGGGAGAGTCTTCTTCCATTTGGAAGATCGAGTTGGATGGCTTTAGATGTCCAAAGAGAAAAGGCAATACCCCCATACTGGGGGAATTGTCTCTTCGTTTGGACATTCAAGCCACGACGGATCCAAGGAGTCCAAGGAGGAGAGATCCAAGGAGTCCAAGGAGGAGAGATCCAAGAAGTCCAAGGAGAAGATATCCAAAAGACTAAAGATTTGAAGACCCAATATCCCACTCAAAGTTGTTGGCGTCTGTCATAGGCTTAGAAATCCGGGTTGTTGGCAGTGGTGCCCGGCCACTTTACTTTATGCATATCTGGGGTGTAATAAGGGCAATTTGCCTATGGCCATTTAGTTGATTATTTTTGGATTTATATTGATGTGTTTACCTGATTACGCAGTAGAAATTGCATGCTTTTCTTAGGTTTCTTTCTTGCATGCCGCTTTTGTTTTTGCCTGGATTTCGTTAGGTTCTTCTAAGAACTATAAAACTTTTCTACTCGTAACTAACTCTTAAAACTTTAAGTTCTAAATAACATAGAAACTTAACGAACTTAAGGAACTGCCGGAATCGTCCGGGGTTGCATGCATATTACTGCATTCTTCTCCCCTTGCTATAAGACATCTCCCTGCCTACGGGTAGAGTCCGGATAATCTGGCCTATGAGGATGAAGAGCCGGACCTAGGGAGACCCAGTCTTTTCAAAAAATTATTTTTTATAAGCCTGTTTTTAAAGTTCTATAGCATTCATGAACTGACATTTCAACTAGCATGCATTGCATTAGAAACCAATTTAATTAAAATTTAATTGCATTAGCTAGGAGCATCTAACCCACATAAGTCCAGAACCACTTAGGAAACTCTCTAGATGTCGGTCCTATTTCCAATAACCGAAGCACCCCCCCCTTCTTTCATAATTGACTGGATAGCATGGTTTTAAAACGATTAGGTGGTTAGCTGGCTCCCCCAATCCAGGCCGGGATAAGTCCAGATCTTTGCATCGCATTAGCTAGGACACTGGTCTTAGTGTGTGTCGAACACTAAGCCCAACCTAGATTTAGGATCCGAGGCTACTACATTCAGTCTCGTAGTATGCCTTAAATAGTCGGTAGGTCTCTTCTTTTCAAGGACCCTAAATCCTACTTATCCGCGTCACAGGATGACGCCACCTCCATCTTTCTCTCACGCATGTGATTGATTGCTTGTCTTTCTTTCTCCAGTTTCTCTCTAGTACCCTAGAGCCTCCGAATGCTGGTATGAGCCACGCATGTTGACTGAGCCTTTTTGAGACATTTCTTTCCTTTGAGTAGGATTTCCTAGTCTATACCCACGATCCAATCTGCCCTTCCAATCGACCCGTTCGCGCGGTGCTCTTTTCGGAGGTCCACAGATTTCTAGCGACCACGGTGGGACCAGTTTCTCTCTCCATCTTTGGATTCTATATTATCCTTTCTGGTGTGTACTCCAGGATTGATACTCCTTAGATTAGGTCCGTCCCACTCTTGGTTAGGGTCTTTCCTTAGTTAGGGTTCTTTTACCTGTAGCTAGGGTTCCCCTTCTCTACTCTTTTCCAGCCTAGCAAGGCTATTTCATATCTTATCCATCCTTTATCAGATCTATATCCATTCCTATCCATTCTTATCAAATCCTTCATTCTTTTGTGATTTCAATTCTAATTATTTCTTTTCACTTTCTTTTCTTGGCATCAGTGCCATGGCTCGTTCAGCCCCTTCCGTTACCTTTGCTTTTGGTTTGGACGCGCGGGTGACTCTCCCTGAGTCCCTGCTCGCTAGTCCGCCAGTGGGAGGAATCACTTTTGGTTCCTTCACTGACTCGGCCTTCGTCACTCTTGGCGGGCCGACCCCGGCGGAGGCTGCTGCATTCTCTCCTCCTCAGAAGAGAGGACGCGCAGCCATGCGCCCCTTAAGACGATCAGCTGCTCGGCGGACAGCCCGGGCACCTGCTCGTCCCGTCCCTATACTCGCGCAGCCAGTGCGCGCTGTGGCTAGGCGACCAGTGCCTAGGCCACACCCAGTTCCAGTTCGTCCGGCGGTTAGGCGTCCAGTGCCTGCCGCTCCTGCTGCTCAGGTTGCCCCGGCCCCTCAGCGCCGGCAGCCTGCTGCAGCTGTTCCACTTGTTCGTGCAGTGGTCAGGCGACCTGCGCCTGCCGCTCCTGTTGCACAGGCTGCCCCGGCCCCTCGACGCCGGCAGCCTGCTGCTGTTGTTACTCCGACTGTTCCGACGGAAGTACCTCGCGTTCGGGTTGTTCCTCCCGCTTCCACTAGGAAGAGGGGTGCCCAGACCGAGGTGCCTTCGCCTTCTTCTGGTCGGGTTTTTGTTTTTGCTCGGCTTTCTCACCCTGAGACTGCCGGGCAGACCCCGGCACTTCCAGTCATCCCTGTTCCCCCTGCCCCTCCGGCAGTGGGTTCAGATGTTCCTTCCACCTCCACCTCCGGCCTTGGGAGAAGGGTCCGGAGGAATAGGAATAGGAGGTTACGTCTAGCTGCGTCAGAGGCAGAGAGGCAGCGGATGACAGATGCCATTGTTCACGACGAGTTAGTTCAGAGGCAGAGGAGAGTGGCTCCCAGGCAGCGGAGGCCACATCCAGTTGTTGTTGCACCTGCTCCAGAGGTGATGGTAGCCCCCGAGTTGGAGGCAGTTCAGGGAGGACGCTTCTCCCCACTGACGCATAGTAGAGATGAGGAGGACGTTGCCCGCATAGCGGCGGCTCCTCCTGTCGCCACTACTCTGCCCCGAGCTAGGTTACCCAGGGACGCTGGTGTCCGAGCCATCACCCAGAGGATTCGGAACATCGTCCGCTTAGCTCGTGGCAGAGGGTCCGTCAGTCGGGAGGGCTTACTCCGTCAGATTTCTCGGGCTACCTTTCAGTTGAGACGACAGACTGCGAGGAGACTTTATAGTTGGCAGAGGGGGCAGACAACGCAACAGCCAGCACAGACAGTTCCAGCAGTTAGGCCGCCAGCAGGTGCTCCTGTGGTAGGACGACGCCCACGTCGTCGAGGACGGGAGACAGCAGCAGGAGCCTGCCCGGCCTCAGGTCAGTTCAGAGGTAGTGGCCCTAGAGCAGCCAGTTGCCAGCACAGTGCCCCATCGTACCAGACGGGTTTGGAGACGTCGACAGGCGGACACCCCTGTCGACCCAGTTCTGACAGTTGGGACAGAGCAGTTGTCAAAGGTGGAGCAGTTAGATGAGACGGATGATCTGATAGACTTAGCAGTTCCTTTCGAGACCGAGGTGGTCCCGATGATGTGTGATGAGGATGTGGTACCCACTCCAGATAGATCCCTAGAGTGGGATGAGACAGAGCCAGCTCGTAGTCCTCATAGGATCGGTTCCCCTATAAGTCCTTACATAGAGGCCCTCCGACACTCTTTCTTAGATAACGATGATACACTAGTGGATGAGTTGGAGGAGGATGTACCAGTTCACCGAGTCTGTGAGACTACCCGTCGAGGTCACTCGGATGAGCATAGAGAGCCCGAGGACCAGGATGAGCGGGGGAAGACCCCGAGGCAGGAGGGTCTTCGAGATCAGTAGCTACGGACACCACAGTCTTTCACTTACAGACTCAGATAGCCACTGAGAAGATCCAGCTCCAGGACAGTGACTTAGTACAGCCTTTGGGCAGGGCTACTCAGACAGTGCAGAGGATTTCAGACTCCAGCCACGGTGATAGTCAGACTTACAGTCAGGGCAGTAGTGGCAGATCACTCCACAGTTCTGAGGGAGAGTGGCAACTAGCACTCTCTAAGAATACTTAGCAGATGATTGAGTAAGCTGTACAGAGTTTAGAGGCAGTTGAGATGAGGCCTCCCAAGGCCAAGTCGACAGTTACCACTCCAGCTTCTTCGTTAGCACTAGTTTTTCTTTTCTTTCTTCTGTTGTAGTGCTAGATGAGCACATTTTCTTTTTACTTATCTGTACTAGAAAAATATGTTAAATAAAAAAAAATGATTGTAACCTCAAAAGGGAAGACAGGCCCCCTTCCAGCACTTGGGCTGGAGGACCTCGTTCTCCCTTATTTTGATGATTAATCAATAAAAAATGATGATTTGCAATTATGATGACTCTCTCACTTCTTTTAGTTCTACTAGCTTTGTAGTGATGACTCATGAAAGAGTATGATCTCTCTATCTCACCTTAGGGGTGGAGAGATTTCTTCTTTTTAACTAAAATCTTTTTCAAATTGAAATTGGATTTAGAAGTGAAAATTTTCTTTATTATCTTGTGATTCTCTATCTCATAGATAACTATAGTATATTGATGCATAAAACTTCATAATTTTCTTAATCATGATATTCATTCTTATCAGAGGATAGGATTTGTTTTGTAGATCATCATTTCCTTGTCCAAGAGAAGTAAGTCTTCTTCTCTTGTACTTGGAAGATGATCTTACAACTGAGAAACAGTTTTCTTTTAGAGATTTGGAAAAGGAAGTCAGTTACAAAAAAAAATGAAAAGATGCGCAAAGCGCCAAAAGTAAAAGATACACAAAGTGTATCAAGTGATTGAAATTTGTGCAAAGCACATGAAAGTTGAGAAAGTGGCTCAAAGAGCCCAAAAGTTATAAGTAAATGGCTTCCCTTTCTAGTAAATCTCTAAATCTCAGAAAATCTATATCCTTTTGATATTTTTGATACTTGATTCTGAAAATTATGATTTTTGAAATCATCATTATACATTGATACCCTATAAGATGTGGAAGTGTATTCTCATACAATAAATAAAGAAAATTAAATTTCTTTCTCTAATTTAAATTTCTTTTTGGATTAGATTTCAATTCAAGAGAGGAAAATACTCATATAAGTGAGGAGTCATGATTTAGCTAGTATGGAGCTTGATCTGAGTTAGTAAATTTAAATTGAGGTTCCTTTTAAAATTAGAGGGAGTTAATTACTAAACTCCTTTGGGATATGTGCTCTTTTATCACTTTTGACTGGGTCCACACCCTCCTATACTTATTAGGATCGGTGATGTTGATCCTTTATTAGAAAGTGAATGGCTTCTTCCTATCAGTCCTGCTCTGATAGTTGAAGGCCTCAGTCCATTCATTTGAGATGAATGTAATAGAAAAATGTCTAAATCATTGATTTAGATCATTTAGAGATGTGATACTGGGTCCACACCCTCCTGCGTTTGTTAGGTTTGGTGATGTTGATCCTCTACTTGAATGAGATTCTCTTCTTCCTATCAGTCCTGCTCTGATAGTTGAAGCCCCCAGTCTATTCACATGAGTTGAGTTTGATCGGGAATGTCGTAGTCTTTTTAGATTACACTCTTTTGAGAGAGGATATTGGGTCCATATCCACCTATGTTAGTTAGGTGGGGTGATATTGATCCTTTATCTCTATGAGATTCTCTTCTTCCTATCAGTCTTGATCTGATAGATGTAGCACCCGATCCACTCATATGGGTTGAATGTGATCAGGGATGCATGAGTCATTAGTTTAGACTCTTTTGGAGGTAGGATGCTGGGTCCACACCATCCTATGTTAGTCAGGTGTGGTAGTGTTGATCCTCTATCTTGATATTGATCTTTGTTATTTCGATATGATTGTGCTCGTCAGCTCATTCAGATGATTTGAATGTGACCTGGATTAAAAAAAAAAAAACATATGTATATATATACATGTGATAAAAGAGAGAAACTCTCGATAGAGCAAAACCGGTTGCCCTTGTTATAGGAGGAACCCGGTAAAACTCTTTAAGAGCCAAAGTTCCCCAAAATTTTTTTCTTCTCCCTTGAAAGCACTTTGGTGGTCTCCTCAAGGTTGAGCTCTCAATTAGTTAGTTATAAGTCTATGTGATTAAAAATGTCTCTCTTTGATAGTGATGTACTACACTGTATTTTAGATGAAAACATCACTACCTTCCGGGCTTAGGTCCTTTTGAGAAAAGATCGCCCCCCCGCTGCCCTCTTTTGGCAGCCTACCTTCCCATTCATACACTACTCTGAGCTGCCAGAGTGGTTCTATGAATGTGATAGTGTTACTTTCACTTCGCACAGGGTCCTACCTGATTAGGGTAGGTGTTACCACTGTGACTTACTGATAATCATAGATCTCACTCATGATTATCATACTAGGTGTCAGGAGTGCTCCCTTGTCACCTCAGAGTTGTGCTGTGATGTAGTACATCTGTTCTCAGGTGTTAGCACCACAGTTCCAGGAGCTCCGGTTTTCCATCGGAAGGCCGACTCCTTGGTTTCTTTCACCAGCGTACTTTAGCATTCGTTCCCTACTCTTAGCTGCTAGAGTAGCCCTACGGATGTTGCTTGGTTGTGTTCACTTCTCACATGGTCCTACCCAGTTAGGGATAGTTGTTACCACTGTGACCCTTCTAGTAATCATTAATTTTGTTCATGATTACTATCCTCGGTAGTGGGGATGTCTCCTTACTACCTAGAGTTATTTTCTTAGTTGTGGTGTGGTACATCTATTCTCAGGTATTAGCACCGCGACTTCAGGAGCTTTGATTTTCCAATAGAAGATCAACTCCTGTGTTTCTTTACCCCCCCTGCTCTTTACATTCATACCCTACTCTTAGCTGCTGGAGTAACCCTAATGTTGTGCTGTTACTTTTTCTCCCCACAGGGTCCTACCCAGTCAGGGTAGGTGCTACCACTGTGACCTTTCTGATGATAATTCGCTTCTATACATGATTACCATCCTCAGGTAGTAGGTGTGTCTCTTTCACTACCTAGAGCTGCTTCCCTCCTGGTGGTGTAGTATACCTTGCCCCGGATACTAACATCACCACTTTGGGAACTTTGATCTTTTAGCAGAAGATCAGTTCTACTACTGCTGTCGTGACCCATTTTACCATTATGTGCTAGGCTCAGTTGCCAGATTAGTCCTATGAATGTGTTGAGATCACTTCTACTTTCCACAGGGTCCCACTAGTTTGTTTGGGTATTACCACTGTGAGATTTTACTTACTTGAGAATTGTTGATCTTAGAGGAGAGGATGCTACCTCGCTACTTTGGCTCTTTTCTTCTTACCTGGTGATGTAGAGCAACACACCTCAGATGCTACCACCATCTTTTCCTTGAGTTTTGATCCTCTTGTAGAGAGTCAGCTCTTTCAGGTACTTTTACCACTTGTTTTCCCATTGAGATCCGACTCCTAGCTGCCGGAGAGGTGCTTTGGATGTTTTGATCTTGTTTCTACCTCTAACAGGGTCCCCATCAGTTAGTATGGGTTCACTACTGTAGTCTCTTTGAGGATTAGTTTTACTAGGCATAGTCCTGCCTTCTGTAGTTGAGGTGCCCCCTCGCTACTCGAGTTCTTTTTACTCCTTTGGAATGAGATCGCCCCTTTACACACTTTACAGCGGGTATATCTCTTCCAGCTTTCTTGAGAGATGTCGTTCTGATGTCTTCTCCCCCTTTTGTGTAGGGTTAGGGTTCTTTAGGAGATCCTGACAGCATTTAGATACTCATGGTCACGATGATTTGTCTTCTATCATGTGGTTATCAGATTGCTAGAAAGGGTTCCCTAGGTGGCTCTGCCATTAAAATTATCCCATTTACCTACCTCTTTTTCCCTCACATCCCTACACAGATGCGTGTTAGGCTGATGTCGAGGTGACTTTTGACCTTCTATTCTGCTGTTTGAAATGAACAGACAGATAGTTGAGTTTACTTGGTAGAGAGGACCTGACAGAGCACCTGGCAGGTACTCCTCGCTATGCTTTTGATTGCCCTGTTTTGATCAGGCAGGCATCAGAGCCTGACTCTTTATTCACTCAGTTGAAATGACTGAGTGGATATTGAGCCCTTCTTCATTTGCAAAACCGAGCTGGTTGAGCAGATGTTGAAGTTTACCCGTTGAGTGAGCCCGACAGAGTCCCTGGGAGGCGCAATTCCTTAACATTTCTCTTTTTACTCGGATGTCCTGTAAAAGACTACGCAGGCTTCCACTTCGTGGTTCATGAGCTTATCGCTGAGGTCAGGCAGAAGTAGTGGCCACCCCAATCCACTGTTCTGAAAGGAGCAGGAGGGGCGGAATCCTTTTCACCCTCTACCCGCTGTCCAGATGCGGTCAGCCTGGTAGTTGGTTTTTTACCTACCGTTGAGTGAGCCCGACAGAGTCCCTGGGAGGCGCAATTCCTCAACACCCCTTTACTCGGATGTCCTGTAAAAGACTACGCAGGCTTCCACTTCGTGGTTCACGAGCTTCTCGCTAAGGTCAGGCAGAAGTAGTGGCCACCCCAATCCACTGTTCCGAAAGGAGCAGGAGGGGCGGGATCCTTTTCACCCTTTACCCGCTGTCCATATGCGGTCAGCCTGGTAGTTGGTTCTTACCTATCGTTGAGTGAGCCCGACAGAGTCCCTGGGAGGCGCAATTCCTCAACACCCCTTTTACTCGGATGTCCTGTAAAAGACTACGCAGGCTTCCACTTCGTGGTTCATGAGCTTATCGCTGAGATCAGGCAGAAGTAGTGGCCACCCCAATCCACTGTTCTGAAAGGAGCAGGAGGGGCGGGATCCTTTTCACCCTCTACCCGCTGTCCAGATGCGGTCAGCCTGGTAGTTGGTTTTTACCTACCGTTGAGTGAGCCCGATAGAGTCCCTGGGAGGCGCAATTCCTCAACACCCCTTTACTCGGATGTCCTGTAAAAGACTACGTAGGCTTCCACTTTCGTGTCTTCTTTACTTTTTGCTGAGGTCAGGCAGAGGTATCGAGTCACCCCAATCCACTGTTCTGAAAGGATCAGGAGGGGCGGGATCCTTTTCACTTTCCACCCCGCTGTCCGGATGCGGTCAGGCGGGTAGGTGGTTTTACTTGGTAGAGAGGGCCTGGCAGAGCACCTGGCAGGAACTCCTCGCCTTTTTCTCTGAGTGTCCTGTTCTGATCAAACAGGCACAAGACTTCGTGACTCCCTTTATTTGTCGCCTTGAGTTGGTCGGGCAAATACTGAGTCACCCCAATCAACTATCCTTAAATAGGCAGGAGGAGATGGGATCTTTTCACCTTCTATCCTGCTATTTGAAATGAACATACAGGAAGTTGGTTTGACTTACTTGGTAGAGAGAGCCTGACAGAGCACCTGGCAGGAACTCCTCGCCACCTTTTTCTTTGAGTGTCTTGTTTCGATTAGGCAGACACCAGGCTTGTGATTCCTTTGTTTGCTGACCCGATTTGGTCAGGCAGATACTGAGTCACACCAATCCACTGTCCTGAAATAGGCAGGAGGAGATGGGACCCCTTTCACCTTCTACTCTGCTGATTCGATATAGTCAGACAGATAGTCGGTCTACTTTTGCTACTCTACTTTTGGTCCTCTCTTTAGCTCTGCCCGCTCCATAAGGCAAGGCAAGGAGAGACACCACCTTTCCTTTTTCACCCTTGAGGTGATCTTTACCCTTGATTCTCTCTTCGGCTCTGCCCTCACTATAGGGCAAGGCTAGGGGAGAATCTCTTTATCTTTTTTTCACCCTTGAGGTGATCTTTACTTTTGATTCTCTTTTTTGCTCTGCCCTAGCTATGGGGCAAGGCTATAAGAGAATCCCCTTACCTTGCTTTCACCTTTTTGGGTGATCTTTACCGTTGGTTCCATCCTTGGCTCTACCCTTGTCAAAGGGTAAGGTCAGGAGAAGACCACACTACTAGTTCACCATTTTGGTGACACCTTGCTTGTGCACTGCTGCTTTTCTTTCTTTCCTAGGCTCTGCCCCTACTAAGGGGCAAGGCCAGGAGAAAAGTCTCCTTCTTGTTCCACAATCTTTCTGATGTTCTGTCACTCATACTTTTCACTCCACCTTTCTGTGGCATAGTCGGTCAACGCCAACACGAACAGTTCACAAGTTGTTCACTGCTCCTGTTGGGGGTCCGTTTGTTGACCTCGATTTTGCCTAAACCTTTGGTCAAAGGGTTGACTTGGTCAAATTGACCAAGCCAGACCCCGAGACCCTCTCTAACGGGTTCAGTGAGTCGAGTCGAGCCTGTTGGACCCTTACTTGGACCCTGGGTCAACCCAGTTGACCAAGTCAACCAGGGTTGACCAATTTGGACCCTTTAAGCCTAAAATTAATTTGAAATTAATTTAATGGGTTCCATGGCTTGATCCTCATCCTCCTTGACCTAATTGACTTGTGTGACCAAGTCAAACCCTGACTTGGTCAAACCAAGTCATGATTTGGTCAAAATCACCTATTTATTTGGAATTAGAGCCCATTCATTGCTCCAATCAATGCCAATCAATCCCCTTCGTTTTGAATTTGAAAACCACGGCCTAATCCCTCTAATTTCACTCCTAATTTGATCATGATTCGATCCTAGTCGTTCCTCTTAGGGTTGGGAGTTTAAATAGAGAGAATTAGGTTATTTTGAGGACGTTTTTGACTCTTGCTTGATCTCTAGAGCTCCAAAACCCCTGAGATTTTGTGAGGTGTTTCCACGACCCTTCCCCACATTCCCCAACCAAATCCCGACCACCTCAAGCCGCCGCCGGCGAAATCTCCGGCCACCCGAGGAGATCTACGTCCTAAGACGTTTCAGGACCGATCCAGGATGTTTCGAGACGAGGTTTCTTCTACAAACATGAGCGTGGACAGTCTACAAGTGCAACAAGCAAGAGATCCCTCGATTCTATCGAGTATTTTCGGTATAATCTCAAACCCTAGCTAGTGCATTTAGACCAAAATAAGATTTTAAATCTTGCATATTAAGTCCCGAAAAATATCCCCCATGGATGCTCTTCACTACTAGAATACATATCTAAAATTTCGTTTGATTTGGTCTACTCGATCGAGAGAAAACGTCAAAAAACGCATTAGGGCTCTCGGTCCGGCTTGTTCCAGGCTGGGTGCTCTCTGGACCGTCGATCTGGCCGATCGACGGTGCAGATCCTGTCGGATCGCGTTGCTGTCCGACCACGGGAGCTCAGGTCGAACCGCGGGTTCGTCCAGCTGCATCTCCCCCGCCCGTTCGACGCCGCGCCAATCGGACGGCCCTGATCCTGCGCTGACGTGGTTAAGTCGCGCGGGATTATTCCGCCGCCGCCAGCAATCATTAGCAATGATTGCGCGGAAGCGCAATCATTGCTAATGATTGCGCCGAAACCGCGGAACCACTCCCGATTTGCCACGTGTCCCGCGGTTGACCGCCGCCGATTTATTTAATATAAAATTATTTTAAATAGTTTTTTAAATGCAGAAACCTTCAAAAATTCACCAAAAATCCGTTTTTCGTCCGATTTTAGCGTATAATACCTCGTTTTGTTCGTATTTTCATCCTCTATACTATAAATTTTTTTAATAAAAATAATATATATATTTTGAGATATTATTAAAACTGTTAGAATTCATAGAATTTGAGAAAGGTAAAAATACCTTCTTCTTATTATACAAAATTATCCCTATTTATAGATCTATACAAGATGTCTTAATAAAGAAATAAATAACTTCTAATTGATACATAATTGCCTCAATATAATCCTTCCTAATTCAGCTACCCAAATATAGAAGGATATTGGCGTGATCCAGGTGAGCCTCCCACGGATTCTCATCTTGACCGTGGGATCAAATGCCAATGGATGACTGAGATTTTGACACTCCCCCTCAAGCTGGAGACCAGCTTGCAATTACTCGCTCAGAGGTAGAGCTGCATTGGTTATAGATAGGATATCAACCACAAGAGAAAGCCGGCAATCAAGGCCGATGATATATAAAAACTATCCTCAAAATTCCGACAATTAAGGCCGGTTGTGGGAACTTGTATTCCTCGGAATTCCAGCAATGAAGGCCGGTGATGAGAACATCCTCAAAATTCCGGCAATGAAGGCCGGTGGTGGAAACTAGTATTCCTCAACATTCTGGCAATGAAGGCCGATGATAGGAACCTGTATTCCAACAATAAAAGGCCGGTCGAAGGAGTAATATTCCTCCAAATCCTGGCAATGAAGGCCACAACCACAAAACAGAGGGCACGAGCGGTTTGGACTTACTCGACTCTCGTTCGATGTCCTACGGCAATGAAGGCCGCTGGTGCAAAACAGAGGGCACTAGCTGTTTGGACCGCACGACTCCAACGGTAATGAAGGCCGTATTGTGATATAGTAGCAATAAAGGCTGATTTGATCAGCAATAAAGGTTGATTTTATCATGTCAGCAATAAAGGCTTACTGATTAGGTAATATCAGCAATAAAGGCTGAAAACCTTGTCAAAACAAAAAAAATTGGTTTCCTCTAGGTTTAATGAGCCGAGCCTTAAGAGGATCGGGTACGAGCCCTTTAAGGCTTGAATGACTGAACCCAGTCTTCTTTTCGTTTAGCAAAGCAGCAGCTAGGGCACGGGATACTGCAGGCGAGTCGCTCAAGTCTCCGTCCCATTTGGTCTTCTAGCGTCAGCTTGACGGTAGCGTTGGCGTGAGGGCGGTGTCGGCGAGGGCTCCGCCTTGCCTAGCTTCGTCTAGTAAGGTTTTGGCTCCTTCCTTCTCATCTTTCGATGACTCCGGCTTCGAGCTTCGTCTGGTTTCATTCGGCTTCAAACTTCAGGCTTCTGGGTCTAGCGTCGCTTCTTCGGCTCCTTCGTGGCTGTTCGACTATTCTCCGTTGACGACTTTCCCTTTCTGTCGGATCGGAAGTTACGACGTTTGGATCGGGAAGCTTCCGTCGGCAGGGAGCTTCGTCTGCGGCGTCCGTCCTCAGCAACGCTTCGAGCTTCTGTCAGCAGGGCTTCATTGCTTCACGGGTCGCCTATTTGGCTCTCGCTTTTCCGCCTCCCTCTCTTCCGCTCTGCCTGGGACGGACGAGACAGACGGCGTCCAGGAGGAGAAGCCTGACTCCTCCCTTTCTCTCCCTGCTTCGCTTTGCCTGGGATGGAAGAACTGCACACGGGCTCCGCCTATTTGGCTTGTTCGTGGCTGTTCTACTCTCCTCCTCCGAAGATCGTTTTTTTTAGCGGCTATGAAGGCCTCCTCTTCAATTCTTTTGGCTCTGATACCATGTTACAATTCATAGAATTTGAGAAAGGTAAAAATACCTTCTTCTTATTATACAAAATTATCCCTATTTATAGATCTATACAAGATGTCTTAATAAAGAAATAAATAACTTCTAATTGATACATAATTGCCTCAATATAATCCTTCCTAATTCAGCTACCCAAATATAGAAGGATATTGGCGTGATCCAGGTGAGCCTCCCACGGATTCTCATCTTGACCGTGGGATCAAATGCCAATGGATGACTGAGATTTTGACAAAAACAGTAAAAAAAACACTTATTTTTATTATTATTTAAATCATTATATATATATATATATAATTATTATTATGCATTTATTTAATTATAATTACTTACTATAATTACTACTATTTTAAACTATTGATTTGTTGATTACCTTATTATTATCATTATTATTTTATTATTATTATTATTATTATTTTTTAAGTATTTAAAATCCCTTTTATTGCTTTAAACTTCGAAAAATCGTAACTTTCTCATTTTGAATCCGCCGTCGACGCACAACACCTTGATTTGAACGTATTTGGATTCTACATATTCTGGAACTAGTGTTACTTGAAATTTTTGGGTCTGTGTGCAGTTATTTTCAAAACAGCCAGTTGCACTATTTTGAAACTATTTAATTATCGTCCTTAAACCTTGAAATTGCATAACTTCTTCGTTTTAGGTCCGCTGTCGATGCACAGCACCTTGTTTTGGGTGTATTTTGAATTCTGCATAGTTTAAAACTATTTTCAGATAAAAGGTATGTTTGTATTTGCTGTTATTACAAAAACAGTGAATTGACAATATTTTAAAATACTATTTTATTATATTCAAACTTCGGAAATTCGTATCTTCGTCATTTTAAATCGGATTTTTGCGTATAACCCCTCGTTCTTTTTAGAAAAGCGAGCTTTATGTTTTGAAACCATTTCCAGCACCTGATTTTGGCTGTTTTGACAGATCACTATTTGGATTCGATTATTTGGGTACTTTTGATATTAAATATCGATTATAAAATTATTTTCAGGATACAAACTATTTTCAAATCGCTTGAGACTTCGTTAAGGTGGTCAGCGGGTTTCCCTATACTTATGTATTATGAATTGACTTACTTTTTAATTACTTTATTTTCTAAAAATATATTTATATTTATAAGTACTTTTAAACTATTTTTAAAACTACCTATAATTAAATCCTCTAATTTTGGGAGATCCGCTATCTCATGAAATTTTAAACTTGGCTTCTAGATATGAAGAGCAATTATGGGGGAGAGGAATAGTGGGTGATTGAGTTCCAATCGTTCACTAATCCCTTCATTAGGTGTCTTTACTTCCTTACTGTTCGTAGTTTGCATGTTTAGGTTGCACCACGAGCACTTAGTTTATGCTCTCCTAGATCTAAGGACATAGTGTGTTTATTTCATTTTTGTACTCCCATGCATTTATTACCTTGAGGGTTAGTTAAAACATCACTCTTAAATCCTACAACGTAGTTGCACCCTAAGGACAATAATTAAGGACTCGTCTAGCAAACTTAGAAATTTTCTAGGGACTAGGATAGATCCCAGAACGACATAAAAACTTCAACACTTAAACTTAGTGACATCTGAAACCTCCCAGAATTTTCTAGGAATTTTTAGGAGTCTTTAGACCCCTTAATTAACTAACCCTAATTAACTGGTTAAATAAGCCCCCGAGACCTTCTGAAAAATACAATAAATATATCATAGGCCAAAGAATTACCCACCATACCTTGAATTGTTTAGAATATGATCTTTGACCTTAGATAAATAGGGCTCCTCAGTTTGACTCTAGGTTGACCCTTAATTTGACCATAAGTGGAAATTACCGTTTTGCCCCTAATAAATCATTAAAAATTATTTAAAATCCCAAATTTTCTCCAAACACTTAGGATCACTTTCTCAGGTCATCCCTGACCTTTGGGAGTGATTCCAATCAGTTTGGAGCTCATTTGGATCAAAACAGTAAAATCGACCCTTCCTTAGTTAATTTAGAAAATTCCCATAAATACCCCGATTTTAGAAAACTCATAACTAATTGTAGAAAATTCCAAATTAGGCAAACTCACTTGCATTAGACTCCAATTAGGGCCTAATATTTATTAAAAAATCTTAGGTCTCCAGAAACTAGCCTAGATTAGATAGTAAACCTTTTGGTCAACCGTAGTTCATTTAGGGCCCGAAACTTAGAAAATTCATAACTTTGCCTAGAGAACTCCGATTTCAGCCTACTACATGTCTAACTACTCTTCTTAAGGTCTAGTATTTTCCTAGGGTGTTAGGAATCCCAAACCCAGCCTATTTCCCATAGTGATTTTTTGGACCCTTAGTCTAGTTCCTAGAAGGACCCGGGACTTTCCAAAATTGGTTAATATAACTTTAACTTTAAATATCAGTATCCTAAGTTCTTAAAACTAATCAACAAACTGAGATAATTAAAATGCACCCTAATTCACTAATATTTGAATTTCAACAAAAATTTTCTTTTCTGGCCTACAACAAACCTGAACTCTAGATAACTTTAACTAACTACCCCACTCAGGATCTATCCAAACCACACTAGCCTTACACACATATAGAATTGTTTGTTAGGGCACCACTTCTAGATCTAGGTTAGGCCGCTGGGTTTTATTTTTCTGCTGTGTGCCGGAGCTTTCCGTGGTTTTCATTGCATGCTGTTCGAAATTGTTGGTGTGTTTGCTTACTTCTTCTGTACTCTGTGATACGATGAGCGTTAGACTTACCCCTAGGTTAGGAACGTCATATATATATTGTTCTTCCGTGAAGGTGGCCATGCTCAATGCTAATAAAAAGGGGGAGCATTATCATGATTTCTAATAATGTTTTATGCAGGTGCTTGCTCAGCTTCCCCCTAAATAGAAATGAGGGCTAAAATTAATAATTATAACTGCACAGATGGAGCTGCTTAGCCCTCAAAATTAAGAGCATGGCTTGGCACAGGGTCAATGGTGTTAACACTTTTATTTTCATATAAACTGTTTGTGATTTTTATTAGGATAACCATACAGGTCCCTTGAGAATTTTTCTGCTTTTCAATTAATGTAATATTCTGTAATAATTGTTAAGAGTTGTGAAAACTACTTTGAGTTGGGATATTCTTATCCAACTCGGATTTCAAAAGAAGAAGGCATCCTTAAAGGGGAGAGTCTTCTTCCATTTGGAAGATCGAGTTGGATGGTTTAGATGTCCAAAGAGAAAAGGCAATACCCCCATACTGGGGGAATTGTCCCTTCGTTTGGATATTCAAGCCACGACGGATCCAAGGAGTCCAAGGAGGACAGATCCAAGGAGTCCAAGGAGGAGAGATCCAAGAAGTCCAAGGAGAAGATATCCAAAAGACTAAAGATTTGAAGACCCAATATCCCACTCAAAGTTGTTGGCGTCTGTCATAGGCTTAGAAATCCGGGTTGTTGGCAGTGGTGCCCGGCCACTTTACTTTATGCATATCTTGGGTGTAATAAGGGCAATTTGCCTATGGCCATTTAGTTGATTATTTTTGGATTTATATTGATATGTTTACCTGATAGCGCAGTAGAAATTGCATGCTTTTCTTAGGTTTCTTTCTTGCATGCCGCTTTTGTTTTCGCCTGGATTTCGTTAGGCTCTTCTAAGGACTATAAAACTTTTCTACTCGTAACTAACTCTTAAAACTTTAAGTTCTAAATAACATAGAAACTTAACGAACTTAGGGAACTGCCGGAATCGTCCGGGGTCGCATGCATATTACTGCATTCTTCTCCCCTTGCTATAAGACAGCTCCCTGCCTGCGGGTAAAGTCCGGATAATCTGGCCAATGAGGATGAAGTGCCGGACTTAGGGAGACCCAGTCTTTTCAAAAAATTATTTTTTATAAGCCTGTTTTTAAAGTTCTATAGCATTCATGAGCTGACATTTCAACTAGCATGCATTGCATTAGAAACCAATTTAATTAAAATTTAATTGCATTAGCTAGGAGCATCTAACCCACATAAGTCCATGACCACTTAGGAAACTCTCTAGATGTCGGTCCTATTTCCAATAACCGAACCACCCACCCTTCTTTCATAATTGACTGGATAGCATGGTTTTGAAACGATTAGGTGGTTAGTTGGCTCCCCCAATCCAGGCCGGGATAAGTCCAGATCTTTGCATCGCATTAGCTAAGACACTGGTCTAGTGTGTGTGTCGAATACTAAGCCCAACCTAGATTTAGGATCCGAGGCTACTACATTCAGTCTCGTAGTATGCCTTAAATAGTAGGTAGGTCTCTTCTTTTCAGGGACCCTAAATCCTACTTATCCGCGTCACAGGATGACGCCACCTCCATCTTTCTCTCACGCATGTGATTGATTGCTTGTCTTTCTTTCTCCAGTTTCTCTCTAGTACCCTAGAGCCTCCGAATGCTGGTATGAGCCACGCATGTTGACTGAGCCTTTTTGAGACATTTCTTTCCTTTGAGTAAGATTTCCTAGTCTATACCCTTGTGCTAATCCCACTTTAGGAGAGGATAATGTATGATCCTTAATCGAGAATTTTCTCGGGCTTCGGCTTGGGATGTAATTAACCACGGGGGCTTGCGCCCGTGGGAAACTTGGTCCCCACAATCTACTAAACCCTATTCGAGCTCTTGCATCGGGTGGGGGAAACCCGTGACTAGGTCGTGTATATTACTATCCATCGAGGTGTGTTGGCGTCAGCCTCTATCCTCAATGGTTAGTCGTATGCACGATCCAATCTGCCCTTCCAATCGACCCGTTCGCGCGGTACTCTTTTCGGAGGTCCACAGATAGGTCTAAACACATAGCCATCAAGCCCATGCTAAGGAATAGAGTTTTCTTCTGCAGCAGTATTGAATTACGTAGTCACCTGAAAATTTTGCCAAAAACAATAATGAAAGCATCTCTGCCACTACTCACTTTAGACTTGGAGCTTTTCTCTATGATGTTTGTAACTAACAATTTAATAAATCTTATGGAAAATTTGAAATCTTTGATCCTTAAGTCAAACTGTCAAAGCACAAAGAAAAAAAGAGTCAATCTTTATGTCAGATAGGAAACTCCTGAACTTCCACTAGGAGAAGCCTTTCCCATGTGCATCAACATAAGAACACTTCATCCGTCCATTAAATATTCTGAAAAAAAGGTACACAAAATAAAAGGTCCTAGGAAGCTGGAGATGACAATGGCTTTAATGAAAATAACGTGAAGGAACTGAATAGCACCTCCAGAGAGCCGTAACCTCTGTAGCTAACATCCTTTCTTTTGTTTCTGGAAGCAATGTGTAGCGGTCCCTAATAAATCCTTCGAAACCAGACTGCATAGTTAAATGTAGATAGTAAACAATCGTACAACTACACTTAAAATAAAACAATCAACCAACTTCATTTGCACTCAGAGGAAATCAAATACCAGAAAGAGATCAAGAAAACTGGTGAAGATTTATATGCAAACACTTAACAAATTTATTTAAATTTAGCAAATAAAGAGAATTTATGAACTGTATCAGGATGAAGAAGGAATACTGATTAACTAAAAAATGTGTTGAATAAAAGCAAGAATCCATGAATTGACAATTGACTGAACACACAGAGGAACCAAAAGCAATATGAGACAATTCTAGAAACGACAGGAAAATACAACTAGAATAAGTTAATTAGCAATTGATAAATTACTTCATCACAAACATATCGTTTATCAAATTAAAAATAAGTAGAAAACATAGGCTTCTTAAGTTTAAGGAAAGCTCTGCTTTACAATAAGGCCTCCTCACGGTAAATTTAATGCAACGTGACAACTTACCTTTCATTAATGCATAAGGCTTCTGCTTTGTGATAATTTTACCTTGTATCATGAATTTGGATTGTTATTTAATAAACATAATAAATGACAGGGAACTAAGTACCTGTGCCCATAAGGTGTAAGATCAATGCAAGTTGTTCGAATGCATTAATCCTGCACCCTACACCCAACCCCCAAATTATAATGAAAAACATTTTGAAGAATTTCTCTCTTCTATCTTTTCACTTAGTAGCTGCTTTTATTCTTCACTTGTAGCCTATCTTTCTGTTGTTAGGTGTCTAATTCATTTTCTCCAGCCTTCAACACATGGTTTTAGCGTTTTTTTCTAGTGATCATACTAATTACATCCTCGAAGGCAACAAATGGCACAATCGTGGTGAAATGAGATTATTTATTAAGCTATAATTTTAGTTCAATGAAATACATCTAACTAGCGTAGGTGGAACATACACAACACACGCAAATGCTAGGAAACTGCAACATTTTAAGATTATCCATCCAGGGATAGAATTTATTATATAATTCATGGGAAATCAGTTGTCGCTTTATTATTGTATGTGATTTTTCAGTTCCAAAATTCATAAGGCATTCCATTTCCTGAAAAGATCATCTTTTATGAGCTGGTATTTCTAATCAAGAGTTTTGATAGTCAACTTTTATAGCATGTAGTCATGGAAAATAAAGTATATGCATTTATTTCACAGTAAGAAAAAAATCCCAATAGCACCAGCTGTATTGCACATACCGGTGCATCTAATTTTGACCAAAAAAGAACCCACAACAAATATTTCAAAGTAATATAACATTCTACCTGTGTAGTTTTTAACAAAGATAAACCTTGAATTCCAGATATCAATCTAAGAGCACCAAACTTCTTCAAATTTACTTCAGTTGTATGCTTCTCAGACCCAAGCTTAAATCCTACACAAAACAAAATTAAAATTATAAGAAGTGAACAATGACCAATGAAAAAGAAATATAACCTGGCACAACAAATAAAGTTCTAAAACTGAGGACCACTGATATCAGATTATTAATAAACTGTTTCTCAAGTACATCTTAGAATATTTATCCATTGACAAATCCTATCTCCCTAACCTGGTTCTCCATTCCTCCAACTCTCCCTCCCTCCCTACGTGTTCCTCAAGTACAACTTAAGAATTTTGTCCATTCACTACCGTTCTCCCTCAACTCCTTCGTTCTCTCTCTATTCAACTATGAAGAAAAGAGACTCCAATATAACTCTACTCACCCCTCCCTCTCTCCCTCCGCTATTTAATTTTAAGAATGAGTACTTTAATGAGATTCTATGCACCGATAACGATGGCTCATCTGTATTTTCATCTTAAGTAATTTAATACAGACAATACAATACTCTCTGAAAGTTATTTATAGTTTATATCTAGAAAACAAAACATGGAATATCTTTCTATAATAAACCAATTTTAGGCCTCAAGGAGGAATAAAACCATAAATTTATGGGTAAGAGTAAATGCAAGAAAGCTTATAACCACATTTCATACTAAAAGAGGTAACGCTCTGATATTAATTGCAACACTCCTTGATATAGCATGCAAAACATCATTCACTTTGGCTCAGCAGCCTTAGCTTGTACCATACTAAGCAGAATCTCACTGTAATGCCTCATAATCAAATTTGGAAGAATTGGCTAATCAACCAGAGCTTTTAAAATCATCACAGTAATAAATCTATATCCAGTGAAAGCAACTAATAATTATATACCTCAAAATATTTCACTATATTTCCAAAATCAATATATAATAGCCGAAGATCAATACAATCACTATTCTATCACAAACTCATGATTACAAAATATTAAGGGAAAATATAAACAAAATCAAAAGAAAACCTGAGTATCTCTCCCAATCTCACTCCAACTAGTCCTAACTCATTCCCTGACTTGAAATCATAAAAACCTACATAATAGCATAAAAGTCCAACAAGCAACCAAACTCTATCATTATTTCCAATGCAAAGGTAAAAGAACCAATATGCATGTTCAATTCTAGTTAATATCAATTATCACTTAATATGAGTAATAAAAATCTCAAAAATTAATAATAAAATCAATCTGATCAATAAAGTCACTCAATAAGTCATCCTAATATGTTATGCTATGTCGTATTAAAAATAATGTCAGTATAAGTTTAGTTATATCTATCAATTAGTTAATATAAAGCAAAGCAGGACAATTCAACTTTAATATGGTGTTTCTTTCGTACATTTGTTATTTTTCATAACTATCAATTTACCAATCTCATATTATCTTTCATTTTTTTATATTAATTATTTGGCTTTCAATAATCATTTAAGAGTTGTTATCCTCTACCCATCGGCATAATTCAATCAGTCAGTTACAGACTACAACTTGTATTACATCACTAACCTTTTAATTAAATGAAAGCCTGTCGGTGGACCCTCCTGCGAAGGATATTATATTTTAAGAGCCAACCCGTATTCATTATAATGTTAACAGCAAACATTTTTTTACTTATATGCAAATGCTATCTTTTCAATGTAATGTAAGTCAATATCATGTATGAAATGCATAAATTTATAAATAAAAAAAAATTCTATCAATTTTATCTACCTTGCATTTACTTCAAAAAATCATATATTTCAATCTAATTGATAAAAAATTAACATTCCAATCAAAATGCTCATATTGATGAGATTATACCAAAAATTATGCAGTGAGAGTTTTGTTAATACAAAATTATCCTCATTTTTTTAGTAACAAAAATACAAAATTGATTAGGAAAATATATAAAAAAAATGTATTGAAATCAAAAATAGGGTAATAGTTCCTTAAAAAGATGCGAGCAAATCTCCCAATAGAGTCGACGGATAAAAATCTTTTTACAACCTCCAAATCTAAGTCTTTATTTTCTCTCTCCTCTTATTTTTCTCTTAAAATCCTTTTCCTTTCTCTATTACCTGCTTTTCATTTAGCCTAAGGGATTATAATAGATTTAAAATACTCTGCTCAAGGTGGATTAAGATTTTTAATATAATAATAATATAATTATATAATTATTTAAATTTTAGTATTAAATTCATATAAGTTTTTTTGGAACTTTAAAAATTATAAAAAAATATTTACAAAATAACTCATTTTATTTAGAAATTTTTGGTCAAAAAGTTTGCAAAATGGAAACCCAATGGTTCCAAAATTCCTACTTGTACTGACAAACATTAATTTCTTAAGAATTTGAACTAAAGCACAAAAATTATGAAAAAGTTTGTGTAATTAAAACACTATAATATCTATGCTATGGCAAAGACGGCTTGTGATTTGAACTTATATTGGCTCTAGGAAAAAATTATTTGATTGGGCCTATATATATATATATATATATATATATATATATATATATATATATATATATTGGTTAAAATATAGGTTATTACAATCTACCCATTTAAAAAAAAGTCATCTCCGACATTTTCCTTAAGAATATAGGCACAAAATCGGTATAAATCAAATTCGTATGATCAAAATTTAAATCAAATCAAAACTTGTCAAGAAATCATCCAATCATACAGTTCATTCTATTATATGACATTAATTATGTATGATATGTTATGTCATGCAATCATTTAAAATAAACTTCTTATCAGCAGAACTCTCATGTTATTATCAGTCTTTCAAATACTACAAGTTTTACACACGTAACATCACTGGAGTAGGTGCAGTCTGTTATGGTACAATAGTCTCCCTCTGACTACCACTGACAGATCTGTCATCCGCCATGTTGGTTGATCTTTCATTATATACTCTGGACCTTACAGTCCTTTGTTTTACAATATGTCTAGACAGTCCTAAACCAGAATCAGTTCTTCCTGAACATCCCCTCTGAGGACAGTCTGCTACCTTATGTCCCTACTATCCATAGTGAAAACGTCCAACCAACAGGTAACACTGACCCGCATGTTGTCGACCACAATGAATGTACTCACCATAACTGTATGTATATGTTATCAAATCAGATCTCCTCGAATAATTATATCTTTCTTTTTCTCGCTGACACAGCCTCTATCTCTACCTCTGTTTGTCTTTTCTTCGCTCTTCCTACTGAAATCGTATCTGGCGTCCACCTCATATCTGAATATTGGTGCTACCAAATCAATCTCTATCAATCTGATCCACTCCACCAACTCAAAAAACTCTTAAATCTGTAAAAGTACTAACAGATGTCTCAGCTCTCTGCTCAATTCCTACAAAAATCTGGAGTATTTTTCTTCAGCAGTAGGGAAAAAAGTGAGAAGCATATCTAGCTAGTGCAGCAAACTAAACCTCATACTGCATCATTGTCTTGCATCCCTGGTCCAACTTAATAAAAGCTTTCTGCATCTGTCGTCGGGCTGATGGAGGTACAAATCACATCCTAAACACTATCACGAAGTCATCCCAAGTGATCTCAACATTAGTCTTCCCCAAGAATTTTTCTCCCTACTGTCCAACACACCATCTCTCAGCCTCTCATTCAAAGAGGAACACAACTAATGGTACCTTCCTGGTCTCTATATAATGCATGTTATCCAAATTTTTTTTTAATCCTCAGTAACCAAACTTCTGCAGCTTCAGATCCTACAGATCTTTTAACAGTGAAGGCTTCAGCTTATGGAATGTCTGTAAGTGCTTCTCCCTCTTCTTTATTTTCAACTGACTTACTTTGCGCATCCCCATTACCTGTGTTATAATAGTGGCCAAGTGCATAACACTGCCTGATGGCATTAGAGCTGCATTATATTGCTCATTTGGTATATTTGACTCTGGCGGATCCATTTCAACTGGTAATTCACACATGCAATTAATTATATATGCAAAAAATGTATCTTAATCTAACCAACTCTTAATCAATTCTTACAGCTCTGATAAAAAATAAATTCTTCTAATAACTATGTTCTGCTACCAATTAAAACACCCTAGAATCAACTTTGGAAAATTATCTAATCAACAAGAGTTTCTATAAATCATCACAGTAATAAATCTATATCCATTGAAAGCAACTAACAATCATATACCTCAAAATATTTCACTATATTTCCAAAATCAATATACAATAGTCGGAGATCAATACAATTACTACTCTATCACAAACTTCTGACTAAACAATATAAGATAACATAAAAATAAAATCAAAAGAAAACCTAAGGATGTCTATCAATCTCACTCCAACTAGTCATGATCCCTACCATGACCTGAAATCATAAAAAATTCATATAATGAGCATAAAAATCCAATAAGTGATCAAAACTTTATTACTACTTCCATGCAAGACAAAAGAATCAATAAATTTGTTCAGTATTAATCAATATAAATCATCACTTAATATGAGTAATAAAAATATCAAAAATTAATAATAAAATTAATATGATCAATAAAATCACCAAATAAGTCATGCTAGTATGTTATGCTATGTTGTATCAAAATTAATGTAGTATAATTTTAGTTATATTTATTAATCAATTAATGTAAAGGCATGGTAATCCAGCTTTGACATGGTGTTTTCTTTTAAACATCTATTATCTGTCATATCTATCAATCTGTTAATCTCACCTTATCTTTCATTTTTTCTATTAATCATTTATTTTCACAGGTGTCTTTCAATAATCATTTAAAAGTCATCACTCTCTTCCTACCAGCATAATTCAATCATTCGATTACACCATTAATATTTTATTTAAAAGAAAGATCGTCGGCCCACCTTCCTATGTAGGGTATTATATTTTAATAGCCAACATGTATTTAGTATAATGTGTTAACAGTCAGTCTTCCTTGCTTACTACAAATGCTATCTTTTCTATGCAATATAAGTCAATATCATATATGAAATGCAAAAAAAATTATAAATAAAGAGAAATCTATCAAATTTATCTACTATTCATTTACTTCAAAAAATCATATCTTTCAATTTAATCAGTAAAAATTTAATATATTTCAGTCAAAATGCTCATATTGACGAGATTTATTATGTACTAAAAGTTATGTAGTGAAGTTTTGCCAATACAAAATTATCCTCATTTTTCAGTAACGAAAATATAAAATTAATCTAAAAATATTAAAAACACAAAATAATTGAAATCAGAAATAAGGTAATGGTTCCCTACAACGAGGCGAGCAAATCTCCTAACAGAGTCGACAAACAAAAATTATTTTACGACCTCCAAATTCATGCCTCTATTTTCTCTCTCCTTATTTCTCTCTTAAAACCCTTTTTTTCTTTATTACTTAGATTCTTATTTAGCCTAAGGGATTAGAATGGATTTAAAAGATTCTGTTCATTATGGATTAAGATATTTTAATATCATAATAATATAATTTGTTTAAATTTTAGTATAAAATTCATATAAAATTTTTTGGGGCTTCAAAATTTAGAAAAAAATATCTATAAAATAGCACATTTTATTTAGAAAATTCTAGTGAAATCAACTTGTAAAACGGACACTTGATGGTCCCAAAATTCCCACTTGTACCGACAGATGTCAATTTTTTAGGAATTTGCACCAATGCCAAGAACTTAAGGAAACATTTGTGTAATTAAAAGGCTATAATATCTATGCTATGGCAAAGACAGTTTGCGATTTGGACTTATGTTGATTCCAGAAAAAAAAAAATTATTTAACTGGATCAAAATACAAGCTATTACACTCACGATCCTTTTTTATATAACTTCCCAAGAGATCATCTTATCTCAAACGTTGCCCCTTACGAGCACACTTAATTGTGGAGTTTCAAAGAGAAATCCACCTATTATACCAAAAGGCGTATTGCATGTTATAATCTAACTTTTAACTTATATAGCCTAATATTATCCCCACTTGTAATGTAGCGCTTGGTTTGTTCATGCATAGCTTTTCTCCTACAAGTTTGTCAAAAGTCATTCCTTGTCCATGTTTCAACCTTAGATGACGCCTCTGCCCTCTTCAAACTTGATATATTAAGAAAGAGAACTTTTAAATAGTCATGGATTTGATAACTTTCTCTTCAACATAGAATTTTGTAAAAAGATTATGCATTCCGCAAATTCTAATTTTGTAGTTAGTTTCCACCGTGTAAATAAAGGGAAGTTCTTGTTCTCAAAATGTTACAATTTATCAATCTTTCTTCTTTCAATTATAACATTTTAACTATTTATAAGCTAACAAGATTTATATAGTGTCATAATTTAGCAAATATTATAGAAAAGAACTACGGTTGTGTCAAGATGACGAAGCATAAATAACCCTAATCTTCAATTGAAGCAATGCATAATGCTAAATTTATTGGCTTTTATTGCTAGATTAAAGCACTTGGAAATAAAATCACAAGTAATGGCGTGTGAATGGGGTGCCATAAACTAATAACTTGCATGTGAACTCAGATCTACTTCCATAATCACAATGCACACACAAATCAAGGAGATGACAAAACCCAAGCTCATATGATTAAGCTACCCAAAGGATGGTAAACTTGGAGCTTTGTTCCACAAATTGCAGGTTTCAATGAAGTTGTAGCTCCCACCTATCATCAATAATATTCTAAATTTCCCTATAGCTTCCTTCTTCACCCCCTAGGTTGTGGGCAATATTTCTTTTAGTTTATCCATAAGAGGCTTCTTCTCTACATCCACCTGATGTAATGCAATCATGCGTGAATTAAGAATTGCACATTAGAGATTAATAATAGATTATTGACTTTGCACATCAACCATAAATTCTAGCTTGCTCAAGTAGAATTCAAGAAAAGTAGTGATTGATTAATTAAGACATGGTAATTGACTACAATTGGAGATTACAAAACCTTTACGCAATAAAACCCAAAAGAAATGTAAGTAATGCAAATAGCTAGAAAAATAAAAAGCCACACGTTTAATATATAGATCCTTCACCTTGAGGTCCTTTAATTGCTCTCGAAAATAGGGCTAGCGGAGGAGGATTGTAAGCAAACTCAACGATGCCACTAGTAGACAGGCGATACCGAGAGGACTCGTCGCCGGAGTTGGAGGAGCGGGTGGACGGCCGTCGATGGTCCACTCGTAGTATAGACTTTGTCTGTCGATGACGTGTATGAGAGTCGGGAGGATCCGGTCTAAGTAAGCTCCAACGGTGTCCTTGTCGGAATCAAACCCCACGTCGAAGAACGGCGATTGTCGGATGTCGAGATTGTCGTGGGCGTCGAATACAAGCCCCTATTCAAATTCCGGATCCGCCATACATCCCTTTTGCTTGTAGATGAGAGGGAAAGGTGGAAGAACCCAAGAGAGGAGGGCTCGGGTGAGGGGAAGAGAGAGAGGGGTCGGGTGGACTAAGAGGGATTGGGAGAATTAGAATTCTGATTTGGAATTCTAATTATGTGAGGGAAAATTAATTTGAGAATTCAAATTTTTCCAAAGGAGGTGGCCGGCGGTTTATGAAGAGTTAGAGGGTTTAATGGAGAGGGGATTAATGTGAAGGAGAGAGAAAATCAAGAGAGGGGGTTTCGGCCAAGCACAGCGGGGAAGAGGAAACTAATTTTCATTAAGTGGGGCCCATGGTAAAGCAAGTAAATCCTAATCAAATTCTGAAATTATAATTTCAGACTTAATTGGGACTTAAGTAACTTCCCTAATTGATTTTAAATGAGAGGGAAAAATAGAATTTGAATTTAAAATATGGTTAAATGCTATTAATTGCCTGCCTGAATATGGATTATTAATTAGGCAATTAATTAAGCATTAAGATTTTGAAATTCCACGGGCTGGGCAACACAGGGAGAGACGGCAACAAGGGGGGCCTGCAGGGAAAATTTTCAGTGGGTTGGAGCTCACGGTTTGGCTGTCAGTGGTGGAGTTGGGGAGCGGTGGAGGGGGGGGGGTGGCTGCACGGGAGGGCCCTGGGCCGGCGACCATAGGCCTGGAGGGGGGGCTGGCCGGCGAGAGGAGGCAGCAAAGGTGGTCGGCGGCTTGAGCAGGTCAAGACTAGGTGGCGGCAAATGCTAGGGGAGGGAGAGAGGGAAAAAATCAAGGGATTCGAGCGACCACGAAATTACAAACCTCAATTACCTTTACTTTGAATTTCCACAATATTAACTTGTACGAAAACTAGAACTCACAAAGAGATCTAGTCTTCTCCGGCGAACTCACTAAGAGATCTTGGCGGGATGAACTCACAAAGAGAACAAGGAGCAAATTTCATTTCATAAAAAACTAACTATTACAATCCATCATGCCTCATATAAAGAGGCCCAAAATAAACATAAAATAAAATGAGGTAAATGCCCTCAGGGCTATATGAGTGAAACAATGCCCTCAGGGGCAAACTAGGAAAATAAAGAAAATAACATAAAATGTGAATACATCAAAAATAGATACTCTGGATCGTGGCCGTCGATCTGCGCCTCCGGCGATGGTACACGTGTCGAAATTTGATGTCCCCATCATTCCCCCCAGGTGGGGGAAAACTCGACCCTGTCGAGTGAGTGTCTCTAGAAGCCTTATACCACTCCAGCAAGTCTGGGTCCAATCTCTGCAGCTCATCTCGGTCGATCCACACGATTTCCGTCTCCGGCTTTACTGCCCATTGAACTAAGTACCTTCGGCGACCACCGTCTTTAGTGGAGATGATGTTATCGCTGAGTATTGCCTCAATCCTTTCCGCAGTAGGTAAAGTGGGCATGTTAGGAAGTGGGGGTAGGCTGGGGATCTCACAAGGTGGGGACACACAAGGTTCATCATGTAATGGGTTGGTGGAGTTAAAATCCGGTCCCTCGTAGGTTACAAGATCTTCAATGTTAAATGTGGGGCTAAAGTTAAAACCTTCGGGAAGGTCGAGCACATAAGCATTACTGTTTATTTTAGAAATTATTTTGAAAGGTCCCGCGCTCCTCGCATGTAGTTTCTTAACGGTCCCTTACGAAAACCGCTCCGGACGAATCCGAACCATTACAAAATCTCTCACTTCAAATTCTTTAAACCGTTTCTTGAGGTCCACCGTGAGTTTATAGTTAGCATTGCTCAGTTTAATTCTTTTATTAATTTCTTTGTGCAATTCTTGTAAATGAGATGCAAATGCACATGCTGACTCAGATGATCTAGACTTAGGACCCATGGGAATTAGATCTATAGGTTGCCTAGGTTGGTATCCGTATACAATCTCGGCAGGGCTCAGCCCGTGGTTTGGTTGACATAATTGTTATAGGCAAACTCGGCAATGGGTAACTTAGAATACCAGTCTCTAAGGTTCTCACCTACTAAAGTTCTTAAGAGGTTTCCTAAGCTTCTGTTAACGACTTCCGTCTGACCATCAGTCTGAGGGTGAAAGGCGGTGGAAAACTATAATTTCGTACCCATTTTGTGCCATAACGTTTTCCAAAAGTAACTTGCGAACTTAACATCCCTATCAGAGACAATAGTCTTTGGTATCCCATAAAGTCTCACAATTTCGTCAAAGTAGAGCTTAGCAACCTGGGAAGCATCAAAAGTTTTAGAGCAGGGGAGGAAATGAGCCATCTTTGAGAACCTATCAACGACAACGCAAACTGAATCGTGCTTTCTAATGGTCTTGGGTAAACCTAATACAAAGTCCATACTTACATCCTGCCAAGGGAAATTTGGCACGGGGAGCGGGGTGTAGAGGCCCGTGTTCTGCTTACGTTGTTTGGCAAGCTGGCAGGTGTGACATCTCTTTATCAGCTTGCCTACATCGCGCTTAAGGGTGGGCCAAAAAGAATCGATTCTCTAGCGCTGCAATAGTTTTGGATTGGCCAAAGTGGCCAGCTAGACCTCCGGCATGTAACTCCCAAACTAGAAATTCCTGTAGTGAAGTGTTGGGAATAAAAAGTCTTTGTGACTTGAACAGATAGCCATCTTCTACCAGAAAATCATTTATTATTCGATCTTCTCCGCTGGTCAGTAGGGAGTATGTTTCTTTGAAATCAGGGCAGTCCAAGTAATCCTCCTTAAGGCGTTCAAATCCAGTAACCTCAGTTCTCATTTCTTGAGTAATCATCAGCCTCCTGCTCAGGGCATCCGCAGCTTTATTCTCAGATACAGCCTTACGTCTAATCATGTAAGTGTACTCTTGTAAGAATTCAACCCAACGACCATGGCGGGTATTGAGTTTCTTCTGTGAATTGATGTATCTTAAGGCCTCGTGGTCCGAGAATATCACAAATTCTTGTGGCAATAAGTAATGTGTCTCCAGTATCTGAGGGACTGGATGACCGCATAGAATTCCTTGTCATAAGTAGAATACCTCTGACGAATGTCGTTTAATTTTTTCGCTAAAATAGGCCACAGGGTGTCCCTCTTGAGATAAAACTCCTCCTATACCAATTCCTGATGCGTCACATGTTACTTCAAAGACTTTAGAAAAATCAGGGAAACGCATAACAGGGGCTTCAATCATTTTCTTTTTAACATCCTCGAAAGCCTTCGTGACAGCTAAAGTCCAATGAAATTCTCCTTTCTTGAGGCAGTCGGTTATGGGTGTTACTATAGTGCTAAAGTTTCTAATAAACCTCCTATAGAATGTGGCCAATCCGTGAAAACTCCAAACATCTCTGATATTTCTAGGCTCAGGCCACTCATTGATTGCTCTAACCTTCTCGGGGTCGGCTGAAATTCCTCGAGAAGAAATTATGAATCCGAGAAAGGTAACACTATCAGTAAGAAACACACATTTCTGAAAGTTTGCATACAACTGTTCTTTCCTCAAAATCTCACAGACCTGCTTCAAGTGTTCCAAATGTTGGTCTACCGATTTACTATAGATCAATATATCATCGAAGTAGACGACCACGAATTTTCCGAGGAAAGGTCGAAGGACTTGGGTCATAATCCGCATGAAGGTGCTAGGAGTGTTACTAAGACCAAAGGGCATAACCATCCATTCATACAACCCGTCTTTTGTTTTAAAGACCGTTTTCCATTCATCACCCGGGCGAATTCTGATCTGATGATATCCGCTTTTAAGATCAACATTTGAGAACAGTGTTGGTCCAGTCATCATGTCTAACATGTCGTCTAGTCGCAGGATCGGAAAACGATATTTCACAGTAATCTTGTTGATAACACGACTATCAACACACATCCTCCAAGAACCGTCTTTCTTAGGAGTTAAAAGGGCAGGAACGGCACACGGGCTAAGGCTCTCTTTGATAAATCCACGTTGTAGAAGTTCATCTACTTGCCTTTTTAATTCAGCGTGCTCCGTTGGGTTCATCCGGTAGTGAGGGAGGTTAGGCAGGGAAGCTCCAGGTACTAAATCAATGACATGTTGGATGTCCCTAAGGGGTGGAAGTTGGTCAGGTAGCTCCTCGGGGAAGACATCAGCAAAGTTCTCAAGAAGAGGCTTAACTTCCTCGGGGATTTGCCCTTATTGATCATCATCCACTTCTCTAGCTACCAGGGCATACATGGGTGATCCTTGGTTAAGTTCAATGTCCACTTCTTTCACTGTTAAGAAGTGTAAACCCTTATTAGGTTTAGGTGGGGAAATCTTAACTTCACTCTTGTTGGATTTCGGCTAAGAGGGAATCAATTTAATCTTCTTTCCGTTGTGCTCAAACACGCAGGTGTTCGTCCTCCCATAAATATGAACGTCGTTGTCAAACAGCCAGGAGCGACCAAGAATAATTTGGCCCACATCCATTATCAACACACGTCACACCAAATCTTCTCTTGATATCCATTAAACTCAAGCGGGATAAGGCTCCTATCTTTTATTTCCATGGAGGTTGAGTTAATCCAGGCAACCTTATAAGGGTTTGGGTGAGGTGTGGCCTTAATGTTAAGCTTTGAAATCATCACTGAAGAAACAACGTTGATGCAGCTTCCGCTATCAATAATAACCCTACAGTTCTTATCCCCGATTTTAGTAAAGGTATGGAAAAATGGCAGTTCTTCTCCAGTCATCACTTAGCTTTGGCTGGGACAAAGCGCATCTAACGACTTGTAGGGTGACAGGTTCATCCTCAGTGAAAGAATCTTCTTCTTCATCAACATGATGAATTAAGTCAGTCTCAGGCTCTTCCTCGTCGTCGTCAACCTCTTCTATTATGGTGACCTTATAGGGACTGGAACATTGTGAAGCAATGTGCCCATACCCATGACACCTATAACATTTGGTTCCAGAATTTGCTTTGGGCGCGTCGCGTTCGGGGGCTTTATCTTTAGAGTCCAGACAAGGTGGGGCTGAACTAGTAGTGGGTCGACTACCTATCGAGTTCGTGGGTTGGTTTTGGGGCTGGCTGGTGGAAGTTCGATAGGGGTTAGGTCGGGAGTCAAACTGTCTAGTGTGGGAGTGGGTCTTGGACTCCTCGAGGTCAAGTACTAGGCTGCATGCTGCCTCTAAAGTGTGTCTATTCCTCTAGCAAAAAGTTCAGTTCTAAGATCTTCCCTAAGGCCAGCTCTAAACATGGACAGGATTTGTGTTGGGGTGGCGGACTCCTCGCCATTGCAACGAATCAGGAAATCGTCGAAGGCTGAGATGTAGTCCTTAACGGACTTGCTCCCCTGAGTCAGACTATTCCACTTATCTAGAAGCTTAGGGTAGTAGGATGGCGGGAGGTATTTTCTCCTAAGTTCCTGCTTCATAGTTCTCCAGTCGTTGATAGGGTGCTCGCCTCGAGCCTCGTGCATGTTCTCCAAGTTAGTCCAGTACAGGTTGGCTCGACCCATGAGCTTCATTTCAGCGCATCTAACTTTCCTAGCTTCTGAAATGTTGTACCATTTAAAATAGCTATCCATCGACTTGAGCCAATCCAAGAAAACCTGAGGATCAAGGGTTCCATCATACGTTGGGGCATCAATCCTAATATTTTTCAACAACTGGGCATCATTGTCTCTCCAAGGGTTCTCGTAGCCCTCGGGTTATGGCGGTACTGGTCTCTAGGGTGGCCATGATCTGCTCTGTTATCCTCGCCAAAGGGTGAGTGAGGTCGTGAAGGTGAATAGATCGCGGGATTCCCAATACGCTCTATGTTATCTAAATGATCACTGGTTTGTCTCCTAAAATCTGCTAAGTCTGTATGAGTGTTACGAATTTGCTGCGTAACAGTTCCTAATTGGCCCACTATGAGGTCTAGAGTCGCTTGTATGTGTTCTGGATCCATTGATTAAGGTTGGGGAATGCTACGGGTGGTTTACAGGTAAAGGACAGCAAGGAGACACGAAGGTTAGCACTCCTAAAGGTCACTAAATGAAGCTGAAATGGAGTGGACAGCAAACTACAGCAAGGGGTGAAGTCACACTGGTGATGAGGGTAGGTTCTGAGGTGGAAACAGCACTTATACACTATGTGAACAAGCTCTAAATGCCTCTAAACGGTGCAGTTTTTGAGTGGACAGCAATCTAACACAACTAGGAACATTAACCTAAGTGTTTAGAGAGATTCCTAAGGTGTGGACAGCACACTTAAGTTAGAGACTCCCAAAGACCTCTAATCACTGCAGGAATTAAAGGACAGCAGCTACACGATGAAATAAATTTTTTTTTCTAAGTGGTGATATGCAAGCATACAAGCTAATAAATGGAAAGGTAATGACTAGGACAATGTTTAGCATGAGATTACCTATCCTATCATGCTCTGATACCAAAAATGATGTAATGCAATCATGCGTGAATTAAGAATTGCACATTAGAGATTAATAATAGATTATTGACTTTGCACATCAACCATAAATTCTAGCTTGCTCAAGTAGAGTTCAAGAAAAGTAGTAATTAATTAAGACATGGTAACTGACTACAATTGGAGATTACAAAACCTTTACGCAATAAAACCCAAAAGAAATGTAAGTAATGCGAATAGCTAGGAAAATAAAAAGCCACACGTTTAATATATAGATCCTTCACCTTGAGGTCCTTTAATTGCTCTCGAAAATAGGGCTAGCGGAGGAGGATTGTAAGCAAACTCAATGATGCCACTAGTAGACAGGTGATACCGAGAGGACTCGTCGCCGGGGAAGGAGCCGGAGTTGGAGGAGCGGGTGGACGGCCGTCGATGGTCCACTCGTAGTCTGGACTTTGTCTGTCGATGATGTGTATGAGAGTCGGGAGGATCCGGTCCAAGTAAGCTCCAACGGTGTCGTCGTCGGAATCAAATCCCGCGTCGAAGAACGTCGATTGTCGGATGTCGAGATTGCCTTGGGCGTCGAATACAAGCCCCCATTCAAATTCCGGATCCGCCATACATCCCTTTTGCTTGTAGATGAGAGGGCAAGGTGGAAGAACCCAAGAGAGGAGGGCTCGGGTGAGGGGAAGAGAGAGGGGTCGGGTGGACTAAGAGGGATTGGGAGAATTAGAATTCTGATTTGGAATTCTAATTATGTGAGGAGGGAAAATTAATTTGAGAATTCAAATTATTTTCCAAAGGAGGTGGCCAAGCGGTTTATGACGAGTTAGAGGGTTTAATGGAGAGGGGATTAATGTGAAGGAGAGAGAAAATCAAGAGAGGGGGTTTCGGCCAAGCACAGAGGGGAAGAGGAAAATAATTTTCATTAAGTGGGGCCCATGGTAGAGTAAGTAAATCCTAATCAAATTATGATATTATAATTTCAGATTTAATTGGGACTTAAGTAACTTCCCTAATTGATTTGAAATGAGAGGGAAAAATAGAATTTGAATTTCAAATATGGTTAAATGCTATTAATTGCCTGCCTTAATATGGATTATTAATTAGGCAATTAATTAAGCATTAAGATTTTGAAATTCCACGGGCTGGGCAATACAGGGAGAGACGGCGGCAAGGGGGGCCTGCAGGGTAAAATTTCAGTGGGCTGGAGCTCACGATTTGGCTGTATGTTGTGGAGTTGGGGAGCAGTGGGGGGGGTGGCTGCACGGGAGGGCCCTGGGCAGGCGGCCAAAGGCCTGGAGGGGGGGGGGGGCGCTGGCCGGCGGGAGGAGGCAGCCAAGGTGGCCGGCGGCTTGAGCAGGTCAAGGCTAGGCGGTGGCAAATGCTAGGGAAGGGAGAGAGGGAAAAAATCAAGGGATTCGAGCGACCACGAAATTACTAACCTCAATTACCTTTACTTTGAATTTCCACAAGATTAACTTGTACGAAAACTAGAACTCACAAAGAGATCTAGTCTTCTCCGGCGAACTCACTAAGAGATCTTGGCGGGATGAACTCACAAAGAGAACAAGGAGCAAATTTCATTTCATCAAAAACTAATTATTACAATCCATCATGCTTCATATAAAGAGGCCCAAAATAAACATAAAATAAAATGACGTAAATGCCCTCAGGGCTACATGAGTGAAACAATGCCCTTCGGGGCAAACTAGGAAAATAAAGAAAATAACATAAAATGCGAATACATCAAAAATAGAGACTCTGGATCGTGGCCGTCGATCTGCGCCTCCGGCGATGGTACACTTGTCGAAATCTGATGTCCCCATCACCACCATGCTTAAAACTTGTACTAATGGTCAAATGGTTATGATTGCATACAAGAGACTTTGCCAAAATATGGCATTTAAAATAATATTTCTAATCATTTTCCCCTCATGTTTCTTTTCTCATGCACAACTCAACCATTGTGTTGAGGTAAACATAGACTCAAACAGTTGTCTAACATCCAATATACACTGTAATGTTAAGCAAGCAGTGACAAATCTTGTTGCTAAAGGCCTCAGAATTTCTTTATTTGAAAAATTCCTTATAAGTGTCAAAACCCAAGAATCGTTGTAAGTTAATTTAGTTATCTTCTTTGCTTTAATCAGTCCATTCTTATGTTGAGACAGCTCCTCAAGCTTCTCAAGAATGAGATATATGCAATGTGCGGCACATGGAGTCTAATACAAATGCTTCCTCTTCTCCATAAGTTTTAGTCATTGTAGCCTTATAAGCACTGGCATTATCTATTACCAATTGAACTACTAAATGCTCTCCAACCTCCTCAACCGCATTGTCTAGTACTCAAAAGATGAACTCAACATCTTTCACTTGATTAAATACTTCAATTGACTTTGACAATACAGTGTTGTAAAGATTATTGATCAGAATATTTATTAAACTTCTATTCTTCATATCTGACCAACCATCGGACATAATAGTTACACCTGTTTGGACCTAAGTCCTTTTTTATTTCCTTAATGCTTTTTTTAGTATTATCCAACTCCTCTTTCAAAATCCACGCCCTCAAATCATACATTGTTGAAGGTTTGAATCCTCTCCCATATGCTCCCAACAGAATGAAGCATGTTGCAGTAAGCTGGTGATATTGCAACATTAAATGAGATTACATTTTTATAGAAGAATCTGTCTAGATCCATGCATACTTTTCTTCGTGCCTTCTGAGCATTCTCTGGGCTTATCCTCTATACAGTAGGAGGCCTATCCTCTAATTTTTGTGCCATAGAATGATCAATGGGAGTAAACATCAATGAAGAAGCTGAATCCCGACCGCTACGCTCACTCATGTAGTAGGAGCTAACATCAACTTTATCCTCGAACTGCTTTTGTGCAAGATGTTTTGACATTACATACTTGTTCATGTATGCTTTGATCTCCTCTCTAACTGTGTCATGCACTTTAGTACTTGGCGCAAAATTCTTGTTTGATCCAAATAGACATTCTTTCATTCTAGTCACACCACCTTTCACAACTTTTTCACAAAATTACATTTCAAATAGATGTATGACTTATTACTACCTTCCACTTTAACTTATGTGCTATATTTCCATGTTAAATCCTTTTGTGATGACCAGACGTAGTTTTATCTTTGTTTCTAACCATCCTCTACAATACTCTCCAATGAGAAGTTCACAGCATAAAATATTGGAATTCTTTAACAATTAATAAATGCATGCTTAATTTGATTGGGCTATCAATTAACACAGTTTTCCTTTTCAGGCATTTGGAAGACATTGCAATCGTATTCATAGGACATTGAAGCTACACTTAATGCCACTCAAAAAGGGAAAAGATATGCAATAAGAAGCTGATGTATAAAAAGATTTTTTTTTTTTTAAAAGAGAGGAATGGATATATAGATAAAATAGAGGAATGCATATGTATATGTAAGTTTGTGCTCACAGCTCACAACAGTTCACTATAAGAAGAAATGGAAGGAGACAAGTGCCAAGGTGTTCTGTTCATTCTCTGTTTTACTAATAACAGTAAATTTGCTTGCTATTATAGGGATGAATTCACTAAATTAAGTGAACATAGTATGCAAACATTGAAGAAAAAGCAAAGGAAGAATTGAATGCAACAAAACCTAATGAGACACTTGAAGATAAATATCATGGTGAATCCGACGAGGTTTTTTCAAAAACTATTTATTTCTCTCTTCTTCCAATTTTACGTCTGGGATAAATTCAACTACTTATTATTGTTAAAATAAAATAAAACATATTTGATCTCTTAAAAGAAGAGAACGATGATCATCAAAAAGACAACAACGATTGAACGGTGATAACAACAATAATAGCAGATAAAATTGGGTTAGCAATAAATATTTTTTTTTCAAATACCCTCAATACATCTAAAAATTAATTTGATTATTTTAAAAATAAAAATAGTTAAAAAACACATCAAATAAACAAAATTTATAAATTAAAAAAAAAAAAAACTAGAAATCCAGTTCATAGATAAATCATGCTCGTGTTCATGTGTGTATACAAGAAATGACAATAATTTTGCCACGAAATTCGTTAGCTATGTGGATTGCAGTTATGTAGAAGAAACTACATTGATAAACTACGATAATTGTAACAAACATTAGTCTTTCAAATAATAAAAGAATCTAAATCTAAATGAGTTGTGAACAAGACAATATGACTGGTAGACAACCTGTCCTTCTTTAGGCAAAGTCAAAGAGGCCGAATGGAGCCGAAGTCGAAGCACATGAATGCAGGGAAGTCGAAGACCACGTTCGAAGAAGGCAATGAAGCTTTTAGAACATCGTATAGTAAGGCAAGGAAGATTTTAGTGAATGTCCGAAGCTCTACCTGTTGTGCTTTAGGCGAAGTTGAAGAGGTCGAATCAACTGAAGTCAAGCGCACGAATGCAGGAAGTCAAAGCGCATGAACGAAAGGAATGAATGAAAGCATCGATATTAGATTTAGGTTTTAAATATAAACATTTTTAAAGCGAACGCCTCGCTAAAGAGAGGCGAGGCGTGCCTCCGCTGATTTGAGGCATACACCTCGCAGAACACGGACGAAGCGCCAGCCTGACCGTGTTAAGGGCCGAATTTTGCTGAGGCAAGTCTTTTTAGGTCTACCTCTGTCTCTCTTAACATTGGTCAAATCTAATACATCTACTCTCCTAACCGGGTCATCAGAAAGCTGATGTTTTATGTTACCAACCCATCTAAGCAGATCTCTCTAATATTATATGCCATTAGAGTTACTCCAACCTTTTCATATATATGCTCGTTTTACTTTCTCTCTAAGAGTAAAGCCACTCATCCACCCGAGCATCCTCATCTCTACAACACTTAAATTAATTGTATGCTTCACTTTTAATGGCCAAAAACCTACAACATAAAGCATTGTAGGTCTCACCACCATCTTATAAAATTTTTCCTTAAGTTTGATGGATAATCTTCTATCACACAATACGCCCAATGCATTCCTCCACTTCAACCATCCAACGTGAATGCTATTAATAATATCCCCATCTATTTCACCATCACTCTATACAATAGACCTGGGATATCTAAGTGGTGTTTCTCTTATTAATGACTTGATCGTCCAAAGTCGCAATCCCCCCATTAGATCTATTACTACTAAAATTACACTCAATGTATTCGGTTTTAGATCTACTCAAACAAAAAATTTTAGGCTCTAAGGTTAACCTCCACAATTCAAGTTTACCTTCAACTCTCTCTAGTCTTATCAACAAGAAGAATTTTATCAGTAAAAAGCATACACCAGGGTACATTCTCCTAAAAATGTCTAGTAAGAACATCCATGACTAAAGCAAAAAGATATGGGCTTAAAGTTGATCATTGATGTAATCCAACTAAAATAGGAAAATACTTGATCCAACCTCCTTGTTTTTCAACACAAGTAACAGCTACTGCAATGTTTTTTCCAATGCTAATGTTTAAGTTAACTTATCACTAAAATAAGAAAAGAATATAAGTTCTATGTTAGCCCTTAAGAGTTCTTATGTTGAACATAACACTAAAAATATATGAAATGAAAGATTGGCACCTATAAATTATGACAAGCATTGTGAAATGGAATGCAAAATCTATTTGATGACCTTCCTCAGCTAAAGATGAATGGTAAAGTTTTATGTATTAGTTTCCAATATAGAAAGATGCACAAACATCCTTTCAAAGAAAGTTGGATTAGATCTCTACTCAACTGTTGTAATTGATTCACTCAAATATATCAAAAAAGTTCACATTTTTCTTGTACTTGCAAACAGTATGCAACTATTTTTATTGATGATTTTGAGATATACCATAATTTACTTCAAGCACAAATACAAAATTCTTCTAACATTTTGTCAATTCAAAACTTCAATTGAGAATTTTATTGCATTCTAAAATCTCATATTTAAAATCTAATGATGGTGGAGATTATATGCCTAATAAATTTCCTGATTTACTAACAGACTGTGGAATTCATAGAGAATTTATTTGCCCTAGTACTTCAAAACAAAAGGAAATAGCTGAAAGGAAGAAATGATAATTTCTAAACAATTGGAAGCATGTTTCAAACTAAGAAGTTTAAGCATAAGTTTTAGGTTGATTGTGCGTGCAAATTGTTGTCTGTCAACAATCGAACTTCACTTAGAAGTGCTGAGAATGTTTATCCATATAGAAAATTGTTTGGGAAGAAGCTAAATATTTCTTAACTATGAGTATTTAATGTAGTATAAGTTGTGTCTAATTCTTATGGTTTATCTCAAAAGCTTGATAAGAATTCTTGCAGGTGTATTTTTTGTCTCCATGATGAGTTTGAGAAGATTTAGAGGTGTATCGATGTACTTACAATTAGGGGCAAAAATAGTCTTTTTTGAGGGTAGGCAACTTATCGTGTAAATGAAATAATACTCAAAAAAACTAAATGGTAAACCATTATACAATGCAATTGATGTTTTGGGACAAGTAAATGCAAGTAGGGGCAAACAACAATATAAAAATGAAGGCGCATAATCGGTCAAGTATATTTCAGGAGATTCAAAGTGTTTCACTTAGTTCACATCATCAAAGTGAACATCTAGAATAAACCATAATCAACTAACCAAATGTGTCAGCACATTGACATACTGCCGACGCTTTAAAAAATATTGAACCTCAATCTATTTGCAATAATTGGTCAAGATTTTCTAACCATAAGGAAATCTATAGTTATGACCTTAAATGTATACCAATAAAGAAATGAATGTGCATTAGCTAGTGTTACTTCTTCTAATTTTATGACTACCCAAAGAACCCATGTATATGAATTTATTTTTGAGCTGATGCATCAACACGAAATGGAACAAATGAAAGAATATCATTGAACAACCACAAAATCCCATTTTTTTTATTTAAATTACAAAAATTAACTGATAAAAATAAAGAGAATCATTTTTTCTAGAAATACTAAAGCTCACCCTAAGTCGGCCATTGGTATCAGAAGAGAGGGAAAGAAGCAGAGGCATGCAAGCATTAGTTGTCAGAGTTGGGAGAGAGGTAGGGAGGTGCAGGCATCGCCATTGGTGTTCGGAGAGAGGGACAAATGTGAAAGCATCAGCCATCGAAGTTGGGGAGTGGGGAGAGGTGCAGGGATCACCGTTGAGTCAGGAGCAAGTAAGAGTTGTGCAGACAATAACTGTTGAAATTGGGAGAGATGGAGAGGTGTGGGCATCACCGTCGACGTAAGGAGAGGGGAGAGAAGGAGAGTTGAATCATGAAACCTAGGAAGAGAGAAATAGCAGCATAAAAGGCATTGGGCAGTTACAAGTGCAGTGTGAAGGGAAAATTGATTGAATGAAGGGGGCAAAATTAGCAAAAGCCTTTAAGATATTAAAGAGAATTTAATTTACAGGGTAGGCAATTAATTACCTTTAGATTCACGCTTACTTACTATGCAGGTTAAAATCTCTTGATATGTTGTGTTTGATAAGAGAATTTCACCATAAGTAAAATATGTTCTTCCATTACTGACATCTCTACTTTGTTCAACCTTCAACTACAAGGATAACCCAAGGTTCAACGACATCCCCTTCTTAACCTTTCAAAAAAGTTCTTGGAAGTACGGTGTTCATAATTCCAATTCAGAGGGTAAACAAATTGTTGTTGAAAATGAATGACCGTCAAATGCTAGATTGAAATTTAATCAACAATTTAAATTATGGGGAGCATGCAAAAGAATAAGCCAGTTAAGAGATATGGTATTGAGACTATTCTATGATTGCTTATTATTTTATTACTTATATAGTTGATAAGAAGGTGTTTTCTTCCATTAAAAACACCAAGGGTGTTTGAAAAGAAGCCAAGAAAAAACACTTTTAATTTGTATATTTAATGCTACAAACACTACAACAAAAAAATTGGGGACAAGCGACCGTCATGTTTTAGAAAGCATGCTTGGTGATCTCTAGGAATTTAGCATTAAGGAGTAATGAATTTGATTTTATTTGATCAATTTTTTTAGATATTCTTTAATATAAATCAGCTATAATTCCTCTATGTAAAGGGAGGCATAGGTAACTTGTAATTAACCAAGAGCAACTTGAGAATAATATTGCATATATTTTCATACTCCAATTTAATCTTCCCCGAGGTTAATCTCTTTTATTAAATCTTGAGCATCATCTGTGTGTTTTTTAAGATAACTCTTAATTTGCTATTTTCTTTTCTTGGATCAATGTTTACTATTGCTCATCATAAGCATTACCTTGAACAGGATGCGTCAAATATTTTTATTCTGTTTGGTCAACTGTTGTCAAGCTATCAGTAATATGTTATGTCATGGGCTACATTTCTTTTGTTTACTTCTTGAGCACGTATCCAATAGCCCATTAAACAGGCTGATTCGATTCTGTTTCATCTAAACCGAGAAACATACACCGAATTTTTTTTTTTTTTTTTACTTTGCCAATGTTTCGAAGAAACTCACTGTTAGAATGAATTTGATTCTGGGCAACTCGATTCATCTTTTTTTTTTTCAGCTTTAGCCCAAAAGAAACATCCAAGGCCAATGCAGACTTATTCTGACCATGACTTGGGCAATGAAGCATTGCACTTCAACTTGTGTTGCCTTCCATGTTCTAATTTCGCTAGCTTCGCAAAATCCACAACATCTCAAAGTTCGAAGAGAAAATAGTACAAAATAGAAGAAAAACAAAACAAAAAAAATCAAAGAAGATGGAATGCACTGACCATGTGCATGTGGCCGGCCATCCACAACAACCTGCTCCCATGGTTTCTCCACTATGGAAATAATAGCAGTTGTCACCTACTATCACACCCTTTCATTCACAACAGATCATTCAATGGAAAAAAAGAAAAAAAACACCAAAAACAAGCCCCTCAGCAGAGACAAGCAGAAATTACCTTCGGATAGAAGCTCGTAAAGTGTTTCGCCAGGCGGATCGCGAAACTCTCCGGGGATTCAACTTCCGTACACTCCTTTGCTTTAGCATAAACCTTCCGAACCGCAATAGTTTGAAATGTATTAGTTTACAGCAGAAAGCTCCATCGAAAGGCTGAAAAATACGTAGAAACCCAACACAGAAAGAGAATTTTACAGTGTTTTTCATGGTATCAGTGGCGACGATGGAGGAGTTGTCACCGTCGGTGTAGGCTTCAAGGCAATCGGAGAGAAGGGAGATGCTAACGTTCCACTCAACGATGACATCAGCTCCACCTTCGCCGGCCTTTCGCCAAACCCTTGAAACCCTAACCCTACCCTTGCCATGCTGCTGTTCGAGCTTGAATCCGCCGGCCATGGCTGCTGCTGTGTACTTTCTCAACCGGAAGCGACAAACTTGATCGATGGAGAAATTATCAGCTACGGTCCTACGTATACCTATAAGCATACGTAGAGCCCATATTAATATATTATCTTTCGCAGCTCATTTGCGTACAAACTTCAAAATATTTTGTGGATAAGTTTTTTATTAAATTATTAATTGTTGATAAGTTTACATACCACTTCAATTATATATATATATATATATATATATATATATATATATATATATATATATATATATATATATATATATATATATATATATATATATAGGGTGTCAAAATTCGATTTCAGATCGGATTCGAATCGAACTAGGAATTTATCTGGTTTCAAACGGGTTGACCCTAACCCGACACAGGTATATAAACGGCTTAAAAGTTCAGACGCGAACCCGACTCGTCGGGTTATCGGGTTGACCAGACTCGACATGAATTTGTACACCCGAGACAGACGTGTGGGACAGTAGATGTGCAGCCGTGCGGGGTGGTGGGATGGCCGGATGGCGGGTTCTCGTTGACGGAGGCTAGCGAGGCCAATGCGAGATAGCAGGAAAAGTTGGGCAGCTCGCAATGGGCAGTGTGGGCAGACGCGGGACTCGACAAGCAACATGGGCAGACGCGACGAGCAGTGCAGGGCAGCGCAGGAACTCAAATCCGTTTTTTCAAACAGGTCAAATCCGATTACCCGAACTTGACCTGTTTGTGAAACAAGTTGATTCTAACCCAAAATTTTCAGATCGGTTTCGAATCGAATTTTTGTGTACCCCTACATATATCCTCATATAAAATATTAAAAAATTTATATGTAATTTTTTATATAATTTTAAATGTTATATTACATATGCGAAAATTATTCCTTATAAAATCACTTTAGAGATATAATTGTGATATATATATATAAAGGATCAAATTACTATAGCAAAACTTATTATATCCTATCAATGATGACTTCACCATTGGACAGATGCCTGGGATTAGGACATGAAGCATGACAATTAAAAGCATTAGCTTCAAACCTAAATTTTAGATAGCCTTAAAATGTCATTAAAATGGGGCCCTCTACCTAAATCTTGTGCAATTTAGGTGATCATGATGAGATTTATAATTTTAACTTTAAAGAGGAAACAAAGACCAACCTATGATCTTACAACTTAACCCCCATAAAATAAATAACCAATTAGACTCACCTAAATGTGTTTCAAAATGTTTCATCATAACATTGTTATAATTTTAAGATGGGGATAATTATTATTATTTGATAGATAAGACTTGCCAACCTAACTATTAAAGAAAAGGTATTCCAATCATCTAGGGTATGATAATGAACAAAATAATACAAAAGTTTGTTAAGTATTTGGTCTAATATGAGGGATTTGTTGGCATCAACTTCTCAAAAATCAAAATGCCATTTAATACATGGGTTTGTTCAATTAAAGTTGCTTTCTCATTTTTTTTGATTAAGTCAACCATTCTTAATCTTGACCATTTGGACTTGATTAAGACTTCGTTTGGAACAACTTTTTTGTTGCTTCTTAAATCAACTTTATAGTACAAAAATTCTAATTTTTATACAAAAGCTATTTTAAAAAGCAGTAATAATGTCGTCCCAAACTAAACTTAAGTCTAATATCTATTTACTTGATCTATTAGCTCAAGTTAAAGATGATCCAAGCAACTCTGAAGTTTAAACTTAGGTATGATTTGCTTGATCAAGATCTTTCATCATCAATTTCTTTTTGATAAGTTCAATTTCATTTTGTGAGTCATTACTAGGTTGACACCCTAGCTAGTTTAGCTAGGATTTTAACCTAGCTCATGAACTAAGCTAATTAGGATCAACCTTAAATTGACCATATGATCAATTTAATCTCATCAATAAAAAGGGGCTATCATGAATATCTAATTTCTTTCTTCGGATCAATCAATATATCCCAACTGATCATATTCAACTCTATTTTGACCTAAACTTAATCCTAATTGAGCCCAATATATCAATTAGTCATTAAGGCTTTCAAATTCTTTCTCTAATGATTCAATCATGTTTGAATTGATCATAATCAAACATTAGATCACTGAAATTGGCCACTAGACTAATCAAGATCAAGCTAGAATCCTAGCTAGTCCAAGTTGAATCTAATTGACCTGATATTACCCAAATATTATAATTGATGCTACTAATCTTGATCATTGATCCCACCAGGTCCCAATAATCTATGTGCGACTTAATTGAGCCATATTGATTCTTGTATTATTCTAGATCAAGATTGAACCCTATCTAACCCAAGTTGACATATTTAGATTAAATAGAACTAATACTTTAAATTGAATAAACTAATTGGACCTAAACCTTCCATTTGATGTAACTATGTCAACCATAGGTGAACTAAGCTGGATTGGCCCTTGGCTTGGATAATTGACTTGTTAAATTAAAGTTAATCCATTTAAACATCTTAGTTCATTTTGGCTGATTTGACTATATTTAGCTTGAACCAAGTTATGCAAATGATCCTAATAGGTTCACAATAGAAATAGAACATGGGCTAACCCAAATTGGATATATAACCTAGGGTAGCCCAACTTAAATCCATATGAACTCAATATGAACCACATTTTGATCAATTTGACCAAATTTAACTTGGTTAACCACACCTTTGTAAAGCTTAATTGACATATAGATTAATCCATTTTGACATTGAGACCAAAATTAAACAAGTTGAACCAATAGCATCCAAATGAACCTATGGCTCGATCTAATGAAAATTAGTTTAATATAATCATTCACTTTGCTACTTAAGTCCTGAACTTAATAACAATTTGTTGGCTAAGTTTAACCCAAAGTCTTAAACCTAAGTTTAGGATAATTAATCTAGGATCATAGCTTAAATTAAGGCGATTACTAAAGTACTACACCACATCCATCTACTTTATATGGCGATTAGGTTCATCTCGTCCATCCACCTTGCACTCCCTAGCAGCTAACCTTAATCTTAGTGGTAGTTAAAGAAGGATTTGGAGGCCAGATTAATGGTAAGTATAAGACATACAATAAAAGCACTTGAATTCTCTTATACTTGGACATCCCTTACTTTTCAATTAAACTTTAAAATTTTAATTATTATTAATTATATATGCATTTGTAATCATTTACAACATCTTGGTCTTTTTTCTATGTAATATATTAATAAATTTCTCTATATGTAAGGAAATTGGTATCTTGACTTAGCTCATTTTGGTTAACTATCTTCTAAGAAATATAGTCTTTCTTTACTAAACTATCTATAACATATAAAATTCTTATATTATAAAAATTGCATATCAACTTCAAAAGAATCTTAATTGTTTTCATTTTAAGACCATTTTAATTATAAAGCTTAACATGATTAATAAAATATTACTAATTATACTTTGTCATTTTATAAAATTTAAGTGTATACTCATTAAACATAAAATATATCAATATACAATTTATAATTTTATATAATTTAAGTGCATACTCATTAACCTCCTCTTGCTTGAGTATCTCTCTCTCTCTCTCTCTCTCTCTCTCTCTCTCTCTCTCTCTCTCTCTCTCTCTCTCTCTCTCTCTCTCTCTCTATTTTGCTTTGTCACTCTCACTTTCCCTATCAACCACTTATACTCCTCTCTAGCTCACACTCTCTCTATCTACATCTCTCTAACTGTAAACCAATTAATATGTTATTCCATTAAACTAATATTAGCATAAATTTATTTTCTTATATTACTATGATTTACTTACAATATGTTACTTAATTACCTAATTATATATAATTAAATCTATTAGAAATAGTTTTGTTTTTCAAAATTTTATTGTTAATAAAAAAATATAGTAATAACTTGTTTAATGTGAGTAATTATTCTATTTTCAAACAATTTGATCTCATCATCTAGACTAAGTCTATAAATTATTCATAATGTTTTATTTAAGTAATAAGTATACTATTAATAATTGTTAATTAAATACTTAATATATTGGGTCTTTATAGGATTGATGTAATGCCCTAAAATTTGTGAAAATAATTTTAAAATAAAAATATGAAAAATTTGAACAAGAGAGTTGCAATGTTATGCTAGCAAGCATAGAGGTGTTGTTAATGTTAAAGCACTGGATGGCGGTGTTGATCTCTCTGATCTATAATACTTCTAGATTCTATATGCAGCACCATGGCTAGTGGGTATAAAAACTTGACACGATGCAAAAACCCGACTGAAACTTGAATCAATTTTTTTTTTTGGGTTAGGGTCAACCTATTTGAAAAATGGGTTTGGTTCAAGTCCCCAATTCCGACTCACTTCAAATTCCAGGTCAGGCTTGGGTCAACCCAAAAACCTGATTGTGACCCATATTAACCTAGGACGCCACGCAATGAGTCGTGAGCATTCTGATTTGACTCTGATTCATTTCTATGTGTATCACATTATCACGGACGCTATTCATTTCTATGTGTATCATCTATGAGCTCTCACCTCTCTGTCTCTGGCTTCATATGTTTAGGGTTTCCTCTCCACTCTCTAATCTTTAGTCTCCTCCACCTCCAACCCAGATATTTCCTCGGTTCCTCTTACTTAAATTCTATTTCATTCATTTAATTTGCCGTTGCATTCATAAGTCATGATTAGTTTTTTTTTTTTAGTTTTGACGTTTAGAATTTTTCTTTTTTCATTTTTCTATTAGTTGTTGCTTTTTTGAATGATCTTGTCTTAATTTGTTCCTTCCAAAGGAATTCTTGTGTTGGACCTCTTGGTTTTGATTTTTTTTTCATTGAAGCAATTAGGGTAGGCCGTTAGGGCATCATTTTTTTCTTAGTTTTCGTTTCAATTTTTTAGGGCTTTATATATTTTTTGGGTTATTTAGGTTTTTTGTTATAGATTGTATTCCTTGTTGGCTTGTTAGTTATTTTCTTTATATGATTATGCATGTACTCCTATAGTGTGTACTCTACAACACACTGCAAGTCTGCAACTATCAATCTATCATTGTATTTTATAGATTTATAATTTATTATGTGGCATCAGGGATTTAATGCAATGCAATTGGTCTGTGAGGCTATGATAGTTGTTTATGGTGGATTTGAACTTGAAACATTGATGTATATTCATTATATAGTAAATTCTTCATGTATTCCTCTTCACTCTTTAGGTTGGATAAATTGATTAAATGTATTGTAATTGTTCTTAATTGCTTATAGTTAGAACGCAAAGGGGGACACATGTTCTTCTAGCCCTCTAAAAAATTCAATTATATATATATATATATATATATATATATAATATATATATATATATATATATATATATATATATATATATATATATATATATATATATATATATATATATAATTGAATTGTTTTTTGTTTGGTTCCTTGGTCATTTCTTTGTTTTCCCCTTCATCGCTTCATTTTCTCCTCTGTATATGGAGCATGCTTCATTTTACCTTTTCTCCTCTCTCATGACTTGCAACCTCAAGCTTCATCTTCTGCATGTATAGGCCCAAACATAGACCTCCCCCAAACGGCTTTCTTTCCTCGACCCAAATAGCCTATTTTGTTTTCCCCTTTGCTCCTCTCTTGCAACTCATGACATCAAGCACAGCTATTATTTTCCCTTTTGCTCCTTTCTCCCCCCCCAAATGAAGACCGCCCATGATAGATATTTATGTCTTCTAAGCTCTAAGGGTCATATTTTTTATATTCTTAATTTTGATCTTATAGCTCCTCTTATCTCTGGTAATGAGATGACAAACATAACTATTTTAATTTATTCTAACATTCCAAATGAGATGTCAAATAGAACTATTTTAATTTACCCCCATACCCCCCCCCCCCCCCCCCCCCCCCCCCCCCCCCCCCCCCCCCCCCCCCCGCGTACCACTAAAGAGAAGAGATATGCATGATATAGGGGAGCTCATATTGCAAACCAACTCTAATTCAGCTATTTTTATGGTTGATTCTAAGTTTGACTCAAAAAAAATTTCATGATTTATATTTTACCTGTATCATTATGCATGATTTTCCCTTCTAATGTGTTGAATGGGTTGGTGTTCGAACACTTTTGACGTATCTTTGTCGGGACCTATAATTATTTTCTAGGAATACAATAAGAAATTATTGTAAAAAATTATTCACCAAGAAAATATCTCATATATGGTCACAAATATCTAAGTGCACTAGCAGAGTCTATTCAACATTAGATATATGGATGTCTATAAATAGTGACATGATTATTTTCTTAAATGTGCTTTTTATTGATAATTATTGGCACTTACATAAAAAGATCATAAGTTTTTCTTTCATGTTACCCCCTCATGATGGTATATATAGTATTGTTTAAGAAGTTACAATCTATTTTGCTTGAATGGAATATAGAGTTGGTGCGCTTTCCCATTCGATTATAATAGGTAGGAATGAAATAGAAAAGAAAGAGGATCAAAGATTTCATTGAATTTAGTGAAGTCCTAGGGGAGGGACTGAGCCTCTGCTGGAAAAGTCAAACTGAAAACTATCATATTACAAAAGTCTTCTCTCGAACATTCTTTTAGACCTATTTTCTTTCCAACTTTCAACTCCAAAAGGTTGAGATCTTTCCATCTGATTTCGTATAAGCTTTCAACATCACTTTGGACAACGCTTCTGCAAATAATGTGTCACAATTCAATTCGACCAGGACAGGTCCTATCGTATTTAGTTATGATAGGAAAATCTCAATATCTAGTTTTGAAATATTTTAGATTCTTTTTTAATATTCATTTTAAATAAATAATAGACTATATCGCTACTAAAACATTCAAATATTAAAAATAACTCATACAAATTATTATTTTTTTTCATTTCATCAAAATATATAAACTACAGTGCATTCCTATAAATATAAGTTATTGAAGTTAATCATAAAATAGTCATGACTGCATAAAAATCAAAATAGAGAAAGACCTATAAACTCAAATTTAATCATCAAATTTTATGCTATACGACCCTTCAAGGCCTTATTTTATTTTTCTCTCACCTCTCTTTTTTCTGTCATGTAAATACTTAATTTAGCATAAAATCCTTGTATATATATATCTTCAAATATGAGGATAAAAAAGTTTTGAGAAAATATTCATAAATTAGCTAAGCATATTCAAAACACTCTAGTGAAATAGGTTTGCAAAACATACACTTAACTATCCTAAAATCCTCACTTGTATCCTTAAGTTTCAATTTTTAAGGAATTATACTAGTCTCCAAATATTATGAAAAAATTAGTGAAATTAAAACACAATAATATCTATGCTATGATGAAAATAGTTTGTGATTTGGACTTATAATATCACATAAAAATATTTTTTTACTATTATAGGTAAAAATAGCTTTTTTAAAAAATTAAGGGTTATCACAATCTACACACCTAAAAAAAATGTCGACCTCGATATTTTAAAAATCAGATCTCAAATCATATGAATAGACCATGATACAAATATCTCATCTCAAACTCTTTTTTCCAAGTAGCTTCTCTTTTACTTATATTCTTTCGTTGAACTTTAACCATTGGAATTTGTTTCTTTCTGAGCTTTCTAACATCATAGGCTAGGATCCTCTCTGTAGCTCAGATTCAGGTGTACTATGATGTCTTTAGTAAATATTCTTCCATATTCAGATAACCATTTTCTCAAAAGTGACACATAAAATACATTATGAATTTCATATATGTGATCTGGTAATTGTAACATACAGGCAGATTTCTCAATCCTTTAATAACCTCAAATGGTCAAATACCTTAGACTCAATTTCCCCTTCCTTTCCAAATCTACTAATGCTTTTTGGTATCCTAGTCGTCTTCACATATACAAAATCTCCTACACTCAATTCCACAGTCTAATGCTTAGCATTAAAATAATATTGCTGCCTATCTTGTATAGCTTTAATATGTCTCTGATTAAACATATCTTTTTAATAGCATCATCAATCAAATTTCTTTCACCCACCTTTATCCAAGATTGTGGTGTCTTACACTTTCTACCATATAGAGTGTAATATGGAGCCATACTTATACATGATTAAAAATTATTGTTGTAAACAAATTCAATCAGAGGAATGAGATACTCTCAACTATCACAAAAATCTATAATATACATTCTCAGAAAGATCTTCTAGTGCATGTATAGTTCTCTCGAACTTTCTATCAGTCTAAGAATGAAATGTTATACTAAAATATAGTTTCATACTCAAACCTTACTGAATACCCTTCTAAAGTATAGAGGTAAACATGTCATCTCTATTAGAAACTATAATATTTAGTAATCCATATAATCTTAGAATCACAAGCATGTATATTCATGCTAACTTATCCACTAAATTAGATTGTTGGATCGGAATGAAATGAGTTGATTTTGTCAAATGACCATCTATAACCCAAACAATATTATGCCTCTATATCGACCTGGGAAAACTCATAACTTGTACTTGCAAAATAAAATATCATAATCAAACACTCATAATTTAGATTTCTTATTATATCTAATAAGATCAATCAACCTTATTTGACATCATACTTCTACACTTCATGATTTTATTCTTTTAAACAAGGTTGGATGATCATCTGAGCCAATATATCAGAATCCCAATGAGTAGAAAAAAATCATCTCTAACTATAATCTCTTTGTACCTTGTAGTAGGGACTCTATAAAAAATAAGCAAAATATATAATAATCTAAATTTTTTTTTGCTCAAAGCGTCTGCCACCATATTAGCCTTACTAGGATGATATTGCATAGTCATATCATTATCTTTAATTAACTCAAGTCGTCTTATTTTCCTCAAATTTATATCTTTCTTAATAAATATGTATTTTAGACTATGATGATCAGTAAAAATCTAACACCTGATATTGTACATATAATGTCTCCAAATCTTTAAAATAAAAACTATAGTAGTAAGTTCCAGATTGTGTCAGATTACTCTCATGTGGCTTCAACTGTCTTGAAGCATAGGTTATTACTCTTTGATGTTGCATGAATACACATGTCAAAACTTTTAGTGAAACATCACTGAATACCTGAAATCCTTCTATACTAGATGGAAGAGCCAAAATTGGAGTAAAAGGAAAATAATCCTTCAATATCTATAAACTAGCCTCACACTCAAGCGTCTAGAAAAAAGCTATTGACTTATGAGCTAGTTTTATCAGAGGTTTAGAAATTTGAGAAAAACCTTTCATGAACTTTTTATAATATTCAGCCATACCCAAGAAATTACATACCTCAAACACAGTAATAAGCCTCAACCAATTAATATTTATATGAACGTTTAGGGATCTATAAAGATACCAGCACTATTCACAACATGCCCAGAAAATTAATACTCTTTAACCAAAACTCATTTTTAAAGAATTTTGCATATAGTTAATGCTATCTCAAAGTCTCCAAAATAATCCTTAAATGCATGGCATGATCTTCCTTTGAACCAGAATATACTAAAACATCATCGATAAAAATAATAATAAACTGATCCATAAAATATTTGAATACTTTGTTACTCAAATCCATAAAGATAGCTGGTGCATTAGTCACCCCAAATGACATGATCAAAAATCATAGTGTTTATACCGCATACTGAAAGTTATCTTTATCACATCAGACTCTATCACCTTCACCTGTCAATAGCCAAATCATAAAATAATCTTCGAGAATACACAAGATCCAACAAGATGATTGAATAAATTATCAATCTCTAGTTGAGGATACTTGTTCTTGATAGCAACTTTATTTAACTCTCTATAATTATTGCATATATGCATTATACTATCCTTTTACTTCACAAATAAAATAGGTGTTCCTCATAAAAATATACTAAGACAAATGAATCCCCTATCAACCAACTCTTAAAGCATAACTTTCAACTCTTGAAGCTCCTTAGGTGTCATTATATATGGAGCTTTAAAAATTAAAACTATATTAAAAAATAGATTAATACAGAACTCTATGTCTATGTTTGGAGGCAAATTGACTAAATCCTCATTAAACACATCTAAAAAATCTCATACCACTAGGATATTAGAAAGAGAACCAAAATATATAATTCTATCCTAAAATGATTCCAGAAATACTATACAACCATTCTTTCATGATTTATCAGCTTCTATAGTAGAAATAAAACAGGATAGAATTCCTCCAACACCTTAAAATATATAACTCTCACTATCCAAAAATAATGTATCTTCCTTTTTCAAGTAATCAATTTGAGCTTCATACCAACTTAACCAACCATATCCAAAATGACAACAAATGGAGAAATGGGTAATAAAATTAAACTAAATTTCTACTTCTTATCATAAATCTCAATATCACATAAGAAGACCCTGCTGGCTATTAGTTAGTACATTAATATATAAAGAAGCAGGCAATAAAATTGAAGGTAAGTACAATAAATCTAAGAAATGCTAAAAAATAAATGAATAACTAGCTCCAAAACTGAATAATACACTATAAGTATAATATAAAATATAAGTCATACTTATCATAATATATATTGCATCCTAAGCCTCTTGCTAAGTCAAATTATACATTTATAGCTGAAGTGGAGCTGAAGAAATAGAATTACAAGTCTCTCTCTCTGACATGTATATGGTCTAATTACCATGGAACCAGACCCACTGTCTCTTAGACACAACCATTTTGAATTTGGCGTGTTGCGCCAACACGGGGTGAGTGGCGAGCATGACATGGGTATGGTAGGGCATACATGGTGTGGGCGAGGTGAGCACGGTAAGGTGTTATTTGTAAACTTTGTTGAAAAGTGAAAAGCAATTGTAATTATATTTTTTTGGGAAAATTCAAACACAATTCTTTTAAATTTTTTTTTTAGTTTTATAACTAAACTCGTCATTATGAATGATGTATCATCTTAAGTGGTTAAAAGAACATTCCCTAATGTGCTCAAATTATAAAATTATAAATTTCATCATGAGTATTATAGTCAAATTCATGAAAGAACTATATATGATCCTAGAGGGTCGAAATGATGCTCAAACAAATATTTAGCTATGATAATCTAAATGTGTTGCCATTAATTTCATATTCAAAGGCATGCTGATAAATAATATGTCTATCCAGGGAAATACAATATCTGCTACCATCTATAATTTGAATATGATGATAATGATCATCTATAATTTTAATTTTCTTAAAGAAAATTATTTTTCCCACATTCTATTTAGGAGCTAAATAGAATGAAATTTGATTATTTATGGGGTCTTGAATCTCCTACGAAGGTAATCCTTCATAGTTAATTAAATCGTAGGAGCTATGAGTTTTTTAAGAATACTTTAGATTAAAATAATGATAGAAATTTCATTTAGAATTTTTAAGGAGAGATATGAAATGAGTAAGGTTAGAATTTTAAATGGAATTTGATAGATTTTGAATACTTATTTTTAGAGGCCAAAGAATAAGAGGTATAAGGTGTTTTGGGATTCTAAAATAATTCAAAAACACCTCAATCTATCCTATATATTAGGCTTTAACTTTTAAGTTAGAGAGTTTTAATTTGAGTTGTCATTTTATTTAAAAATTGAAATTAGATTTCTTATGTTGGGGACTTATAATTTTGGGTCTGTCCTGGATCCTAAATCTAAGTTGAGCACTAGACAATAGTGACCTGAACCTAACAAATAACATGTAAATATGGGCTTACCTTAGCTTAGATTGGAGTGTCAGCTAAACCACTTAGGCACTTCAAAACCATGAGTCTAATGTTTATGAAAGATGGGTAGGCTATTATTTAAGTTTTTAAGAAATTAGGGATGATGTATAAAGAAGGTCCTAATTAACCCATTTACTTATATTGGGTGATTATACTCAATATAATTAAAATTTTAATTCTTTAATTGGTTTCTAATGTAATACATATTGATTGAATTTGAATGCAGAAATCATATATGATGAACTTTAAAAATTTAGGCTTAGAAAATAATTTTTTTCATAGAGATACACAACATCATCTAGATAGAGCTGCATCCTAATAGGCTAGGTTGTCTGCCACGACTCGAAAGCGAGGAGGTGCCTAATAAGGAGAGATTAGAATATAAATTCATGAGAACTCCTAAGCATTTCTAGGCTTACTTATTAGATATTATTTATCTTTCTTTGAGATCTTAAAAATTTTATTTAATTATAAGTAAAAAACTTTTAGCATTATCCTTACGAGCCTAAGCACACTTTTAGGCTAAAATAAATCATTCATGCAAAAAAAAAATTCTAAAAAAAATAAGTAATATCTAATACATAATTAATTTAAATACATTATTAAATAGTATATAAACAAATAAATATAAAGGCCATGTAACAAGTGCCACTTAATATACAATTCAGGGTCTGCAAAAATTAAAAGTGACCAGGTACCACTGACAAGAACTCAAATTCTAATACTATATAATGTCATAAGGGTTAAAGTAGGGTATTATTCCTTCTTCATTTCTTCGGCTCTTTCCTTCCTTTTTTTTTTAAGGGGAAACCCACGGCGGGGCCTACGTGTTAATATAAAGGAGAAATTACAAGGTCCTCAAATGGACCTCGAGCTTGACTAATGCTCAAAAGAGCTACAATCCAAAAATCAGAAAAACCTAAAAGCTCAAGATCCCTACTAAACCAAAATACAATGAAGCCTAGGTACATTCTACGGTGCTCAAGGGTGAACACCCAAAAAATGGGGAGACAGATCAAAACAACAATCAGAATAGGCTCCCATATCCAAAAATTACTGCAACACTGAAGGATAAAAAAAACACCTGCAAAAAAGAAGAAAAAATAACACAAAAAGGAAAAGAGGGAAGATGGGCATATACCAATAAAGAAATAATCCCACTCAAAGGAAATTTGTAAGGTATCCCTGCAAAAGACCAACAGGAAGTAAGTAAAATAAACAGACCTGAAAAGAATAACTTTAAAACCCGCCCTCTTCCAACCAGACATATCACAAATAGATAGTAAAACCCCCATAGAACAGATAGGTCACCCCACCTCAAACCATCAAAATTGTGGTAGACCTCCAAAAAAGGCCCAAAAACAAAGATCCTAGAATAACCACCCTGATAGCAGATCAAAATATTAAGAGTCCAGCAAGGGCCAGAAGAACCCAAGTAATCCACCATGGAAACGGAGGAACATTAGCAATCAAAACTAACCCGCTGTGGGTCTCCGAAAGGATGCTGCTCATGTGGTTCGAATGCAAAGGGTACGATCACACTATCCCGTAGGACAAAATGGTCGTAGACCTCTACAATCGACACAAGCAGACCGATGGAAGAGCAGATGAAGTTATGTATACGATTAGCCATGGAGGATAGCGGCTTTCACCTACCAACCTCGATGGATAATAATATCTATAACCCAAAAGTTCACGAGATTTCCCCCATTCGATGCATCAGCTCGAATGGGGCTTATTTGATTGTGGGGATCAGTTTACTATGGGCGCAAGCCCCCGTAGTTAATTACATCCTAGGCCTTGACCTAGGAAAACACTCGATTAAGGATGATGTATTATTCACTTCTTAATTTGGTGCACAGAAAAAGTTCTTAAGTTCTATTCCAAAGAGTATATTTTATTTATCTTTAATGATGATTAGACCTTTTTTGAATGGATAAAGATATGATTAAAATTTTGAGTTTAAAAGATCAAAGACCAGATTACTATCCTAAGAGAAAAGACAGACTCAAAACGCAGATGAAAGGAGACATACTGAGGGGTGTACAACCTGGACTTATGCTTGCCTGGAGTGAGCTGCCAGCTAACATCCTAAACACAATTAATCGCCCTATATGTATACAAGATAAAAAGGCTCTATCCTCGAAAATCAAGGATTCGTAATTTAAAAGATTTCAATCAGGGACTCTATAATATGCAAAAGAATGTACCTAGCGCCATATATGATGCATGAAATGGATACAAAATATCCCTAGGTCTACTGATGTAATGCATGTATGTAAGTGAAATACAATGTGAAGTAAGGTGTATAAAGAGAAATGCATGCATGACATCTAGAGTATAAAAATAAATAAATAAATAAACACACCCTAAGGGTACCCTCCAGGCAAGGTACCCGCACAGAAAATCATCATAGTCATGCCCACTTCGTGTGGGAAAACAGCGATGTCCAATGGCATAAATAGGTGGTCTACTCTACAGGCCTAAATGACCCTAATGGTCTCTAAGGCTCACAGAAAAAAAGGGGGGGGGGGGTATCGTACCCAAAACTGGAAAAGGCTAAAATCCTAGCGATGCCCACTTCGTGTGGGAAAACAACGATGCCCAATGGCACAAGTATGTGGCCTACTCTACAGGCCTAAATGACCCTAATGGTCTCTAGGGCTCACAGAAGGGAGGCAAGCTTTGACCTATAGGGCCAAAGCTTTGTGAGTGAACTAACCTAAGGATGGCTACCTAAACATGCTAGAATACCTATTAACAAGCAGTGTGTGATGTGAAGCAGTTCCGATATATAATTAAAAATTTACTTACAAGTTGCAGAAATTATACCTGACTGTATGTGGCGTTGCCACTTAAAAGCTTATGAGCAAACGTTCCCATTTAGTTCCCGATCATTAAGCTCCAATGTACCTCGCAAGAAAAAGATAACATAGAAATATATATATGAGCGTAGATGCCATTCAGAAAAGAAATGCAGGTATATATATATATATATATATATATATATATATATATATATATATATATATATATATATATATATATATATATATATATATATATATATATATATATATATATATATATATATATATAAACTGACAGGAAATATAAAAATTGCATCTATAGAACATGCGCACGTAGTAAGCACTGAACAACAAAAGAAAATGTTAGCCTAACCTAGGGCTAAAGGTCGTGTTCTAATCAAACATGTCTAAGGTATGTGTAACAGTGTGTAGTTTTTTTGATAGGTCCTATGTATGATAGTTTAATTACAATTATTTTTATTTGATTTGTTAAAGGTCAAAAGAGAAATTTTAATTTAAGTTTGAATATTATTATCTTAAGATTTATTTTAGTATTTAGTTGATTTATTTTAATTGGTTGTAAATTAAAATAAAAGGTGGATTAGATGATTTTATTATCAATTCAGGGATCAAATTATTTAAGTTTGCTATCAATTGGTGATGGCATTGTGCCACCAGGCTCGAGGAACCAGGCTCCTTAGGACACTTAGCCCCGCAGCCCGGAGTAGTCCATCCTAAAAACCAAGTTGATATAGTTGCATTAAAAGATTTGTTGATTGGTTTTAAGAGATTAGTTTATGCTTTGATTGAGTTTTAGGTGAATTAGTAGATTTGAATTTTAGAAGACTTTTAACTTAATGAGTTTTAGTTTGAATTTGTTTTCCTAACTCAATCTGTGTCTTTTAAATTTTACGTTGGTTGAGAATTCATTATCAGATTGGTTAAATTCGGTTTTAGGTTCTGCATTTTAATGATTATGAAATATTAATTATAGTTTGAATATAAATTAAGTGTTTTAGTATATTCCAAGTTGGATTAAGGTTAATTTGTTGGTTAATTATTAATAGATTAAAAAGGTACTAAACCTAGGAAAATGTGTAACTAAGTTTAAGTTTTGATGTCTCTACCCTATAAGGAACATGCACCCTAAGTCTATGTTATCTAAGACCCGGTCCTTAATTTTTGTCCTTAGGTGTCACTAAAGTTGTAGGATTAAAAGAGGTTTTATTTTCTAACTCTTACGACTTTCATACATGTGTCACTAGGCTTAGAGATGTATGCATGAAAATATAATAGTAAGTTACAAAGCAGTAAGAAGGCAAGAACTAAAGAGAAAGAACGACTAAACACGATAGAAAGAAAAGAATGAAAATCAAACATAAAAGGAATGTCGGCATTATTGTTGTTGGGCGCACTTCTTTGAAGTCAGGTGTGCCCCTAAAATAATCTTCTCCCTAATTCGATGTGATACGAATAAGGAAGAAGGTATTTTCAATGCCTTTTAATGTCCCCACATTCCAAACAAGGCACTTGGACGAGACTCAACTCAATTAACTAAACCTACCCCCTAAACAAAGCTCCAAACAACAAAGAGAAACAAACCCCCAAAATAAACCTCCCACTTAAAACCCAAAACATGATCTTACTACCCACTAATCCCAAAACCACTTAGAAAACAAGTGCAAGCAAGAAGAAAGGTAGATTCCCTATGAAATATCACCTTGTTCTAAAAAAAAAAAGACACCAACTACCAAACAAAGCTAACCATAAAGCTAGAAGTCTCAAAATACTTCATGAAAAACCTCTAAATGAAATAGTACACAAAATTCTACACAAAGCATCTATGAAAATCTTTTGACACAAAACTCTACAGAAAAAGACCAATAATCAAGTGCCTCTATGACATTTGGAGTGGGGGTGAAACTGAGAAAACCTCATAAAACATTCATAAAACTTATCACAAAACTCATAAAGTCTTCCAAGAATAAGAAATACAAGAAGCATGATTTTTCTACACAGAATAAATCATAGTATCATTCCAATCATAAAACAAACCATAGCTATTTCAAACATAAAATAACCCATAAATCTTCTAAACATGAAACAAGCCATAGATCTCCTGATATAATATAAATCATCTAAGCCTTTAAGTCATAAAATGATTCGTAAGATCCCTAAATCCTTATTCTCTATGTTGCATGCCACCAAATATCCAAGAGAGCACAAACACATGGAATGCAATATTGAGACATTTTATATTATCCCACGAATCCTATATCAAATGTGATTCATAATCGTGAATAATGAAAGCTAGAAATTTTCAAGCAATAATGACTTCATCCAATGCCCTCCTTTGAATTTCAATGTATATACATTTTTTTTTTTTTGAAAAAAAAAACAAGAATATGAATACAAGTGAACAAGAGAAAAGAAAAAAAAAAGTCTTCAGCATTTTGCAATCCTTCACAATAATACAGTTAAGAAAACTCTTTAAATCTAAATGTATGCTTGTGCATAAAGAGGGATTTCAGCATATACAACACTTCTCAGAAATAATTTCAGCATATATGGCAACTCAAAAAAAAGCGAATCAGTACGCATAATCACTACCAAAAGGTTGGTGCTTGTAAAATCTTCAAAAAAAAAAAAAGGTAATTATAACTCTCCATTTTTTTATTATAATAATTCGAGAAGAGACATGATTGTAATTCATAGAGCTTGTATTCATATCTAGCATTGAAAACACAAAGAGCTGTATGTGAAATTTTCCAATCTAAGTAAGACTTCCTTGGATACATATGATAAAGGAGCATTACGATGAACACATCCCTTTCCAATAATGGGGATTTGCCAAATACACGTGATAGATGTTTAACAAAATATTCATAATGAACGTCAGTCTCATTTATTTATTTTCATTCAACACTCGTATTCAATATAACTAAGAGATTAATAACTCGAAGTAATTCCATCCCCTTCCAAAAAATCATGACATCTTCAACAGACTATGGAACCTTGCATTGAGTCGACACATGCTCACTTTTCAAAGAGTTTCCAACCCATACACTTTTCTTTTATTCCCACATTTATAAAATAGCCCAAATAACTTCTTCAAAAAGGATGCAAAGGAACACTTTGACGTTCTCCCTTTCACAAAAATATAATGTCAAACAATCCATATAAATTTTCTCTAAACTCTTAACACCAAGTAACGAATGGAATATAGAAATATGCCTCAAAAAGTCATAAGTAAAGCTCCAAACTCATAACAAATTATTGTTCATGATTCAACAAAAGACACCCAAACTCTTTGATACGAAATAACTTATAAAACCTTCCAATTATAAAACCATTTTTTAAAACTCTTTCCCACACGAAGCAAGTCATAAAGCTTTTCCGTTTCGAAACGCCTTCCAAGCATTTTTCAACCTGAGATCATCCTTGAAACTTTTCTAACATAAAACAAATCTCCCATGCCATAAGCCAACAAATATATGAAAAGCTCTTTTCAAACTTAGACTAACACATTTACTTTCGTGCCAAAAACCTTTCTTTAAATAAGAAGTTCATTCCAAAAGAAAAGTTTCTCAAGATGAAATGATGCACCTACAAAAATCTTTTATGGAAAGCTCTTTTAAATAGCGAATCCACATTTATGGGCCAAAAACTCAAACAATGCTTGAACCATAAGAAACCTCTCACTAAGAACATCCTCCTTTCTAGACGGTTTGAAATCAAATGCACCGAATCATCATTTAAAATTGAGTGTCAATCTTCTCTTCGCATGAATATAAATGTCAACTTGATGCAAAGAAGGCAAAAGAGATAAACTGAAAACCGATAATTATTAATTTCAATATTGTGGCAAAGGCAAACAAACACCATTCCTCCTCAATATGGAGCTAAATATCAATATCTTTCTCGTTCATGCTTTCTTGAGAAAGAAGACGCTCATAAAACTTCTACAATTATTTTTTTTTGTTGACAAGTCTTTAAATATTGTGTTGAGGAATTCCATAGAAACAAGATTGCCATATAAAGTTTTAATGCGAGCGAAGTGACCATAGATTTCACATAGAAGTAATACAATGAATTCAAATCATTCTTTAATAGCATAATTAGATTCTTGATGGAACATGAAAGCTAGTCATACTTCACTCAAATCTTTGAGAGGCATATGAACAAGACCCACCACACTTGACAAAACTTCCAAAGTTGGAAGTAAAATCTGAAAATAACAAGCAGGTAAGAAAATATTGAATGACATTGGAGTCCGTTAAGCAAACAATTCATGGTCATGGAAATCTTTGATTTGAAAGCATGGAACCCTTATGTAGCCATGAACTTTATGAAATACCATCAATATAAAGCATTCGACTTGAACCAAAATATCGTAACTCTCTCTCAACGGCATTTCGCTAAACATTTGGCATGCGATGCTTATGAGATCATACAAAAGAAAATCATCAAAAAAGACACAATGCATACACCTATTCAATCAACGCTTTCCAAATATCTCACAAAAGAGTCTTCATAATCCATGTAACAATCACTACGACAAGAAGACATATATGCATAGATATAAAAGGATAACCCAAACAAATTTTATTTTCAGATTTTATTTTTTTTAGAAGAGAAGGTGGTAGTGAAAAGAAGAAGAAGAAGAATGGGAAGGGGAAGATATACCTTGCAAAGGAAGAGAGGATTCGCTCGGGTCGCAGTCAGAGCAGGTCGCGAAAATGACATCGGGCTCGGCTAGGGCAGAACATCGTCGGGCTCGCTCCCAAAGGTGGAGTCGGATGGGTGAGAGGCCGTCGGCCTAGCTAGGGTTCGGCAGGAGGGCGTCGGAACGGAGGGCTGGAGGTCGGAAGGGCTTTGGGTTTGGCTTCAACATGCCAAGCTGAGGGCGAGCAGGAGGGAGACCGGAAGGTCGGCTCTGCCTGGGGCTCGCAAACCAGAAGAAATGAAATGGGCCCCGGCTCGGGTACCTCGCGAACAGAGGGAAAAACCGGGGGAAGAAGAGAGACCGAGAGCCAGAGAGGGAAATTGGGGGAGAGAGAGGGAGCCCTGTCCGAATGGGGGAAGCCAAAAGGGACATGCCAGGAGAGTTGCGAGAGCCTCAGAGGTAACCCCGCTGCCTCGCCTTCTTGATCCAGCCATTACTCGTCAAAAATGAGTTTTGCCGCCCCTGGCCACTGCAAAAGAAGTCTAACTTATACTGAAATGGGTAACTCACGCGACTGAAGCACTGTGCCGACGACAGGCCTCAAGTTTCGAGCAAATTAGGACGTCGGATCAATTTCCCGATATGATATCAAATTCAAATCATTTAAAAAGTCAATTAAACTCTTAATAGGAATTAAGTGAAATCCATGAGATAAAATCAGACCCAAGCCGAACCCAATCTGACTTGATCTTAGTCAATTTGGGTTCGACTCGACTCAAATCAACAAAATCAAACCTAAATCAGCACCGATTCAAATTAAATCGAACTCGACAAGATTCGACCAACTCAACCAAATGCGCTCGAGGGCAAAATCAAGACAAAAAACGAGGTCAACAAACTCCACCCCAATAGGTGCGGTGAACAACAAGTGAACCGTACGTGTTGGCATTGATCTCCTTATCTTTAGGAGGTACAACCACGAACAAGATTCACCAAGAAGATGCAATCCTACGATCAACCAAATAGACTCGCTAGGAAGATGCAATCCTATGATCAACTAGAAAGACTCACTAGAAAAATGCAATCCTACGATCAACTAGAAAGACTCGCTAGGAAAATGCAATCCTACGATCAACTAAGGAGAATCAAGAAGCATGAAATCATACAACAAGCATGCAATAAGTGTCCCACCATGTTATGAACATACAATCACACAATGCTCATGCAATTATATATCAATCACATATTCATGCAACCAAGCAGTCGCATCATCAAATCACAATATTATATAATCAAACAAACATCACATAACCATAATACATTCAACTAATCATATATCAATAAGCCAATAATCAAGTCGCACCATTTCATGCAATCGTATAATAACCACATAGTCATACAATAAATATACAATAATCATCATATCAAACCACATAATAATAAGCAAATGATTGTGTAATGATCACCAACAATCATATAACAATGCAATGATTATGCACTTCCACAATAATCAAGCAATCTTTATTATGATCACACAATATTGCAACTATCTAATCATGCAATAGTGATGCAGTCATTTAATAACACATGGTTAAGTCATAATCACAACCATATAATACTCATACGATCACATAATAATTGTTTAGTTACATAGTGATTACCAAACCACACGATAAGCAAACAATCATGAAATAATAACATAGCAATCATATAATCATACAATGATTCACATGATCATGCAATAGCCACTCAATTATATGCTCATATAATCATCCAACATTCATCAAATCATGCAAATGATCATATAGTCATACAACAATCATTTATTCATATAATAATCACTCAATCATGCAAACATGGTGGGACAGAAGAAAGAAAGAAAACTAACATTCACCTGACCAAATCGAAACGGTGAACGAAGGAGACTTAATGCTCACTTAACTAAATCATGATAGTGAGAAAGAGCCAAGAGAAGAAGCTCAACTATCTGCCTCATCACAACAGCAAAATAGAAGGGGTATAGATCATAAGCTCACATGAGCAAAATCGAATTAGTGAAATAAAGAACTAAAGTAGACTCAACGATCGCCTAGAGAATATGTCTAAGGCAATACGAGGAGAAGGAATTCAATCATCACTTGAAAATTATATCAAATAGCAAAGAGTAATAATCATAAGGATGTAATAAAGAATAATCAAAGATAAGGAAATCATCTATTTGCCTGACCACATCGCAACAGCAACACAGAGGAAGGAAGAAGGATCCCACATCCACCTGACCAGATCGAAATAGTGAATGGAGAAAACTTAAGACTCACTTAACCATATTCGAAACAGTGAGTAAAGAGTAAGGAAAGAAAAGAGCCAACTGTCTGCCTGACCATATCGAAACAGATGAACAGAAGGAGAAAGAAAGAGGGGGGTCCCACATCCACCTGACCATATTTGCAACAGCGAATGGAAAAAACTCAATGCTCACATGACCGGATCAAAACAATGAACAAGAGTAAGACAAGTAAAGAATCAACTGTCTGCCTGACCAGATCGAAACAGCAGAACAAAAGGAAAAAGAGAAACGTCCCACATTCACCTAACCAAATTGAAATAGTGAATGGGGAAAACTCAGTGCTCACCTGACCAAATCGAAACAGTGAACAAGAGTAAAGAAAAGTAAAGAATCAACTGTCTGCCTGACCAGATCGAAACAACAGAACAGAAGGAAAAAGAGAAACGTCCCACATTCACCTGACCAGATCGAAATAATGAATGGGGAAAACTCAGTGCTCACCTGACCAGATCGTAATAGTGAACAAGAGTAGAGAAAAGGAAACAACTGTCTGCTTGACCAGTGTTGGTGGAATTTTGAAAACGGGTTTCGAAAAATATTAGTTTTCTTTGGGAATTAGAATTGAGGTTGAATCTTAATTCTAAAAGTCGAACCAGCTCGTTCGGAAAAATATATCACCCCGAAGGATGAAAATAAAATCCCATAACGGCGTTCGGACTTAGAATTATGTGATTTATCTCGAATATCGTAGCTAGACTCTAAAGAGAACTTCATACGGCCCCGAGGGGACAAGGTAAAGATCAACTAAATGTCTGGTTATGATATTCGAGGGGTATGGTTGTCGATTTTATATCCAAAGCCTTATCAAAGAAGAATGTATCTCCCCAAAGGGAAATAACACCTTTCAATGATAATTTTTCTAATACGATAACGACAATCATTTTTTTGAACTTTTCCCAAAGAAATTTAAGAATATTTTAAAAAGGTTAATTTTAAAATCAGGTGTGTGGGGTTCCAAATCACCTACGAGCGCAAGCCCTCGTAGTTAATTACATCGTAAGGAGACAGAGTCCCCTACGAAAACTCTCGATTAAAATAAGAATGAAATTTTATTAGATTTTCTAGGAGTGATATCAAAAAACATTGAATAGAATCCTTTAGAGAATCAAAAGGGAATGGATCAAGATTGAACAGTTATTAACATAGTCAAAGGAGGAGAGGTAGGGGACACCTTGAGATTCCAAAACCATCCGGAAGTGTATCAACTTAGTCTAAACGTTGGGCTTTACATTTTAGGATTGAAAAATGTTTAATTTGAGTTGAACATTTTATTAGAAGTTCGGGACTATATTCTCGAAGTTGGGGTCTTATAATCAAAGATCTGCCCCAGATCCTAAATCTAATTTGGACGCTGGACCACAGCCGTCCGAACCTAACTAATGCAGTGCATAACCTAGTCTTACCCCGGCCTGGATTGGGGAGCCAGCTAACCACCTAGTCGATTTAAAATATATGAACCCGATCTTTTATGAAAGAGTGGTAGGGACGTTGTAATTAAAGTTTTAGAAGGTTGGGGCCGACATCTAAAAAAAATTTCCTAGTTGGCCCCTTTAACTTATGTTGGGTGCTAAAATGCTAAACTGATGAAATTAAAATTTTGACTCTTTTAATTTGTATCTAATGCAATGCATGCTAGTTGATAACTTCCAAATCAAGTATGCTTGAAATTTTAAAAAAACAGGCTTAGAAAATAATTTTTTAGAAGACTGGGCTTCCCCAGGTCCGGCACCTCGTCCTCGTAGGTCAGACTATCCGGACTCTACCCGCAGGCGGGGAAGGGTCTAAAACAAGGAAAGAAGAAGTGCAGAAATATGCATGCGACCCCGGGGTCGATCCCCGGCTAATTCCTAGATTCGTTATCTTTCTATGTTATTTAGACTCACTAAAATTTTAGACTTTTTTTAAAATTATGAGTATAAAACTTTCACACCCTTACGAGTCTCACGTGTCCAGGTTAAAACAAAAGTGGCATACAATCGCCAAAAAACTACGAAAAGCAGACAATCCTAGAGGCAATCAACTCATCACATTAAATATAAATTAATTAATAAATGTCCATAGGCAAAGTTGCCTTGCTTATTACAAACCAGAGTTTTGCAGAAAGTAAAGTGGCCGGGCACCACTGACAACAACCCGGATTCTAAGCCTAGTAGTGACGCAAGTTATTTTGAGTGGGATACCCTCAATCTTCAAGTCTTCATTTTTGCTCTACTTCAGACTCCTTTTCTTCAAACTCCTTGGGTTCTCTGCAACAAGCTACCCAAATGGATAAGAGGGCACTTCCCTTTAGAGGGGAAGGCCACTCTTTCCTCTTTGGATATAAGAGAAGTGTGATCCAAATTTGGATTTCCAAATGGAAAAGGAATAGTTCCCAAAAGGGCATCCTTTCCTCTTTGGAATCCAAGCTTTGGACCTAAATATCCCAACTCAAACTTAACTTTCCCAACACTTGAAAATTTATAAATTACATTTATATCAAATCAAAAATCTAGACTCACCTGCAGGGTTATCCTAAGCAGTTAATTAATTAAAGAAAATATATTCCCAAGCAGTTATATATGTGCAGAAAAGTAAGTAAAACACACTGTCCACGCTCTTTTCATTTGGGGGCTTTAGCAGCTTAAGCACCTGTGCAAGCATTTATAATAATTAACATTTATTATTAACTTAGCCCCCCTTTTTATTATCCTGCATGAGCGTGACCACCTGCAGAAAATTATGTGAACATCCAGATCGCACCTAACCTAAGGGTAATCTAGTCGTCAAACACATCAATCCATCCATAGAGTGCAGAAAAGTAAGCAGACACAACAAAGCAATTTCATCCACAACATGTAGTGAAAACCACGAAAAACCCGGCACACAGCAGTAAAGTAAACACCGTCCTAACCTAGATCTAGAGTTGGTTGTCCTAGCACATCATCTAAAGTGTGTGTAAAAAGGTTGTGTGGCTGGGGTAGGTCCTGAAGTAGGTGGTTTGTTAACGTTGTCTAAAGTTTTAAATTTGTTAAGGCTTAGAAGGGAGATTTGAGTTAAATTTTAAATATTAATAAATTAGGAATTTTAATTAAATGTTTTTAAGGGTTAATTGATTACTACCTTTGCTTCACATCGAGGCCATGAAGTTTATTTCACCTTCCTTGGGGCTAAACTAATAGCCTCGTAGGCCTAGGTTACCCAGTAGCAATCGGGATTAATTAAGTTACTTTAAATTGGTTGGAATTAAAGAAGTGAATTAATATCAAGGAGAGTTGATTGCTGATTTTAGTGGGTTGGTTGAAAGCTTTTAATAACCTATTAAGAGAATTTTAAGGGTTAGAAGAGTTAACAAATTTCACAGAGTTATCCGGGTACACTAATTAAGAGGTCAAGATTTGGCTTTCAAAATTAGAGTCAATCTTATGGGTTCTAAATTTTTAATAAATAATAGACTTAATCATGAGTTGTTAAACAGGTGGCACACTCAATTTGGAGTTTCCTATGGGAAGTTATGATTTTTTAGATGTTCTGGCCCGTTCTGACCTAAGGTCACCTAAGATGTTGAATCATTAGTTTTAGCTAGATTATGGAGGTTTGATGTTTCTAGGAAGTGATAGAACCTAATTGAAGTCACTATCCACTAAGTTGATTAATCAATAATTCTCTATAATTAACAGTGAATTTTAGAAATTTTACACATTCGTAGGGAGTATCAAATTATTACAACTAAGGGATCTACTTAAGGGTTTGAACCCAAATGAGCCCTAAACTCCTTGGGATCAATTCCAAAGGTCATAAATGACCCAAGGATAGATCAACAAGTGTTTAAAACCCTTTTGGGATTTTTAAGATTTGATTACAGTTGGTTAGACCCTAATTACCTAAGGACCAAGCTAAGATAAGTCTAAAGATCAATTTGAGAGGGTTTCAATTCTTATTGGTTAAGGGGTCAATTAAGGACATTTTAATGGATTTTAGGAGTTAAGAAAAGTTCATTATCAATTGATTAGGGTTAACATGCCATTTCTAAGAAGGATTTTTGGGACTCCTACTTGGGGAACCAAATGAATTCCAAATTTGATGAAATTTGGGCCATAGGATCACCTGACCCTAAGGACTAAACCCACCAAATTTGATCTCAAATGGAGCACTCTAAGATGGTCAACCAAACCACCCAAGGTGAGCTCTAAGTCACCTTCAAATCTCTATGGGGGTCTATCCTAGGCTTGGATTGGGGCAAAATCAGTAGCTCTACACTCCTCATCCTAAACATCATCAACACACCAAAAATCACACCCTAAATCCCATTGGATAGGTCTATATCCCCTTTTGAATTTAAGGGTCAAACCATGACCCTTAAACTTAAAAAATTAGGGAAAATGCCCTTGAACAACTTAAAATGGGGAGATAAAATTTGGGCATGTCATAAACATGTCCAATTTCAATCCCCCAAAATTCCAGACATGGTGGACATGTATTTAAAAAGTAATTAAAGAAATTCATAAAATGCTCAAATTGAAATTAAACCTAAGACTGACCTAACAAGGGTCTGGAACCATAGAGCTTTTGTAGAGCTCCCTGAGACCTTTCCAATGAGCCTAAGAACACCTAATTTGGATAAGTGTGCAGGGAGTTATGAATTTTTAAAGTTCCCTTGAATTTCTGGATTTATTAATCCGGTAATTATACAATCAGCAGCCGTTACCACGCGGCGCGCGCTGATTCGCCAGGCAATGACTGGCGCTAACCGTTAACGACCGGAATAACCATAGCCGTCGGATGGCGGATCGAACGGCTGGGATCGAAGGCGCTCCGATACCGCGGGATCTAATCCGAGCCGTTGATCAAGATCAACGGCTGGGATTTTGTCTTCAACCTCCCGCTCGTATCCGAGACCACAGAGCTTCTCCGGCTTGATCCGGGCGATCCCGTCGGTGAACTCCAATGAAATTTCATAGGGAGGATCAGGATGGTGGAAACTTCCAATCCAACGGTGGAGATCCGTTGGGGTGAAGGTTTCCTTCACACTTGACCAAACTACCTAGCTAGGGAGCTCGGGATGAAGAGATTACCGCAGAGAAGGCCTCAACGAATGAGCTTCTCTATCAGGAAGCTTCAGGGGATGGTGGCGAACAGTTCTCTTTCAGGCGTCGGGGTCAGAGGACGGACGTAGATGCAACTTCGAGCGGGACGCCGAAGGCTTTCACGGGCGCTTGCTCGAACGGAAGGAGGGATCGATCTCTAGGCTCGAAGGAAGCTTCCGAGAGTTCGAAGGAGCTCTGGGGATCTCACGAGAGCGAATGCCAATGCCTCGTGAGGTCTGGCGAGCTCAGGGGTATTCGGCTACCCTTCGGGAGCTTGGACGGCCGAGATTGAACTAAGGAAGGCTCGGATCGCTGCCAGGTGGACGATGGAGACATCCAGGAGGGATCAAACAAGTGGGCAGCAGCCTTGAGCCAGGGATTATCTGGGGGGGACCACCGGAAATTAAATTCCATTGTCTCCGACCGCCTCCATCCATGGCCTGGGTCGGGTTGACCGGGGGAGACCGATGGGGACATGCTGGAGCCAAGGGTGAAGTCAATTTGGCCTGGGGAGGCCTGGATCGAACTGGTGACTGGGTTGGACCCAAACCTGCTAGGTTTGAGTCGAATTGAGCTCGATCCGAGCCAGGCCAGACCCTAGGCTTGGTATGGGAGGTAGGTCTGGGTCTGGTGCACCCAATGCAAGTGGCAATTGGATCCAATTTGATCTGGGTTGAAAGATGGCTCGGGTTCATCCAAACCTGCTCGGTTCGGGTCAATTTGGGCTCAACCCAGGTCAGGCCAGACCCTGGGCTTGAGGTGGAAAGCGGGTCTGGGTCTGGTGCACCCAATACAAGTGGCAATTGGGTTCAATTTGATATGAGCTGGGAGATGGCTCGGGTCCAAGTATTTTTGGCTACTTTGGGTTAGCCTAACTCTTGACCCAAGTAGCCCAAGGCATGGGCTGGCTAGAGGAGATGTATTGAACCTAGGGCCACCTATGGGAGGTGTTGGTCGAGTTCAATTGGGCTTAAGGTTGAGAGTTGGCTCAATCCCAAGTGCTTTTGGGCACTTTGGGCTAGCTTAACTCTTGACACAAGTGAGCCCAAGGGTTGGGCTGATCAAGGAAGGTGTATTGGGTTAATGGGAACTCAATAGCACCTTGATTTGGATTCAGTTTGGTTAAGATCAAAAGATGGCTCAAGAGAGGCCTCTTCTTGGTCACTTGGGTCAAGCCATATGGCTAACCCAAGTGAGCCCAAGGCTTGGGTCACCAAGAGGGGTCTCTTGGGTACCCAAGAGGTTATCCCATACATTCAAAGAACTTGGAATGGACTTGATTCAAAAATTTGAAAGAGAAAGGGTGTATGGGTCCATGGGTCAAACTTGGTTGACTTGTCAACTAGGTTGACCCAGGGTCTGGGTTTGAGTTCAACAAGTTGAGTTTAACATTTAAAATTCATTGGAAGTGATTTCAAAGAGTTTGGAATTGATTTGATTTGAAATGGCCATTTGAAATCCCATAAGGGTATTTTGGTCAATTTTGACCTATTGGTCAACTAGGGTCAAAAATGGATCTGAAAAATACAGTTTACTGTTCAGTGGGTTAAAATCAAGAGTTTGGAAGTGGTTGGAGGCTTTGATAAAGGCTCTAAGATCAAAATCTCAAAGGGGTTAGGTTCAGTGGCATAGGCTGTAAATATTTGAAGGTTTTACAGCCTTTGAATTTTAATTCAGATTCTGGGGTTAGAGACCTCAGAATAGGCTCAAAATTGGAGGGTAATCTCTAGAGACATGTCTTATCACTTTGCAAGTGATAGACCCTGAATTAGAGGCCATTTGACTGGGTTTTGAAATGTTTGAAAATTCTTTGAAAAGGGTCTTTAGGACAAGACCTTAGGACTTTGGATTTGAGTTTGGATTTCTGGATTTGGAATGGATTTCAAGTTTGAATGATCAATATTGGGGTATCCAAATCATTTACAATCATGTGGTGATTTTTAATGAATGGATAGGGTCAAAGCTAGATCAAAGGTAAAATCAAAGTCTAGGTTAAATTTTGGATTCTCAAGTGGATTGAATCAAAGTTTGCATGTGTTTGAAATTTGAATTAATTGGGGTTTGAGTTGAATGAAATTTAAGATTTAAATTGATCAAAGGTTGAAGTTGATCAAAAGGTAGAAATTGATTTGAAGTTGGAGTTGATCAAAGATAGGGATTGATTTGAGTCTAGATTAGCCCTAAGATCTAAAGGGGTTTTAGGATCTAGGATCTAAGGGAACCCTAGGCTCTAGAGTGGGCCCTAAGGTCTGGCTCTAGGGAAGGATCCTAAGGTCTAGAGTGGATCCTAGGGTCTAGAATTAATCTGGAATTTGGAAGGGCCTTAGTGACCTCATACAAAAAATGAGGTCAACAACTAGATCGAAACAACAGAACAGAAGGAAAGAGAGATCCAACATCCACCTGACCATATCGAAATGGCGGATGAGGATGACCCAATGTTCACCTGACCAGATCGAAACGGCTAAACAAAGGGTCAAGGAAAAGGGGAGTTCAACATTCGTCTGACCAGATCGCAACAGCGAATGAGAATGGCTAAAAACTACCTGACCATATTCGCAACAGCGAATAATGAGCCCTCCCAAAAGTCTAATGTCCACCTGACCAAAATCGCAATGGTGGGACAAAAGAAGAAAGTACACTCAACAATCACCCGACGCATATGCCGAGGTTATAAGAAGAGGACAAGGTAGTGAGGAATGCCTCCCAGAGACTCTGTCGGGCTCTCTCAACCAGAAAGGGGAGTTCACATTCGCCTGATCAGATTGCAAAAGCAAATGAGAATGGCTCAAAATCCACCTGACCATATTCACAACAGCGAATAATGAGCCCTCCCGAAAGTCTAATGTCCACCTGACTAAAATCGCAACGGTGGGACAAAAGAGAAAAGTACACTCAATAATCACCCGACGCATATGTCGAGGTGATAAGAAGAGGACAAGGTAGTGAGGAATGCCTCCCATGGACTCTATCGGGCTCTCTCAACCAGAAAGGCGAGTTCACATTCGTCTGACCAGATCGCAACAGCGAATGAGAATGGCTCAAAATCCACCTGACCATATTCGCAACAGCGAATAATGAGCCATCCCGAAAGTCTAATGTCCACCTGACCAAAATCGCAACGGTGGGACAAAAGACAAAGTCCAACATTCACCTGACCAGATCGAAACAGTAAATGAGGACAACCCAATATTTGTTTGACCAGATCGAAACAACGAGACAAAGGGGAAAGAGAAAGGGGGTTCAACATTCGCCTGAATATATTCGCAATGGCGAATGGGAACATCTTAATATCCACCTGACCATATTCGCAACAGCGAATAAAGAGCTTCCCAAAGAGGTCTAATGCCTGCCTGACCACATTCACAACAGCAGGGCAAAAGAGAGAAAAAGGATCCAACATCCACCTGACCATATTCGAAACGGTGAATGAGGATTACTCAATGTTTGCCTGACCATATTTGAAACAGCGGAACAAAGAGCGAAAAAGAAGTGAAGTGGCGAAAGGGAATCTCTTAAACAAAGAAATCCACCAGAAATTGAATAAGAAATCTCTCCTACGGGTCTGTCCATGGAGGAAGAACTACAAGTAATGAAGATGTATAGTCTTATGCAAATCAAGGTAAAGTCATCAAAATATCAATATGACGAAGAGCATAACAGAACAATCACATATAGAAAGATCCATTAGGATGAATCCCAACTGAGCAATGGAATCAGAACTTGAATGGAAGAGTGACTTCCAAAACAAGTGAGAAAAATTAACTCGAATGGGATAGTGGTTCCCAAGCAAGTGAATAAAGAACAACCTGAATGGGGTAATAACTCCCAAATAGGTGAACAAAGAACAACCTGAATGGGGTAATAACTCCCAAACAGGTGAAAAAACTCACAACCTGAATGGGATAGTGGCCCCTCCCAAGTAGGTGACAAAAGTCTACAACTTGAATGGGAGAGTGGCTCCCAAACAAGTGAACAGAAACAATAACCTGAATGGGAGAGTGGCTCCCAAACAAGCAAGCACAAAAACAACCTGAATGGGAGAGTGGATCCCAAGCAGATGAACAAAACCAACAACTTGAATGGGAGAGTAGCACCCAAACAAGTGATCAAAACAACGACCTGAATGGGAGAATGGCTCCCAAGAAGGTGAATAAAGAACAACCTAACTTTAATGGGAGAGTGGCTCCCAAACAAGTGAAGAGAAACAACAACTTTAATGGAAGAGTGGCTCCAAAATAAGGATGGCGGCATATAAGATATCAAGATAGTAAATGCCCACCGAACGATTATTTATAAGCGAAAGAATCATAGCTCAAAACAACCAGGATTCCAAAAGAAAAATACAAATAAGGGAAGAATCACCTCAGTCCATAAGAATGATTTATAATCAAATGTTGGGGTCCGAAAATTTTCATACATAAATTTTTCAAAAGAACAAGGTGAGTACTTAAACAAACTAAAAAATGGAGACACTAAGAGATGCTAAACACTCACCAATTAGTTGAGATAAGTTTGATTCACATAATTTTTCAAAGAGGAGAAATTTTTATCAAAGAGCAAGAGTATTATTTTCCAAAATGAAATATTTACCTATTGATTATTTTGGCCCAATCAAATTGACATAAGGAACCAAATTTAAAATTTCAGTAAGAAATTGGTTGACTCTATCTAAACCCAAAAAGGTTAGGGATTTGAAATTTGTTAACCCAAGTCAAGCTCACTACAAACTAAACTGGGCCCTCTCCCTTATATAAGTATTTTTTTTTGAATTAAAATCTAATTCAAAAAGATATAAATTAGAAGAAGAAATTAAATCTTCTCAATCTTCTTGCATAACAAATATTTTTATATCTAATAGAATATCAATGCAGAATTATAAATTTAAAAATCATAATTTTCAAATCCAAGAATCAAACAAATCAAGGGACATAGGTTTTCTGAGACTTAAAGATTTACAAGAAAGGGAAGCCATTTACTTATTCATCTCGGGTCCACTTTGTGCTCATTTAAAAAAAAACTTTGGCGAACATTGCGCCTCTCTTTTTTTGGCGCACTTTGCGCATCTTTTCATCTTGATACACTTTGTGCATCTTTCATTTTTTGGGGTCACTTTGTGTCCTTTTCAACAATTTTGGCGAAGATTGCGTTTTTTTTTTTGTAATTGGCTTCCTTTCTAAATCTCTAAAATAAGATTTTCTGAGTTGTGAAATTATCTTTCAAAATAAGAGAAGAAAACTCACTCTCTTATGTAAGGAAGAAGAATTCACAAAACTAACCCGATCTTATGATAAGAATGAACATCTTGATTGAGAAAAATATGAAATAAATCCATAAATATGCAAAGGATACCTATAAGATACCAAATTGCAAGCTAAAAGAGAAAATTTTTATTTCTAAGCTTAATTCCAATTTGTCAAAGATTTTAATTCAAAAATGAAACTATTCCACACAAGAGATGGGAGGGAGAGGATATACTCTTTTGGATCATCATAAGAAATTCTTTAAGTGTTAAAAGGAGACAATCAACACTTACTTATATAAAAAGGAGGTAAATTTTCATTAAGAAAAATAAGTCACTTACCCTTTAAAGCAAATTCTCTCAAAAGTTTGTATCAAATTTTAAACTCTCAAACTTTTCCCAAATTAATTTTTTTTTCTTTTCAAAAATTTATATATATCAAATTTAAGAACCATTCCATTGAAAATAGCATTTGAATTTTATTTGGACTGATATAAATCAAACTCTAATCTATAAGAGCTCAGCAAAGGAGGTGATAGAGACTAGAATTTATGCCAAGTATGGGGATCATGCAATCAAAAAAATAGGATATGAATTTTTTTATTTGAAAAGATAAGATCAAGATTAAGTCTAAAGGAATTCCAACTAGGAATTCACAGATATCAAAATTTTGATCAGAATAAGATGATTTGAAATAGATTGATCTGGATTTGAATTTGACAATTAAAAAATACAGATCTAATAAACTTAAAATTTTAATTAAATCTTTATACATTAAAATGCTCTAACTATCATTAAGGATTAAGAGAAGATAGTGGAGTAGAAAAGATGAACTCAAACTAGGCACCAAATTAGAATTACCTACAGAAGTGAATAATACAACATCCAAAGATGGAGAGAGAAACTTCTCCCACCGTGGTTGCCAGAAATCTATGGGTCTCCGAAAGGATGCTACTCATGTGGTTCGAATACAAAGGGTACAATCACACTATCTCATAGGACAAAATGGTCGTAGACCTTTGCAATCGACACAAGCAGACCGATGGAAGAGCAGATGAAGTTATGTATACGATTAGCCATGGAGGATAGCGGCTTTCACCTACCAACCTAGATGGATAATAATATCTATAACCCAAAAGTTCATGAGATTTCTTCCATTCGATGCATCAGCTCGAATGGGGTTTATTTGATTGGGGGGATTGGTTTCCTACGGGCTCAAGCCCGTAGTTAATTACATCCTAGGCCTTGACCTAGGAAAACTCTCGATTAAGGACGATGTATTATTCACTTCTTAATTTGGTGCACATAAAAAGTTCCTAAGTTCTATTCCAAAGAGTATCTTCTATTTATCATTAATGAAGATTAGACCTTTTTTGAATGGATAAAGATATGATTAAAATTTTGAGTTTAAAAGATCAAAGACCAGATTACTATCCTAATAGAAAAGACAGACTCAAAACGTAGATTAAAGGAGACACACTGAGAGGTGTACAACCTGGACTTATACTTGCCTGGAGTGAGCTGCCAGCTAACATCCTAAACACAATTAATCGCCCTATATATATACAAGATAGGAAGGCTCTATCCTAGGAAATCAAGGATTCATAATTTAAAAGATTTCAATCAGGGACTCTACAATATGCAAAAGAATGTACCTAGCGCCATGTATGATGCATGAAATAGATACAAATTATCCCTAGGTCTACTGATGTATTGCATGTATGTAAGTGAAATACAATGTGAAGTAAGGTGTATAAAGACAAATGCATGCATGACATCAAGAGTATAAAAATAAATAAATAAATAAACACACCCTAAGGGTACCCTCCAGGCAAGGTACCCGCACAGAAAATCATCATAGTCATACTCACTTCGTGTGGGAAAATATCGATGCCCAATGGCATAAATAGGTGGCCTACTCTACAGGCCTAAATGACCCTAATGGTCTCTAAGGCTCACAGAAAAAAGGGGGGGGGGGTATCGTACCAAAAACTGGAAAAGGCCAAAATCCTAGCGATGCCCACTTCGTGTGGGAAAACAACGATGCCCAATGGCACAAGTAGGTGGCCTAATCTACAGGCCTAAATGACCCTAATGATCTCTAGGGCTTACAGAAGGGAGGCAATCTTTGACCTATAGGGCCAAAGCTTCGTCAGTGAACTAACCTAAGGCTGGCTACCTAAACATGCTAGAATACCTATTAACAAGCAGTGTGTGATGTGAAGCAGTTCTGATATATAATTAAAAATTTATTTTACAAGTTACAGAAATTATACCTGACTGTATGTGGCGCTGCCACTTAAAAGCTTATGAGCAAACGGTCCCGTTTAGTTCCCGATCATTAAGCTCCAATATACCTCGCAAGAAAAGATAACAGAGAAATATATATACGAGCGTAGATGCCATTCAGAAAAGAAATGCAGGTATATATATATATATATATCTGACAGGAAATATAAAAATTGCATCTATAGAACATGCGCATGTAGTAAGCACTGAACAACAAAAGAAAATGTTAGCCTAACCTAAGGCTAAAGGTCGTGTTCTAATCAAACATGTCTAAGGTATGTGTAACAGTGTGTAGTTTTTTTGATATGTCCTATGTATGATAGTTTAATTACAATTATTTTCATTTGATTTGTTAAAGGTCAAAAGAGAAATTTTAATTTAAGTTTGAATATTAATATCTTAAGATTTATTTTAAGAATTTATTTTAGTATTTAGTTGATTTATTTTAATTGGTTGTAAATTAAAAGAAAAGGTGGATTAGATGATTTTATTATCGATTCAAGGATCAAATTATTTAAGTTTGCTATCAACTGGTTCGTGGCGTTGTGCCACCAGGCTCGAGGAATCAGGCCTCCTTAGGACACTTAGCCCCGCAACCCGGAGTAGTCCATCCTAAAAACCAAGTTGATATAGTTGCATTAAAAGATTTGTTGATTGGTTTTAAGAGATTAGTTTATGATTTGATTGAGTTTTAGGTGAATTAGTATATTTGAATATTAGAAGACTTTTAACTTAATGAGTTTTAGTTTGAATTTGTTTTCCTAACTCAATCTGTGTCTTTTAAATTTTACGTTGGTTGATAATTCATTATTAGATTGGTTAAATTCGGTTTTAGGTTCTGCATTTTAATGATTATAAAATATTATTTATAGTTTGAATATAAATTAAGTGTTTTAGTATATTCCAAGTTGGATTAAGGTTAATTTGTTGGTTAGTTATTAATAGATTAAAAAGGTACTAAACCTAGGAAAATGTGTAACTAAGTTTAAGTTTTGATGTCTCTACCCTATAAGGAACATGCATCCTAAGTCTATGTTATCTAAGATCCGGTCCTTAATTTTTGTCCTTAGGTGTCACTAAAGTTGTAGGATTAAAAGAGGTTTTATTTTCTAACTCTTAGGACTTTCATACATGTGTCACTAGGCTTAGAGATGTATGCATGAAAATACAATAGTAAGTAACAAAGCAGTAGGAAGGCAAGAACTAAAGAGAAAGAACGACTAAACACGATAGAAAGAAAAGAATGAAAATCAAACATAAAAGGAATGTCGACAATATTGTTGTTGGGCTCACTTCTTTGAAGTCATGTGTGCCCCTAAAATAATCTTCTCCCTAATTTGATGTTATACGAATAAGGAAGAAGGTATTTTCAATGCCTTTTAATGTCCCCACATTCCAAACAAGGCACTTGGACGAGACTCAACTCAATTAACTAAACCTACCCCTTAATCAAAGCTCCAAACAACAAAGAGAAACAAACCCCCAAAATAAACCTCCCACTTAAAACCCGAAACATGATCTTACTACCCACTAATCCCAAAACCACTTAGAAAACAAGTGCAAGCAAGAAGAAAGGTAGATTCCCTATGAAATATCACCTCGTTCTAAAAAAAAAAAAAGACACCAACGGGCCTACCAAACAAAGCTAACCATAAAGCTAGAAGTCTCAAAATACTTCATGAAAAACCTCTAAATGAAATACTACACAAAATTCTACACAAAGCATCTATGAAAATCTTTTGACACAAAACTCTACAGAAAAAGACCAATAATTAAGTGCCTCTATGACATTTGAAGTGGGGTGAAACTGAGAAACCTCATAAAACATTCATAAAACTTATCACAAAACTCATAAAGTCTTCCAAGAATAAGAAATACAAGAAGCATGATTTTTCTACACAGAATAAATCATAGTATCATTCCAATCATAAAACAAACCATAGCTCTTTCAAATATAAAATAACCCATAAATCTTCTAAACATGAAACAAGCCATAGATCTCCTGATATAATATAAATCATCTAAGCCTTTAAGTCATAAAATGATTCGTAAGATCCCTCAACAAATCCTTATTCTCTATGTTGCATGCCACCAAATATCCAAGAGAGCACAAACACATGGAATGCAATATTGAGACCTTTTATATTATCCCACGAATCCTATATCAAATGTGATTCATAACCGTGAATAATGAAAGCTAGAAATTTTCAAGCAATAACGACTTCATCCAATGCCCTCCTTTGAATTTCAATGTATATACATTTTTTTTTTTGAAAAAAGAAACAAGAATATGAATACAAGTGAACAAGAGAAAAGAAAAAAAAAAAGTCTTCAGCATTTTGCAATCCTTCACAATAATACAGTTAAGAAAACCCTTTAAATCTAAATGTATGCTTGTGCATAAAGAGGGATTTCAGCATATACAACACTTCTCAGAAATAATTTCAGCATATATGGCAACTCAGAAAAAAGCGAATCAGAACGCATAATCACTACCAAAAGATTGGTTCTTGTAAAATCTTCAAAAAAAAAAAGGTAATTACAGCTCTCCATTTTTTTATTATGATAATTCGAGAAGAGACATGATTGTAATTCATAGAGCTTGTATTCATATCTAGCATTGAAAACACAAAGTGCTGTATGTGAAATTTTCCAATATAAGTAAGACTTCCTTGGATACATATGATAAAGGAGCATTACGATGAACACGTCCCTTTCCAATAATGGGGATTTGCCAAATACACGTGATAGATGTTTAACAAAATATTCATAATGAACGTCAGTCTCATTTAATTATTTTCATTCAACACTCGTATTCAATATAACTAAGAGATTAATAACTCGAAGTAATTCCATCCCCTTCCAACAAATCATGACATCTTCAACAGACTATGGAACCTTGCATTGAGTCGACACATGCTCACTTTTCAAAGAGTTTCCAACCCATACACTTTTCTTTTATTCCCACATTTATAAAATAGCCCAAATAACTTCTTCAAAAAGGATGCAAATGAACATTTTGACGTTCTACCTTTCACAAAAATATAATGTCAAACAATCCATATAAATTTTCTCTAAACTCTTAACACCAAGTAACGAATGGAATATAGAAAGATGCATCGAAAAGTCATAAGTAAAGCTCCAAACTCATAACAAATTATTGTTCATGATTCAACTAAAGACACCCAAACTCTTTGATACGAAATAACTTATAAAACCTTCCAATTATAAAACCATTTTTTAAAACTCTTTCCCACACAAAGCAAGTCATAAAGCTTTTCTGTTTCGAAACACCTTCCAAGCATTTTTCAACATGAGATCATCCTTGAAACTTTTCTAACATAAAACAAATCTCCCATGCCATAAGCCAACAAATATATGAAAAGCTCTTTTCAAACTTAGACTAACACATTTACTTTCGTGCCAAAAACCTTTCTTTAAATAAGAAGTTCATTCCAAAAGAAAAGTTTCTCAAGATGAAATGATGCATCTACAAAAATCTTTTATGGAAAACTCTTTTAAATAGCGAATCCACATTTATGGGCCAAAAACTCAAACAATGCTTGAACCATAAGAAACCGCTCACTAAGAACATCCTCCTTTCTAGACGGTTTGAAATCAAATGCACCGAATCATCATTTAAAATTGAATGTCAACCTTCTCTTCGCATGAATATAAATGTCAACTTGATGCGAAGAAGGCAAAAGAGATAAACTGAAAGCCGATAATTATTAATTTCAATATTGTGGCAAAGGCAAACTAACACCATTCCTTCTCAATAAGGAGCTAAATATCACTATCTTTCTCGTTCATGCTTTCTTGAGAAAGAAGATGCTCATAAAACTTCTACAATTATTTTTTTTTGTTGACAACTCTTTAAATATTGTGTTGAGGAATTCCATAGAAACAAGATTGCCATATAAAGTTTTAATGCGAGCAAAGTGACCATAGATTTCACATAGAAGTAATACAATGAATTCAAATCATTCTTTAATAGCATAATTAGATTCTTGACGGAACATGAAAGCTAGTCATACTTCACTCAAATCTTTGAGAGGCATATGAACAAGACCCACCACACTTGACAAAACTTCCAAAGTTGGAAGTAAAATCGGAAAATAACAAGCATGTAAGAAAATATTGAATGACATTGGAGTCCGTTAAGCAAACAATTCATGGTCACGGAAATCTTTGATTTGAAAGCATGGAAACCTTATGTAGCCATGAACTTTATGAAATACCATCAATATAAAGCATTCGACTTGAACCAAAATATCGTAACTCTCTCTCAACGGCATTTTGCTAAACATTTGGCATGCAATGCTTATGAGATCATACAAAAGAAAATCATCACAAAAGCCACAATGCATACACCTATTCAATCAACGCTTTCCAAATATCTCACAAAAGAGTCTTCATAATCCATGTAACAATCACTACGGTAAGAAGACATATATGCATAGATATAAAAGGATAACCCAAACAAATTTTATTTTAAGATTTTATTTTTTTTAGAAGAGAAGGTGGTAGTGAAAAGAAGAAGAAGAAGAAGAATGGGAAGGGGAAGATATACCTTGCAAAGGAAGAGAGGATTCGCTCGAGTCGCAGTCAGAGCAGGTCGCAAAAATGACATCGGGCTCGGCTAGGGCAGAACATCGTCGGGCTCGCTCCCAAAGGTGGAGTTGGACGGGTGAGAGGCCGTCGGCCTAGCTACGGTTCGGCAGGAGGGCGTCAGAATGGAGGGCTGGAGGTCGGAAGGGCTTTGGGTTTGGCTTCAACATGCCAAGCTGAGGGCGAGCAAGAGGGAGACCAGAAGGTCGGCTCCGCCTGGGGCTCGCAAACCAGAAGAAATGAAAGGGGCCCCGGCTCGGGTACCTCGCGGACAGAGGGAAAAACCGGGGGAAGAAGAGAGACCGAGAGCCAGAGAGGGAAATTGGGGGAGAGAGAGGGAGCCCTGTCTGAATGGGGGAAGCCAAAAGGGTCATGCCATGAGAGTTGCGAGAGCCTCGGAGATAACCCCGCTGCCTCGCCTTCTCGATCCAGCCATTACTCGTCAAAATGAGTTTTTCTGCTCCTGGACATTGCAAAAGAAGTCTGACTTATACTGAAATGGGTAACTCACGCGACTGAAGCACTGTGCCGACGACAGGCCTCAAATTTCGAGCAAATTAGGACCGTCGGATCAGTTTCACGATAAGATATCAAATTCAAATCATTTAAAAAGTCAATTAAACTCTTAATAGGAATTAAGCGAAATCCATGAGATAAAATCAAACCCAAGCCGAACCCAATCTGACTTGATCTTAGTCAATTTGGGTTCGACTCGACTCGACTCAAATCAATAAAATCAAACCTAAATCAGCACCGATTCAAATTAAATCGAACCCGATGAGATTCGACCAACTCAACCAAATGCGCTCGAGGGCAAAATCAAGACAAAAAACGAGGTCAACACCCGCACCAACAACGAATCCAAATAACAAAGCTCCCACCCAACAACAAAATAAGAGCAGGAAACCAAAATGCCAAACCCAACCCAGAAAAGGAAAACAAAAACCAACAGACAACCCAACCAACAGCCCCGAATTAACGAAGAAGGAAACACAACTAGCAACCAAAACCTACAGACAATGCTCCAACCAACAGAATGGAGCCACGAACCCAAATGGACAAACACAACTAGATTCTCCAGACCATAAATCAGAATAAAGCCCATCAACCAAAAAAAACTCACCAAGCCAAAGCAAAGCAACAGAGCAGCTGGACATAAAACAAAACCCAAAAGCAGGACAAGAGCCAACTAAATACTAACATAAGGCATAGAAATTTTATCCAGATTGATAAGGCCTCTAAGAGGAAGAGGCGAATTAGCTTCCACAAAGTCATTAAAACTAGAATTACCTATGCCAACCCGAGCAAGCCACCTAGCACAGGCATTCCCATCTTTAGGCACATAAGAAAAATCAGTATGAACATTAATAGTTAAGAACTTGATAGCACGATTAATGTAAAACATCTAAGGAGCACAAGGACCATCCACATCTAAAATTAAACATTGAACGTCCAGAAGACACTCAACCTCAATAGTAATGCTGGAAATACCCAGAGAAAGACAATAATTTAACCCATAGATAATAGAGTTCAAAATGGCCAACCGAGAATTGCCAGATTGAGGCCCCGCAAAACCAATGATGAAATTACCATAGCCATTTCTAATAATACCACCACATCCTAAAGAAGTGTTAACCACCTCAGTACCAATATTAAGTTCAAAAGTGCCCATCCTCGGCTTAACCCAAACAACCACCCGAGGCCTAGAATTAGTAGAAAACAGCTGCAAATTAAAACCAAGAGTGGAAGCAACATGATAACATTGATAAAAGTCTTTCCTAGAGATTAAATTAACAGAAACCAGGCGAAATAACTTGTCTTTCACATTATGAATAACCCTGGACGCCTCCATTTTAATACCATTGAACACAACATTGTTCCTTTCCAACCAAAGATACCAAAAGATCAAAGCAAAGGTAACATTCCTAACATGACCTTTATAATTCACCACCCAAACCTGAATCAGCTCATTAATAGACAAAGTCCCTTTAAACTTGTTAAGCTTAAAAAGATCATCAAAGAAACACAAGGTTATAACCGCAATAGGCCCAGAAACAAAGATATGGTGCATATTCTCGATATGGAAACAGTAATGACACTTAGAAGTAATGAGAAAACCACGTTTAGACATAATATCATATGTAGGAATAAAATTATTTAAAATTATATAAACAAAGGTAGAGACCGTAGCCGGGATATTTTTATGCAAGATCCTAGAGTAAATTAAACTCACCTCCTTTTTAATTCTAAAATTATGCCAAGCATCTTTCAGTCTAAATAAGCCATCATTTGTTAACTTAAATAAGATAACATCATTAGAATCAGTGTTAATTGAAATAGAGAGAATCACATGAAGAATAGCATTAGGAAACATCGGCAGGCTTATTAACATCCCAACCATTGTTAGAAATAAAGTGGCTCACCTTAACATTCTCAATGGAGGACGAATTAATAAGAGAGTCAATAAAAACCAGATTCAACCAATTATCCTGCTAGAAAAAAACATTACCACAACTAAGGCCCCAAGAAATGAGAGGCTCCACCTCCCATTTAATCTTACACATTCTCTGCCAAACTTTGGAATCACCATTATTTATATAAAAAGTAGAAGGATGCTTCATATCATAGTACTTAGAATTCATAAACTTAGCCCATAAAGAAAGATTAGCATGGAAATTGAACCAGAGTTTATAAGAAAAAGCATGATCCAGATCGTGCATAGATTTACAGCCAAGGCCACCCTCATTCAAAGTACCACAGTATTTATCCCAGGAGGCCCACGCAATTTTAGTGTTAGTAGTAGCACCTTTCCAAAAAAACTTGTTAAGGATAATATCAATACGATTACACACCCATTTAGTGGGAAGCATAGTTTGAAAAGAATAAACAGGAAGAGAACAAAGAACACTTTTAATAAGAGTAAGTCTACCCCCATAACTCAAAAAATTAGATTCCCAAGACATAAGTTTATGCTGAACAGAAGCAATTAAATCATTGAATAAAAAAGACTTTTTCCTACCCTTAAATAAAGGAATACCAAGGTACTTAATAGGTAACTTCCCATGCACAAAACCAGTAAGATTCTTGATGATAGTAATACGGTTCCTCTTCATACTATTAGGGATAATAAAACAACTTTTGTGATTATTTAAGGATAAAACACTAATATTGTAGAAATCTTGAAAAATTTTCATAAGTCTAACAATATTAGGCCGAGAGGCATTCATGAAAATGGTAAAATCATCAGCAAAACATAGGTGAGAAATAGGGAAGCCCCCTTAGTTTTGAAAAACATGTTAGGATGACAATCAAACATGCTAGAAATACTCCTAGAAAGGTAATCAACAACAATAATAAAGAGCGTCGAGGACATAGGGTCACCTTGTCTTAACCCATGAGAAGACTTAAAAAAACCCAAACATTTGACATTAATAATCATAGAAAAGTAGGACCCCTTAATACAGTTCTTAATAAGATTGATAAAATCTAAATTGAAACCAAAAGACTGCAGAATGTTATAAATGAACTACCAACTAATATTATCATAAGCTTTGGAAATGTCCAGCTTGAGGATAGAATTACCACCCTCACCTTAATATCCAAATCACAGCAAAATTCTTGAGCTAGCAAAATATTATCATAAATAGAACGACCTTTAACAAAGCCCATTTGAAACTGAGAAATCCTTACTCTTTTCACCCTCCTAGTGAGGCAGAGAATCTAAAATCCTTTTTTACCCTTCTGGTGAAGATAGATAATCTGAAATCCTTTTTCATCGTCCTAGTTAAGGCAGTATAACTCAAAGCTTTTTCTCCTTCTAGGAGAAGGCAAAGAATCTTAAATCCTTTTTTACCCTCCTGGTGATGACGAAGAATCACAACCTAGTATTGTAGAATGTCTCCCTGGAGCAACCAAAGTATCAAGGTAGAGACTTAAAGAAGATAGGCACGAACCTTTCTTGAAGTAACCTTATGAATCCCTCATAACTCTCCCTCACAAAAAGCTCTTTCTCTCTTCTCTCCTAAAGCTCTCCTAAACTCCTTCTCTATGCTCTATCTCAAGGCACTTAGTAGCAAAAAGTTATTGAACAAGTCTAAGTAAGAGTTTAAATAGAGAGCCTCTCAAAAAGCCCTACATTTTTATCTATCATTTATGATCATCCAGTACAATCCTACGATCGTCCTACACATATGAAACAACAATTTTAGACATTATGAATTAGATTAAAATGTATGATCAATTATAAAACAACAATTAAGAGTTTGTACTGATTGTCAAATATGATAGGCAATGATAAATCATCGTCCCATGTAGTGCTCGATTTATACAGTACAAAACTGAGGGTTGTCCTATATGATTAGTTATAAAACTATATTATTTCATCTTGTATAATAGGCGATGATAAATTATCATCCTATGCATCGCTCAGGTCATATAGTACAATCATTACCAATCATTTTATATAATTTAATCGAACAAATTAACCATAATTGTTCTCCTAATCACATGATCAATTTAGGTATGATTGTTATATATCTCGTACAATATGATGCATATCGTACAATACAATTAGAATAAATTTTGAATTTTAAAAAATTGCCTAAATTATAATTGGCAGTTCTTTTCATGATTATAACTAATAATCCTATATGATACGGATCGTCAGGTATAATTAGTTTAATTAATCTCAATTAACAAAAGTGTCATAATTAATGATTTTTTTGGTTAACTGATCATCCAGTATGATTAGTTTAGAAAACTCATTTTATTCATAACTCACTAACTCACCCCTTCAGTGTGTGTGTGTGTGTGTGCAAGATTACTCAACTTTAAGATCCATCAAAATACATGAATGACTCAAGAAAGATAAAAAATATATAAAGACTAAAAATATAGACTTTAATCTTAGTCTACCCAATCTTGAGCTGATCAAATTTACAAATGAACATTAAATATATATGCAATAAACTTAATTATTAGGAGATAACATAATTAGAAATCTAATAATGTTTGTTATCATCAAAATAATAAAAGTTGAGTCCATATTTGCAATAGTAAAATCTGAATATCTAAATAAAAAGAGCTTCTCCTCGAAGTGGTGTTTCTTATTCCTTTAGATTTCAAACTTACCCAAATTTGGATTTTCAAATGGAAGAAACTCTCCTCTAAGGAATGTTTCCTTCCTATTTGGAATCCAAATTAGGTATCAAATACCCCACTCTAAGACTTTCATAACTTCATAACTTTTTAATGTATACTACATGTCAAAAAAATTAAAATGACTCTATATAACCTATATATTATCCAAAGTAGTTCATAGAAAAATATCAAATGAAATCCTAAGCAGCTATAAAAAATTCATAGCTCGCATTTGAGCTAATTACTATCACTTGGCCATACTTTTTTCATTTTAAGGGGGCTTTGTATATTTAGCACCTAAAGAAATTTCTGTTAATTAAATTTTAACTAGCCCCCTTTTATGGCATTGCATAAGCATGACTATATGTAGAAGATTCTTTTAACATTCAAATTATTTCTAGCCTTGGAGAAATCTAATGCCCATCACATCAATTCACATGTAATATAATACAATTATTATATCACAAGGCATCATAGAAAACATTAATCATAGCAACCAACATGCAATAAAAAACACAAAATCCATAAAAAATATACGTCTTACAAAAATCAAGTGTAAAGAAACATTGGCCTAGCCTAAAACTAGAGTTGGTTGTCCTAACAAGTTATATACGGTGTGTGCTTCATGTTGTATGGTTTGGATGTGTCCTAAATGGGTTATTATTTTAAGTTTTATTGTGTTTTACTTTGTTTATTTTTAGGTTAAGGGAATTTGAATTTGAGTTTAAGTAATAACACCTTAATATTAAATTTAGGATGGTAACCACCTTTGTTTACACCAAGGCCGTGAGATTTATTTCACCTTTCATGGGGCTAACTTAATGGCCTTGTATACCTGATTTATTTAGTAGTAATCAATGTTATTTAATTAAGATTTTTATTTTAAATTAATGACTTGTTACTAATTTAATCAATTAGATTAGTGATTTATTGGAATTTCATTAATTTATTGAATTTTTATTCTTTTTTTTGAATATTTTATATATCAATTATAGGGTCCATTTTATGAGTTTTTATTTATGATAATTTCTAAAGTTTTTCATATTTTCCATAAAATATTATACCCTAATATGAGTAAAATGACACTATATTTGCTGGATTTGGAATTTTTTAAGATTAGTTATGATTTTTCAAAGTTTAGGTAAATTTTTGAACTATAGTTAACCAAAATGTTGAGTTTTTTATTTTTCAAAAATTTAAGAAACTTAATATTTTCTTATAAATATTATGCCCTGAGAGGGGTCCAACACCTTTAAGTTTGTTAATTCTAGAGTTTTCTATAATTAGTTATAAATTTTTTAAGTTTGGATATTTAATTGCATTATTTAATTACTTAATTAGTGAGGTTTTCTCATTTTGTATACCAAACTCACTCCAAAACCTTTAAAATTCCTCCCAAGTGCAGGAATGACCTGTAGGAGTGTTTTCAAGAGTTTGGAATTTATTTGTTATTTTAATAATTTTAGTTATTTATTTTAATTAATTATTAAACTTTCATAATTATCAAATTAAGGCAAAATTTGAAGCCTAATGATGGGGCTTTTAATTTTTCTAAATTTTATATTTAATTATGAATAATTTGAGTTATTATTTATAATTTTTAGATTTAATTTAGATTTGCTTTAATTTTTTGATGTTTCGGGTCCTCGAAAGGTGTTGATTTTTATTTTGATTAATTTTCCAACCTAAAGAAGTCCAAACTTAGTGAAATTAAAACCTAGGGTTCATGGTGTCACTAAGTTTACTATTTCAAGGTTTCACCCATATTGGGTATGTGTGTGTATAATTTTCTATAATTTTTCTAAGTTATCTAGATATTATCCTTAATTATTTTTCTTAGGTATCATTAGTATTCCAATAGGTTAGAAACTTGGTTCATCTAACCCTGACACACACATAATCACATCATAGGAAAATCATAGTAAGATCTTATAAATTTGGAGAGTTATGAATTTTTAAAGCTTTCACTACTTGAAAAATAGGAATTACCAGCAGTTTTTTCCGGCTGTTAGTATTATGTTTTCGGTAATTTCCTAAAATACTAGAGGGTTTTTAGTGTCTTCTCGGCGGTTAGTAAACTGTTTGTAAAATTCATGTAGGAAATGATTTACGGTGGTCAATTTCTGGCAATTTATTTTACCGGCAGCCTAAACGACTGGTAAAGTCTGGTGGTCATAGCGCCGGTGACAACCGATTAATTACTGGCAGTTTGCCAGCCATCCAAACTGTCTATTTTACCGGTAGTCTACTAACCGCCGGTAAAAACTGTGAATAAAAAAATTTGTGGCGGTCAATTTCTAATGGTTTATTTTACCAGTGGCCTAAACAGTCGGTAAAGTTTGACAGTCATAGCACCGGTGACAGTCGATAAATTACCAGCGGCTTGCCGGTCATCCAAACTGCCAATTTTACAGGCAATCAAATTGTCGGTTTAACGTCGGTTGACCACCAGTTACCTCTAGTAAACCACCGACTATATTAAAATTTTGGCGGCTATAATAAGCCATCTAGTATCAAAGTTTTTGGTTGCCAAACTGCTGGTTGGCTGTCAAAAACCTATAACATTTTCGAAAAAAAATTGACAGCCCCCCATCTATTTACCCAATTTTCCATAATACCTACACATAATTTAAAATATATATCACAAATAAGGGCAATATTCCACTATAATTAACCCACAACTATAGTCCAAACTCAACATATATAACATTCAAATAAAATCCAAAATAAGCATAACCAAATGTTTAAACAAACAAAAATGCATATGATCTATAATAAACATAACATATAAATCCACAATAAGAAGTTTATGTCCTCCGTGTCCTCGCATTCACATAACAAGTTCATCAAACCAAATATTTAAACATAAAGTTTATCAAACAAATAAGAGCACTAATAATCCTCTTTGTCCTAGCTGCCTTGTGATTCATGTGTCGGCTCTTGTTCTTTCTTCTTTTGATTTTCATCTCTATAGGATCACAGCTCTGCCCGTATCTCATTTTGATCCTTTCTCATCTCTTCTATCTCTCTCGTTAGGGTATCAACCCTCTTATTAACAGTTTCTTTAGCTCAACTAGCATAATAAAATGTTGATATAGATGAACTACCCTCATAAGCACAGGAGGGAAGTACACAGGAAAGGGTGGTGGTATACCAGCAATAGGTGGATCTGACTTGAATAGTTTAGGGTTCGATACATACGTTTGAACAAGATATTTAAGTATTGTAGGTCTAACCACCATCTTATAGAAATTTCCCTTAAGTTTGAGGGGGACTTTTCTATCACACAATAAGTCCAAAATATTGCAGGTCTAACCATTATCTAAAATAAAATTTATTTCCACCCTCCAGAAGGGATAAAACCACAATATAGAATAATGAAAAAACATAACATAGAATAATGAAAAAAAAAAAGCACTCTCTTAACATCTCTCCTTAGAAGGTAAATCAACCTTCTTTATTACCCCATAATAATTTGAAGCACACTTTCACTCAAGCTATGGACTTAAATCCGATCATAAATAGAATAATGAAAAACAAAAGCACTCTCATAAATATTAACTCTTGCATAGATATCCTTGATATAATCTAACAATCTATGCTCCATAACTCTCTCCCACAGTTAGTAAAAGAAAAAAAATGTAAACCTTAATCGGTTCAGGGCTTTGTCGATCGACAGATTTTGCGGGTAGAATGCAGGCGTAATCGACGGCCAGAGTGAGGGCGAGATTGTCGGCCAAAGATAGGGTGTTAGCGGTCGGATTCCTGCGTAGGCAGTCGGAGGCGTGATCACAATTGAGGAAGAAACAAATACTCAAAAAAATGGATACGCCAATAAATGAAGAGGAAGGCTTGATTTGGCAAATATTAGGGCAATTTCTGGTAGTTTTCTGTCAGTTTAGACCGCCGAAAAAAACCACTTAACACTGGCGGCCTAAGCCGCCGGTAATGGCACCGACAAAATAGAAAATCGGTACCCTTGCCAGGGGTTATTATACCGCTGCTAATTTCGGTAGTGTATTATTACAAACTGTCGGTTAAGACCAGCGATTGGACCACCGGTAATTTCAGTGGTTATATGACCGCCGATAAAGGCCGCCGGTAAATCCTGAATTTCTTGTAGTGTTTAAGTCCAAATTGGTCCCATCACTTTAAAATTTTGAACCCATCACTTTGGAAATTTACTCCACAATAATCCAAAGTACATAGACCTATAATACCTACTCAGATGCCTAAATTGTTCAAAAAAACAAATGTAAATTTCTCTCGATACAATTCACAAATTAACTTGGAAACATTTTTTTATAAAATAATAGGACTGAGATCCCTTTCCAATAAGACCAAAATCACTCAATTTGGTAAAAAAATTGGATTTATTTAAAAAAAAATTGGTTTGACTAGGCATGGGAGTTTGACCAAGTCAAACCAAGTATAGTTTAACTCAATATGGGTTAGAGATGTATGAGACTTGCAACCAAGTGACTTTGAGGATTTGGTTTGGTTTGGAAATTCCCAAAGCATTGAACTTAAATTTGTTTGGGTGTGCGATTGATCTGGTCAAACATAGTTAACTTGGTCAACTATGTCAAACCAAGGGTTAGGCTTGGGTCCAACAAATTCAAAATGACATTTTGGAATCTATGGAGGTGGTCTCATGCAATGGTGATGTCTCCTTGCATGAAATGAATGTTTAGGGCCCATAATTAGCATTTTGGTCAACCACAATTGACTTGATCATTCAGGTCAAACTAAGATTTGGGTTATGGTCTAATACACTCTAAATGATATTTAGAATGTATTGAGGAAGGTTTCAAAGAATAGTTTAAATAAGTCATGTTGAAGTTTAGAGAAAACATCAATTTTGCCCTTAAGTGTCATGTGGGCCCATGATCAATTATGGTCAACCAAGGCCCACCAAAGCGTAATTTTGGGTTTAAAATGTCATTAAAATGATTATGTATATATTCAAATGTTTTGGGAAAGTGCAAGGTCCAGTGGCATGAGATGTAAATATTTTAAGATTTTGTAGCCTTTGGATTTTAATGCATTTTTAGGGGTTAGAGAGCCTAGATTGGCCTAAAATTTGGCGGGTTGACACTGCCTAATCAATATGAAACTGATAGATCATGAATTGGAGGTCATTTGGTTTGGTTTTGAGATGATTAAAAAACCACTCAAAAAGGATTATGTGACATAGGGTATTGGCCTTCACTTTGGGTTTGGAGTTTTGAGTTTGGTTTTGAATTTGAATTTAATTGGTGAACCATATGCAAGAATGGGGTCAATAGGTGTTAAGCACGGTTCGACGCCTATGGCCTGTGCCCGCGTGGAGCGATCAGTGCAGAGTGGGAGAGAGGAGTGAGCTAGCAAGGCTTGAGCGTGCGGTTCAAAGCATATAATGTGGAGTAGGAGTGATGCTTGAGCACTTGAATTAGGGGATTCAAATATTTCTTTTAATTTTTAGGAAAGGGGATTCTAATAGAAATTGTGATAAGCTTGAATTAGGGTTTTCCTTTTATGGTATTTTTTTTAACCGTAAGATGAACAATATAATGTGTTAGGTTCTATCACTAACATATGTCAAATTATTCTGTTTGAAGGACTCTGATGACACCCCTTTTATAAGTTATATATATATATATATATATATATATATATATATATATATATATATATATATATATATATATATAATCCTAATTTTAATTATTTTTATATAAATGTCATTTAAATATGTCTTTTTATCTAGGAGAAAAGCAAAAATACCCAAAAATAAAAGGAGCACTATGATGCCACAGATATAACATCACAGAGCTAAGCATATCCTGAGTGCTGAAGTGTAGAATGGTAGAGCTACAGTGGTAAAAAGCTAGTGTGCAAATTGTCGAAGTGCTAAGGAAGGAGTGTCGTAGTGCGAAATCATAACAACGCCATGGCGAGTAACAATTACTAACGGTAAGACCAGCGAATCAATGCAATGACGGATAAACTTACACATCGATTCAATAGTGCTGAAGCGCTACCCAGGTCAGCATCGTGGCATTAGTTCAGTTATTTGTTAAAAACATAGGTTCTATCACTAACATATGTCAAATTATTGTGTTTGAAGGACTCTGATGACACCCCTTTTATAAGTTATATATATATATATATATATATATATATATATATATATATATATATATATATATATATATATATATATATATATATATATATATATATATATATATATAATCCTAATTTTAATTATTTTTATATAAATGTCATTTAAATATGTCTTTTTATCTAGGAGAAAAGCAAAAAATACCCAAAAATAAAAGGAGCACTATGATGCCACAGATATAACATCACAGAGCTAAGCATATCCTGAGTGCTGAAGTGTAGAATGGTAGAGCTACAGTGGTAAAAAGCTAGTGTGCAAATTGTCGAAGTGCTAAGGAAGGAGTGTCGTAGTGCGAAATCATAACAACGCCATGGCGAGTAACAATTACTAACGGTAAGACCAGCGAATCAATGCAATGACGGATAAACTTACACATCGATTCAATAGTGCTGAAGCGCTACCCAGGTCAGCATCGTGGCATTAGTTCAGTTATTTGTTAAAATATTAATGGTATTATGTTTCATTAATCTACCTATTGTATTGTTGCTTTGTTTGAAATGAATGGTGCTTTGGTTATTTTAATTTCTATGGCTACCTAAATCATATCTTTGGGTTTAAGATGTTTTAAAACCATGTTTTCTTAAGATTAGATTTGAATGGTATTAATTTTAAATGTTATTTTTAATTCCTTCATGCTTAATTTAGTTTATGTATAAGCCTTACAAAAATTTAAAACTTAGTGTGATCTATAGCTTCGACTGAAGAATAGCGAAACAAATAGGGGAGTTAAAATGAGATTTTGCCATGCATAGACATATGGTGGATATAATCTAGGAATCTTAAGGAGATATAATCACTGTAATTGAGAGAAATCTTAACTGGACACTCCAATGAACTTGACAAAGACATGGAGTATTTATGCTGTGATTTATAGCAACATTGGATGAAATCTAATTCTTGCTTGCATGAGTTTTAACTATCATAGGTTTAGAGACATTTACATATAAGTTTTTTTTTTTTAAAAATAAATTTAGAACTTAGTTGATAGTTTTATTTGGCCTAATCTTTATATTCGATTGATAAGATAAATTTGATAATTTACATAAGATGTACTAGAATAAACTTTGGATAAGTATATTTTTTATGAGAACGACACTCTACTCATTATTTTATTATTTGGTAATGCACATGCACTTGCATATGACCACAGTTACATATATAATAGTCTGTTTATAGCGTATTAGTGCATGCTAGTCACCCTCCCTCCAAGGCTATTCCTAAATCCAACTTGGTATTATTTTTTAATTATTTGTATTTAAATTGAAAAACATTGCATTAATAGAATACTTTCATTGTGTTAAATCAGGTATTCAACATCTATTTGGATGACATTAATTCATTAGAGAGAAGAAAATAGAATAAATGCAACATATAGAAAGGAGGTAGGTATTTTTCCTTATGTGATCTATATAATACTCTTCTTATAAATATAATGAAATTTATCTTCTTCTTTTAAGTTTAGCTTGAAATGAACTCAAAGTTATTTCATAATAATTGAGTTCAAGCATCTCAAAATTATTAGGACATAATTAAATAACACATAGCAAATATAATCATATTAGAATAATGCTTGTAATAATTAATGTTGCAGAGATGAGGATGCTCAGGCGGATGAGTGTCTTTACTCTCAAAGACAGATAAGAAGCGAGCATATATACGAAAAGGTTTAGAAACTTAACTCCACTGAAAGATAAGATTAGAAAGAGCCACCTTATATGGTTTGGTCACATAAAATGGAGGCCTTTTGATGATCCAATTAATTAGGAAAGTAGATGTATTATATTTGATTGATGTTAAGAAAGCTATAGGCAGCTAAAAAGGCTTGATTTGAAAATAATTATAAATAATTTTTTTTATTAGATTTAAATGAGAATTTGACTCTTAACATAACACAATGGAGAAAAAAAAAAAAGATTCATGTAATCGACTCCATGTGGTGGAATAAAGGCTTGATGTTGGTGTTCAATAATAGAATATTGAATTTGAGTTGCTTCAAATTTGGAATTTCATCAACGTTGCTTTGAAGTTCAATAATGAGCCCATAGAGCGATAGGTCAGTGGTTGAGAGACTGTTTTGTACGTTAATAATTAAGTAATACTTAATGCGTCCACCACTCTGAAGACAAAATGAAAAAAAAAAATTCAATAATTAATGCATGGATTGGCTGAGTTAGTTAACGGAAAAGGTTAGCTTAGGATATTCTATGCAAAAATTTATGAACTGTTAGGTTTATTTTTAGATAATTATGAAAAAAATTTAATAGATTTACGTATATTTTTATATATATATATATATATATATATATATATATATATATATATATATATATATATATATATATATATATATATATATATAATAATAATAATAATAATAATAATAATATAATAATAATAATAATGAATTTAATAATTTTATTCTCACCATAACACAATTTTTTTTTCTTTAAATGACTCCAAAAAAAGATTTAGAGACTATTTGGTTGTAAGTATTCCCAAAGTGATGCAAATCAAATGTCTTTAGTTTAATAATTTTTTTTATTTTTGGTTGGAAGAAAAATAAATACATTGTAAAGTCTTAATGTATTAATTGGAATATAATATCAAGTTCATTTTTAATGTATTATGAATTCAATCAATTTGATCGAAGTCTAAATACACAACACAACTTATATAATCATTTCTCGTGTTAGTCACCATTCTTTATCTTGGTTGTTGCTCTTCTTCACTCATCACCGGCTGTTGCTCGCCACTGGCCACAATTAATCGCTATCGCAAAAATTGTCTGTTGTATGTAGAGTGTAAATATTTGATACGACCCGAAAACACGATCGGAACCTGTACCAAAAAAATATGGGTTAGTGTCGACCCGTATGTGAAACGTGCTAGGTTCGGGTTTGAAAAATCAGCCCGTTTCAAAAATCGGGTCCGGTTCGGGTTGACGCAGGAATGACCTAACTCGAAACCTGACTGCGTTGTATGCCCGGTCATTTGCACTATCGAGTCTGCCTGCGCAATCGAGTTGCGTGTTGTGTCTTCCCAAGTCTATCCGCTTCGTGTGTCTGCGTCGAGTTGTCAGTCGCTTGTCGCGTCGAGTCTAGTTGATGATTTTGTCGATGCCGCCATTGCTACTATGTTGTGGTGCTGTCGCACTTGAATGAGAATGCAAAACGAGTCGGGTTGGATCAACCAGGAAACTCCTGCGGGTCGGGTCTGGGTTGAAGTATTAGATCTGTTTGTAAAAACGGGTCATGTCAACTAGTACAAGATCAATTTCAGATTCAACCCGAACCCAACTAGTGAACCGATTTTGACAGCCCTAGTTGTAGGTTGTCCATTGTTAACACTTCCAGCCATTTACTATTAGCCAAGGCCAGTTGTCACCACCAGCCAACCGCACCGTCGTTGTTATCGCTGAGTTTTACATTAAATTAATTTTATTTTAAATCAAACATAAAAATAAACTCTTGCATTTAAAAGGTACTCAATCAATAACATAACCATTTAAAAAAAAGGCAAATAGCTTAAAAACATTTTAAATGCATTATTTTCCATCAAACCAAACAAACCATTCATGTTTCTTTTTTTTTTCTTTTTTTTTTTTTTGGGGGGAAAATGGGCCTCAAAATCAAAGAGAGAGAGAGAGAAAGAAGGGGTGTGTACTATTTTAATATTTTTCCTCTTATAAGAACTTTGGAGGACATGATTTCTAATTTATTCATGGCCACAAAATGTTTTTGCAAATTAATTGTAAACAAAATTCTAACAAATTTTGTTTATCAATTAATAAATTATATACAAACCTTTAATAACTTTGTCAAAAAATTCAAATAACATTATATTAATTTTCATCAAAATGATCTATATGCTCAACAAGACAATAAAATCATCATAAAGATTGACACTTGATGCCTTCATCAAGACCGCTGCTTGTCATTTGGCGAGCAAAATCGTTGTCTACTACCATTAATAATGTCGATATTAACATCATTGCTAATAATATGGATCTCATCATTGGCATCAATATCAACACATGCCGTCATTGATGCTTACATATAAATATTTTTAACTTTTGATTTTATTATATAATTTGAAAAAAACTTTTATTATTTAAAATTTATATGTCCAATTATTGAAATATAATACAATTTTTTAAAGTTTATGCTCATGAAAAATGGATAGATGCTTCAACCCTTTTTTTCAAGATATTTTTTTAAACCGAGTGAGGCTGCGCGTCATCATCCATGGCCGGAACCGCGCACACGTGTACTTTGAGATTTAAAACTGAATCACGAGCCGTTCATTTGGGAATATTGGTTGGATTCAAAGGTTGTGATCCTTTTCTGCTCAGCTCCATGGCCGGCCGGACTAAACCGGCCGATCAGGACCCTTCACCCACCTGATCGTCGACGATCGTCCAAAAACTCGTTAGCCATGAGAATTGGCCGATCAGCTGGGCGGTTCTTTTCAGGTGGGTCCCACGACTGTTATTTCAAGTTGGACGATTCGGCGAGCACTAGCGACGTTGACCGGGGAGTCTTTCCACATGAATCTTTTCAGTTGCCGGTCTCTATTAAACTTTAGCGAAAATAACGTTTATCGCGTTAAGCCTCCGCGCTAATCGTACACCACTGCTTTGACCATTAGAAGTGATCCACGCGCGTGAGCTTTGTTGGTCTTCCTTTATCAGTTAAGAGTACAAATTTTGTACGCAGCTTAGTTGAGATCATCTCCAACTGAACCCATTTGGCGTCGTTCGGTCGATCCAGCCGAACACCAAAACGTTAGCTATTTGCTTGCGGGTGAATAGTACAACGTCAATATTGGCGTTGCACTGTTCACCCACGCTATTTTCCTCTCTCAACCGGGAAAAAACGCGAAAGGAGAATGATCGTTACCTTCGCGCAGAAGCAAAAAAATGGCGTTCGATTGGAGCAGCACCACGCCATTTTTGCGTTTTGCGGTATTTTGACGTGAAAAATGGAGTTCTTCGTTGGAGATGCCCTCAGCTTTAGTTTTTTTTTTACATTCAATATATATATATATATATATATATATATATGAATTTATTTTAATTGACTTAAATGTCTAAAAAAATATAGAATTTATATGAATTATTATAATGTATGATGAGATAAAATATTTTAAATTGTAAGATGAAAATTTTAAAATTAAAAGGTATTTGCTTTTAAATAAATTAAAATATGATATTTTTTATTTTTAATTAATTATTTTAAATATTTTATTTTGGAGGATTTAAATATATTGCACTCAAATTTTCATATTTATATATTTAACATCTAAATATTATTATTTACACACAACATACTTAAAATAATAATCTTTCATCCTGCTCATCAAATAGTCGTTTGTCTTGTTGTCCTTTACTTAAAACCTTCACAGAGAGCCAATGTGAGAAGAAAGGGAGCCTCAAACACGAACTTTTATTACATCCAGTGAACGTACGCTCCTCTACGTTCGGTTTTAGACCAAAACAGCGCAATACCGAGTTTTTTCAAAAAACTCGGTACAACTCGGTACTCGGTATTGCGCTTTTTTTACCTACAACCGAACGTAGAGGAGCGTACGTTCACCGGATAAAATAAAAGTTCCTCAAACACATACGATTTCGTTAATCAGGATCCTCAATACAATTGGGTTACAAATCAGCCATTGGTAAGACTATAAGCAACAAAAAATATACTTAAAAAATGAAGAAGAAAAAAAAAGATAAATTAAAGCACCACTGTGAGTGTTGATATATGAATCACATTGTGCATGTGATATGCCAAATCAATACAACAACAAACATTTATCCAAATACGTGAGGTCAGCTACATGAATCCTTTTTCTCAATTGTGTTCTATTCAGAGTCAAATTTTTATATAAACCTTATAAAAAATACCATTTCTAATTTTTTCTAACCAAGCATTTTTAGTTCTACCTCTACATTTCTTAACATAAGCCAAATCTAATACATCTACTATCCTAATCGGGTCATCGAAAGGCTGACGTTTTATGTGACTGAACCATCTAAGGCGACTCTCTCTAAAATTATTTTCCACTTGAGCTACTCCAACATTTTCATATATATGTTTGGTTCACATTCTATTTCTAAGAGTAAAGCCACTCATCCACCTCGACATCCTCATCTTCACAACACTTAAACTTAATTTTATGATTCTCTTTTAATGGCCAACATTATGCGCCATAAATCATTGCAGGTCTTACCACCATCTTATAAATATTTACATTATGTTTCAGGTCTGCTTTTCTATCACACAACAGGTTTGATGCATTCCTCCATGCACTTCAACAATCCAACTTTAATTCTACTAATAATTTCCCCAGTTATTTCACCATCACTTACGACAATATACTTGATTTATCTAAAATGTGTACTCTTATAAATAATTTGATCTTCCAAAGTCACAATCCTCCCACAAGATTTATTACTATTAAAATTACACTCTATTTATTCAATTTTTTTTCATACTCAAACAGAAACTTTTACTCTGTGATTGACATCTATAATTCAAGTTTACCTTTAACTCCATTTCTATTCTTATCAACAAGAAGAATATCATCAGCAAAAAGCATAAATTAGGATACATGGTCTTGCAAATGTCTAGTAAGAACATCCATGACTAAAATGAAAAGATATGTGCTTATAGTTGATCCTTGATGTGTCAAATCAATAATTATGATAAAATCTCTTTGATATAAATCAACCTTTAGCTCATTTAGTATACATACATTCAATTTTGTGTTTAGAATACGAACATTTAAAAATGGGTTATATCTAAAGTCATAAATAATTCAACTCTATTAAGAAATTCACTCATTAATCATTCTTTGCCCAATAATAATGCATCACATATCCAATATTATAGAATTTTTATTTCAATGCTCTTTAATTATTCAATGGGCATGCTAATTATTATATCAAATATTAATAGTCATGATATATCATCAAAAAATTATCTTGATCAAGAACGAATCTCGAGGGAAAATCAAGTTGGAAACTTCAAAAGTTAAATCAGAGACTATCTGAACTCTGATTTCAACAAACTTACAGTCGAACTGAACGTCTCAAAAATAAAAACCCAACAACATCAACTTCGACTCAATCTGAGCCTAAATGAGTCCAAATCAAAGACCCAAATTGCATCTGGAAGGTTCAATCCATAATTTGGATTAAAAAACAATTTTCAAACTAGACATGTTTATAGCTAAATAGAGCAACTCGGCGAGATGAATCCAATGATCCCAAGATTGGCAAAGTTTGATATCATTAAGACATTCAAATGTTCAGTAATTTATCTATGATCAAAGGGGATCAATATCGACTGTCAGTCACTTCCAACTTTCCCTTGATCTCCCTCCTATTTACTCGTCATGCCACGCTCAAAAAATTATAATAGACATTCATTCAGCATGGAAAGGGGACCCAAGCAATAAGATAATGAAGAAAATAAAGAGACGGAAGAGAGCTCTCTTCTCATTAGACTCCTTAACCGCCGCCAGACTTCCACATTGCAGCAGACCGACGCCAGATTTTTGCCTGACTTCCGACTGACGCAGGACGTCTACCTGACCACCAAAGGTGACCAAACTTTTGCTCTACTGCCGATGAACGCCAGATTTCTGCCTGACCACCAATTGTCATTGAATATCTGCTCAGCCACCAACTGTCGTCGGATCTATGCATAACCACCAACTAACACCAGATTTTTGCTCACCCACTAACTAACGTCAGACTTCCGATCGTCCACTAACTAACACTGGACTTATAATCGGCTGCTGACTAACGCCGGACTTTCACTTAGCCGTTGACTAACACCAGACTTCCACCTAGCTTTCAATTATTCTTGGACTTCCACCCGACAAAGGTCCTTCTACCTCTCTCGCTAGATAATGGTCCTTCCGACCTCTGTCTCCCGTCAACTACGATCCTTCCGACCACTGTCATCCAAATATTATCTTTCTGACCTCCTTCGCTCTCCGACTATTATCCTACCAACAAACTAATACATAAATGCTAATTCTTCCAATTTACAACATTTAATACATTTTATATGTTATATATATGTCACATCAAGCCAAGGCCTTTGCCTCAATGAAGGGCCTCATTTGTAAATAAATGCAAATACCAATGGATTCATTCAAACTCAGTAAGGCCCCATAATTTCCCTCCTTTTTAGGGTTTTCCATATAAATATCTTGGTGTCGCTTATAAATGATACACCCTCTCTTTCATTTGATTGTGTGTTTGATCTTTGAACAAAGCTAAGATATTAAACTTTATATTTCTCTATCGCCATGAATATTCCAGGATGCAATAGTTTGGCGCTGTCTATAGGAACATGGTTCCCGACTAAGGGACAATTTTTATTCCAACCTCAAAAGGTCATTCATGTCAACGTCCTGACATCAGTTATTGATGCATTAATTTTATGAGAATTAAATGGGGACTGGGAGCAATCTTAATTATAGCTATGGTCAAGAAGATTCTTCCAAATCTTTCAATATCTAAGATGGTATATTGGGATCATGAAGCTTCTAGCAAATGCAATGATGCTTTCAATAAATTTTAAGCTTTATATATTCCCTAGCTAGACTTTTACTGCTTGGGAAAAGTCTTAATTTAGGCCTCAAAAAGATAGTAACGGTCTAAAGATAGATCATTCTTCACCTTTGATTTGTGATACACGTGGTGTTTTCCCCTTCCTAATCAAGGCAAAATTGATCCTAGGGTGATTATATTCAACCTTTTCAATATTGGTTAATATCATCGAACAGTGTTATGACATACAACCTCGAATAGGTTATACATCCTTATTAGATTCTCTTGACCTCTTCCATATAGGTTAACATAATCGAGCAATGCACCGACATGCAACCTCGAATAGGTTATATATCCTTGATGGATTTTCTCAATCTCTTTTTTATAGAAGTTAATTTCATCAATCAGTGCTTTGCTATATATAATCTCAGATAGGTCATACATATTTGGTGGATTCTCTCGACCTCTTTCATATAAGTTAATGTCATCGAGTAATACTCCGCCATATAACATCGGATAGGTCATACATCATTTGTGGATTTTCTCAACCTTTTTCATATATGTTAACATCATAAAAAAGTACTATGATATACAACCTCAGATAGGTCATGCATTCTTGGTGGATTCTCTTGACATTTTCCATATAGGTAACATCATCGAGTAATACTTTGGCATACAATTTCAGATAGGTCATACATTTTTGGTGGATTCCCTTAATCTCTTTCGTACATGTTAACATTATTGAGTAATGCTCTAACATATAATCTTGGGTAGGTTATACATTCTTGGTGGATTCTCTCAACCTTTTTCACATAGGTTAACATCATAGAGCAATGCTTTGACATAAAACCTTGAATAGGTCATACATAATTAGTGGATTCTCTTGACCTCTTATACATCGGTTAACATCTATGAGTAATGCTCTGACATACAATCTCAAACAGGCCATACATACTTAGTTTAGATTATTCCATAGAGGTCAACATTATCGAGTAATGCCTTGAGTGGACAAAATTCTCTCTAGAAAGATTCTATAAAAGAAAATAGTTGAAAAAGTCATCACTTATATAAAGACCCTGGTAATCTAAATAAGCCTAAAAAAATACTGGGGTAATATATCAAAGCATGCTCAAAGATGCATAAATAATTTAGCTTCCTCTAGGAAACAAGTTTATTTCAAATGAAAAATAAGCATCGAACTCATATAATAATCTAAAATTCATATACAATATCATTTGATTTATATAGAAAAATTCTATAATAGATTTAAGTGTATATTTACTCTCACTAGAAGCTGAAATTAAAAGGACATTTGCATCATCCATACAAGTTAATGTAATAGCAATAAGCAACTTCAAAAAGGTTAAATATCTTTTTTGGATTTTATTTATGTCTTTTTATTGCACATTAAAACATCTCTTGTAACTTCTTCTTTAAAGAAAGATTATAATTAGATCATCATCGGTCCTCCACTCAATTGATATTATTAGTGTATCACCAGACTACTAATATAGCACACTACTTTGACCCCTTCAATTAGAGATATATGATTTTTGCACACGTTATTATGAATACATATTTACCTAGTAGAATATAACTAGACCACCACCATCATCCTTTACTTCATATTAGCCATCATCAGCTTCTCGTTTAACTGCTATTACCAGTATACTCTATGATTGTCTCCTTCAACTCTCCACCAGATCATCGATCTACATCAGATTTTAACCCGATCGCCAATTATCACTGGACTTTCGCTCAAATATCATCTATAACTATGTTCGTCTACTGATTATCACTAGTTCTCTTCTCAGATATTATTACCACCAGATCTCTTCAAATCATGCTCGAATGCAATAGGTAGTTAATATTCATCTATCAAAAGTATCATGTTAAGAAAGTAAACTCTCATCATGACTTCTTCTATACAAAAGAGGGGCATTGAAGCTTGATATGGGATGCCACCTATCTCAGATAATTGAATGCCTCTAATATAAGAAGAAAATCTGAGGAAAAAGAAAATTGAAGGAGAAGAAATTATCTTATATATAAAAGAGACAAAGAGTTACACTGAAGCTTGAAAGGGGATGCAACCTATCTTAGACAGTGGAACTCTAACATAAGAAGGAAATTGGGGGAGAGAATGAGAGGAAGGCTAAAAATTCCATCTTTGATACAAGATAGGGATTGAATTTGAGTAGGGGATGCCACCTACGAAAATAATGAAATGCTTCAGTTGTAAGAGAGTTAGAGGGAGAAGGGGGGAGATGAGATGGACAATTTTTCCCTTGCCTTAGGGTCCTATTTATATGATGAAAAGAGTGGGAAACGATTAAAAATTGGGAGAGAATTTTTGCCTCCAATTTATTTAAAAAAATTTAAACTTATATAAACTTTTTGAAATTTTTTGGCCCCCCCCCCAAGAAGTAATTTTTGGAATTCCTCAAAAAACATATTACAGAAAAAAATCAAAATTAAAAAATAAATAAATAACTAAGAGGGGCGGCTATGGTCACCGCCTCATTAAAAAAAATAATTAAGTGGGCCCCACTAAAAAAATATAAAGCATTTTTATAACTACAAACCTTCAAAACTAGTTGTTTAGAACAGCACACCCCATGGGGCGCACCCTTTCATCACCGACGGGTTCAACCTTTCAAATCAAATTTTGACACTTTGGGAGCTCAATGAAGCTTCTTTAATCAATTTCGAGCAATTTTAAATGTTTGGGAACACAAATTTCTAACATTTTTTGTGATTCAATTAATTTGAAATATTGTGATAAGTATTTCTAGACTTCTGGAGCTTTGACGTCTAAAAATAGGGGGCAACTGATATATCATAAAAAAATTATCTTGACCGGGCATGAATCTTGAGGGAAAATCAAGTGGGAAACTTTAATAGTTAAATCAGAGGTCATCTAAACTCTGATTCCAACAAATTTACAATTGAACTGAAAGTCTAAAAAATACGAACCTAACGACACCAACTTTGACTTAATTTAAAGACCCCAAGCATGTTTAGAAGGTTCAATCCATAATTTGGATTAACAAATATTTTACAAATATGACACGTTTATAATCAAATCGAGCAGCTCAACGAGACAAATCCAATAAGCCCAAATCATCAAATTTTGATGTCATTAAGACATTTAAATGTCCAGAAATAATCTATTATCAAAGGGTATCAATATTGACCATCCATTCAGACATCTCCCAACTTGCCCTTGATCTCCCTCTTATTTATTGGTAATGCCACTCTCAAAAAATTATAAATAGACCCCTCATTCCTCATCAAAAGGGAACCCAAGCAAGAAGAGAATGAAGAAAAGGAAGAAAAGGAAGTGAGTTCTCTTACCGTCCCTCCTTAACCCCGCAGGAGTTCCACATGGCAACCAACTGATGCCGGATTTCTACCCGTCTATCGACTGACGCTGGACTTCTACCTGACCACCAACTTTTATCGGACTTCAACCCACTACCGACCAATGCCGGATTTCTGCCCGACCACCAATTATCATCGAATTTCTGTTCGGTAACTAACTGTCGTCGAATCTATGCTCGACCACCAACTGACACTGGATTTCTACTCGGCCACCAACTGACACCAAATTGATGCCCGACCACCAACTGACGCCAGACTTTTGCCCATCCATCGACTGACATAGGACTTGTACTTAGTCGCCAATTGAAACTGTAATTCTACTCGGCCGTCGAACGATACTGGACTTCCACCTAGCTTCCAATTATTCTTGGACTTCCACCCAACAACAGTCCTTTTAGCCTCCATCACTTGATAACAGTCCTTTCAACCCCTGTCGCCCGTCGACTACGGTCCTTCCGACCGCCTTCATCCACAATACAATTTTTCTAACCTCCATCACCTACTGACTATGGTCATGCCGACCAAACTAATATATCAATACTAATTCTTCAAATTTCCAATGTGTAATGCATTCGATATGATGTATATTTGTTACATCAAGCCAAGGCCTTCACTCCAATGAAGGGCCTCATTTGTAATCAACTGAAAATACTAGTGGATTCATTCAAATTAGGCTACGCCCCATGATTTTTCCCTTTTTCAGGGTTTTCTATAGACCTGCCAACATCGAACCCGACCCGAAAACTCGACCCGAACCCGACTCAAAATTTTTGGGTTTGGGTTGACCCGAACCCGAAGCGGGTCCGGTTCGGGTTCAGAAAACCGACCCGTTTGCAAAAACGGGTCGGGTTCGGGTTGATCCGACGGGTTTCCGGGTCAACCCGACAACCCGTTTATTTTAAAAAAATTTGAATTTCTGCCCCCGCTCGCTGCCCCCACGCTGCCCGCTGCCCGCCAGCCCCGCTCCGCCGTCCGCGCAGCAGCGTTTCTTCACGCCGGCGTCAGTTCCGCCCAGCCATTTCCGCCGTCCCGAGGCAGTTCGCGTCGTCCCGACTCCGAGGCAGTTCGCCGTCTCGAGGCTGGCCGCGTGTTTCTTCACGCCGGCGTCAGTTCCGGTTCCGTTTCTTCACGCCTGCGTTTCTTCGCGTCCCGAGGACGGAACTGACAGCCGTCCCGCGTCAATTGGAGCTCACTGCATCGAGCCGCAAACCCCCGCATGTGACCCGCTGCCCGCGCGGCGAGATTTGGCTGAAATAGGTGGGGTCCGGTTGACTTGAACCCGACCCGAACCCGAAGCGGGTCGGGTTCGGGTCCAGAAAATCGACCCGTTTGAAAAAAACGGGTCGGGTTGACCCGAACCCGAATAGTACCGGGTCAATTTCGGGTTGACCCGAACCCGACCCGTAACCCGAAATTGACAGGTCTAGTTTTCTACGTAAAACTCTTAATGTCTCTTATGAATGCTACACCCTCTCTTTCATCTTATTATGTGTTAGATCTTCATATAAAGATAAGACATTAAACTTTATATTTCTCTACCGCCACGAATATTCCTGGACACAACAAGTCTATTCTATAAAGTATACATCACTAATTATTTTTTATATGTGCATACATATACAACCCATCAATTACTAAAGTACATGCATTCATACATATATACATGAATTTAAAAAAAAAAGCATGCATTCAATTTCTCACGGGCATACATATATACATAAACATTACATGCATGCATGCATACAAATATTCATACATATTACAAATAAAAAATAGTAAATCATTACATGCATACAAATCTCACTTAGGAATAAGCAATATATATATATATATATATATATATATATATATATATATATATATATATATATATATATATAACTTTAAATGGGTGCCTAAAAATATATATCAATATTATATAACAAAGTTCAAGATTAACATATATCTAACATTTTAAACCAAAAAAAAGGAAGAATCATAAACTTGTTTCACAAAAATAAGAAAATCCCATGGATGAAATTTCAAAATAAAACTTTTGAGAGAAAAAAAAAAACGAGGTGATGCGCCCTTAGATCTGTGAATATATTTCGTGCAAATTGGGCCGAAATAGAGGTTCAACAGTCTACATGATGGTGCAAGCAAAAGTGGTGAAAGATTTTCACTGAAGAAGAAATTTAAAACATCACATGAAATCCAAGAAGTGAGCAGACCACACCTTAAAGGCACATAGAAATTAGTTTTTAGTACTATAACTCCATCTTAGAATTACAAAGGATTATAGCTCATTTGATTGCTACTCTTAAGGATAAGAACATTAATATGGAATCTTCTAAAAGAAGCATAGCCATGCATATTTTTAATTGAACTTTGAATGATAATGAAGTGGCAATGGAGATTTGACAAGCTAATTTTCAAAGAGTTCACATGAAAATTCAAAATTATAAGAAAATATAATAATTATTTATATATAATTTATCCTTCACAAAGATCTTGAAATAGGTAAACATTGACTCTATTCTAAACCACTTTATGAGTTCATGCTCTCATTTTAATAGTAAAATTTATCTCTCATTTTCTTTCATTATAGCACTAACAAAAGTATAAGTTAGTATGTAATATCCATTGATCGAAATTCAGACATGCGTAATACTTGCAGAGTGTCACAAATAAGTGAGTACATTTCTCAGTACAAAATAATCATGTTGCTTAAGCAGTCGAGGGTTAGACTTTAAATTTTTATACTAAAATTTCGTTTTAAGAAGCAATAAAAAAGTATTCACAAACAAAGCCTTAGACTATTATAAGACTTATAGAGTGGAAGCAAGAAGCTTTATTAAGAACAAGTTCATGCATCACATGAGAAAAAAAATCATATTTTTCACATGCGAAATAAGCTGCCTTAAAATTTTATGCATGTTAAATATATAATAAGTGTTGATTGTGTAATATCCGGTCTTTTTTTACATAATATATGGAAAATATCTTTTATTCTCACGACAATTAATTTTTATTTGTAATATCTTTAATCATCATTATATATATGATAATAGCAAATTGGCTATAGGATAAGCGCTATAACAGAAAAACTCTGCTCCGCGGAGCATGTTATTCGCCGCCGTTGCATTCGACTGCTCTACAAGTATTTCCCTCCTCCATCTCCCCTCTCACTTTTGCTCTGTTTCCTCCCTTCTTTTCCCGAATCCCGGCCCACCGTGAATTACCTTCTCCTCCTTCCCGCTTACTCTCTCTGGTTTCCGTCGATCTTATACTTCCTTCTTCCAATTCACCTCTCTGTCCATGGCGCCGAAAAAGGACTGTGGCAATCACGGCTCCTACTACCGCCACAAGCTCTACCGCAGGATCTTCGCCTGCCTCCTAACTCTAATCATCATCATCCTCTTCATCATCCTCGTAATCTGGCTTGTTCTCCGCCCCACGAAACCTAAATTCCTCCTACAAGACACCGAAGTCTACCAATTCAATCTCACCTCCGGCACCAACCTCCTCTCCTCCAATTTCCAGGTCACCATCTACTCCCGAAACCCCAACGATCGAATCGGAATCTACTACGACCGTCTCGATGTCTTCGCCGAGTACAAAAACGAGCAGATCACCGTCGCCACCGGCCTTCCCACCGGCTACCAGGGCCACAACGACGTCAACATCTGGTCTCCGTTCCTCTCCAGTATCGCCGTACCCATCTCTCCTTACCTTGTTGACGCCATAGGACAGGATGAGAACGCGGGCTTCGTTCTTATTTACATCAAGATCGTCGGCCGTCTCCGGTGGAAGGTCGGCAGCTGGATCTCCGATCACTATCATATCGATGTTAGCTGCCCCGCCTTCTTCACCGTCGCTAATAGTAAGGACAACGGCGGCTTAACGGCGTTCCGGTTCCAGCGGATGACCTCCTGCACCGTCGACGTCTGAGCTAACGGTGGTATGAACGCTGGTGGTGAGCAAAGCCATATTTTCTTTTATATTGAAGCAAAGCCCTTTGCAATTAAAGTTGATTTTACATTTCTGGACAGGGAAAAGCAGCTATAACATTGCCGAAGACATGGAATAAGGTTGAAATGGTAAATTTTCATATTTATAACTCTACCCTTTTAATTTTCCTATATTTTAAATTTTGGCAAGAATGCAAATCTAAATTGTGCTATTTCAGTTCTGTCAATGGAACTTTGTATTTAATTGCTGTTTAATTATTTATGTGCTCATTTGAAGTTAATGGGCTTTTTAATTTCATCTAAATTTCATTATAAGATGATGCAAATGTAAAAAGTGCTGTCTCTTCTTACAACATTTTAGAACAATTGTGCAAAATTAAATTTATATAATAAACCACATTTAGTGCTTAACCTACTTCACTAATTTGCATGCTGGAGTGACGTCAAAGAAGCTTCATCGAGCTGTCGGTAATGCGAATCAAATGGAGTTGTTGGAAATTCGGTGAATGCTGACTTTTCTGGCATTTCGATTGTGAAGCGGCTTTATGAGGAGCCTCGTTTTTGTTCTGTAAATTTAAAGAGCCTTTTGGGATTCTTTTATTTTATAAAAATGTTTTTCTTAATTTTTTTTTTCTATTTGAAAAATAAATCAAATTATTTTAAATTATACTTATTTTAATATTTTAAAAAATAACTATCATATTTAGTCATTGGATGCCAATATCGTCGCCGCTAGCTATTACCATCGCTGCTATGTTGATGATCTTCGTTACAGTACTGACAACTGTTATCGCTATCATATAAATAAAAGAAATTTTTGAAATATCAAATATGTTTTAATTTGTATTTAAAAAAAATAAAAAATATAAACTTGATACGGCATCACAAAAGCCTGATCGGGCACGAATCTCGAGGCAAAAGTTAGTTGGAAACTTCAAAAATTAATTTTGGGAGCCCCCGAACTCCGATTTCAGCAAGCTTATAGTCAAATCGAGTGTCTCGGAAATACGAACCCAACGACACAAAGATCAACCCAATCTGAGCCCGAATGAGTCCAAATCAAGGGCTCAAAGTGCTGTTGGAAGGTTCAAACCGCAATTTGAGTTATCAAACGGTCTCCGATTTTGACGAGCTTATACTTGAATCGAACGTCTCAACGAGACGAATCCAACGACCCCAAGATCGCCGAATTCCGACATCATTAAGGCCTTCAAATGCCCAACGAACGGTGCATGATCAAAGGATTCAATATCGGCCGCCCATTCAAAACACTCCCAATTCGCCCCTGATCTCACGCCTATTTACGGGCTATGCCACTCCCGAAAAAATATAAATAGAGTCCTCATTCTACACCAAGGGGACTCAAGTGAAGGGAGATAAGAAGAAGATGAGAAAGGGGAAAAGGAGATTCCTCACCTCCTCGACCACCGCCGGAGCTCTTCCTACCGCCTGAAGACGCCGGAACTCTGCCGGATTTTCGGGAAACGTAGGGAATTTGCAGAATTTTGTAGACTTCTTGGGAGAAACAAATTGTATTCGGATTATCCCAGTTTGTGGGACGAATCCGCCATTTGTAATATACAAAAACACTAGTGGAACTTTACAATTGAGCGAGGCCCCGTGGTTTTTGCCCTTTTTGGGTTTTCCACATAAAAACTCTGGTGTTTACATTTTCTTTCCTGCTTGTGTGTTAAATTTATGTGCAACGCTCGGACGTGAATCTACAAACTCTACCGCCGTGTATTTTCTAACACGCAACAAAACTAAATAACAAAAGTGATTCAAAATGGCCGGTAAAAAAATCTTTAAAAAAAGTTTAAAATTGAATTTGGATCAAAATGTTCATAGAATTTCATAGTGGGGTTATTTGAAATTTATACCAAATGACTCTTAAATCAAATATATTGTACTACATTCTTCTCATATAGTTCTAATAAAAATTTAGATGATAAATATGATTATATGAAATTAAAGTTTCATTTAGGACGGTTTTTTTACTGTTTCTTAAATTAATTTTTTAATATAAACTTTTAATTTTTTTAACTAAAAGGGTGCCTTAAGAAACAATAAAAAAGGTCTCAAACGAAACCTAAATTGATATGAGAAATTGTCACTTGACTTATAATAATTAAATTTAAAGTTTTATTGAAATTAATCTTAATTAGGCTCGAATTAATTTTATTAATAAATATATAAGCATAGATTTTTTATTGTATATTTTAATAATAAATGCTTATTATTATTATTATATTAATTCAATTCAAAGCATGTAAATTAGATCAAAATTGAAATCAACTCCAAATTGTATACTACTAAAAAATTTGGCTTTTGCAGCACTTTTTATGACCTATTGCAGCGCTTTAAACACCTACTAATTTATTTGAAGCGGTTTAAAAACCGCTGCACATCCGCTGCATTTGCTTTCGCTACAAAGGTTTTAGCATCGGTTTCACAATTGCTGCTATAGGAAGATTTTTTAATCATATTCATCTGAATTAGACCAATTAAATCATAATATAGAACTAGATTGAGTTGAATAAGTCATTAAAGGACCATCGACATACTTAAGCTAATACAAATTAAAACATGCTTACTCAAAAATCACTCAGAGTAAAATTAGCAAGTCGCCTAATAATTAAGCAGTCATCTATTTAGCTTGCCTAAATTGATCACATAAAGCCGTCAGAGTACTCACCCAAAATGACTCAACCAATCAGCTTGAACTCATCTCTCTACTCGAAGTCTCCTATATCATCAGCAGTGCGAGGAGTTTACAGTTAGGCTTCGTTTGGGACGACTTTTTACGTTTCTTGAAGCATCTTTTTAGTACAAAAATTTTAATTTTTATACTATAAAGTTGCTTGAAGAAGCAGTAAAAAAGTCGTTATAAACGAAGCCTAATTATGTTATACACTTGGCGACAAAATCTTATTACAACTGCTCCATAGTAATTTTAAATCATATATCCTATGATCTTTGGAGTTGCATTTACGTCCATCATTTCCTATAAATCAAACTCAAGGTTCCATATTCAAGTGGGTGAATTTGAAATCAGAGAGACTCCTTTTGTCTTCTTAGTTGAACTAAATTTCTCTATGATTGATCTAACTTATCGTTCTTTGTCAAAAGGGCTTCGATTGAGCTCTTTGTAAATAAATTCTTAAAAAGAATTCTTGAAATCTCTCTCTCTCTCTCTCATCACTATAGAAAAATCGTCTCAAAAATTTTTCGGCGGATTTTCGGCGAACTATTTTCTAACGGATTTCCAGTGGCTTTCCAGCATATTTGTTTCTGAGAGTTTTAATACTTTATGGAAAATTATATATTCATAATTTAATTAATTATTAATTTAATAACTTATTTTAATTATTAATTAAAATTATAAATTTTAATTAATTATTTAATTAAATATTTTATTTTAATTTATTAAAATAAGTTGTTAAATTAATAATTTATTGATTTTTAATTTAATAACTTGCTATAATTAATTATTAAATTAATAACTTATTTTAATTATTTATTCATTATAATATTTAATTTAAATTTATTTTAAATTTTAATTTTTATATCAGTATATTTAAATATGAAATAGTATATTTAAGACACTTTTTCCTCCAAGCAAAGCCGTGAATATTGAAATTCCACGAGGAGCTGTGTTCGAATCTCACGGGCGCACGCATGCGCGGGCGAGTAGACGTTCGGGCAGCGAGGCAGTTAGCTACGGGCAGACTGAAAATTTCATCCACGGGCTTATTCCGGTAGTTTTTTCTGCCGGAACATTTTTTCCGGCATAATTTTTTGCCTGCAGTTTTTTTTTTCGATGGAAAATTTTTCTAAGCTTGTTTTTTCAACGAAAAATCCTTCGAAAACCTTTCAAATTCGCCTGAAAATAAACAAATTTTTGTCAGAAAATTCTCCGTTAATACATGATTTTCCTGTGGTGCATCAAAATATTTTTTATTTTTTTAAGTAAGGTCTAAATTATTTTCCATTGAAAAATAATAAAATCGACATCCTTTTGCTTTTGATGATTTAGAAAATGCTGAACATCAAGAATTAGGGTGTGTGAAAATGCCAAAGAACAAGAATTAGATTCTGGATTGCCCTGATGATCGTGTGAGATCATCTCATAGTGAGCGACCTAATAATTACTTTGCTTTTAAATAATTATAGAGCATGGAGGCTACATTAAAGTTTGATGAAGGATTTTAAGCCAAAGTGAACTATCCCTAGGCGCACCAATGCAAAAATAATACTATCACCCGATGTAGAAGCTAATACTTATCAAAGGTTACAATAATGGTGATGTTAGTTTAATCAACACAACAAAATATCAATCACAGATTTTTAGCATGTAATTTTCATATAAATAAATCACAGAAAAATAAAGTGTAGAAATTAAAATTAGAATGAGTACACCAAAATTTTATATTGGTTCAATCAAACCATGACATACGTCTACTTCCTGGAGTCATCTTCTCGAAGTATTGCACTGAACCTTTAGTGACTATTATTTAATCCCCACAACTAAGTGGAGAAGCTCTTACAAAATCTCTTCCACCAACCCGGTGTGACAGAGAATTATAATATTTTCAACCTCATGGTGAGGTAGAGAACTTGGAATTCTTTTTCACCCTTCTAGTGAAGGAAAAGAACCTTGAATCACTTTCACATTCCCCGGTACGACGGAGTAGCTGGGTCCTTTGATACCAAAGAGGTCTTCTTCCTAAAGCTTCCCTCAAGACAAACCTTAACACATTGAGGAACTCAGGTGCAAGCACTACAGGAAAATCACCCATTTCCGGCGGCCTTTTCAGGCGGAAATTGAACCTTTTTCCGACGGTTTTGCCGTTTTCCAGCGGTTTATTTACCGCCGAAAAAAACGGCGTAGGAAAAAAACTTCCGGCGGTTTTTACCGGCGGCAAATCTTTCCGGCGGCTTTCCGGCGGTCTTAAACCGCCGGTCAGATTAAAAAAAAATCCTCCTCACGGGTGTCGGCGACGCTACCCACGCTCACGGGCTGCCGGCGACGCTACCCCTGCTCACGGGCTCCCGGCGACGCACGCGGCCCCGCTCCCGCGCCGGCGATGAACTTCCCTCTCCCGCGCTAGCGCCCGCGTGTGCGTATGCCCCCCGTGAGTTTCGAACTGCGTTCACCTGGAAGAACTTCAGCTAACGGACCATTTTGCTAACTGTGAAAATAAGTTTAATTTGTCAAAATTTATTATTTAAACTATATTCTTACAGTAAATAAAGAATTTTTTAACAATTTAAAAAATAAAACTGATTAATTTAAAATAAAATTTAATATTTAATATAAAATAAAAATTACCTAACTAATTAATTTTAAAATGAAAATTGATTAAATTGTTAATAGTTAAAATGAAAATTAACTATTAATAATTATTTGTTAAATCATTTAAATATTTTAAAATTTATTCATTTTCTTTAAATTTTTAAAAAGCCGTCAGAAACGCCAAAAAGCCGCCGGAAAGCCGCTGGAAAAGTGCCCGCCGGAAAGCTGCCGGAAAAGTGTCGAAAAGCCGCCGGAAAAGTGGCCGCCGGAAAGCCACCGGACAAGGCCGCCGGTAATGGGTGATTTTTCTGTAGTGAAGTTAGCCTGAGCAACCGTGTGGAACTCCCTCTTACATTTTCTTGAAACCCATAAGAATCTTCTCCTTCTCTCACACACTCCGCCCTTTCACTCCTAAGCTCTAGGCTCTCTCTTCAAACTTTTTTTTGAAGAAAACAACTCAATGAATGCCAAAAGACTCTTACAAAGTCTTATGAGAAAGCTTAAATAGAGGGCTTAAAAAAATCCTAAAAATTAATTCAGTTGTCACTGATTGTACAATATGATCAAAGATCGTGTAGTTCGATTAGTTCAAATAGCTATATTAGTATTGTACAAAGAGCAATGCGTTGTACGATATGTTTAAGTGTTTGTGATGATCATCCAGTATGATATAATGCATCATCTAGTATGATTAGTTAAATCAAATTGGATTATCATCCTATACGATTAATGATAAATAAATATCATCACATGCAAAGATAAGGTGGTATAGTACGATTTGTTCAATCGTACGATATGATTTGACTAGATTAATTAATCCAAATTTGATCCATAATTATAGGATTAATTTAGAAAATATTTATTATATCGTACAATACAATACCTATCATATGGTAAAATTAGTACATATTTTGAATTTCAAAATATTACCAAAATTATGATTAACAACTAAGATCTTAATTTCAACTGATCATCATATACAATCTTGATCGTACATTACAATGAGTGCAAATAACTTTAATTATGCCATGAGTCATTTCAATAATTTTTTTGAATAATTGATCATAAAATACGATATAGATTATACAACTTGATTAGTTTAGAAAAAAAATATAATTCTAATTTTCTTACTATCTCACTCCTTTGAGTGTGTATGTGCATGGTCACCAAGCTAACATACACCCTTATTTGACTTGATTCAAGAAATAAAAAAAAATAAATGAATATTATAGACTCTTTCAATATATCATATTCTACTCAATCTTGAGCCATGAATCTTCATTGAATGGTGTGTGATGTACCTGATGTCTATGATGCCATGATGCTTACAAATAAAGAAGGTTGGTGTTATCGCATTAAAATTGGTGCTTCAATGTTAATTGATACGGTGCCACGACATTAACCTTATCGGTGTTTCCCAATACTTGGGGTTCTCATGTTGACCTCATGAATAATCTCCATGAGTTTGGTTCAATGATTTTGTCAAATCATAAGAAATGAATTTTTTAAGTTTATAGGGTGGTTTTGGTCAACTAGGGTTGACCTATTCAACTTGGTATGACCAGTGGTTAATGATGGTTATAACTCATTCCAAATGATATTTTGAACATGATAAAAGTGATCCCAAGGATTGGTGGGTTCATTTAGTTAAAAATGCATGTTTAAGGGCTAAAAGGACCCTTTGGTTAACCTTGGTTTAATGCATTTTAAATGTTATTTACGATTTGTTGGAGGTGGTCCTAAGGTTTGGTTGGGTCTCCATGCATGCAATGTTGTTTAGAGGGAAAAAGGAAAAATTTTTTTAACCTAGGGTTATAGATTCCAACTCATATTATGGATATATTTGGAGAACATTGTGTGGCTTGGATTGACTGAGCCATGTTGAGGTTTAAGGAAAATTCTATTTTCAAAGTTTAGGATTTTAGGGTTTTGTGGTCAACTATGACCAACCAAAGTTCAATACTGGTTTAATGCATTATGCCAATAATGATGATCATGATCAATGAGTTTAGAGAAGCCTCCAAGGTCAAAAATCATAATATATTATGTTCAGTTGCACAAGCTATAAATATTTGAAGATTTTACAATCTATGAAAATGCTTTAATTTTTAGGGGTTAAGGTTCTTGAAATGTCTTCAAATTGATGTGGTAGACCCTAGTGACATGCCTCATAAAGATGCAAGTGATAGATCAGGAATCTAAGTTCATTTAGTCAGGTTTTAAGGCAATGAAAATCTCTCCAATAGGCTATGGACCAAAGGGTTTTGGGTTTGGTTCTAACACTTAATTTTGAAGTTTTGAGTTTACAATGGGTTTGATCAAGTTTGATTTATATTTGATTTAATCAATGATTTGAAGAGTTTAGGTTTTAAAATGCCCAAATCACTTATAATCAATGATGATTGCTAGTGATTAAATAAGAGACCATGTGACAATCAATGGTGATTGTCTACTGATGGATTAGAATTTTTGATTTTGATTTGATTTGAATATGATCATTGGATATCAATGATTGAGTGAAGATTTGATTTTTCAATAATCATATCACTGAGAATCATTTTGGCGATTATTAACTAATTGATCAGGTGATCAAATGATAATCAAGGGTGACTGTCAAGTGATTGTTTTATCTATCAATGATTAAGGTGCAATACCAATGCATAGTACACATGTTTACTTTGGGTTTGAAGTGTTGTTCAGTGATTTTAATATGGAGATGAAATTTTGATTTAGATAATTGACCTCATACAAAAATGAGGCTATTAAATAAAAAAAGTAAAAAATAGTTGATATAATTTTGATAGAATATTTTGGACTGATGCATGTAAATAATATAGTTTTCCTAATGAAACTCTTAATTATAGATGCAGATTGGAGCATATGCACTCCTAGATCTTTGTCAAACTTATCGAGGTGAAAAGAAATATTGTTAGTCTTCCTACAGTTTTATTATCTCCATAGAATCTAGAGTATTGAAACATCTTATATTTAAGCATGTTAATATTTTATTTTAATATTTCTAATTATTCTTACATTCCTCTATCAAGCTTATACTTCACAGTAGATTTTAACTATGCACATTATTATTATATGCATTAAATGAGGAACGAGAGATATTGGAAACATCAATATTTTCATTAAAAAAAGAGTCTATATTATTAGCACTTAATATACACTTTACATCATCGGCCCAAAATAAAAGACCTAACCAGGCATGAAATAAATAACAAGCAAACTCATATTCATTTTATTCATAGAAGAATAAAGTATAAGAGAAGTTTTAAGAAGTTTATCACCAGGACGGATCTAAGTATCTTCTTTCTGCTTCTTCTTCCTCTACTTATAGAGTTGCTTATACAAACAAAAGCTAATCCCTCTAAAAGATTGTATCTTGCACTTCTCTAGCCTCACTTAAATTTTACTCTAAGGAGGCACTAAAGAAATACACTGAAAAAGTACTTAATTATACTCAAGGAACTAAACTACATAAATAATAGAACTAACACATATTTATAAAAAATATAGTATCAAACTTGAGCGTTGCGGCTCTAGATATGGTGGCACTATGGCGACAAAAGGTGAACTAGCATCTCAGTGTTAGAGTGTCAGCTCCATTGCAGTGCTAAGTGATGCGGCACCAATATGACCTAAATCAATCTCATTGTTGAGTCAACATGGCTCTTAGCAGTTATAATTGTTCCATCGCGACGCTGTAAAATTTGAGATTTGCGACGCTTGGAATGACTTTCTGGCGCCACAACATTGGAAAGGTTGGCACTCCTACGTGAATTTTGAAGAGACACCTAATGTTGTGGTGCTACTTTTGGGCACTGCAATGCTGACATCTATGATGTCGCATTGCTTGCAAATAGAGAAGGTTAGTGCTGCTACATTGAAATTGGCACTTAGGTGTTGATCGATACAATACCGCGGCATGGACCTTATCAACACTATGGCGCCGCAAAAAACTTGTAAATTTAGCTTTTTCCTATACAATTCTAGTACAAACACAACTAAAATAAACATTTTTGATGCATTTAACATAATAAAAATAATACACAATTTACACTTATTAGTCGTCGCATAGGTGGCACTCATATTGAATCTTTATAAAGGCCCATTTATTATGCTCTCATTTTGTAAAAGCTGAAGACGTTTGCCACTTTTCTTTAGTTGGCCAAAAGTCATATAAATATTAAAAAAACATAGTAGGGTGACCTCATCTTATTACCATTCTCCTTACTAATCTTTCAAGAATTTACGTTAACATCCTTAGAATTAATGGAATAGGCTATGTCACCATCATGGTAAGTTGGATGATATACTGACATCATTATTAGTATTTCCAGATGAAACATAGAAGGGGTGGATAGTTTATGATCCCTAAAAGAGGGATAAAATGCTTAACCATTGAGGTAATTCATTTATACTCCTCTTTGAGTGTCTTTGGTAGAGATTATCATCGCTATCTACAGCAAAGAGTATTTCTAATATCTATAACTGATTTACTTTACAAAGACTTCTCATTACCTTTCAAAGGATTATATTTTTTCACAAAAATTATAATCATGATATAGAGGATTACCAGTACCTTATATATATATATATATATAATAAAAATTCCATTCTTGTATGCTGAAGGAGCTTATATTTGATGATCAACAAAGATATTGTAACACAATGTAAATTGATAAGGAGTAAGAATGTGCTTGTTTAGCCTAGGTGAGTCATATTACAAGAGCCATCTCATTGATTCTTATTGGAGCTAGGGCTAATCTATCCAAACAGTTAAGCCTCAAGCGACCTAGGTTGGAAAAGTTTAATATTGCCTCGAGTTTCTCAGGTTGAAGGGCTCCAACAACCTTTTTTACATCATCGAATAAATACCAATATCCATAGAATGATGATATCATCATCACCTATTTATTTTCTATCTTTTAGGTTGGTAGAATTTTAATTGATATAAATAGTTTATTTATCATAATTCTTGAGTAACAAATCAATTAAATAAATATTGACCATCATAAGTTCTCATCCATTATTAGGCCCTTTATGGCTTCTCTGTTGAGTGTAGATAATTAGAAGGACAATTGCATCATTGATAACTTGAGGGGAATGTGATGTACAATACACCATCATGACCAATGAATTATTAGTGTTGTTACTTTTTATGACTTCTCATTGTTTGACTATTGCAAACTATTTCTAAGGATATTGTCTCAACTTAGTAAGATACAATAAAATTTCTTGCATACTGCTAAATTAATAACTATATAAGAATCTTAGGTGTGCAAATAGGACTAATCCAAGAGGAAGATTCTCAACTTGAAGTATAAAGGTGAACTTTCATCAAGATCACATCAATAATAAAAGATTTCGCTATCTTTGGTGAAAATCCAAGTAAGAGTTTGAGCGATGATGCCCGATTTGATTGAAAACACTAATAATAACTTGTTGATTATCTTAGGTTAAATTTTTAGCTAACATGGTAGGATTCTACATAACATCTCTTACCATCATCTAAACATCAATAAGGTGGCATGCATCATCACATAGAGAAATTACCCAGTGTCCATGACTCTATCTCAGTTAGTTTGCTCAGAGATTCAAAAGTTGCTTGAGGCTAGATTTATCTAAGAAGTCCAATACAAGGATTAGAGCTTTCATATTATTACGATTTACAAGAAATAAGAATCATGCAATAAGTAGTAGCAAAATCAACTCCCATTCTCAATATCAATCATCCTTAAAAGTCTTAGCTTACTTTTGATCTAGGATGGAATGCAAATGAAATAGATAAGTCTAATTCATGATTTACATCAATTATTAATGCAACACATGACATTGCATCTCCATACCGGTTCACCACAACATACATTCACACATAACACTATTAATTAGGAAAACTTATTATCTGCGGATGTCGAACGTTATCTAGAGACCAACCAGAATGTGCCACATAACCCATGTGCTCAGTATTGCGAGTTGGTACCACTGACATGGCGCATTCTGATTGACCTCCGGACGATGTTCTACGTCCGGACTCTGCATAGAATAATTTCTTCTACATTAGGCATAACATCCTACTAGATTAGATTTGAGATTCTTACACATGAAATTTGTCAAATAAATAAGATATATTGCATTTGTTCTAATAAAAAAATAATCAAAATATTCTTACTTTTTTTTTCTACTTTTAGATCCTACAAAAAAACAACTCGAATCAATTCCAAGTGCAAAATGAAATTTGGTGAAAGTAGTGGACTTTTTTGAACTTTTATATATAAGTGCAGCCCTCAGTGCCACAAAAGCAACACACTGAAGGCTTCAGCAACAAGCAATAAAATTGTTTTGCGTGCAAAAATATATTTTAATTAAATGAAATGATAAAGAAAAAAAAAGTATCATAATTGATCAATTAAGTGAGATATTATTTTATTTGAAGAAATAAGCATTAAATTTATTTTAGATAAAATTAAATCTAAAGAGGGATAACTTTTTGTCTATTGGATTTTCCATGAATGAAATTAGTTTGAAATAAGGGTATAAAAAAAGATTTGATCTCTCTACTTGATCTGAATTTGGCTCAAAAAATTTGAGTTTGAGTTGATCCGTTTAATAAACGGTTCGAGTTGATCTGTTAACTCGATTTTGATCCGAAATGACATGTTTAAATTTTTTTTTTCTTAAAATTTTTTATCTATTTGTATGATTGTCTTATTTTTTATTAATTAATCTAAAATCTATTGTTAAAAGTCATTCGGGTTGCTAGCGAGTCGGGTTTGAGTCCACGTTTTTGACCTATTTGTTAAACGTGTTATATTCGGGTTGATTGGATTCGGGTCGGAACCGACCTGTTCACCCGTTTTAACACCACGTTGAACCAAAGTTCGAATATTTGCTACGAAAACATCCACGAGTGTGTGAAGGAGAAGAATTGTTCGTAATGGGAGTGAATATGAGAGAAAATTAAATAAAAATTCATAGTATAGGGAAAAATATGAGTAGAAATTAAATAAAGTCATCACAACATAGATATCATTTGGCTAAATAATGCATGTATTGGCTTTTCAATATGTTTGTTGCATAACCCCTATATAAAGGAATTTAAATGCAACATATATCATAGGATATACATTAGGTAGCTATAAAAGAGATACTTCTATTTCAGTGTAAAAAAAATTGATAGGGCAGAAAGATATTTTTTTAATAAAATTATAAAGACAAGAATTAAAAAAAAGTTTTAAAAAATTCGGCCTTATGTATGGCATAAAATATTCAAGTTAATTTTAAAAAATTAAATAATATGACATGATATGGATTGTGTGTATTTCTAAATAGTCTTGTGAGATATGATAATGATAAGATAATTATAATTATAAGGTGAATCATCATAAAAATAATAATGTTCAACCATCATAACACTCAGTTGGATGATCCGTTTTAATTCCCTTCATCATAGATCTTTTTTTTGAGTATTTAAGTATCTTAATTACTTTGAAATTGAGTGATCTTGAACTTTAATTAAGATTTTCGTTTGATTGAATGAATTTTTCAGTGATGTAAATATGCATCAAAAAATAAATATAGGGGCTATGTTGTTGGAAATATTTTGAGTATAAGTAAAGTAAATTTAGGGGATTTGGAAATCGGGATGCATTTAAAATACAAAATATGTTGTGAGTGAATTTATAATTCATTATTTAGGTCATCCTGACAATATTTAGAATTTTCCCATTTTGAACATGTTTCATTTACATAGCTAAGGTAAAAGTGATGTGAGGCGCTCGTTGTTAGATGCCGTCTTCGACCATTTGTCATTCGTTATCGATTGTTGTTGCCACTTATTGTTGGTTTCCTTGAATGGCCACCGCCGCCCATTGTTACCCACCTCGTTGGGGTCCACCCTAGCTTTCATTGGGCACAATTGCTTCCTACCAATGGTCATCACTGATCATCACCCCCATTGTATGTGAAGATTTCAAATTATACTAGTCTTAAAATAAATTCAATAAATTTTAAATCAATCATGATGCAAATTATATTGAGATATTGTGACACCATTGCTTCCCATTTAAATTGAACTTATTAGGAAGAAAAATTCTTTACATTCCAAAATGTTTGATTAGGACAAATCAACTCTTCTAAATGACTTGGCTATAAACTACTATGAGAAAAAGCTCAAACTATCATAGGAGCTCATATGATTAACTCACAAATAAAAAATATAGTTAAAAATATTAATTTCTTCTCATATATTTCAGTGTGAAATAATCATCATGATTAAAAAAAGTTAATGGATTTAGGTTTTATTTTGGATGACTTTCTTACAGCTTCTTAAAATAGCTTTATAATATGAAAAATAAAAAGCAGAAAGAAAGCTATCTAAATGATTTTAGAGTATACATTTGTTCCTTAAATTATTGATACTTAACCTACTCCAACTACATTAGCTTATTGAGGAAGCACTACTTATGTTAGACAGTCTGTCATTAACGGCACTATCATTCTCTCTTTTGCATCCTCTCTCTAATCTTTTCTCTATTTAATATATTCTATAAAAGAGGCTAAGTAGTGCTAATGAAGATACATCCTTAAACATCTTATTATTTGTTATGCATTGCTTCTCCTCTAACTGTTATATGCAGGTTTCTCTCGTGGTATTAGAGCATTAGGCTCAACCATGTTTTTTTAATGGCGGATCAGGGCTCCGTTTCCCCCGCTCCACCTTCATCCTCCCTCTCCGCCTCGACGGCTGAGCTTTCTATTCCCCCTTCTCTTAAGTTTCTCATGGGTAACCTCAAATCCATTGTCTCAACTGTTTTAACCAATGTGAACTATCCCATTTGGCGTCTTCAAGTGTTCAAATCATTCTCTGCCAATGGTTTTGAAGGATATCTAACAGGAAACATTTTTGCACGTTCATCCTCTCTTACTGATCCAAATTCCACATACATTATTCTCTAGAATTTAATAGATCAAAACTTGATTTCAGCCTTACTTTCTACTATCTCTCTGTCAGTTTTACCTTATATTTTAACATTTTCAACTGCTCATGAGATCTAGCTAACCTTAGAGAGATGTCTTCAACAATCAAATCATTCTAGGGTTATTCAGCTTAAGAAAAAATTGCATCATATATAGATGAAAGAGCTATCAAATACTCGATATCTGGCTCAAATCAAGGCTCTCGTAGACAATATTGCTGCAAGGGCGCATATTGATGTCAAAGATGTTATTATGTATACGTTAAATGGTTTACCACCTGTCTATAAACCTTTTAAGATTGCAATTCATACATCACAATACTAGATTAGTTTGGATGTTCTTTATTCCCTTATATGTAGTGAGGAGATAAACCTGCAAACTGAATAGCAAAAGTGATCCCCTCAAACATTTGATCACACTGTGCTACAGTCAAACCGCACTAATGCACCTCACGGCAGACAATTTTTTTGCTCACCCAGAGGAAGAGGAGTTCCCTTCAGACCAAACTTCACTACACCAAACACAACTTCATCTCCGGCGTCCCCTCACCCCACCTGTCAAATATGTAGGAAGCTTGGCAATATTGCTCTAAATTATTAGCATCGTTGTAATATGCAGTACGCTCCGACTTCAACTTCCAATCATCGAGCCTTTATGACCAACTCACTCAACTTTGATTCTCCTCCCGTCACTGAATGGGTTCTTGATTCCAAAGCATCCTCTCATCTCATGTTCGAGGCTCATCATATGTAACAACCAGTTCCCTATATTGGTTCTGATATAGTTTCGATTGCTAATGGAGGAACTCTTCTAATTCAGCATTCTAGTCAAGGCATACTCCCTCTTCCAGATACCATTCATTAGCTATTTCTTTACAACCTTCTTCATGTTCCCCTACTTTCTCATAACCTTTTATCCATTCACAAGCTAACTTATGATAACAATTATTCACTATCCTTTGATGCTCATGTCTTTATTATCAAGGATCTTTTGGATAATAACATTCTTCTCTGTGGTCGCTCTAGAGATGTTATGTATACAGTTCACACAGTCTCTGCATCCTCTCCTAAAGCTCTTCACTCTAATGCTATCAACACCAAACCTTAGCATGCTCGTCTTAGGCATCCCAACCTTAGGATTTTAAAATTGCTCTATGACGTAATATGTCCCCCCCCCCTCCCTCTTTTATGTGTGCCTTATGTAATGTGGCAAAGAGTCACAAACTACCTTTCCCTTCCTCTCAAAGAAATGCAACTAAACCATTTTAGTTAATACATTCTGATTTTTGGGGACCTTCACCTATCCCTTCATTTTTTGGTTTTTGTTTTTATGTTTCATTTAGAGATGATTATTCTCGATACACATGGCTTTATCTCATGTATACTAAGGATGAAACTATCTCAAAATTCTAACAATTTCATCAACTCATCAAAAGAGCCTTTAATTGCTCTATTCAAATACTTCTCATTGATGGTGGCGGCGAATACACAAGTCATTCTATTCAAACTTTTTTTCTTCAACAAGGTATTACCCACCAACTTAGCTACCCATACACCCCAGAGCAAAATGGTCTTGTTGAACGCAAGCATCGCCATTTGTTTGAGATCACTCAAACTTTTCTTCATGCCTCGCATCTTCCTCAAACATTTTGGGCTGAAGCATTTTTTAACTTCTAACTATCTCATCAATATACTACCAACTACATCTTACAATCTACAAATCCCACATCAAATCCTTTACGACCACCTCCCTTCTTACACTCGCCTCAAAACATTCGGCTGCCTATGCTTTCCTTAGCTTCAACCTCTCTCCAAAAATATACTTTCTCCACACTCTCAAGAATATGTGTTCCTGGGTTATTCACCTTCACACAAAGGCTATCATTGTCTTCATCTTCTTACCAACAAAATTCTTGTCTCTCATCATGTTGTTTTCTATGAAAACATATTTCCCTACAAAATGTCTTCTTCCAATCACACTCCTATCACTACAGAACCACCACAAATCTTTTATTGCTTACTCCCACCTCAATTCTCTCTAACACTTCAAGTTATTCCTCTAGACCCCATGTGCCTTCACATACTTCTCTCGAACCCTTTTGCCCCCTCGTCCCCTTCTTCCTTCAATACTCCTACCACTTCCCTACCATCTTCACCCTCTCTATCGCCAACCCACCTCCACCACAACTCATGACATACATACACCCCATGCAAAAACCCGGCTAAAAACCAGTCATCCATGTCCCAAAGCCATCTTTGATCTATGCACCATCCCTCAATATAATCCCATTTCTTAATCATACATTCAAGCTGTTAAATATAAGCCTTGGAGAGATGTCATGTTGTAAGAGTTCTTCGCACTTTAGAAGCAAGGCACTTGGACCCTCATACCTCCTCCAACAAACAAACCAGTTCTTTGTTGTAAATGTATCTTCAAATTAAAAACCAAGTCAGATGGTCAAGCTGAACATCACAAGGCACGCCTTGTTGCTCGTGGCTTTACTCAAGAGCATAATGTCAACTATAATGAGACATTTATCCTGGTGACCAAGCTACCCACGATCCGCATTTTGCTTCTTCTAACTCTTTATCACAAATGGCCTATACTTCAATTTGACATTTCCAATGCCTTTTTACATGGTGATCTACATGAGGAAGTATATATGAAATAACCTCTAGGGTTTGCTGATGTTCATCATCCTCATTATGTTTGAAAACTCAACAAGGCCATATATGATCTCAAACAAGCTCTCAGGCAATGGTACAACAAGCATACTCATTCACTTGTATAATTTAGCTTAATATTTAGTAAGGTAGATCCATCTTTGCTTATATAAAGCAAATCTGATATTCAACTTTATCTATTAGTCTATGTGGATGATTTACTTGTCACTAGCAATCACTCTTAAACGTTTCAGTGCTTTCTCTCCATACTCCAGACCAATTTTTCTCTTAAACAAATGGGATCTATTTCAACATTTCTCAAGATTCAAGTCCACCAAATGCCTACTTCTTTATTTCTCCATCAGACAAAGTATGCAACGGACCTTCTGAATTCGTTGGGATTCACCTGTTGCAAACTAGTGGCTACTCCAATCACCCTTAAGTCCTCTACCAAGGCTTCAGTCACCGAACCATTTCATGATCCACATCTCTATAGGCGACTTGCTGGATCACTAAATTATCTCACAATAACAAGACCAGATATTGCCTTTGCCGTTAACTATGTCTGCCAACATATGCACAGTCCGACCAATGCTGCGTATCTTGCACTGAAACAGATTCTTCGATATATACAAGGTACCCTCATATACAATCTACCCTTGGTATCTGGAAATCTATAGCTTTGCACATATGTGGATGGGGATTGGGCCTCTAATTTCGCTAACAGAAAATCTATCACAGGTTTCTGTTCTTATCTTGGTAACACTCATATCCTGGTGTATTAAAAAGTAAGTTATTGTTGTCAAATTTTTGACTGAAGCTGAATATTCTTCCTGACGCCGGAACTGAGCCATTAGTTGTGTTAACTTCAGGATAATTCAATCCATTTGGTAGCTTATCTGGCTACATAGATTTAGTGCTTTCATTTGTTTTGTGTAGCCTAGTATGTTTTTTCTTTTGGGCTATAAATAGGTAGCCAATGTCATGTAATAAAGATAGATTTGAGATGAATAATATTTGAGTAGTTTTTACTCTATTTTTGGGTTTCTGTATCCTGAAGGATTTCAGGTGGTGATCCCTCCCCCAAGAAGGAGTTCTTGGTCCCGTCACCCGATCCTCGACGTGGATTCGTCGAGACCCCTACCTGGCCGGTGTCATTTGGCATCAGAGCCAATGGGTTCTTCTTGCTCTGTATCCTGACAAGTCATCAGGTGGTGAAGAGAAGAACCTGGCGGAAGAAACCACGTCGGAGGCCGTTCAAGAAAACGATGGAGCAATTGATGCCGGAAAGAAATTTGGCATGAAATTTTGAGAGAGATTTCTCTCTTACTGTATCTTGAATTTATTCAAGTGGTGGTTTCTTGGTTTCACGCCTCTGCCCAATAATAGGTCAAGAAAAAGGAGGCTTCCAGTGACATCCTTGACCGGAAGCAGAATCTCATCGCCGGCTAAGAGCGAGCGAAGGCGGAGCAAGGCTAGTTGAGCAATTGCACAAGTCTGCAGGAGAAAGTGTGCGCGAGAAGCTAGTCCAGGCGCTTGAAGCCGGAGGTGCAGTGTTCGTGAGGAAATTGCTTGTGTGAGGGTCGGACAGCTTTGGCTGTTTGACGTGGATGGCTTGCGGGGATCGGAGGAGATCTTGGCCGGAGGCCACGCTGCCTGGTGTCGGGATCGGAGGAGTTCTTGGCCGGGTTCGCTGGTTGAGCGAGGGGACCGAGTGCTGAGCTGGGAGGCACGGCAGGAGTCGCGGACGTAGCCAAGATTCTTGTTCCCGACAGCCAACCGTCTCCGCCCGTGGAGATTTCTGATCGCAAGCCTTGGACGGTGTTCTCTCACGCCTGTACCTTGATTCTTTTCAATTGGTGGTCTCTCTACTTTGTTCTTGGATCAACAAACTGTCTCAGTTGGTGGAGACTTCTGATCACAAGACTGGGACGGCGTCAGGTGGTATCACATAAAAGCAAATCCAGTAAAAGAATTTCATAGAAGGAATAATACCAAAGCTTCTAATTGGCTTACAAAAATTGATCTTGTCAGAATACCAAAAGCTTCTAAAAGAAGGTGGCCTTTGTATTGGAAGAAATGACAATGAAGCAAAGAGAAACAACAGAATTTCTCCGCTCATATTGTCCACCCAAAGAAAAGCAGAGCATGTTTCTTTCTCGATGGACATTGCAGGGAACACTTCAAGAAGCTGACAATAAAGATCTTCAACAAAAAATTATTCGACTCAAACGGCGATTGTCAAGACTTGAACGACTGACATACAGGAGCACTCCCCAAGACGTTAATGGCTTTCGATCATGTGACAAGTACGCTCCCATGACAGCTTCAAGATCATTCATTCCAGCTAAATCCTTACAAATCGACGACGACGACGACGAGGACATTTCAGCTGATCAGATATCTTCTACCTCACCCTCAGTCGAGTTCGGCTTTGAAGAATTTGAAGATCCATTGCTGAATTCGTCGTTCTTGCCTCTCTACGATGAGCCGGTGTACGACGTGTATGATGACGACATGCTCGATGGAGTTCTTGATATTGATTAGCCCGCATATGATGATGATGAGGGCAAAATTGAGGGCCAGCTGGAGCCAAATGTCCAACCGGAACTATTCATTCCCAATGTTACGAACAAGACATCAATTGCGCCCACTATCGTTGAAAAAAAAAATTGCATCTGAAGACCTCCTCAATGGGTTGGATCGTGAAGCTCTTATCTTCTCCTCTAGATGGCTGAAAGAACCACCTTTGGTCCTAGATGCTTTCACAATCACAAGTATTCCATATGCTTATGCTTCTCTTGAGAGATTGAAGATTGGTAGGCAAATCGATATCGGATGGACCTATCCTAACTGGTTTAGCCAACCAAATCCGCCTCCTTATGGTGGCCAACCAGATATTTGCCTATGAGCCTGAAGTTCCTCTTACCCCGGTAGTATGACGCCGGAACTGAGCCATTAGTTGTGTTAACTTCAGGATAATTCAATCCATTTGGTAGCTTATCTGGCTACATAGATTTAGTGCTTTCATTTGTTTTGTGTAGCCTAGTATGTTTTTTCTTTTGGGCTATAAATAGGTAGACAATGTCATGTAATAAAGATAGATTTGAGATGAATAATATTTGAGTAGTTTTTACTCTGTTTTTGAGTTTCTGTATCCTGAAGGATTTCAGGTGGTGATCCCTCCCCCAAGAAGGAGTTCTTGGTCCCGTCACCCGATCCTTGACGTGGATTCGTCGAGACCCCTACCTGGCCGGTGTCACTGCCCTTTCATCAGCAACTTCATATGTCATATGCCTGTAAAGATTATTACATGAATTAAAAGAACCTCAACATACACCCAACATTATTTATTGTGATAATACATTGGCTATTGCACTAGCTCATAATTCGATCTTCCATGCTTGTACCAAACATATCGAAATAGACTATCACTTTATCATTCAACACATTCACAACGGCATGATCTCCATTCTTAAATATATATTTCTGTGTTATGCATTGCTTCTCCTCTAATTGTTCTATGCATGTTTCTCTCAAACGAATCCTTAAAATTAACATTAGTGCTAACAATATGTAAATTAATAAGAAGTTTAATAAACTTTATATTATTTTCTAATTATAACTTGAAAGAAATTCCATAGGCAAAATATTCTAATTAAAAATTTAATGAGGATGTACTTTAAAATTATTAAATATGCTTTAAGAAATGTGCAATATATTGATAAGTAATATTACATTCATAAAAAAAAAAATAATAATTTTGAGGATATCGTGACTACTTTTTTATTGCTACATCTTAATATTAAATTTTTTTAATAATTAAATGAGACATAAAGTCAAATATTAGTGAGATGCTCAAGAAAAAAAAAATTCCTGTATAGGAAAAAGGAAAGGGCATTAATTTTATAACATTAATTTTTTTTTTTTAAGGTAATATTAAAATGAGTTTTTCTTTTGCCGTTTGGGTGGTTTCTATTGGCCGTCTCTTTCACTTGTGGGCCAATAGAGATTTTTATTGGAAGAGTGATTTGTGGGCTCCACAGTTCTTTTAAAAAGTGATGGAAGAGTTACTGAATGAAATTTTATTTTTTTTTTATGTCAAAAAAAAAAAAATTATTTTTTAAATAAGCAATAATTTTATTTATAGGAGCTCTTTAACATAAAATTTTTAATTTTAAAAATAAAATAATAATAGTATTCTTATTAGGGCTGCACACGAATCGAGCCGAGCCGAGTATGCGAGTGTTCATGTTTGTGTTCATTTAATATCAATTTGTTCAAGTTTGGTTCATGTTTGTTCGAGCTTTATTGTTTGTGTTCATGTTTGGTTCATTTAAATTAATAAGTGTTCATGTTCGGTTCATGTCCAGTTCATGTTCGTTCGTTTAGTGCTTATCGAGCTTGTTCGCGAACATATTTAACGATTTTTTTTTAACTATCAAACAAATACGTTCATGAACATATCTATGAACAAACACATTTATAATAAAAGCAATAGTCTATGTAACAATGGCAATGATTATTTATATTTATTAATTATATATATAGTCAAATATTAATTATTTTTATCGAGCTTATTCACGAGTTCAAAATCGAACAATAATCGAGCTTCTTATCGAACTTAATGTCGAGCTTATTCAAGAACTTCAAATGATGTTGTTCGCGAACATAAATGAGCCGAACGTATTAGTGTTCAAGTTTGTTTATTTAATAATCGAGTATTTAAAATATTGTTCAAATTTGTTTGTTTAGTTAATTAAACGATCACAAACGAGCTTTAATCGAACAGAACAATGAGTAGCTCGTCGAACGTTTGGTTCGCTTGCAGCCCTAATTCTTATGAACATACGCAATGATCTAAATAATAAAATAATAAGAAAGCTCACCTAAAAAAGTTCTAAATAAAAAACTATCAAAATAAAAAAAAAGGGTGAGATGCCCAAATTTAACTTAAATCAGATTAAGTTTAAATTTTCGAAATGTAATATTTAATGTTTTAATAATATTAAATTACATGATTTAATTTCTGAATAAATTCAAAAGTAATAAAAAATATTTATTATAAATATATAATAAAACTGTAAATATTTAGATATTTATATAAAATATAAAAAAGATAAATGCCATAAAAATTAATTTGTATTACTTTTTAAAAATTCTTTTAATTAAATATTTTTTTCTATGCAGAAATAAATATGATTATATGAAGAAACGAGTAGGATATTTAAGTTTGTTTGTTATGTCGCTGTGCTCGTTTTGTTCTTATCATTTCAGAGTCGTAATCCGAATTATGCTCAGTGAGTGAGCTCCACACGTCTCTCAATTGGCGACTGTTTTGGAATCCAATGATTAGCTTTTATATTATTGTTTTATATTTTTTGAAAACTTAAGAGTTACATTCAGTTATTTTCACTATGACATTCAGAGCACCGGACAGAAATTGCATTGTGTGAGCATCCGTTGGGATCATCGTAATGCTTTGTTTTAATTAAACAATCGGATTCCCCTTGACCGTACCAGTTCTGAGTCGGTTGTTCGACGCTCGGGGAAGGCCCCCAAGGGAGTCGTTCCCAATCCGTCCCCCAGCCCGCACGCGACGGCCCGCTCTCGCCGCGAGTGCAGCTCAAGTAGTCCACCGACAGCAGGTGGATTCGAGACTAGGACCCCCGTGCCCAACCCTTAGAGTCAATCCTTTTCCCGAAGTTACGGATCCATTTTGTTGACTTCCCTTGCCTATGAGGTTGTTCACATTGGAGACCTGATCTGGTTGGTTGAGAGCTTGTGCTTCCAATTAAGAGGTCTTGGGTTCGAGTCTTTGTGTATGTGTTGTGTCTGAATTTGCCTTAATGACCTAAATGTCCCAAAAAAAAAAAAACATTTAGTTATTTTTATTTATCAATCAAGTGTACAAAACTTTTATATATTTTTAATTTATTATGTATTTATAAAAAATACAAAATTTAAAAAGCACTTCACAATATATAATTAAGAAGTTGTTTGATTTGGGGTTGTTTGATTGGCTAATAAGAAAATATAGTTTAAAAGTAATACATTGTAAATGGAATACTTTGGAGTTCTTTGGATGAGTGCAAGGTAAATTCAAGTGAATGATTTTTTTTTTTTGAATTAAAATGAACGTAATATAAAGTTTAAAAATGACAACAGCTAGCAATGGTGGTCGACGGCAGCTGGCGGCAGTGAAGGTTGGATGGTGGCGGCAGTGGTGGTAGTCGGTGACGGATGGCGGTCGAAGGAGAGTGGCTGCGGCAGGGACCGACGATGGGTGGTGGTAATGGCCGACCTTTGGCATGCGATGATGGAGGTGGGTGGAGGTGGCTGGCATTGGTGCCCGACGGTGGTTGGTGGCAATCAATAGAGCTTGCTTGTTTTTGCTCAAAACTAGATAAGTTTGGCTTACCGTAAAAATGAACTAGAATGATGTATACTACATTTACTTTATTTTAATTTGAATTTCTTTTTCATATAACAAAAAATCAAAAATTTCAAAACCCTTGCATTTGAGATACTCTACACTCTTATGTAATCCAAACAAATACTCCCTTGTTGAAAAATGACTAAGTAACAAGAATGTGGTAGGTGTGCCGAGTGGAAGGGCCGTCGCTCAACGAATAAAAGTTACTCTAGGGATACAGGCTAATCTTCCCCAAAAGTTCACATTGACGGGAAGGTTTAGCACCTCGATGTCGGCTCTTTGCCACCTGGGGCTGTAGTATGTTCCAAGAATTGGGATGTTCGCCCATTAAAGAGGTACGTGTGCTGGGTTCAGAACGCAGTACAATTTGAAATATATTTGATTTTCTATGAGTGTAAAATAAATACAATAAATTATTATTTTTAATTTGGATTGATTGAAATAAATGCGGTGTAAAATTCAATGATGGTAGTTACCAATAGCCTGCAGTGGCGGGTGGTTGCGGCTACTAGCGGCCAACATAAGGCGAGCTTCTAGGAATGGCGTTGGTTGTAGTTGATCATTGCGATGACAATGACAAGAATTTACTATAATAGTCCATATTTTAATCCTGTTAAATATTTTTTAGAAGTCATTGTAAGTCCAAATCATAAATCATTTTTTCCATAATATATAATTTAATCATTTTTTCCATAATATAGTAATTTAATCACAATAATTTTTTCATAATTTTTTGGGGCTACTGCAAATATTTAAGAAATTGACACCTATCAATATAAGAAAAAATTTTAGGACCATCCGTTTTACAAACTGATTTCATCAATTTAAAAAAAAAAAATAAAATGAGTTATTTTATGGATATTTTCTATAATTTTTAAGCACAAATGAAATTTATATGAAATTTTATATTAAAAAATTGATTAAATTATATAATTATATTATTATTATAATATAAATATCTCTATCCACTAATAAAATTCATTGAAGCTTTTATCTTCCTGTTCCATTCTGCTAACAGAGAGAGCCTTTGAGAAAATTTGAGAGAAAAAAAATGATGAGATAGAAAAAGATAATTGAGATTTGAAGGACTTATACCGATTGTCGTTAGTTGACCCATATGAGAAATTTGTTTGTCTCGCTGTAAGGAGCCATTATCAATGGTTACAGTTGAAATTTGAAAATTACAAGAGAACTCTTTAGTTTTGCCCGCTCTTGGACCTCTCCCCTCTTTTTAGAGGCTGAAGTCTATTTATTGCTTTTTTTAAGGTGGCCTTCTGATAAAATTGGCTATAATTAAAATCACTCAATTTTATGGTTTCTATATTAATCTAATTGATGGTAGATCATTTATTAAACATCTGACTACCTTATTGATATCAATGTGAGGGCCCTGGAGGCATAGACCCCCACTGAAAATTTAATTAAAACTCAATTAAATGTTTTAATTGCTCTTTAATTAGCATAACTATTTGCTTTATTCGTGAAACTCTTTAGATTCTCATGTAGCACTCTGCTCTTTCCTTCTTTCATGCACACATCGCACATCGAGCGACCTAGCGAGGATTCCCGAATCTTAGGGTTTAGGGTCACACCAGCATCCGGCAAGGCTTCAACCGGCAACCGCAGGCTCCAGATAGCATACCACAAGGTCAAGGGCGGATCGACAGATCGCACAGGCACCGCAGGCCACAGGCCCACAGGTATATCTGACTTTGTGCTTTTTATTTTTATTTTTTTTTTTTTCTTCGTTGTGGTGATTCGTTGAATGTTGAAAAATGCGATTTTGATGAAAGAATCATCAGGTCAGTGTAGCATAAACTGTCATCTGAACAATTGATTTTCAGCAAATTGAAAGTATATTATGTAGAATGTAAAGAGGTTTCTTTTGATTGCAGGAGGAGGTGGTCAGTTTAAGCCAGCAAATATGGAACATCAAAAATAGAACGCTACCAGATTTTCTAATGACTACCTATCAGGCTACTTTTTTGTCGTTGGAACAGGTGGAAATGATTACTTGCTGAACTATTTTGCTCTTGCTGAGGAGCAAATACCTTCACTCTCATAGTTTACATAGGTTCTCGTGTCGAAATTGACATGATAGCTCAAGGTATTTGCCCTATGTATGCTTGAATTATATGAATTGCATGCATTACATCTGTTTCTGACCAATTAAAGGAAAATATAGCCTTCGTTTGAGACAGCTTTTTTATTACTTTTTAAAGTAGATTTTTAATAAAAAATTAAAAATTTTATACTAAAAAGCAGTAAAAAAATCGTCCCAAACGAAATCATAGTTATTCACTCTAGCATGTTCATGATCTTACCCAAAGAGAAGAATATAGAGGAGTTTCTTTTTACTAGCTTTTACCAGCCAAGCTACTTTTTTTTTTTGAAGAGAAATGCAACATTGCATTAGAAATGGAAAAAAGTTATTACAAACTACCAAATCAAAGCTAAAGAATCGAATTCATCCTTCAAAATATACAAGAATGAAGGAGGAATTTCAATGATACTAAGATCATGCCAAATAAAACCTTTGCTCAAAGCTAAATTAGCGCAACAATCAGCTAATTTATTACAATTTAGTAGTAAAACTAAAAGAAATTTGACTGAATTCTTTAATGAAGGATAAATCATCTTCAATTATTTCTTTATTTTTCAATCTCTTCAAAGCTTGTTGAAGAATCTTGATGATGTTGAAGTTATTCCCTTCAATAACTACACCTTGTGCTTCCACCATCCAATCTTGTATAAAATTCTTTATAGTGTAAACCACTTCAAGTTCCAATTGGGCAATGTCCCAATGCAAGTATTAAGCACCAAACACAAGTAAAAATCTGCCTTTATCATCTCTACAAACTCCAGCAACTCCGACCTTATAGTTGCTTCTTAAGGATGCATCAACATTGATCTTTATCCATCCGGGTGGAGGAGGATTCCAAGAAGAAAACAGCTTACGCTGGTTGACATCCCATTTGTCCTATTGGATATTGATTGCCGGTGTTACAGCAGCCATAGACACTGTATTAGCTGCGATATATACATCTGAATCTTCTCTTCCTTCATGAACCAGCAAATTTCTGCTCTTCCAAACCAGAAAAATTGATGTACAATAAATATTTACAATGATAGAATTAATACATGACATTCTCTCCAGCTCCTTTAAACATTCAGCAAAGCTTCCAAACTGAGAAACTTGAAACCCCCATATGTTGAGCAATACTATCACTTTCCGCAATTTACCACACATTCCATCAATGTGATTATTGTCTTCCGCTTCATCACACCCTCTCGGACAGCCACTATAGTCAATCAATCTTCTGTATAATAAGAATGAATTGCTAGGAACCACCTCCTTGTGCAATCTCCACCAAAACAGCTTTACCCTTGGTCTTAGATTAACTTTCGTCAAGTAGTTCCAGAACTCACAATCTGCATCGTCCTTATGAACTGCATCTTGTGAAATTGCTGCCATAGAACAACCTGTTGCTTTCCACTTCAATTCTATTTGAACCGATCCTTGATCAAGATAGATTGGGATTTATAAAATGAGTTCTATCAGCTGCCTTCGAAAGAACATTTGAAGATGATCCTTGTTCCATTTACTATTCGAGATAAAAAGTTCAAACTATAATTGCTGATTTCCAAATTGCTTACAAATGTTGGCCATTTTGAGATATTCTTATCCAATATCCAAGCATCATGCAACCAATTAATCGAATTCCCATTAGAGACCCTCCATCTCACAATGTTTGTAAGATATTTAACACCATTGCACAATATTTTCCAAGTTGAAGAATTCCCTTTCTTCCCCTGATTTTTCCATAAATTAGCACCATATGTAGCTCTTAAGATACAATTGAGCAAAGAATCCGGCTTCATGTAGAATTCCCATGCAAACTTGGCCCTAAGACGTCCCACTTTAGAAACTGCTGAAAAAAAACCTCTACCACCTTTTTGTTTTGGTTTGCATAGCTCCTTCCAAGATACATAATGCATTCCCACATTCCCATTAAAGTAACATTTGGATGTAAATTTGATATCTAAGAATTAGAATTCAACGAAAAGTTTAGGGGAAAGATTGAATCTCCCTTCACCTTCCACCTATGGTCCATTGATTCATCGTTTATTGTATGTAGACTATGAAGAAGAATTTTATTATCTATTTGAAAAAACATTTGGTCCGCATTAAACATTAAAGTGATTTATTTCATCTTCAATTTGTTATTGCCATCAATCTACTACCTTTGACACAATTACTTTAGTTTTATGCGTCTTTGTGGTTATGACGTTCAAATTTTTTTTTTTAATCTATGTAAATGAATTTTATAATCTATTTGAAAAAAAAAATTATTAATTATGTTCTTAAATTAAATTGAATCTTTGTTAATATAGTTCCATATTTACATTCCAACTCCCATATAATGTTTTATTAATATAGACAATTAGACATAGTTGCTAGAGGTAAATGTGAAGATTTAAGTAATATTTTTTTTTGCTTTATCATATATGTATCTTTTTATAATGAAACAATCAATTTAAAAAAAAATTTAACATCCAATGCTGGTCCCAAGCCCAAATAAAAAAAGTTGAGCATTTTTTTTTACTTTGATGTTTTGTGCCTCCACATAAAAAAAATCGTGACTCTATCCCTGATTTTGGACTCGTTTGATTCTTCTCGCTAAGCCACTCAATTTGACTATAATCATATTATAATTGAAGGCCATTGGGTCCATCAATTATTGCTAAGAGATTTGTAAATATAATTTAAATATTTGATTTGAGTTTATTTGGTGTTAGATTAGATTATCTTAAACTTTTTAAGACGTTCAGTTATAATAAATTGTAGGATTTGTTCAATTTTTTTTACTTGTAAAAGCCCATTAAACCAGTTTTTTATCATTTAATTGTTGGGCCAACGGGCTTATTGTCAAAATAGTCTAGTCACTCTACTATTGAAAAGCCATTGAGGAAAAAAACGGTCTCTAGTCATGCTAAGCTTTATAATTAACATATAAATTCATAAAGGTCCTAAAATATACCCAATTTATGTCACCACACAACGAGTTGGGACTAAATATTGACTCTATAACTTGAGAGGGAATATTAAAGAAATATTGTTTCGTTAAAATGAGATAAATTTTCTCAGTTTAAGTTATAGTGTATTAGAATGATTCTCTATAATTTGTTTCAAAGTGAAAAAAATTTTCATCCTCATTGAATTAATAAAAATTAAAGTAATAATTAGTTTCTTAGTTCGGTATGTACAATTCATATTTGTAAATCTATACTACTATTATTATAAAAGCCGCTTGAATTTTCTTACACCTCAAATCTTGGCTATCCGTTTTTATTTTTTGTGAAATTAAGTTGTCCATTCATTGTATTATAAATAATTAATAAATCTAAAAATATATAATTATTATGCAAATGAGTATCCTTTAGATACATCTCATAAAATATTCATTCATTTGTATTATAAATAATTAGTAAATACCTCTTATTTTATTATAAATAATTAAGAAATATAAAAATATATAATAATTATGCAAATTAATGCCCGTTACATATAACTCATAAAATAATTATGCAAATTAATGCCGCTTAAATTTTAAAGATAAAATTATGTAAAATATTTTATATAGGTGTATACAAAAAAATTTAAAGATTAAATCTTAACCTTCAAAAATAAAAATATTATACTTTCTATCAAATTTAATTTTTTTCACAATTTAATAAAATAAAAATGCCACCTAAAATATACCTCATTGTATTAAATAAAATTAAATAAAAATGCCATTACATACACCTCATTGCACTAAATAAAATTAATATCGCTTAAAATAAAAATTTTGTAACCTTTAAAAATAAACATTTTATAATTCCTATCAAATTTAATCATTTTCATAATTTATTAAAATAAAAATGCCGCTTAAAATACATCTGATTGTATTAAATAAAATTAAATAAAAACGTCGTTGCATACTCCTCATTGTATTAAATAATACTAATGCCGCTTAAAATAAAAATTTTATTATACGAGTCTATTATTATATTATATATACCAATGAAAACCCGTTTCAATTAATACCCGTTTTAATGCTGGGTTCGCAATTTATGCCCTGTTTCACCAGTTTCGCGATTTTGCCTCTTCTCTTGCCCTGTTTCATGATTTCGTTATTCTTCGACTTATCCCTCATTTACGATTTCAATCTCTTCAACTTCCTCAATGTTTGTTCACTCTTCAGCTTGCCCTCAATAGGTTTCGTAATTTCAGTCTCTTCATTTTTCTTAAAGTTCCTTCTTAACAACATTTATGATTCTCATAGGTTTCTTTCTTCAACCCTTTGGAACCATCAAACTTCTATAGTATTTTCGGTCTCTTGAACTTCTATAATGTTCTTTACTTTTTGGAAGATGAAGCAACCGTCGAATCGTTTAGAACAGTCGAAACTTCCAACCGTTTCAAATAAACGGTTCGAAACTCCAGAAGATAACCCTCCCCCTCTCCATCTTATATGATTTCTTAAATATTCTCACATATTTTTTTATTAAATATTTAGTGGTTTTCTTTTGCATTTGCCTTTGGTTTCTAGATCTCTGGTCTTTCAGCTTCAAAGGATCTCTGCTATCTCAACTTCAAAGGATTTCTACTATCTCGACCTCAAAGATTATGTTTGAAATTTATGGCCGTACGAATCTTACGTTTTAAAATTTTAGAATTCATTTTCTTTAAAATTTTGATTTTTTTTTTAAATTGATAGCATGTTATTTGCTACATGTACTTTGAAATTATTTTTCTTTCTTAATAACCATTGAGATTTTGATTTCTTTTTTAAATTGAAACATGTGTTGACTATTAAACAACATAACCAATATAAATCATATAAAAATTAAGTAAACCATAATGTTCCCTCATTATCAATATGATCATTACAATTACTTTCATTGTATTGGCCATACTCTTCAATCATTTTAATCATTATACAAGCTCAACTATTACACTATAAAAATAAGATACTTATCTCTTCTACATAATTACCATATTTAGTACCGCAAAGTCTACCTACGAAATAATCTAATGCAACTCCATGCTCTCCATCAAATGTATTAGCCTACTAATCCCATTATATCTACTCATCTTTGTGGTGAGGACAATGATCATCGATTACATATGTCTAAGCTTGACTCTAAGTGTGCAACCATATTAAGATTAATTTCATGCCCAAATTTAAGTCCCATCAATTGTCCAATTTGAGTTTGACCAAGAAACAAAGTCTATGCATGCTATAGATCATTGTAGAGCCCAATATTGAGCTTAAACTAATTAAACCCTTTTGCTATTGCTGCTCCATGTCATCTTCAGACTATGATATTCCCTAATTTGTACCATTGCTTTCTCTACCATCAATCTTATAGATTGAACTTATGCTTTTATATGATATGAAGTTGGCACCGCCTTTACACAATAGTAGTTAATAATTATAAATGGTGCTTACGATTTTTCTATATGTCTGATATATTACAACGTGCAACACATCAAAATTTTCTTTCCATTCTACAATTTGAGTTCACTGTTGAAATTTCGTGGATTTCTAAGGTAGCATACACTATCATCAACATGGTTCTATTTCCATAGATGATCTTCATGTAGTACAATCAAATGAATTTCCAAATAAGCTAATTATAAGATCACATATAATTACTTCATTAATTATGTTACATCAGAATTAATGCATGTACTTCATTTATTATATAAGCTAATTCATTCAATAGAAACATGGACCATTTGGGGAGCAAATTAATGGAATACATTTTAGGAGATATTTAATTTGATTATTTGATTTGGTTTCCTCATAAAGTTTCAAGACTGAGCTAAATGAAATCCAAATTTCTTTTGGAGAGAGAACCCGAAACTTCAACCAAATGTAAGTCTAATTTGGATTGCTAATGTTTAATTTTCGGTTAGTTAAAACAACACACCATTACCATAATATATACTTGAGAAAACGTTATGCGTGTTAACTAAAGTTTTTAGCTCACTCTAATCAAAAAAATAAACAAATAAAATTTCAGAGCATTTTTTTTTTACTCAAAATATGAATATATTAAAAATCTCAAATCAAAGGATACAACCAAAAAAAAATGCCAGCGGAAAAAAAACCACAAAAAACGAAAACGACAAAAAATACAAGCTAAGACATCGGCTCAGAAAACAGCCAAGACTCCCAGCGTCCCAGACGTCCCGCACAGACCGTCCAGCCAGTGTAGATCATATCCCAAAAAGCCATCCCGAACTCCACACCAACGGTTGCCACCAGCAAAGACGACCGGGACGCGAGGCCCGACGACATCATTGCCCATAGCCTCATATATCTGCCAATCGAACAGTAAAACAAAAGGAACCCGAGGAACAAACGCACGAAGAACAACATAGCAAAATGAAAACTCATCTTCTACGTCGACCTCTCCCCCAAAATTTTCCCCGAGTGGCAACATCTTTATTACACACAAGCGAAATATCATTGTCAGCCTCTTGAAAATCAGATTCTAATTCATTATCCGACGAATCAATCAGCCAATCGCCCTGTTTTCGAATCACCAAACCAGAGGAATTATCCATACAGGTAGCCATCACTTGAACATCAACCTCATTGACTGGCACCTCAACTAAACTGTTGGTAGAAGGAAACTCTTCCACACTACCCAGAGGTGGAGACTCCTCCACAATCCCGACAGGAGCAACAGGTACCCAACCATCAGCACCACCTTCCAACTTCTTTAACACCTGTGCACCTCCATTAGAATTCACAACACCCAGAACAGGTGAACTCTCATAAATCGCAACAGGCACCGTATAATCACCCACCTCCGGCACCCGAACAACCGCTGGAGGATCCAAATTAACAACCGCGAGAGCAGAAGCGTCCAGCAAACCCGATGGAATAAAAGGAATGGCATTAGGCGACAGAACACAATCAACAGCATCAACCGGAAAATTAACACCATCACCAACCTCCAACGGGCAATTACTAACACCCACAGAATTACCCAAAGTAACAGAGACATTCCCAGCAGCCGGAGAACCGCCCGAAGGCTCAACAGAGGGAAAATCCACCCCTGCAATCTCAGAATTTTCAATAACATTAACCTCATTTTTCGGCACAGGGGAAACAACCATACCGTCATTCACCACACCTAACTTCGGTAAATTATCAACTGGAACATCCGCAATAGCAGGGTTACCAGACATAGCATCAGATTTACACTTACCCGACAAATGCCCTAAACAATTACAAACACTACAAAAATGAGGGAAATCATCAAAAACCACCTCTTGAACATACCCTAAAAAATCAGATCCTAACCAAACTTGCTTCGTATAAGTTTTAGTAATATCAATTTCAATTAAAACACGGGCATTCGACGGACGAGAGCCAACCGAGGTAGCTTCATCGATTTTCAAAGGTTTGCCAAATAACTCACCAAGCCCAAACAGAATCCTTGGCGCAAAGAAGTGAGGGCGAAGATGAGGAAATGAGATCCATATCGGGATGATCGGCGACTCAACACCGATATCTAAAGTAGGAGACCATTTAGTAAGTTTCATAAAACAATTGAAAACCAGATAAGATCGGTGGCAAAAAACCCTACAATAGTCTAAATCATTGGATAACTTAATCAAAATGTGAGTAGAATCCAGAACAGTAACAAATACTTCTCCGTTCAGCTTCAAATTAAAAAAAAAATTTGCGAATCGCGTCGAGAGGGGGACGCTTCGACGGGAAGAAGCCTACTAACGAAAAGCGAAAAGGTTTAGCCAAATCCCTAATTTCCTCATAAGAAACCCAAAGGGATGGAAGACCACGAAAAGTAGAAGACCTCAAATCCGGAAAAGAGGAAGAAGATCCAGCTAGAGCTTGGAGAAAAGACTTAGAATGAGAGATCCCCCCAAAAGAACTGGGATCTTTCAATTTAAACGGTGGCATGCCGGCAAAACTGGAAAAAAAGAAAATCAAAATACCACCAGCAACACGGGAAAGAGAGAAGAACACTTTCCTGTGCCAGAAGAGCGGATCCCCCCGCCGGCGGGGGCCAAATAGCCCGAGTAGAGCGGGAAACCCTAGCAGAAAGGGGATAATCTCGCTGTTCTAAACCTTTTTAAGTCAACAAGTTGTGAAGACCTAAAATGCGTTGATGATGTTCTGGTCGATTATAAAATTTCAGAGCATTGTTATTCAACAAATCACTATTTTAAGTAGTAAATATTCATTAATGAAGAGCCAACTCAATAACTACAAGCAAAGTAGCTAAAACATGTCATGCATTCATTTAAAAACATGTCATGCATTCATTTAATTATTTTGAAAGAATTTTGCACCAATTTACAAGCATTACAAATTTTCTCTAAATTCACAAGCATTACAAGGACCTAAAATAGTGTTAATATATTGTAAAGAATATACTTTATATGCATTATTTATTTTGACTTTAATGTACTTATAAAAAAGTATTAAATTTGTTTATTGAAAATTTTTAATTTTTTGAATTTATTTTGTATTTAATTTTTGCCTTATGTTTAGTAAAATCTATTTTGATGTATTTATTTTGTGTATTATGCTTGAGCTAAGTAAATTATACCATTTTTTTTATTTCAAGAAAATTTATAATTTTTTTGATATTATGCTTTCAATAGTTGTAATACATATATTTCTTTTATTAGATGTTAATTTGAGGTTTCCTCACGCTCTGCTAGGGTTTGCGTGGGCGAGGCGATTTGACTCCGGGGTGTCCCCGCCCCTCGGGGGGCCTTTCACTCCGGCGAACTTCAGGTTCAGGGAAGTTTTTTTTCCCTGTTCTTTGCTTCTTGTTTTGGTGTTGTTTTCCGGTGTTTCTTCACTACTTTCGCCGGCGTTTTTGGCATGGTTTCTTCAAAGCTTAAAGACCCTGGTTTTTTTGGCGGTCTCACTCTCGTTCTTTTCGTGAGGCTCTTGCTGGATCTAAGCCAGTTTTTCTTGATCTGAGGAAGTCCACGTTTCGTGGCTTACCATCTCTTTGGATTTGGGATCTAGAAATCAATGAACTTGCTATTCCGTTTCAATTCTCTTTAGTCGGTTTCTTCCCTTCTAAGAGACCATCTCTTGAATCTATACGCAAATTTTTTTTTTCAATTTAAAGCTTATTGGTGAAGTTTCTGTGACTGTGCTTGACCAATCTCACATTCTTATCAAATTAGCCAACGACCTTGATTATTGTAGGGTCTTTTGTCACCGTTCCTACCTTGTTTTCAATTGCTTCATGAAATTAACGAAATGGTCTCCTAGTCTAGATATCGGCGTTGAATCTCAGATTATTCCGATCTGGATATCATTTCCTCGTCTTCGCCCTCATTTTTCTCTCCTCGAATTCTGTTTGGGCTGGCTGAGATTTTTGGAAAGCCGCTAAAAATCGATGAAGCTACGTCTGTGGGTTCTCGTCCTTCAAATGCGCGGATTTTAGTTGAGCTAGATATCACAAAATCATACCCTAAACAAGTTTGGCTTTGTTCTGATACCTTGGGTTATGTTCAAGATGTGATTTTAGATGAGTTTCCTAATTTTTGTTCTGTTTGTAAATGCATCGGGCACCCTTCGGGTAACTGTCATTCTGCTTTGGAATTTAATTCTTCTCCTACTTTGAGAGGGGGAGGGGGAGATGCTACTGCAGATCAAAAAATCCCTATTATTCCGCCTGCTGTTGAGGAATTAAATGAGGTGAATAATGCTGTTGATCCGTCTGTCCCTGTGGTTGTACTCGAATTTGTTCCTACTGACTCCCCTTTCCCGCTGGTTGTTTTAAGTGAGTCGGAGGAGGCTGATATTGTAGTTACTTAGGGTGGTTTTGATTCGGGAAAGCTTTTTAACGATGCTAGCGGTAACTTTAATAAGGATGTAGACAAATGCCCTGTTGTGGCTGGATTTGAAGATCTGGTTGTTGTTGAGGAATCAGCTGGTCTCTCGCCTAAGGGGGGAGGGGTCGATTCTGATCGTTTTGTTCCCTGTGCTGCGGATGGTGGTGTTGTTCCCGTCATTGAGATGTCGGGTAATCCTGCCGTGAATTTGGCAAGTAATGGTGAGTGTGTTCAGGTGGAGAAAGTGAATGATAATTTGGTGAGCTCTAACTCTCTTGTTGATGTCCCGATTACTATTGTTGAAACGCTTCACTTGGTTAACCTCTTGGGTAATACTGCGGGTTTGGATATTAGGAATCACGTTGACTGGTTGCATGGTTCGTCGGAATATGAATCTGAATCCGATTTTTCAGATGGTGGTCTGGCTTCTCCGAATTTTTGTGGGGGTTCTGACCCTGGTAATGATTTCACTCTGGTTCATGCTAGACCTGTTTCAAATGTTGTCTCTAGGGGTAGATTTCGTGGTAGAGACCGGTGTAGACGTTAGTTTATCCGTTTCTGTTGATTTGTCCATGTTCCTTCTTCGGGTTTGATATGCTTTTTTGTTTCTCGATGTGCTGGTGCGCTGGATTAAGAGCTATGATGGGGTGGTGCTCGCGTCCTTATCGCTCTCGCTGGTGGCAACCTTTGGTGTGAATTCTTCTGATCGGTTGGCTGTTGGACGTTGTTTCCACCTTACTGGATGGTCCGTGCGATGCTTCAGGGACGCTGGAAGCCCCGGCCATTCTACTGAGCTCACTATTTGATTGTAATTTTCCGTTTTCTCTCTCTTTCTCTCCTCCTGCTGTTGTAACCATTTTTTTAGTTTTATTAATATATCTGTTTTTTGTTTTATATATATATATATATATATATCTTTTATTAAATTTGTGCAAGAAAAACTAATATGTTCATCTTAGCTTAACTACATGCTTTTTTTTTTACTATTCTATGACAATTTTATCTTTCATGAGGATGTATAAAATCCAAGCTGTTTATCATGTTCATCCAGCTAGATGATATACAAAAATTTATTTAAGTTGTTTTTTATTAGTATATTATTCTTGTCATACTCTTGGTGGTGGTGCAAAGAATTGAAAATGAAATTATCTTCCCAACAGGAAATTAATTATCCAGTACTTTGTACAACGCCGATAATCTTATTAGTAGAGTATATGTATTAGCTTCGGTCTATGTTAAGTAAGGTAGAGGTAGGCCTAAAAGAACTTGGTTAGAAATTATTAAAAATGATATTTTGTATTAGGTTTAAATAAGAAATTAAATCTTAATATGATACAATGGAGAAAAAAAAATTCATGTAGTTGATCTCACCTAGTAGTATACATACTTGTTGCTATTGTTGTGCTTTGCACCAATATTTAGTTTAAAGCATAGGTTTTGAACTAAGATTCAAGAATTTAGTCTTCTGTTTCATTTAATTCAGTGAATTTGAGAATTATCTCTCTTTTTTCTTTTGTGTGGTAATTTTCTTCTGCTCCGCTTTATGCTAATAATTATATTATCAATTCAATAGTTTCTTGATTTTCCTATGCTTTGATGTGCTAGGCCTTTCCTTTTATGGTTTTTTAAAAGTAAAACTTCCTGATTATAGGCTAAAGATTGCCTGAAGAGAAAAAAAAATGTTCATCCATCTCCTGAAGCAAATGTTTTCAAATTTGGACCCTGACAAAAGTGGCAAAATCAAATATGAAGAACTAAAGACTAGTTTAGTGCGGCTTGGTTCAAAGATTTCAAAAAATGAAGTGAAGTAGCCATGGAAGCTGTAAGTTGATCTAGGTGATATTGTTAGTTTTCTAGTACTTGAACTTTTTAATCACTTTCAGACTGATGTGGATGGTAATGGGACGATTGACTACATTGAGTTTATCACCCCCACAATGCATAAACACAAGCTGGAAAGGGATGATAAATTATATAGTGGCTTTCAATATTTTTTATTACGATTATAGCCGGTGAGTTTGCTGCTAACAATCTTCTTCCATGCATAGATTCTAATAGAATCTGCATATCTAGCTAGGTCAAAGTCTCATACTGATGAATTTCTCTTATGACACAGATTAAAGATGCTTATACACTTTAATTTCTTTATGCATGCCCATTAGCCACTTTCATATCTGTTATATATTCCCTACATTATCCTTATGAATGCTCCATTTTCTTGACGATATTATATACATTGAGTATATCATTATGCTCATTATAATCCTCTTATGCATACATGTATGAGGCATTATTGTTTGTATGTAGGTGAAATGTAGGAATTTTATTCACCATTAATCATTACTTGTGGTTCGTTTGAGATTTAGCACTAGTCCCCTGCTTCTTTATTGGTATTCATTTGGATTACTTGGGCTTATATGTTGAAATTTGCATTTAGCGTAGTTATGCATTGGTTAATTAAAAGTTTGGTTCCTTGTTGTCCATTCAAGTTCAAGTCCTTTGTCGTTTAATGTGCAAGTTCAAGTCCAAAGTGCTATAAAGAGTGATAATATAGCTTCAATTTTATATTTTATTCAACACCCTAAGGTTTATTCTTACTAGCACTATTTTCTTATATGCCTGCTACACACTTAGTTCCACATCGAAGAAGCATGTTACAACATCATCAAGAAAGCTTGATGAAATCATAAAATCTTATGTGCATGTTTTACCAATTAGTGTTTTACTTTTATCTTTCCAACCACTTGTTCTTCCACCTATCAAGAGAATGACCAAATTGACCTCCAACTACTGCCAGAATTTCAATAGTCTTCATATATCATCTTTCTATGCTTGCCAACTACTAGTACTCATCACCGCTATTGAAAATTCGAAGCTCATCTTACTAGTCACCAATCTTAAATCTAACATAAGAACTAGCATTTTCACTCTTATTGCATAAATTTTAATGCTTCCTAACAGTCGACGCCCAAAGCTTGTAAATAATTAATGTGTAGCATTTGTTGACCACTAATATTCAACAACCTTTTATTTTGTTGCATATCTCTCTTATAAGTGTGTTCATATTTGTAACATGTTAGAAAATTTGCATTGGTAAAGTAGAAGATGCCTGTCTTAGTTTTTGATAAAAATTTAGCATACAAAAAAAAAAAAAAAAAAACTTATAAGAAACTTAAAATTTTTAACATGGAAAACTCGTAATTGAAAAAAAATTACATGGTCTATCCTGGTTTAAAAATACACTATATAATAGAATATACAAGAATTCTCCTTTCCGCACAGTTGAAGAAGAATATGCTATTTGAGAAAAAATATATAATTTCCCTTTTGGGAGGATTACAACAGTCTAATGTCCACAAGTTGGCAATTGAAACTCAACAACTATGTTAGGTCTTGACACTAATCAAGGGATGATGGCAATGATTGTTGGTAATTTTTGTCGATGGTGAAGATGATTGATGGTAGTCATCGATAGTGATAGATAGAAAATACTAGAGAGTAATTATTTAGTTCTCTTAGCTCTTGATCCTCTCTTTTCTATAGAGCATGATGTTATATTTATAGACTTTTTGAGATGAGCATTTTAGTAAATTGGGTCAGAATTCAAAACACTCTATCGTGCAGTCCATATCAATTCCCTTGATCATGGTGAGTTTAATCAGCAATTAAGTGCCTTAATGACATCAAAATTAAGTAATCTTAGGCTCGTTAGATTTGTTTCATCGAACTGCTCAATTTGATTATAAGTATGTCGAATTTAGAGATCAATTGGTCATCCAATAAATGTATGAAGTTTTTAATTTTTTATTAAGTGCTTGATTTGGTCTCATTTAGGCTGGGATTAGACTATGTTTGGTATTGTTGGGTTCATTTTATCGAGACATTTAATTTAACTATAAGTTTGCATAAAAATTAGAGTTTAGATGGTCCTGAATTTAATTTTAAAAAATTTCAATTTAAAATTTACCACGAGATTCATGCTGATCATGCAAATGTTTCATAGACATATCAATATTGTACCTAACATAACATGAAAAATACATACTAAGGCCAACATGTGTAAGATTCAAATTGGGTAGTGATCAATTTAAGTGGCTTGAAAATATATTTTGATGGGTTTTAGGTCGTGCTAGATTTGGATCAACTCGAAAAAAATGATTTATATAATTTATTATTTTTCAATTAAAAAATTATATTAAATTATCTTTTTGATATTTTTAATGGGTTGTTGCGTCCATTTCATGTTGGCCTTTCACTAACCCATCATAACTTTTTTTTTGTTCATGTCATACTGGATTTGAGCTTTGTTAAGTCGATCGAGTTTGGATTTAAAATTTTCTTCATTTAATATATCGATTGGATTCATGTTGGATCACTTTCAGGTTGGTCTTAATCCCGTCTCAAGAACCCAAATTGATAATCTTACCCTATTATCATGAATTTAACTAAACAAACAGCTTGTTATCACCAGATAACAACTCAACCATCTCAAAACCAATAATATTGACATCTTCTACAATTTATATAGATCACATTATATTAACATCTTCTTTAATTACGGGGAATGTAATTTTTATATTATGTAAATCATACTAATACAATTATTTTAATTGAGCTAATTATCCTCATTTTTTTCTAGTTTTTCATTTAAAGTACTTCGTACATCGATCTCAACTTATGAACTTGTTCATATGTAAAAAAATTTACTATTTTTTCTACAATTACTAATATTCTAACATGTGACTAAGGCTTGATTTAGGATGGCTTTCTTATTGCTTCTTAAAGTAGATTTTTAGTACAACAAATAAAATTTTTATACTAGAAAGCTGCTTTAAGAAGGAATAAAAAAGTCATCCCAAACGAAGTATAAATCTTCATTTGGAACAACTTTTTTATTTTTTTTTTAAACAACTACCAAATACATAAAATTTTGTTTTAAAAAATAAAATTATAGTAAAAAACTACTGTAAGAAACGGCAAAAAAGTCATCCCAAACGATGCCTAAATATCAAAGATCATGCCATACAATAAAAAGGTTAGCATCATTTTATTTTCACAAGCTTCCACAACTTGATATCAATGCCTACCCCTTCTAAGAAAAAAGTTAGCTTCTTATAACAAAGTGGACCCCATCCATCAACATCATCTCAAAAGTCCTAATATTATCACATCGTACTTGATGCTTTGCTTGATTTATGTTATAACAGAGTTTGCTTTTATGTGCTCTTAAGCAACATAGTCATATTTTTAATTTTCTAAAGCTTAGGCTTTCAGTTTATTAATTTTCTTCTACTCTGCTTTAAGCTAATAATTGTATTATCAATTCAATAGTTTCTTGATTTTCCTATGCTTTGATGTGCTAGGCCTTTCCTTTTATGGTTTTTTAAAAGTGAAACTTTCTGATTATAGGCTAAAGATTTTTCGAAGAGAAAAAAAATGGTCATCCATCTCCTAAAGCAAATGTTTTCAAATTTGGATTCTAATAGAATTGTAGAAGAACAGCTCCAGAGGATTCACTGTTCTTGGTAAGCGGATAGAGAGGAACCTAGGAAAGAGTAATGCAGAAAGAATAAATATTTTCTATTCTGTCTTAACCTTGAATACAACACTTATATAAAGAAATAATGCAATGGTGAGATACAACAAGTACACGTGTAAAGGTAAACAAGAATTAAGATGGCCTAACTTATACGTGTCCATCTTGTATTGATCTTTGTTTGTCTTTATGCTCTAATATGCCCTCACAAGCTGATGGATCTTCAGTAACCGTCAGTTTGAGTCGAATCTGTAGAAATAAAGGTGTACAGAGTGGCTTTGTAAAGATGTCTGCAGTTTGATCAATCATGCTTAATGGAATTAGCCGGATGTTGTTGTTTTGAATATGATCACGGAGAAACCTGTGGTCAATTTCAACGTGTTTGGTTCTGGCATGAAAAATGTAATTGTTTGTGAGAGCAATGGTAGAGGTGTTATCATAGTGTAAGTTGGTAGGTTGAGCCAAACTGATTCCAAAGTCTGCAAGAATTCTTCTAAGCCAAAAAATGTCAGTCGTTGCGGCAGCTAACGCATGGTATTCAGATTATGTGGATGACCTTGCTATAGTATGCTGCTTTTTGACTGTCCAAGAGATAAGTGTTGTACCTAAAAAAGAACAATAACCGGATGTGTATTTTTGAGAGACGGGGTCACCCGCTCAGTCAGCATCCGAGAAGGACGATAAAGTAAGATTGTTCTTAGTGATTAGAATGCCGTAATGCAGTGTACCGCGAATGTATCAAAGAAGCTGTTTAAGAAGATAAATGTGCTGAGGTTGAGGGTCATGCATGTGTTGAGATAAGACATTAACGAAATAAGAGATGCTGGGTCTGGTGATGGTTAAGTACTGAAGAGAGTCAGTTATTTGTCCGTAGATAGTGGGATTGGAAAGAATAGGATCTGGAGGAAGATTTTTCGGGAGCTTTGTACAAGTAGGATTAGCTAAAGCATTGCATCAGTCATATTAGTTGTTTGCAAAATGGTTTTGGCATTATGCGGTTGAGAAAGAAAGAATTTATTAGGAGTAAAAGTTATGTTAATACCAAGAAAGGAGTGAGTAGTGCCGAGATGTTTAATAGCGAATTTTTCTTGTAAATGCTGTAGAAGATTTGTAATAGCATTTGAATTGTTGCCAGTAATGAGAATCTGTGGACAATATAACAGTAAAGACAAAGGATAGAGCACGACCTTTCGGGACTTGGATCGAGTAAAGACCTTCACGACACAGTCCATGAAGTAGTGTTTGATGATTCTTAAGATCCTTAAAATAAAAACCAGAGGGATCAAATACAATGTAAATGTCATTATCCTTTGTTAGTCGAGAAATAGACAAAAGATTGTAATTAATAGAGGGTATATGTAAAAGATTAGTTAGAGTAAGCTTACGATTCGATGTGGGCAAGATGCCCTCACCAGTATGTGCTATAGGAACTTAACGCCCGTCTCCTATGATGATTGAATTTGAGCCTTGGTATTGGTTTGATAAAGAAAGTCTATCGAGTGAGTTGGTAACGTGAGACGAGGCACCTAAGTCCAAATACCATTCACTGTGTGCTTGTTCGGATGTGGCAGCAAGACCATGGTTGGTATCTGAGATCTGCGTCCTCTTCCGCGGAAGGAATAGAGCGCAAGAGTGGGATTGGTGTTGTTTGGGAGATAAGAGGCATCCATAGATAAGTTGATTTCTTCGCTTAGGAGAAGCGAGTAAAGATTATCCAAGCTGATAGGGTTTAGCATGGTGCGAATTGAGGTTTTAAAGGATTGGTATGTGGGAGGAAGACCATTTAAGATATAAAGAATGATATCCTCCGTATCAAGAACAGAGCCGGTGGCGAAAATTTTATAAACAAGATTTTTGATATCGGAGAGATGTTGAGTCATGGAAGAATTTTTCATAGAAATATTGTGCAATTCATTTTTGAGTTGTATGACTCTAGAGAGATTGGAAGATTGAAATCTTTTTTCAAGGGCTTGCCAAATCTAAGAAGTGGAGTCAAGATTTAGGATATACGAAAGAATCGAAGTGGAAATAGGGGAACAAATAGCTACCACTAAATTTTGATCGGTTAGCAACCATTGTGTGTAAGTAGGATTTGGGTTTGACGAGCCGTCCAATTTCTGAAGCCGAGAAGCAGGGGGAAAATGGAGATATCAAGAAAACTAGAAAAACCATTTGCTCTAAACAGTTTGTTGATTAGAGATCTCTAAAGAGAATAACTGTTGGGAGAAAGTTGAGTAGGGACCAGATTTTTCAAGTTAGAAACAAGAAATTTCAGAGAGGATGTGATATCAGTGATGTTCGCATGGTCGATGTCCGTGGGATCTTCAGCATGAGATGAAGCAGATGTAGCCATCAGGAATGATCGGAGGATCTTTCCTTGTCTTATACCATGTAGAAGAACAGCTCCAGAGGATTCACTGTTCTTGGCAAGCGGATAGAGAGGAACCGAGGAAAGAGTAATGCAGAAAGAAGAACTATTTTCTATTATGTCTTAACCTTGAATACAACTCTTATATAACGAAATAATGCAATGGTGAGATACAACAAGTACACCTGTAAAGGTAAACAAGAATCAAGATGGCATAGCTTATACATGTTCATCTTGTATTAGTCTTTGTTTGTCTTTATGCTCTAATAAGAATATACATAGCTAACTCAAAGTCTCATACTGATGAGTTTCTCTTATGACACAAATTAAAGATGCGTATACACTTTTAATTTCTTTATGCATACCTATTAGCCACTTTCATATATGTTATATATTCCCTACATTATGCTTATGAATGCGATATTTTCTTGACGATATTATATACATTGAGTATATCATTATGCTCATTACAATCCTCTTCTGCATATGTGTATGAGGCATTATAGTTTGTATGTAGGTGAAATGTAGGAATTTTATTCACCATCAGTCATTACTTGTAGTTCGTTTGAAATTTAGTACAAGTCCCCTGCTTCTTTGTTTGTAATCATTTGGATTACTTGGGCTTATATGTTGAAATTTGCATTTGGTGTGGTTATGTATCGTTAATTAAAAGTCTGATTCCTTGTTGTCCATTCAAGTTCAAGTCCTTTGTCTTTTAATGAGCAAGTTCAAGTCCGGAGTGCTATAAAGAGTGGTAATATAGCTTCAATTTTATATTTTATTAAACACCCTAAAGTTTATTCTTACTAGCACTATTTTCTTATATGCATGCTACACACATAGTTCCACATTGAAGAAGCATGTTACACTATCATCAAGAAAGCTTGATGAAATCATAAAATCTTATGTCTTGTTTTACCAATTAATGCTTTTTACTTTTATCTTTCTCGACCACGTTATTCTTCCCCCTATCAAGAGAATGACCAAATGACTCCTATTCTCCAACTTTTAATGCTCCTATTAGTTGTCACCCACAAGCTTGTAAAATATAATTAATGTTAGCTTTTGATAAAAATATCACATACATATAAAATTTATAAGAGACCTAAAATTTTTAATGTGGAGAATCCGTACATGAAAAAAATCACCGGGTCTAGCCTAGTTGAAAAATAAATTATATAATAAGAGAGACAAGAATTCTCCTTTCCATACAGTTGAAGAAGAAGATGCTATTTGAGAACAAAATATATAATTTCCCTTTTGGAAGGATTACAAAAGTCTAATGTCCACAAGTTTGGCAATTGAAACCCAACAACTATGTTAGGTCTTTACATGAATCAAGGGATGATGACAATGATTGTTGGTAGTTGTCGTCGATGGAGAGGATGGCTGATGGTAGTCATCAATAGTGATAGATAGAAAATGCTAAAGAGCTATTTAGTTCTCTCAGTTCTTGATCCTCTCTTTTTATAGAGCATGATGCTTTATTTATAGACTTTTTGAGAAGAGCATTTTAGTAAATTGAGTCATAATTCAAAACATAATCATGCAGTCCATATTGATTTCCTTGATCATGATGCAATTAAGTGCCTTAATGACAATGCAATTAAGTGATCTTAGGCTCGTTCGATTTGTTTTATCGAACTGCTCAATTTGATTATAAGTATATCAAATTTGGAGATCATTTGGTCATCCAATAAATGTGTGAAGTTTTCAATTATTTATCAAGTGCTTGATTTGGTCTCATTTAGGCTGGGATTAGACCACATTTGATATTGTTGGGTTCATCTTATCGAGACGTTCAGTTCAACTATAAGTTCACATAAATTAGAGTTCAGATGGTCTTGAATTTAATTTTAAAATTGTTCAATTTAAAATATACCTTGAGATTAGTGGTAATCATGCAAATTTTTCATAGACATATATATAACATGAAAAATATAGACTAAGGCAACCCGTGCAAGATTAAGTTGGGTAGTGATCAATTTAAGTGACTTGAAAAGAAATTTGATGGGTTTCAGGTCGTGCTGGATTTTTGATCAACTCGAAAAGAATGATTTATATAATTTACTCTTTTTCAATTAAAAAATTATATTAAATTATCTTTTTGATATTTTTAGTAGATATTTGTGTTCATTTCATGTTGGCCTTTCACCAACCTGTAACAACTTATTTATTTATTTATTTATTTATTTTTGTTCATGTCATGCTTGATTTGAGCTTTATTAAGTCGAGTTTGGATTGAAAATTTTCCCCATTTAATAAATCGATTGGATTCATATTGGATCATTTTCAAGCTGGTCTTAATCCCGTCTCAAGAACCCAAATTCATAATCTTACCCTATTATCATGAATTTAACTAAACAAACTGCTCGCTATCACCTAATAACATATCTACCATCTCAAAATCAATAATATAGACATCTTCTACAATTTATATAGATCACATTATATTAATATCTTCTTTAATTATGGGGAATGAAATTTTTATATTATGTAAATCATACTACTACAATTGTTTAATTGAGCTAATTCTCCTAATTTTTTCCTAGTTTTTCATTTAAAAAACTTCATAAAACGATCTCAACTTAGGAACTTACTCATATGCAAAAAATTTATTATTTTTTTCTACAATTACTAATATTCTACCATGTGATTAAGGCTTTGTTTGAGACGACTTTTTTACTGTTGCTTAAAGTAACTTTATAGTACAAAATTTTTAAGTTTTATACTAAAAAGTTATTTTAAAAAGCTGTAAGAAAGCTGTCTCAAACGATGTCTGGCAGGCTTTCTTACTGCTTTCTGAAGAAGCTTTTTAGTATAAAATCTTTTAGTATAAGAAATTTTTGTACTAAAAAGTTATTTTAAAAAGCAATAAAAAAGCCGTCCCAAATAAAGTCTAAGACTTCATTTGGGACGGCTTTATTATTAATTCTTAAAACAACTTTTTAAGAAGTAATAAGAAAGTTATCCCAAATGTATCCCAAATGAAGTCTTCATTTGGAATAACTTTTTTATTATCTACTAAACAAGCTATCTCTAAAAAATTTTGTTTTAAAAAAGTTATCCCAAAAATGCTTAAATATCAAATACCATCCCATGCAATAAAAAGGTTAGCATCCTTTTATATTTGGCAAATTTCCACAACTTGATAATAATGCCCAACCCCTTCTAAGAAAAAAGTCAGCATCTCATAACAAAGTGGACCCCACCCACCAACATCATCTCAAAAGTCCTAATATCATCACATGAAATATCATCCATAGTTGATATACATCACATCATATTATTTTCTTCACTAATCATTTTTTAACTATAAAAATAATTTTATAATTTTTAACTCACACAAATAAAATTACATTAAACCACATAATGTTTTTCTTTACAATTTTTTAATATAATTTTTTCATATAAAATTAAGATAATAAAACTTTCCCTACAATAATCATAAAGATTGGACCAACCGGAAGAATCATCTCCACGATAATAAAGAAGTCAGCATCTTTTATTTTTCACAACTTCACAAAACTTGCCTTAAAAAACCATTAAATGCAAAGGAAGCTCCATACCATTTAAAGCAAATCAATGTGGAACGTCCGATCCCGATTCAACGGCTTCAATCTTGCCGCGAAGCACTTATTCCATTATCCACCCCTTCACACTGAAATCTGAATGGCACTAACTACAGGATTGTCGCCGGAACCCTAACCGCTCCCTCTCGAGGTCGTAAACGACGTAGTAATTCTGCTGCTGGAAGCTACCAAGTATGATCGCCGGGCCTTCGCCGCCTACGCCGGCAGCTCCGTTGGGGGAAACGATCGTCAGGCAGATTGCTGGCCGGGATGTTCCCACAATGGCAAAGTAGTTCTCCAGGGGAAGCCGCATCTGGGCGCCGCCCTTGAAATGGAAAACGAGATCCGGGAACGAGTAGTTCGATTCGCTGTCCGGTATCTCAAAGCACGGTCTCAGTCCGGTGAGCACCTCGACCTGGTCGGACCGGTTCAGCTTCCCGGCCACTTGGCCGACGAACGCGGCGGCTAGCGGCTCGAATACTGCTGGCTCCATGAACGTGAACGTCGTCCCGGAATCTACGATCGTGCCGCCGTTCCCGTCGAATCCTGGCACAAGCGCCTTATGCGGAATCTTCACCTTCTTTCCTCCGACTGTAATTCTCCTCAGTCCTACGTAATAGTAAACTGAAAAAGCCTCCGCGCCATAGGTAGCGTCCGCTGCTGTTGCAGCTGGAATGGGGTTTTTGAGCAGAGGCGTGAAACTGACCTCGCCATTGCCGGAATCGGGGACGCCGTTCAACAATAGAGAGCCGCTCTCGCCTTCATCGTCAAATTTCCGGGAAATCAGACAGTAAGAGAAACTCTTCAATCTGAGTTGATCCGGGAGAGAGGAAACCCCACGGCCGAACCCTGCGATTCCGCCGCCTGGCATCCCGTCAGAAAACACAGAGCAGCCGACAAGGAAATCGGTGACCGTCAGAGTGGAAAAGTGCAAGGTTTCCGAGAAAAGAAGCCCCGCGGTGGAGCCGGAACCGTATACAAGTAGGTATGGTGGGCATATCTGAGAGCAATCGGAGGAATTTGAGGGGAGGCAATTGCGGCAGCGTGAGAGGAATTCCGGAGAATGGATCCATCCGCATTTTGTGTTTTTGCAGCCGATGAGCTTGGAAGTAGAGGATTCCTTGGGAAAGAAGGTGGGAATGGAGTTCTCTTGTGAGGAGCAGTTCTGGCAGATGTATTTCGTGGTGCAGGGGATCCAGGTCAGTTGGCTACCGGTGTCGAACACTAGGGGGATTTCCTGTGGCGGGGTTCCAAAACTGATGTTAATCGAGTAGCCGCCGTAAGAATGGGGGTAGAGAGCAGCGCGGGTGGAAGGAGACATAGTGGCCGGCTTTTTAAGCAGCTGAGCTCGAAGAAGAGAGGCAGAAGCCATTCCAGAGAGCCGGTTGAAGGGGTCGAGCGGCAGAGGAAGTCGAGCTCGTCGGAGCGGGATTGAAATCTCATTTTCGCCGGCAACGAGAGGAAGTAGGAGGAAGAGGAGAAACTGATAGTAGTAGGATTGAGCCATGGTGGAAGACAATGGAGCGGCATATGCTTTCTACTTGTAGCGGCCGCCATGGGACCCACCGGCGGTGGCCGCGTAACACACGTGGCGGTGACGTTAATCTGGCCGTTGGTTTTGCAGCCAAAAAACACCGAACGGTTGAATGCTCGCCTGCGGCAAATTGGCTTGACGTGGAGGCTTCCTATCCGTCGATTGAAGATTGTACAATGTCAAACGTCTAGAGGACAAAGATTGGAAGACTAGAAGAAGAAGACAATTTGACTCGTGGACCATCCGATGACGTGGATTACATTTTTTTTTTTTTTTTTTTGGGGGGGGGTGGATTACAAATTTAAATAGTCAAAATTTTAAAGACAGCTAGAGGTGTCAAAACGGGTCCGCGGGTTGGGTTCGGATCAAACCCATACTAATCTGGGTTTAAAGAAGTTGATCCTAACCCGACCCGTTTTTACAAACGGGTCAGGAAATCCAACTCGGACCTGACCCGCACGGGTTACCGGGTTGACCTGATCCGTGAACATGAGTACGCTATAGCACAAGCAGATGAGCTGAGAGTCAGGATCTTTGTCGCTTCATTGAATATGAGAATCACCCGCCCCGACGACGTCTGAACCCTCTTAATCCCCTTCGAATCCGGCGAAGCCGACCAAGCAACCAGTCCTACACTCCGACCCTGCCTTGCAAGGAAGACGAACCTTGCCGGTCCCTGCGGACCTACGGTTGCTGAATCAGCGAATCACCCTCTCACAAATCCTTCATTAGCGCCGAAGTCCACAACGCATGAGCTGAAGAGGAACCAAAGAAGCAAATCAAGCAATGCGAATCTTCGTTCGCTGCCTCCTTGTCCCAGAGAGTCAAATCGTGAACAGCTTGAAAACTCGGGTTACCATGTCAATCGCGAGTCAATTTTGGGTTACCGGGTTGGCCTTAACCCGACCTATTTTTAAATTGGTCGAAAATTGCAACCCAAACCTGACCCGTTTGTTAAACGGGTCGACCCTAACCCAAATTTTTAGCGTCGAGTTCAAGTCGGATTACCGAGTCATGTCAACTGACACCCCTAAAGACCACCGCTTCATTAAATTAAATTACTAAAAACTGCAAAAATAATATTTGTAGACAAATCAAGTAGCTATCTATGGATTGTCACAACCTTAAGATTATTTATTATTGCTTTATAAAACAATATTTTTAATATGATAAATATTATTTTATTATCTTTTTAATATGATTATTCATCAAATTAAGATTTTAGTATAAACACCATCGCCTTATTATGATTTTTTTATCTTTATTATTTAAATACAATCCCTTAATCACAATCGCTCTATTATGATCCTCTAGTCATAATCCCTTCATTATAGCCCACTTAAGTACTATCACCCCATTGTACTCCTCTTAGCACTATTGCTTGATTAAGACCCTCCAACTACTATTATTTGATTATGAACCTTCTACTACTATTGTCAAACTATAATTCTTTGACCACCACCACTCAATTATGGTCCTTTGACCGCCATCATTCATCTATAATCTCCCAATCATTGGTACCCCACTATAATCTCCTAATCACTGCCATCTGACTACATATATTTTCATCGAATTCATCATTACCAACATAAACACATGTGTTCAACCCCAAATCTAGCTTAAGGTATTAACACCAAGACTGATATGGATTTTTTTTTGCCTCTGGCCTCCCCTTGTACAAGAAGAATAGTAAAAAAGATAATTAATTATCTCTTAAAGAAAACTTTTATTCCACGAGACGCCTCTAACATCCACCACGAAATCATTTCTCTACAAGTTATGTCTACTGCATTGTATCAATATTTTCCACCGCTATGACAAAGAGTGTCATTTGCAATAAAAGCCAAATCTGACTTAAGGTATTAACACCAAGATTCATACTGAATTTCTTTGCCTCTTACCTCCCCTTGTACAAGAAGAACAATAAAAAAAACATAATTAATGATATCTTAAAGATAACTTTCATTCCACGAGATGCCTCCAACAGTCAACACAAAATCATTTCTCTACAAGTTATATCTATTGCATTGCATCAATATTTTCCCCAACTATGACAAGGAATGTCATTTGCAGTAATAAATAAACACTAGTATAACTAGGTCAAATCTTACGACTTTCGCATTTATAGGTTTTTCTCGTATAAAGGCTCTGCTATCTTTTGCAACTTCTCTTTTAATCTATTTGTGTTGGACCGTCATACAAAACCACAGTTCATTTCTACCACAATGAATATTCTAGCACGCAAGATATGACAAAATTACTTTGTTCACTAAAAAGTTGTAAATAATTTTAGATTGAGTTGAGTCATTTTAAAATAAGACTACTACTATTATTATAAAAGCAGCTTGAATTTTCTTCCAAATCAAATATTGGCCATCCATTTTATTTCTTTTAAAATTATCATATCCCTTCATTGTATTATAAATAATTAATAAATTTAAAAATATATAATAATTATGCAAATTAATGTCCGTTACAAAGACAACTCTTACAAAATTATTTTTTCTTCTTCTCTAGGACCTGATTGAGTTTCCCTCCACCGAATTTCATTTGACCTATTAATATTTTGTTTAACTATCATTTACGTGATATCGCATGTTTCTTATAGGATTTGCGATTTCCTCCGGTCTTCGGTCTTGACTCTTTGATTACCCTAGCTTCCTCCATCTCACATGTTTTCTTCAGTAGGCTTTTCTCTCCAAAGATTTTGGTCTCCTAAACTTCTTTAACATGTTTTCTTACTGGCAATTAGGCCACTCGCCAATTTCTTTCTTCAATTATTTCAATGTTTTGAACTTCTAAAACACTTCTTCAATCAGGTTCCTTTCTCCAATTATTTCGGTCATATGAACTTCTTTTCTTTTATTTTTTTGACTCTTTGGAAGATGAACTCAACTGTCCAAACCTTTCAACAAACGGTTTGCCTCTCCATAAGACCGTAGATTCTATGTTCTTTTTCTATCATATATAATTGCTAAAATTATTCTCACATGTTTTTCATTTAGATCTTTATGGTTTGCATTTCATTTATGGATCTCACCAATCTCTGACTTCAAAAGATCTGTACTCTTTTGGCTTCAACTAAAATTTACTTTAGAGGTATGCCAACTCCAAGAACAACTAATTTAGCTAGCTTATGAAATTTATTTTACTTTTTTTTCTCTGCTTGTTGTATCTATTTTTCTTTTTTGGATTGTCTTGTAAGATGTTTTGATTAAGCAAGATTGTTTTTTTTTTTTTTTTGAAATATTTTGTGAGTTCTGTGAGATGGAAGTGGAAATTAAAGGGGGATTTGGGTTTTGAGTTGTGGGTGATTCTGGTGGGTTATTGAGTGTGTTTGTGTTCTTATTCAAAAAAAAAAAAAAAATTGTTCATTTTGTAGAATGAGCTCTGAACTTATCTTATGCCAGAATGTTATATTGAAGAGTAGGTGTTTGCAGGTGCAGAACCAGTCCTAATTTTAACCGGGGGCAAACTTATAAGACATACATGTCGTGGGGTCAAGGGGCAGCGCCCCTGCCGGGGTTTCCGAGGGAAACGCCCCTGGAACAAATTTTTGTTTGAAGGATATTTTTGGAATTCAATGATGAATTCTCTTTACTATTTGTTGTGGGCATTTACCTAAAGACCATAATATTTTAAAATTTTTAGGGTGGCAATTGCCTAAAAACCCTTATAATAAAGACAAAAAAATGAATGAAGATGGATAAATTACCTAAAAAATCATATAAATAAATTAAAAAAAAAATTTGAGGGGGGGGGGGGGGGTGTGCAATTGCCCCTCTGACCCGAATGGGATTCCGACCCTGAGTGTTTGATTGTATTGCAAAAAAAAATTAGGCTTTGTTTTAGGTAACAATGAATCAAACACAAAGATCAAGAAATATTTGTAGGGCACAATTATGATACTGAAAAAATAATGTGGGTGTTGTTGTCACTATTGCTATGCCTCAGCTATTCATGAACTATTAATTTTGTTGTTATGTTACTTATGTTTGCTTCACGTTGATGCTTATAAGTTCAGTCATACTTCAGAAAAATGTTATCCTACTGTTTGCTATCACAGATAAATTTTTTGTACACGAGTGTCTTAATTACCATATATATTTCTGTTATCTTATTTTCTTTATATCCACTTTCAAATGCAAAGAAATATTTTTAGTGACAAAGGCTAAAGTGAAATGTGCATTCAATGATTTATTATGAAATATGAAAGAATTCAAAGATTAATTTAAATTGTTGTTGGAAAAAAAAGGGCATTTCTTATAAGATATGAAATTTTGTTTTTTAGAAAAGAATTTAACTTGACAATTATTGTATTATTAACTGAAATGAACTTTATAAAGAATTTTGAATATAAACAAGAAAAAGTTCAGAAACTTAATTACTTTCTAGACAAAGAGGTAATTCTATTTTTTTAATATTTAATTTTAATTGTATATATTTATATAATATTTTATATGATCTTTATATATATATATATATATATATATATATATATATATATATATATATATATATATATATATATATATATAACTCTATTAAAATTTATTAAATATTAATGTCTTTCTCATTTTATGTGTAGGGCTTGAATATCTACACAATTATATTTAATAAAATAATTTATACATTTTATAATATATAAAAAATTTGCAAAATATATATGATTTCAATTTGACATGTTAAAGATATAAATAAAAATTTTTATAATGTCCATGAAAATTTTGAGATTATTTTAAATAATCTTTCAGAAATGCATCTTCTTGTGAATCATAATATACAATAGTTCAATAAAAATTTGTTCACCATCGAGGAGATCATAACAATCCAAATATGCCATCATGTATGTCAAATAATTCTTATATTTAAAATAAATTTAATTATTATTCGATTTAATAATATAATTAATTTATATTTTTTAAATTTTATACATATGTAATTTTATTAGTTTTATAAGTCTATAAAGCAAAGATGATATACAAACAGAAGGATAACAAAATCCTAAACATGACTTGCAAGTTATTAGACTGGGATATATAAATTTATTAATAATCCTCATTATTATTATTATTATTATTATTATTATTTTAAAATAATTTTTTATGTTATAAATCTGAAATAATTACTTTAACTTCATACGAAGCATTAGCAACAAATGAGTGAAAACTATTATAAAATATAAGAAATGAAAAAACCCATCATTCTTGCAAAGGGAGTTGTTGAAAAAAATGTTAATGGTACACCTATTTTATTCATATTCTATTTAAATATTACATCACTCTAATATCAATTGCATATTATAATCTTAGGCTTCACACATTCATCAACAATATCAACAACATCAACAATTATATAAATCAATTCAAATTTATCAGCAACAAAAGAAATGATGGATTTGTATAATTTAAGTTTTTTATATATTTATTTGTTTATATTTATTTCCATATAAATTTTCTTTTTGAATGAATAATTAACTCTATAGGTTTAATTAGACTTGATTTCGACATATATTATCAAAATTTGAAGGATATTTAATAGTATATTTGTTAAAAATCAACACGTCAGAACTGTCATTAGGAGAGGTAATACATATATTAATACCACTCGGTACCGAACACTGTTTTATACTAGAGTGCAGACGGTTCTCCCGTCCGCACTCCGTACCTAATAATTTCTCAGAAAAATTATTAGGTGCGGAGTGCAGACGGGGTGAGAACCGTCTGCACAGACACAGAGTACCGAGCGGTACCCAGCGGTACCGAGTGGTACCGAACGGTACCGAACACTGTTTTATACTAGAGTGCAGACGGTTCTCCCGTCCGCACTCCGTACCTAATAATTTCTCCGATGTAATAAATACTCAAAGGAAAATGGTGACTATAGTTTGAGGTAATGTATTTTTATTTTTGTTGTTCGAATTTAATTAATTATTATAGTTCTTAACAAGGCTTTTAAAACCGGACCGGTCAATGAACCGGAAGAATGAGGGGTTAGAGGTTTGATGGTTCGACCGGGGTCAAACCGGGGTCGAACTGGATGACATAATAAATATTTATTATATTTAAATATTATAATAATGACACAATTATTTATAAATATATAACAAAAATTGAAAAAAATTATAATACTTTTACTTATATAATAGTGAAATGTTAGTCAAATAAATTCAAACATTTAAATCTAAAGGAAAATCATATAGGATCAATTAGAGTTTTAAAAATAAATACAATTAAATCTACTATTTTAGTATTTTTTTTACTAATTTAATATTTTTAATTTTAACAGTATACATTAGACATATCTCTAACTTTTACTTTTAGTAATATAACTAATTAATTAGAATTATTAACTTAGAAGGAAAAAAAAAAAGTGACTAAGCCTTAAAAAAAAATGACTAAACCGCTTCTATCTCTCTCTCTCTCTTCTCTCCTCATTTTTGAGATTTTATTCTCCAGCTAATCTCCTCATGGCCATAGGAAAACAAAAAAGGAAAAGAAAGCTGTGGGGTTTAGTCCCACACCGTGTGGAGTGGATGAGCTTTTTTATATATAAACAAATGCATATTCAACCGTTTAACAGACAATGCCAGCTTGAGGCTTGTAATGGGTGGGGCGAGTTTGGGAAGTGCGGACTTGCAAGCTTTGCACGATTTAATTCAAATAAATATATTTTGTGAATTGAAGAGGGTCGACGAGCTTGAAATTAATCGAGCCCATGCAAATCTTGTTCGGTTCGTTTGCTTCCCCATACATGAAGGATAGCTGAAGGGATGAAAAAGGTAAGAAAATATTTGATTTATCCTATATTTGAAACATCATAAATAATATTAATTTGATGTTATACCAAAGTCAGAGGGGCCGTGCCCCCAGGGCCCAGCATGCGCCAGTGCCCCCAGGGCACAGCATCCAAGCCAACCCTTCGACGCGAAGCGAAAACGGTTATGAGAAACCGGAGCCGGTTTTCCGGTTCAACGGTCGAACCGGCGGTTCGAACGGTCCGAGACCGGTTCGACGCGAAAACGGTTCTCAGGCGAACCGTAACCGGCCGGCTAGCCGGTTCGCGGTTCAACCGGTTGAACCGGCCGGTCCGGTCCGGTTTTAAAAGCCTTGGTTCTTAATAATATATTTCTTTTATGATTTGTATAGATATATTATTAAATTGTATGTTGAAGGTGATACTACCATACAATTTTGACGATATTTGATAATGAAGCTGAAAATATTATTGGCATGTCCGTTACACTTAGAAAAGATAAATGTAAATATCTTGTAATATTTTATTAAAATTTAAATTTATTTATATGTAATCTTCTTTATTGATTTATTTTTGCAGGTGACAACTATACAAGAATATAATAAAATTATCAAGAATTCTTACCATAGGGAGATGTTCATAATCAAGGCTCAGGACAAAATATATGACAACCGAACTCTCTGTTTGCAATCAATTCAATTAATAAAAGAAGATTATTATGAAATCAATCATGTTATATAAAAAAAGAGTAAAATAAAATATAAATATTAATGAACACTTATTCTTTGTGAAATATTTTATCCATGTACTTGTGCTTTATATGCATTATATATTTTACCTTAAATATGCTCATAAAAATGTTTAAATTTTTTTATCGAAGATCTTTAATTTTATTATTTTTATTTTATATTTTATTTTTGCCTTATGTTTTATAAAATGCTTTTCTTTCCCTTTTAAGTCCAATGATTTAGATATTTCTCTTTATTGCTCATAATTAAAAATTTTTATGAGATTAGTGTACCCTTTATTTGCTTCTTGTTATATTATCTTCATTCATTTCTAGCAAAGTTCACTTTATGCATGTGCATTTATATTAGGTACAATTTCATTTGCCGTTAAATAAATTTGCAACTATTTTTTTAAAAAAGATTAAATATTATTCAGTAATAGAATTCTAATTAGATTTTTATAATTAGTAAAAAAATTAGTAAAGTTTTCTTTAATGTTTATGAGTTTCATCATAATTTTTTTAGTTTAGAATAAGAGTGTATATGCTATAAGATGAGCTAAATATGTCCTTGTACTTACTTGTGATAGGATTATATATAAATGCATTCCATAATTATATATATCAATAAATGCTCCATTATATACTAATCTCAAAATTCAAAATTTTTAAGAGATTAGCGTACTAATTATTTGCTTCTTGTATCATCTTATTGTACTATCTCCATTCATTTCTAGTAATATGCACGTTGTGCACGTGCAATTATGTTAGGTATTAGTATAAATTTAATGAGTTTAGTATCCATACCAATACAAGGTATTAGTATGAATACTAAACTCATAATTCCAACTTCAACTTAAATGATATCCAATGCAAGAAAGAAAATTGTGAAGAAAATTATGAAAGATCGAATTGAAGGATTACTATCTTATTTCTTATGATAGGATGTGAAAAATCAACATAAATTAAGGTTTAGCTTTATCAATAAATTTGCTTTGAACTTGTATACTTTCATCATGTTTACTCCCATCTCATTTTCTTTATATTCCATATATATAATCTTATTTTCTTTATATCCACCTTCAATAGCAAAGAAATATTTATAGTGGCAAAGGATAAAGTGAAAGCTGCATTCAATAATTATTATGAAATATAAAAGGATTCAAAGATTAATTTAAATTGTTGTTGGAACAAAAAGGGCATTCCTTATAAGATATGAAATTTTGTTTATTTAGATGATATTTTCTTTTGGAATGCTTATTTCCCATTTATATCTTTCTTCTTTACTTCTATAAAATTTAATTGAAGAGGTGTGACATTGCTAATAAATCAGGTTTTTGCAGAACTTTTGATGGTCTACTATAAAGGTTTAAACACATACTAATTTATTTGCAGCTGTTTCATGAGTTCTTTTGTATGAAAGCTTTATCACTTTTAGCAGGCATTAAAACTAATGCTTATGAGTAGCACAAATAAATAGAATCCTTAGGATCATTTAATTCCTACTTTCAATTGCAATTTAAGCTCCACATTTGCCCATAGTGGTTGCTTTACACGTAGTCGGTTTGTCTTTGGCTGGCGAAACCACCGAAGCAAGCGTTCGGTCGTTCCCCAAGTCGAAGTTGCACGACTCCAGAACAAGAGAATGGGCCATGACAAAATCAGAGCTGCATAAGTCCTCCAACGTGGATTTGCGAATCGATCTTCCCAATGGTGTCGCGAGCACACAAACTGGGAGGGACAGGAGGATACGTACAGACAGTTGATGTGGAATCAGGCTTTCGAAACCTCATGTCGGCCGACGAGAACTGGGATGAGTTTGAAGCAAGCTCGAAATCAATGCAAACTGGTGGGATATGAGATGTCGAACGGGATCTAGGGCACGGCTACAGGCACGAGAGGTAGAGGAAGATATCAATGATTTTAAAATTGAGAAAAATTTGCAGCCATTTGCAAACCACCTTTATAAAAGATCTGAGAAAAAATTTAAGTTCTTGATAATCTTTTAGCAGCCGTTAAAACCGCTGCTTATACCAACTTATAGCAGCGGTTTTAAAACCATAAGTGTTGCAAAAATCTCATATTTTTTGTAGTGTGAATTATATTTATAAGATTGAAGGGCTGATCCTTGATGATCATGTCTGTTTATGTTTTTGTATAATTGAATTTTATTATATCTTATATTCTTTTAAAGAAAAAATATTTTAAATTTGGGATTGATAGATTTGATATTACATTTTATATTATTCAATTAGTCATCATCTATAATTTTCAAGCTAGACATAATTTCTCGACTAGTATTTATAGTTTAAATTTCTCGACTATTCTTATCATTTATGTTTCATTTATCATTTTATTTAGATATATCTATTAGATAGCATTGATTGTTTTTATAAATTCAGGATCATTATACATATAATTAGTTTGGTTTTGTCAAATTATTTATATAGATTTGTGAGATAAACATTCATGATTTTGTTTTTGCTATTTCTTATGATCATTATTAGATCTTGTACATGACATAATTTCTTATTTCAGATCATACATATAACTTATTATTATTATTATTGCAATATATTCTTATAAATTATGTTTCTATTTTTTTCATTTTAAAGATAAATTTCTTGGATAAGCATCTATTCATGTCAATTTGGTTTATCAAATTATTTATATAGAATTGTGAGATAAGCATTCACAATTTTTCTTCACTCTATCCTATGATCATTTATAGATTTTTGTATGTAACATAATGTCTTATTTTAGATAATATGTATTTTTTTTTTGTTAAAATTGCAATATATTCTTATAGATATGTTTCTAATTTTTTTCCCTTTTTTAAGGATTTTTAAATAAGCATTGATTGTTTTTTTTTTAAATTCAAGATCATCTATTCATATCAGTTTTGTTTATCAAATTTTATTTATATTGATTTGTGAGATAAGCATGCAAGCTTTTTCTTCACTCAGTCCTGCGATCACTGATAGATCTTGTACATAACATAATTGCTTATTACTTGCATGTTTCATGTTTTGTCACAACCATTAATTAGAAGATTAAGATTTGGCGATGATAGGAGATGTACCGTGCACATATTCTAACTTTAGAGCTTTTTTATCAAAATATTATAACACAAAATTTTTTTCCATGATTTAGATATCTCTTTATTGCTCATCATTCAAAATTTTGATGAGATTAAGTCTTTGTTTGGGACAACTTTTCATTGCTTTCTAAAACAACTTTTTAATACAAAAAATTTTAATTCAAGAAAAAATTTAACTAAAACACTATTTTAAAAAGCATTAAATACATGGAGTCCTATAAAACTTTATTAACCTACTTAATTGCTCATGATTGGAATCTCATTAAATACATTGCTTCCATTGGGTCTCTATTGTAGCCAAGCAACATTCTGACGCTTTGCTCTAGCTCTCTAAGGAGAATGAGCCCCCTTGATGGTGCTTCACTTTAATTACGAATGATGGTGACTTTGGTTTAGTTTAATGACCATGTTAAACATAATTCTTTATCTGAGAACAATTCTAACATTTTCTTTATTTAGTATAGCTTATTAGAAGAAGAGAAATTCTTTTAGGCAGTGATGAGACCTGTAATGCTTTATGGCGTAGAATAGTGGCAGAGCTAGAAATTTCTTTGGAGGGGGGCGCAACTTAATTTTTCAATTTTTTACACCTTCATAATCCACTATAGAATATTGTATCACTTACTGGGTTTTCCACATTAAATATTCTCTGATATTACTATTTTTATATGTATGTGCTATATATTTGTACAACATTGGGATGTAAAACATGAAAGTTTGAGTAGGTTGTTAGACCTAATAAAACTATTCCAATGCTAACCAGGGGGAGGTAAATTGATAATTTAAAATTTCTCTTAGATTTTAGAAAATTGTTTTAAGAATTTTTACTTAATGATAGATTTTTATAAAATATTTTTCAACTACTGTAATTTAAAGTATAGAAAATACAAATGTAGTAAAATATAAAAGAGCAAAAGAACGCCAAATTTTATAGTTGTACAGTCCAACTAGACCTATATCCACTCCATGAAGACTCATTCTTCAGGTATTACACTAAATCTAAATGACTCTCTTTTTACCCCCACATCAAAGCGGGGAAGCCCTTACAAAACCTCTCTTCCACCAACTCGATGCGGTAGAGTACTGACATCCTTTCTCACCCTCCTGGTGATGACAGAGTACCAACATCCTTTCTCACCCTCCTGGTGAAGGCAGAGTATCATGATCTTCTTTAAAAATCTTCTCTTAAGAGCCTACAAGGAAGTAGGATAGAATTTTGAAGAACAAATAATAGATCTTACCTTTGGGCAACCTTGTGAATCCCCGCATAATTTTTTTATACAAGATCTCTAACTCTCCACTCCTAAAAATACTATCCTTATTCACTTTTAAGATAAATTCATAGTAAGATAAAGAGTGTCAGTTTTTAGGACCCTTATATATCAAAGACAAGAAAAATCATCGAGAAAATAAAAAATTACAATTGGAATGTACTCAAATCGTACAGTACGATCGCGGATCGTCTGTACAAACAATTCAAAAATTCATGTATGAACCTGATTTCATACTCGGTCAGTCGTATGTACAAACTAACATTGTACTGTACGAACAGTTCAAAACTGAACTAATTCGTCTAGTATGATCTTGTACGAACCTCATTTCATACTATGTTAGTCTTATGTACAAATTGATCGTACAACATGAACAGTTCAAATAAATCATGCTTCATTTGGTACAAATATGGATGACCCCATTTTGTACTCTATGAGTTGTTTGTACGAACCACACTTCGTGCAGTATTATTAGTTTAATAAATGATGAGTTCGTTTGGTATAAACTGGTATGCACCCATTTCATATTATGTGAGTCGTCTGTACGAAACACCATCGTAAAATACGATCAGTTCAAAATAAAGAGTAAAATATAAAAGAGTAAAACATTATATATATATATATATATATATATATATATATATATATATATATATATATATATATATATATATATATATATATATATATATATATAATGTATGTTAGGAAAAATAATAATCAGAACAATAATATTTGTTATCATAAAAAAATCACATTATATCAAACTCAATCTTGAATTCTAAGTTGCAATAAAACATATACTCTATCGACTCAAAACTTCTAACACATTATAAATAAATAAATAATTATAACCAGGTGAATTTTGAATTTATTAAATAATGAAATTTATTTTACTTTTAATCAAACTCTTGAAAATTTAAAACCCTTGTTTTTGTTTTACTTTATACTCATATTACATCAAAACAGACATCCCTTAAACATCTTAATAAATATTAATAGTTAATAAATAAAATCAATTAATTATCTTAAATATGTTAATGATTAATTATATTTTGATTTGAATAATTAACTACTGTTATATAAGTCTAATTAGAATAGCTTATCACCATATATAATTAATTAATCAAATGAAATTCATTTCATCCTAATTAAATTTTAGTGAATCAATCTATGAATAATTATTATACTTTATTATCTTAATTACTTTATATTGACTAATTAGTATAAATTTCACCTAATTAATATAATTATTATTTCCAATTAATATTCAACTTATTAATAATATTTCACACTCATCTCTTTATTAATTAAAGTCAATAACATTTTAAAGTGAACTATTATTTAGACCTAAATAAGTCGTTAAACAAAAATAATATGCTACACATATTTCATTATGAATCATTTAAATAATATTTTTTATTTTGTGCTTATATCATTAAAAATATTTTGAAAGTGGCAAATTTACTCTATAACATCTTATTTACATATCTAACATCCAAAATTTTAATATTACATACATATCACCCTATATTATTTTAATATCAAATATAACACTTATATTTCTTTCATAACACTCATATATTTCATTTATACCACTCATATTTGATATGAAAATGAACTATGGGTGATATGCATGTAATATTAAAATTTTAGGTGTTAAATATGTGAGTAATATAAAATGGTATGTATGTAAATCTTCCTTTGAAAATTTAATTATATTTTAATTATTTTTTATTTTATGAGAGAAATTATGAGAATTGAGTGAATTTATTTGTTTAATTATTTGAATTAAATTTCTACATTTTCCAACAAAAAATAAATGAATGTAGATAGAAATTATTTTGTTACTTAGCCATATGTGGGGGAAGGGCATGTGAGGCTGTACAACGACGGGAAGAAGTTGCCAAAACGTCAGCCAGCTCATGCACATGGGCTCGAAGTTAGCGCTTCACCGTTAATTACAATTTTGCCATCGGCCAAGCCGCCACACTGAAATCTACATAATTTGACGCGCGTGATTAACGATTTTTTAATTAATTTTATTTTTATATTGGACCAATAAAATCTAATTCATATCGACATCATATATAAAATGCTCAAATTATAAACTTCTTAATTAATAATTAAAACTCTCAACCAATAAATAAATACGAGTTACATAATATTATTTATAATAAAATATTGAAGTAATTTTCATTGCACTGAATATATTCTTGAATTTAAGAATATATATATATATATATATATATATATAATATATATATATATATATATATATATATATATTTTTATTATTATATATGGAAAATGTACAATTAAGAAATTCTGATTTTAGATAATTCAAAAATAATGAAGATATTTGATATAAAAAAAAATTATTATTAAAATATTATAATTGATACTGTTTCTAATAGTTGGAGTAGGTCATAAAGTAATGATAAAGAATAAGCTATTGTTGGGTTAGTTGATAGAGGTGCGGTAGGATGGAGATTAATTTGCATTACTTAAATTGATTTTGCATAGTCTTGTATGAGATGATTGTAACACGATAAGTACTTATGGATTGATGTTTTCTATTTGGAATAAAGAAAACGATGGTCAAGTCTAAGCGAAATTATTACGCGCAATCACTGGATGGTCATTTTCTGACGAAACATAGGCGCCGGAAATTGACGTTTTCCTCTAGCTAGAGGTCAATCATGATGCACCGCGATATTAATACATTGTATACCATTGTGTATCGGATGACGTGACGCGTCCTGATTTGTCTCTGAGCCATTCAATAACTACGCGTAATAATTTCTCCAAGCCTAGATGTTAGGCTGGACTCTAGCATAGATTAACTTGATTAGGGTGCATTACAATCATGCCAACTCAGGTTAAGAGTTACTTGATTTGGTTATATAATAGTAAGAATGCATGTTGATTTCTTTATCATGAGCCTAATAGATTTTATTTAGATATTGTAACTTGTTAATTAAATTTTAGGATGTTAAGATTCTTTCAGCTTATGTAAAAGAATTTAAGTTAGTTTTGATATATTCTCAAAAAATTATCTTGATTGGGCACGAATCTCGAGGTAAAATTAAGTTGGAAACTTCAAAAATTAAATTAGAGATAATTTGAACTCCGATATCATCAAACTTACAGTCGAACTGAATGTCACGGAAATACAAACTCAATAACACAAAATTCGACTCAATCCAAGCCCAAATGAGTCCAAATCGAAGACCCAAAGCGCATTTAGAATGTTCAATCCATAATTTGGATTATCAAAGAGTTTCCAAACGTGACATGCTTATAATTGAATCGAGCGGCTTGACGAGACAAATCCAACAAGCCCAAGATCACCAAATTTTGATATCATTAAGACATTCAGATGCTCAGTAAACGGTCTTTGATTGAGGGATTCAACATCAACCGTCCACCCAAACCACTCCCAATTTACCCTTGATCTTTCTCTTGTTTACGAGCCATGCCACGCTAAAAAAGTTATAAAAAGAGTGCGGGGGGGGGGAGGGGGGGGGGGGGGGGGGGGGGGGGGGGGGGGGGGGGGGGGGGGGGGGGGGGGGGGCGGGGGACTTTCAGTAGACTTCTACCTTACGCCGGATTTATGCCCGTCACCAAATTTCCACCCGATGTCATACTTATGCCCATTGTCATACTTTCATTAGATTTCTAGTTGACGCCAAACTTTCACTCGTCCCCATTGCCAAACTTTCGTTGAATTTCTACCAAACGCCTATCTTCCGCCCTTTGTTGAACTTCCGACCTCCGTCGCTAGCCACCAAACTTTAAAAGTTCACTAGACTCTTCATCGACAATTGTCGGACTTCCACTCTGCAGCCTACCAATGCCAAAGTTTTGCCCGATCGCCGACTAACACAAAAGTTATGCTCGTCAATTGACCAACTTCGTAGTTCTGCTCGTCAATTGACCAACTTCGTAGTTCTGCCCTACTAACGACTAACGCCGGAGTTCTGACTGATAGCTGACCGATGTCTGAGTTTTTCTTGACCGCATGCTGACACTAGAGCTCTGCTCGACCACCAACTAATGCCAGAGTTTTGCTCGGCCGCAAACTTTTGTCGGACTTTTACGTGAAGTTGAAGTTCTGCCCATCGCTAGACTTCTTCCTATCACTGGACTTTCAGCAGACTTCTACCCTACGTCGGACATCTGCCTATCACCGAATTTCCACCCGACGTCAGACTTATGCCCATTGCCAGACTTTCATTAGACTTCTAGCTGACGCCAAACTTTCACTCGTTGCCAAATTTTTACCCGACGATGGACTTCTGCCCATTGCCATACTTTTGTTGAACTTCTACCAAACGCCTATCTTCTGCACTTTGTTGAACTTCTGACCTTCGTCGCTAGCCAACTACTGTCTTTACAATCTCCTTCACCAAAAAAATAGTCTTTCTGACTACTGTCGCCTACCGATTATGATTTTTATGACATTCATTGCCTGACAACAATCTTTCTTGCCACTGTTGCCCACCGACTACAGTCCTTTCGACCTCCATAGCTAGATTGTGATCCTTCCGACCTTCGTCGCCCATCTAATTCGGTTTTATACCAAAAAAAAATGTATCAATAGTGATTCTTTCAAGTCCCATCATGTAGCACACTCTATATGATGTATATTTGTTACATCAAGCTAAGGCCTTCCCCCAAGAAAGGGCCTCATTTTTACTCGACTGTAAATAATAGTGGATTTATTCAAACGGCCAGGCCCTATATTTTTTCCATTTTCAGGATTTTCCATGTAAAAATCATGGTGTCTTTTATGAATGTTACACTATCTCTTTTATCTATATGCGTGCTGGATCTTTGTACAACATTGAGATGTTAAACTTTATACTTCTCTACCACCACAAATATTCTAGGACGCAACAAGTTCCATCTTTAAGTACAAGAATAATATAACCACCCACATGATAGATAGAATAATAAGGAAAAAAATTGAATACTCAGTGTTGAGTGGCCTGAGTAGTTAATGGATTGATTTTAATGCCCTTGCAAGGTGGCCTTCCAAATTCAATAGTGTGATGACCACATCACCATAAGATGCCACATAAGCTTATCTAGCTAAGATAGTTAAGGGATGATTATTAGAGAATACCTGGTCAAATTTGTCTCCATATTTAAATGAATTATGTCAAATTGTCAAGGGATATGTTCTAAGTGGTCAATGATTTTTTAGAAAATTTAAGTCACAAATCAAGGTTTACCCATGATTACCCATGATATGAAGTGGGCAACAACCCTATGCCTCCACCTTTCAATATTATCTATCCTACCTCATTGGATCCAACTATTCAAATACATATTTTTACTTGGAGTATTCAATCTAAATAATGACATGTGAATGTGATGATGTATTATAGGGTTTAGATAAAATCTAATTACAAAAAAGACAACTCATTCATTAGTTCTAATTTGGTACCTTTGTCACAATCTAACCTAATATGACCCATAAAAATATCAAGTCATATCGTATTGAATGGTGACTAAACAAGCCTAAGATCTAAGTTTTGGAGACTTTTCATGTTTCTTTAATTTTTAAACAAATCATAAAGTTAGTCATTTACTTCCATAAATTTCATTTTTGTTCATTCATCTTCAAAGTATATATACACAAAAAAAATTTATACACTACAATACATAACTACAGACCAGAACAGAGCAAAAAAATAATTAGCCATAACTATATAGAAATAAAAAATTACTTATACAAACTTAGATAGATCAAAAACTACTCAACCAGCTCTTTCCCCTTTTCCTAACTTGAAATATAATGCTGAATAGGTGTGAGCAAACAAAGATTAGCAAGTTATACCCACAAATTTATTTTTAATAATTAATCCATTATGTTTAACTAAAATTTAAAAATAGTTAATAATAATTTACTATGTTTGGCAGAATATGCTTCTAGTTATAAAAAAATTAATAAATAATGCATGGAAAGTATATACATAAGTACTTCATATATCATATAAAAAATAACAAATTTTCTCAGCTTGTTATGCTTTTCTTTAATAATAAATATTAAAATTCAAGCCCTTATGACTCCATGTATTAGCATATTAGAAAACATGCCTTTATGACTATCAAATGCTTAACACATATTAAAATTTTAAAACATGCCCTTATGACTCCCTGTGCATTTAGCACAACATAACTTTCTCCACCATCAGAAGTACACATAATCACACAATCCAAACAGATAAGTGCATATATAATTGAATTATAATAAAAAAAATATAAATAAATCCATTTTAAAAATGCATAAAATTCTTTATCGATAGGCAATAAATTTAACAATCGACCAGAATTTCATAATTTTACTAAATTATCGGGGATTATTTGGAATGCTATTTTCAAGCTACTATTATACTATTTCATTATTTTCGATGATCAAAATTATTTTCTTATTAGATAAAAATAACACACTTTTCAATATACCCCACGTTAAAGAAAAATATCAAAATGTGTAGAAAAGTCACGTGTATAATATACAAAAAAGTTATACAATAAAAGTTTAATGGGTATAAAGTTATCCTATTTTTCAGGCAATGAAATTATAATTTAAATAAAAAGTCCCAAAATTTTCATAAATTTAAAAATTGAGATAGGAAAAATATAATCTACTTTGATTTAGACAACATTTAAAATAGGACAGACAGTAAAAAATGAACAGAGTCGTTAAAACCCCGCTTTCTCTTTTAGGATTTCTCCCTCTCTCTAACAGATTATTTAAGGGGGTTGATTGTAAATAAAATAAAAAGAAATGAAAATTAATATTTTATACAAATTTAACCTAATGCCAGGGTGCTCTAGGCAATGCCATCGATATATAAGCCTAAAAAAAATTTCAAGAGCTCAATGTTATAGTACTACCACCCTAGTACCATGGCGCTCCAAGAAAAAAAATCAATATTTTTCATTCATGCATATAAACTCTCGTGACTTACTTTAGAATATATTTAAACATCCATATGTTTATACAACACTCACAGACACATGCAAGAGAGGTATATGCAATAATTTAGTGGGTTAGCCTTACAATACTAAGTTAAAATAGGTATAATTACGTAATACTTCACTAGGTATTATAATCCTCTCATCCTCTGAAAAATATAGTGCTCAACATTTACAAACTCAAATCAGAGAAATAAATCAAGGTTCAATTGTCTCATCTCAAACTCGTCCAAAGCAACTTCTCTTTATGGCATGTGCCTCTAGTGGACCTTAACCATACATATTTATTCATTTCTTAATCTTCTAACATAATATGTCATAATAATTTTTGGTTCCTCAATGTATCTCTGATTTGGATGGACCTCAACTTCATTTATAGATACTTAGTCCCGATAATCAAGTACCCATTTTCTTGAAGATGACATATGAATTATACTATAAATATCATATATGTGCTCTATCAATTTTAACATGCAGGCAGATTCTCCAATCATTTTGATTGTTTCAAATGGTACAACATATCTTGGACTCAACTTTCATTTTTCAAATTTGTTGTTGACCTCATTTTTTGTTGTGGTCATTCAAATTCCTATTTCTACTCCTCCAAGCTTTCAAACTGATGCCCCTTAATGCCTTTGATGAGTCCAAAGCATGGGTGGGTCACTTGGATTAAGTTGACTTGGTCAATTTAGTCAAAGTGCTCAAATTTATTTAAAAATTCCAAAATATTCAAAAAGTCAAAGTTGGTCAAATGCATCAAATTGTATGCGTTCAATTCAAATGGCTTCTAGGGACCCCCTAGTCTATTCTAATCATTTTGACCAGTCAAATTAATTACAAATTTCAAAATTATCCAAAAAGGTTAAATTTAGTCAAATTCATGAAAACCCATGTCTCCAATCCATGCTAGCTTTTTGACCTTATTTAAAATCAACTCTAGAACCTTCTTAGAGCTATTTAAACTCAAGCCAAACCCATGGGTCAACTAAAACCTAACCCAAGTGCCCTCCTCCCCCCCCCCCCACCCTCATAAAATACAAAAGTCAGGTTTCCACTCATTTGTCCTGTCCTACCCAAAGCTTGCCCACTTAACCTCATGAGACACTTGGCAAACAATTAGGAAGCAAGCCTAATCAATCTCAGCCCTCCATTCATGCTCCATGACTTATAATAGGGCAAAACACTCAAAACCATCATTCAAAGAGATCTCCCCTCAGAATTTGTCATTAGAGCCCCCACCGCTTATATTCCTCTCCTCAAGAATCCCCCTTAATTTCCCCATTGATCCCAAGCCATGAAAGCTTGTTGATGGAAATATCCAAAAGCAACATAAAGATCAAATCTTAAAAGCTTTTAAACTTTCAATCTAGGATTCCTGCAGCTTTGGTTCCTTTATAGAAGTTATTCCCCAAGAGCTAAAGAGCAAAATAAGTTCAAAACCCATCAAATCTATCCATGGGATAGAGGTATATCTCAAACCCTTGCTCAAACCTACTTTTTGAGATAACTCCCAAAATAGGCCTTTTTTACCTTTCTGATGTAGAAGAAAAAAAAACTCACAAAATAGGTCATATTAAGCCCTAAAAATTATGGTGTAGGTAGTTCATAGGATCATAATCATTCTCTGAAAATTTCATTAAAATTAATTTGGAAAATAACCCACAACATTCAAAACAAAATTCCTTCTAAAATTTACTTTGAAGAAGAAGATCAAATATGGACCGATTCTGCTTGAATGACACCGATTTGGTCGGAGAAATCGTCTGATCCGTCCAATTTCACATGCCAAATGAGCAAACCCCATTCGACCTAATCATAGCCGCTGATCCCAAATCATGTGGGATCAACGATCATGATATGATGCTTTCAAGGATAAGTGGCCTCTACCACTCTCCTTGTACATGACATGTGTCCCGCTATGAGCACAGCTTTTCTCCTATTGTGCAACATGCATCGCATTGCACTGACAACAGCCATCACGTGGTTGCTCCTTCCGCATCATCGTTACTACTCTTGAATATATATATATATATATATATATATATATATAAAGTAAAAATAGCAAGTAATTCAAAAATTCATTTATAGGCCAAATTTAATAATTTCATCTTTTGATTTAAATTCAATTATATTATTTAATTCAAGCGTGTATATTATTATCTCAATTTAAGAAAATTTAATTTGAGTTCATTCAAGCCCAAATGATCATTTTTAGAGCTCTCTTAAAGCTAAAGTGAAGCCAACATGCATCGATGGGTTTTAGGTTATAAATGATAATAATGAATTAAAAGCAGTGATTTCTATAAGGCCATAAGGTTTTAGATAGCATAATATACAAAAAATGGGCTTCATGAACCTAGGACCTCTAAGTTTCAAAATACTAACCTCATTAGAGTCAGTCTGGTAGTTTCCGACAATAGCACCCCCATTCGAAAGAAATGGGAGCAATTGAATTTTATGCGCTCACTATCCAAATGCTCACCATGGTTCCTTGTCTAAATGCTCACCAGGATTCCTCACAAGAAAATAGCAGACAAAAAAGTAGTGGTTATAACAAATTTTTTAAATGAAAAGTGAGTGAATGTAATTACTTTGAAATAATTAAAATTTACTTTTTTTTCGAGCTTCTACACTAGCTTTGTTAATTTACTTTCTAGGCTTCAAGTTGGAAGAGGCATTTACAAAATTTGGAATTCATCCAAGACAAGAGAAATGAGTGAAGAAGAGAAGAGGGATATGAGTAAGAGGAGAAAGACATTTTGATACAAATTCTACTTCCTTACTTCTTCAAAAATCTTTATTCCCCAACACCAAATTCTGTTCCTCCCTCATATAATCCAAATTCTGTTACATGAATGAAACATGCTATTTTAATTTTTCTTAATTCTAATTATGAATGAAACTACTCATGCCATCTTATTAGAAAGCTTTCATAGCAAATGCCCATGAGCTAAATATGCTTTGCGACAGAATGCATTCTGACGCTAAAGGTCACGTTGGAAAAATATTTATGTTAAAAAAATCTGTCGCAAATATTTTGGGGCGGATTTACGATGGATTTAAACTCCAAAAAAAGTATGTGCTCGTAATAGCAAGTAGAAAATAGCAGCTAATTTACGTCAGATGCAGTGGGAATACCATCGCATTTTGCGATGGCATTATAGCAGCTATATCCGCCACAATTAATGATAAAGATGCTTGGTATCATTATTTGTGGTGGAAATTTCACTGTAAATCTATCGAAAGCCTATATGATAAATAAAAAATATAGCACCTTATATCAATTATTCAACTTTTCTACAATCAATCCAAGAAATTTTAAGCAGCTATTAATAATGCTAATATTTCAACAAACACAACTAACAATACTGCTAAAATAAACATATTGCATAAATTGTTCTACAACCATAATTCAATTATTTTATAATAATACAACTCTGCAATAATAAACATAGTTCTTATACATCATAAAAAATAAATTGTATCAATAATCTAAGATAATCTATGTACATTATGCATGCTCACTCTCCTGCTCGACCAATGCATGTGCTGGATGATTATCACCAATTTGCTCTCTCAATCTTTGAAGCTCATCTAGTATCTGCATTTGCACATCCATTTGTGATTTTTAGACATATTATAGCTCTACTATCAAGTTAGCCACATGTTGGTTATACACTCTCCTGAATGTTGGTAGAGTAGTTGGCATACTATCCTTCATACGCGTAGGCTTATGAGTCTAACCCATAAACTCATCCCTTTTTCATTCCACCTATCGCACTATGACTAAGTGTAGTAGTAAAAAAAAATATTTACCAATCCCTAAAGGTTCCATCACTAGCTATAGCCTAACTCTCTTGAAGCCGTGTTTACTCTTCCTGCAAAATATAACATAAGATTAACAATTAATGTACAATCATAACTCATAATATTTCTTTAAGTAATGCAATCTTATATACTTATATAGGCTCTCCTCACTCGCTCGTTCATCCACTATTCCTTCTTCTAGCACTTATGGGTGTGACTGTACAACTCAACAACAGTGGATTATCTACCCAGCATATCCTTTAATAATATACTTAAATTTGTATATATAAGCATATAAATTTTTTAAATCTATTAAATATTTTACCACTCATTACTTGTGTCTAGCGTGTGGAACTGAGCCCTTAGTATTTAGGGAGTTACCCAGGTCCCTAATGTTAGAAGTTTGATTCTATTTATTCTGCTCTCTCATCTTTGTATAATTTGGGCTATCCCAAATACTATTGAGGTCGACTCATACACCCTCTCCAATCTAGAGTAGTCACTCATTCATCCTTCTAATGCATATGAACATATCTTGCAGGAAAGTTCATCTGTATTTATTAAAATTCATTTTGATATGTGTATCATACTCCAACAACCAGTAAAAATCTCATTGTGTATAATAAATTAGAATAAAGAGTATTCTTTATTATCTTGATAAAAGGAGAGGTCTTACCAATATTGTAACTTACTAACCTCGAACTCCCAAAATCACATGACGACATGTCCTTTGAAATTTTCTTCCAAGAAATATATGGAGCATCAAACTTGATCAATATGATGTCCTGTATATTATACGTGGTCTACTTTGACAAATAAAATATGCACAAAATATTTAGTTGAAAATATTACTTCTCAAATATCAGAGTAATATAAAACATGCATTACATGCATGTCACCCTCGTGCTGAATCAACATATGGCCATCTATGATCGATGCTACTACAGCCTGGGTGGAAGGTCTAGTTGCAATATGATTGGAAGGTCCAACTACAGAGGGCTGAGGGGTGGTGGGTAGAGAATGGTGGAATGTATGATGAATAGAGATAAGTAGAAGGGACTCCCTAAGAAGATGATGGGGGTAGTATGGGTAGAAGGGAGCAATCTGCATAGGGACTGGTGATAAAAAATAAAGGTTTGGGGAGTAAAACTGAGGACTTCCTGTGGGAGGTATAGTTAATGGCGGGCTCGATTGGGTGGGTGGGTGGCAGGCTGTGAAGAACAGCTCCCCTCAATATCTCCACCCCTATCAGACCATCCACCAATATTCTTCTTGCTCCTAAATATGTTTTTGATCAATCGCTGGGGTGGGGGGGGGGGGGGGAGCTCATTACCACCAAAAGCCATATGTAAAAAGATAAAAGAAAAAATTAATTTAGTTCTAAAAATGCAGGAAATAAATAGTAACTACTGCTATGGTGTAAGAAAAAATATGTATTTGCATTACTGTGCTATAAGAAAAATGTAACTACTATTATGCTATAAGGTAAAGATACGCATTTATTAATATTATAATATAAAGAAAAAAATACCTTTTGCTATTCTACAAGGAAAAAACATTCGTTTATTATAACTATGTTATAGGGAAAAAAAGTAACTACTGTGCTATAAGGAGAATAACATGTTATAAAATCATGTTTAAAAGAAAGATTGTAAGTAAAAAATACACATTTATCTCCTAACTATTAATCACTAAGTGATTCACTTCCATATGAGGAGACTACATCTTCACTACTAACATCATCTTCAATATTATCCTTAATGTCTAACTCTACCTCCTCTAACAATAACTCAATCTCATTAGTTACAATTTGATCATCTCCATCATTATCAGACCCTTTAAAGTTTGGCATATGCTCTTCTTGATATATTGCTAGTATTGATGTGGTATTCTAAATAACACCTATATGTTTGGTCTTGATAACTACTAGCCAATTTTGCTTACCCTACAGTCTACTTGGGTAGTTAGCAAAGAAGACATGGCTAACATGGCTAGTAATAACAAATGGGTCATACTTTTCATATTTTCTATCTTTACTTCTATAATACCATAAAGTAGGTGCACCCTTGTTCTTTTATTTTGTACTAGATCAACCCAATCACAATTAAAAAAGATACAAGTTATTCCATTCACCAAGATATTCTAATTGTGGTACTTCATATAAGACCCCATAATAATCACAATCATCACCCATACGATTGTTCCCTTTTACCCATAAACCATAGTTTTTTTTTTTAATTTTTTTACCTTCTTACCAAGCTATGATTTGAAATATGTAACAATTAATAATAAAACTTAGCCAATATTTTACTACTCTCATAAGTCTCAAGGCTAGATATATTAGTTCTTGATCATGAACATCTTTGGCTTCATTGTGGACCTAATTAGTGCAGAAAGTGTAGCTATATTATTAGCATTTTAGCTAAGTTAATTTATTATGGCATGTAAGATAAAAGTGACTTTTTGAAATACATAACATTATACCAATTTAAAAATTCATATTCAACTATCTTTTTATTCTCTAAAAGTGATGATATAGTCAGACTATTAATAAAATTTCTGTAAAATTTTTGAATTTAGGATCTCTATGTCAGAGTCTTAAATATATACAGAATGTTAACTCAAATGTAATGTAGATATGGCTAAAATTCAGCATAATCCTTATTTTTCAAATAGCACATAATTGTGGAATGTATGGATTACCCAAAATTTAAAATACATTACTCTTTGTTGATTGTAACTCTGGGTCAAAGTAGTGTGGGCAAAATTGAGTAGTCTTATACATTAAGTATGTTAGACTACATTAAGTATGCTTCACATATTGATCTTTTGGGATATAATTTATTATTTATTTTTTTAAGTTTATTTAAATGCATGAATAATTTATGGTTATGAAACAATAACTTGTTAATAATATTAGATATATTATGTCAACAAAAAATTATCTCTCAGAAGGATACATTCATCGATATTGAATATGTCCACTAACTCTAGCCTCATATGATTAATACACAAACAAATGCTTCATAGAAAAAAAATCCCTAAAGAAATATCTTCTCAAGCTTGCACATAATGAAAAGAATATTATGCTCAATATGGAACAAAGCTTTTTCATTCAATTTTGATGATTATAACTCATTAAAGAAGATACTTAACTTGATCAAGGGATTTAAAATTAAATATGGAAGAAAATTAAAAGCAATGGTTAGTAAACATTCCATGAAAGATGTAATAGCCATGACTTTTCAATCCAAACAATTTTTTTGATCCCATGTCTACTCATCTACTAAAGTAGGAAGTATATCCATCATGTAGCTTTAGGCTCTGCACATATTCACAAATCGCTCAACTCTACTATAAAGTGTAGGTGAATGGGACTTTTAGCTTTAAAAGTTTATTATTTCCCTCTTTCTCAAACTCAAGTATTTTTCTCATGTAAATATCCTTCAAATCCATCATAACTTTTACATTATCTTTAAATTTAGCCTTGATGCCAATCATTGTATTGAACACATTATATTAAATATTTTTATCTATATTTCACATCTAAATTATGTCTGATCAAGTTTACTCTCTAATATTGCAAAGATCATAAAATACACTTATTTGTCTAGTTATGAGTAACACCATACCGAAACACTTTGTAAATAACTAGTGTTGGAATATTAATTATGAAATTTACTCTTTCAAATATTTACTTACTAGTTAACCTTGGTGGAGGCTGTGTCATCTCCATTTTATTTTTAGTGAAAGCATCCTTATTTTGCCTGAATGGATGATTTATAGGTAAGAATATGTGATGACAGTAAAAACAAGTGTTCTTGCTCCCATTCTTCAAACTAATCAATTTAGTATTTTTCATGCAATATGGACAAGTTAGCTTCCCTGTAGGGCTCCAACCAAAAAGTATATCGTATGCTAAGAAGTCTTCAATTGTCCAAAACAACACTTCCTTCAATATAAAATTTTGTTTATTGGAGATATCATCTATAGTAACCCCTTCATTCCATAATAATTTTAAGACATTGATTAAAAGGTTACAAGAATACATATATCTTTATTTTTGGAGTATGATGATAAGCATAAAAAATATGTAGGGTGTAGTTATGCACATCAATAGAGAAAATATTATAGGGGATGAGTATCACAAGCCAGCATGAGTAGGGTGAGGTAGGTTGGTCAAATATAGTGAAATCATATGCGTATAAACTTAATCTTACATTTCTTCATTCTGCAATGAAGGTATGATGTGTATGATCCAAGTATTTACAGTCTTTTGCTTCTAACAGATGTGTCAGAACACTTACTTGCTAGATGTGTTTGTTATGACATCTCATATATGTCGTAGAGCTCATAGATGCATATAAACATTATAATATAGGAATGGTGGATAGCTAAAATAATCGACTAACTGACACTTCCTTCTATTTTTTTTTTTATTTGGTTTAAACATTGGCGCGTTACAATGATGACATGCAATCTATGGAAAATTATTCTTGTAGTACAACATACATCTGTTAATACAACAATGTATTTGTATAGTTGTTAAATTAAGCTTGGAAACTAATTTTTTAATCTAGTATAAATATGTTAGAATTATATTATCTTTTGGGTTGGTTTTCTTAAATAAACTAATGAATTAATTAAAGTATTCTTTTGTTACATTATATTTTGTCTTTATGTTTAACATCTTCACACCAACAGATAATTTTAAGTGAGTAGTTCACACATTTTAAATTAGTTGTTGTGCATCAGACAACAAATTATAGAAGTTTTATGCCTTCTTATTTAGGGTATCTTTTGTACATTATTGAAATTGTGGCCCAATTGCATCATAATCCAAGTCCTCAAACATCATAAATTATTCTTTATCAACTATGTTAGAACTTATATATGGGTCACATTGAGAGTCAAAATGAGGCTCACACTCACCTTATGAAGTCCAATACGAATGTTCTGGCATGAATCATCTGTGATATAGATCAATAATAATCTCATCTAAAGTGAGGTAGGCTTAATTTTTATGATTGGAACATGGACATTGAAACCTTCCCTTGATATAAAGGAAGGTAATTGACAGCCTTCCTATATAAAAAGATTCCCTCCATTCAATAATTCATCGGTTAATATCTTGCATCTAGGTAACATTCGGTTATATATCAAATATCTATATTTTTGAATATCCATAATACAATTGGCTATAAATTCCTGCTATCAAATAATGAGATTTGTATCAATTCAATATTATTCATATATAATTATTTTTATTGATCACATCATGTTTAGAATAAAATTCTAAGATTGTATATGAAAACTTATGATCACCAACAAGGTTATAGAAGAAAATTTTTAATTTTCATCCTAAAATTTTTTAACGTGACATCTTATCTAATCAAGATATACAATAATGATATACCACAATAAGTTAAGCCTCACTACAAGTTTAATCCTCTAAATTGTTATAGGACTTGAGAGTTAAGAAAAAAATATGTGATGCTACACCACTTTCTGCCATCATTATAATCTCATTTATTTATGTTAATTAAGGAAAATAGTTTTAAAGATCTCAATAATATGTTCATGATAAAATTGTTCTCTATATGTTCAAATAGGGTTTGAACAATTTTGGATAATCACTAGTTTGATCATAACTAAATAACTATTCTCAAAACTATTGTATTAGTTTATCCACCATCACCAAATTGTGTTATATATGTTTCATTCTTGACCTAAATTCCTTAGAATATGAATTCATGTTGATTGGTTTTTATGTATCATATTATGGTGTAGAGAATAAAGAAGCACACAATTCACGTTTGTTAAAGAAGCATACAATTCATGTATCTCCCTAGCTTTTTCTCCCACCAAGTTAAATACTATGTTTCCCTCTTTTTGATGTAAATCATTGATTTACTAAATTCGGGAGTTCGGAGGATTTATGAGATTTGGATGAAGAAATGTGCAAAAGGAAGAAAGATCAATACATTCACAACAACCAAACTATTGTCATATTTATTCCTTTTGATCCAACAGAAGAATAGCTAGGAGGTGTGACTTCGGATGCAACAGGAAGGAACATCATCGTCTAAGGAGGCGAAGAAGTTATGGAGCAACTGATTTAAAATAACCTCTCAGAAGTTGAATATCAATGAATAGTCACGAAGGAGGTGAATCGAAGAGAAAAGAGAAAAGAAGAAAAGGTTATTTTAAATGAAATGAGGTGAGGAGTGAAGTTGAAGAACCAAATATGCAAATGAAATGAATCATAACGATTCCATTATATAGGTTAATTTATGGTGATTTGCGGTTAAAATTTCCACTGTAAATATGGGGCGAAAATTCTGCCTTAAATCTGTCACATGAAATTCTGCCTCAAATCTGTCACAATGTTCATCAAAAGTTGACAAAAACTTTCATCACAAATTCATCAATATTTTTTACAAACAATATTCCACCTTAAAGTCCACCTTAAATCTGCCACAAACTACTGACTTTCCTGCAGTGTATCAACTGGGCACATTTTATCAATGAATGGGTATGCATACAAACTCTTCGGTCTAATTATAATTTATTGAATATTGGAGAATGAATAAAGGTGAGTGGAAAATGAGTATGTTAATTCCTATTTTTAAGAATAAAGGTGATGCACAATATTCTACGAATTATAGAGGAATTAAGTTAATGTGTCATACTTTAAAAATATGGGCGCAAATTATGGAGCATAGGTTGCGACGTGATACTAATGTATCTCAAAATCAATTTGGATTCATGCCAGGTAGGTTGAATATGGAAGCCATACATTTATTAAGAGGTTTGATGGAGAAATATAGAGAAAATAAGGAGGATCTACATATGATATTTATTGATTTAGAAAAAAAACATATGATAAAGTTCCAAGAGAAGTTTTATGGAGAGTTCTTGATAATAAAGGAGTTAATAATGCTTATATTCAAATCATTAAAGATATGTATGCATAAGCTATTACTTGTGTTCAAGCACAAGGTGGTTTGACTAAGTATTTCTCTATTTCAGTTGGGTTACATCAAGGATCAACCTAAGCCCATTTTTTTTTCTTTAGTCATGGATGTTCTCACTAGACATTTACAAGAGGATGTACCTTGGTGTATGCTTTTGCTGATGATATTCTTCTTGTTGATAAGACTAGAGAGGGAGTTGAAGGTAAACTAGAAATATGGAGGTCAACCTTATTGTCTAAAGGTTTTCGCTTGAGTGGATCTAAAACAAAATATATTGAGTGTAATTTTAGTAGTAGACCTAGTGAGGGGATTGTGACTTTGGGCGATCAAGTCATTAATAAGAGTAAACGTTTTAGATATCTTGGATCTATTGTTCAGAGTGATGGTGAAATAGATGGGAATATTATCAGCATAATTCAAGTTGGATGGTTGAAGTGGAGGAATGCATGGGGCTTGTTGTGTGATAGAAAAGTACCCCTCAAACTTAAGGGAAAATTCTATAAGATGGTGGTGAGGCTTACAATGCTTTATGGTGCCGAATGTTGGCCATTAAAAGAGAAGCATAATACTAAGTTAAGTGTGGTAGAGATGAGGATGCTTAGGTGGAAGAGTGGCTTTACCCTTAGAGATAGGATACAAAATAAGCATATACGTGAAAAGGTTGGAGTAGCTCCAGTAGAAGATAAGATTAGAGAGAGTCACCTTAGATGGTTTGGTCACATAAAATGGCGGCCTTCCCATGTCCCGGTTAGGAGAGTAGAGGTATTAGATTTGACTTATGTTAAGAAAGGTAGAAGTAGACCTAAACAGATTTGGTTATAAAGTATTAGGAATGACCTTTCTTTATTAGATTTAAACAAGCATTTGACTTTTAATAGGACACAATGGAGGAAAAGGATTCATGTAGCCGACCCCACATAGTGGGATAAAGGCTTGATGTTATTGTTGTTGTTGTGGAGCATGAATAAACATATAGACTCCTTAATCTAATCAAGATTCATTAACACACATGTAATGTCACTTACTATGAGTTAATGTCAACACTAAGTTTCACAACTAGTTTGGCAAAGAAATACATACCCAAGTAGATAAGTGAAGGGAAAGAATTGTATTTTACTCAATAAATCAAGTCATGAAGAGTGTCATTTATGTTAAGAATCCATGAGTCCATCAACCTAAAATGATGAAATGCATACCCATCTTTCATTACTAAATGAAATTGATTAGAAAATTTTACTTTGCGAGACATGCAAGAAACTTCAAATTCATTGGATAATAAACCCCATGATGTGAGTGAATAGAGTTTATTAGATTTCCTTAACAAATGCATTGGAATTATTGTAAACACTGTAATAGACTTTTTAGGTATCCAGCTAAGATTATTTTCATGACAAGACTTTTAATCTCCATTATTTTTTGAACCCATCAAATTTTTCTAATGAATAAGTTCCAAGCCCCTAAAACCTATGAGTAGAAATATAATTTCAGCAAGTATACCTGATGCCATAAAACTAAAAAAAATACGCTAGAAGTGGCCAATAAGAGGAGCAGAGAATATTCAACTTTGTCTATACCGGCAGATGAAATAGGAGCTTCTACGTGAACATTTTTCACAGCGGTTCCTCCTCCTCAAGTCACTAGCACTGCTTATTCCAGCAGCAGCTCTGACTATAACAGAACTAGAACCGTCAACTCCAACCGTAGCAGCGGGAATGCGTTCATCACCTAATCTTTCTCTTTTATGAAGAGCTTCTACTTCCCAAAAGCAAAGGCAAGCAAGTAAGAAAGCCAGTGACAGTCTCCTTTCTAGGGGGTAATATGCCAGTATCAGTCCCTTTTACAATCTTTTCTCCAGTGCTATCATATTTCCAGCCTATTTGTTCATTGGTTGAAACAGGGGATCAGGGATAGAATATAGACTATGTGCTTTCCTTCTTAAAGGAGGATGAGGGCAGGGTAAACAGAGTACCGAACATTTGGTTAAAACATGATCTAAGCGCTCTCTACTTTTTTTTAGAAAGGATCCCAAAACTATTTCATCTTAGTGGAAAAAAAAACTTGATACAATGGCTCATGATTTTAGCAAGAAACCGTAACTCCAATTCTCTTCTAATCCATAATAGAAACCTTCATCACTTTTTTTGCCATCAAGATTATCAAAAATAAAAGGAAAGAAGTGTAGCTACATGAGGAAGAAGAATGGAACAATGTAGCCATGTAAAGAGAAATAAAGGGCAGCCACTAAACTTTGAAAATCAAAGAAATACTTGGTTAAATCATTTGAAAGGGGAAATGAAATTATTACTATAGTTGATCTTAAGAAGATGTTCTTCCGAGGAGGAGAAATAGTGCTACGAGGTCCCTTGGGTGAAGGAGGCTTTGTGTGTTAGAGAGGGTCAATTGTGCATGAGGGCCGAAAGAGGAGTTGATCGTGCAAGAGAAACGAAAGAGGGAGAGGATGTTGTCTGGCTTCTTGTGTTCATTTGGGGCTGATCGAATGAGAGAGGGGTTTTGTGCAGAGAAATTATTACGTGCAGAATGCAAATGCAGAGCTATGTCCGAACTTCAATAAAATTATGACACGTGGACTTGTACACCCTGTGTACACAAAACTCAAACTTGTATACAATATGTACAAGTTTTTACATAGTGTAAACAAACTTATACACGGTGTGTACATAGTGTCTACAAATTTGTACACACTGCACAGTGTGAATAAATCCATATTGTCACAATTTCATTGGAGTTCGAACGTAGCTCTATATATGCACTCCGCGCGTAATAATTTCTCCTTTGTACGAGGTTCTTGCATGCAAGAGAAAGAAAGGGCACTAGTTCGATATTGATCGAGTGGGAAAACGGCCTCTGAAATAGTGCATACTCTCTATCTAACCTAATGGCTCTTAAGGAAGTCATGTACTCATCTTGCCCTTGATTTAATTTCAATCCAATGGCTGAGAATATTACTTGATTTTGAGAGGTTTGGAGGGATGAAATTTATTTGAGGCATAAGGAATATTTGAGGATTTAATTGGAATAAATGGCTGAACAAATCATCAAAATTTGGTATGTATTTTAAACTAATTATACTAAGTTGATTTTTTTTTTTTTTTTTTTTTTTTTAAAAAACCCCACAAAAGGGGTCTACACGTTAATAAAAGGGCAAATTACAAAATCCTTATGGGAACCACAATCCCACACCCCAGCAAAAGGAAACCACAAACAAAATCAAGAAGAAGTCCAAATCAGCAGCTAAAAACGGGCTCAGTAAACGGCCGAGGCTTCCAGCGACCCTGAATCCTAGCACGGACCGTCCAGTAAGGTGTAGACAAGGTAGAGTCCCACCAAAGGTTGCCACCAGAGAAAACCGGGCCGCGAGCCCCTTCCACATCATTGCCCATAGCCCACCAAAACAGCAAAAAGCCCCCACAAAGCATATAAAACCCGAGGGTCACATGAAGAGAACAAGCGAGCAACAAAAAGACAGGCAGGGGAAATCAACGTTTACGTCGGCCTCTCCCCCAAAATCTCCCCCGAGTTGCACCAGTGATAGCAGGTCTCGTACACACCAGAGTGAAATCATTGTCATCCTCAGACGCCATATCACCTACAGACGAATCAGATTCCGACTTACCATCCGATGAAACATTCAGCCAATTAAGTTGTTCCCTGATCTCCACGCCAGCAGGGTCACCTAAACATTTAGTCATGGCTTGCGTTTCAATCTCCTTCACTGGGACATCAATTAACCTGTTAACCAAAGGCATACTCTCCACACTGGACGGAGGATCCGCCCCAAAAACGACAGGAGAAGATTCAACAATCAAATTAACAACATCATCACCATCCGGCATATCAAAAACCTGACCACACCCAATTGGATACACAACACCCAAAACCGGTGAATCTCCAGACCTCCTTTCACCCACGTCAGAGAGAACTCGCTCCAAAAACAGGAGCCGAGTCCACCTCCGCACCCAGACCCACCTCCAAAGAGTCCAAAGTCACATCCGGCGGACAAAGACCGTCCACCAAAACCGAGGGGAATAAACGGAATTGCATTAGGAGATAACGAAGAAAACTCACCATCCAACACCTTGACACCAACATCAAGCATATCCGGGTTATTACAATTATCAACACCAATAGGAGAATTCGTCTCAAGCTCCGAAAGACCAACAGCCAAAGCAACAGGGACAACACCGGCCACAGGGGAACCCCTGACGGCATACGAGCAGGTAGCACCCCGAAACCAACATCCGAATTCGACACAGAGCCTGTATCAAGGTTATTAGATACCGCAGGAACATTATTCACCAGAGGAGATCGATCCAAGGGGAGGGAAACACAGTTTAAAGAATTATTAGATACCAAAGTTGCAGTAACATTAGGATCCTTAACGACAACATCCAACACATCATTAACCACCTTATCATTACCAACAATCACATCCTGTTTCTCAGACACAACCACCGCCGATTTAGCCATAGGATGTAAAACAGAGCAGAAATCCTTAGAGTGGCCTAAGGTATGACAATGCATACAGAAAAGCGGAATGTCCTCAAAAACAACCGATTGAACATAACCCGTTTCCACAGAACCAACCCAAATTTTATCAGGGTAATTTTTCGTAACATCCAATTCCACCATGATACGCGCCATGGACGGACGAGAACCAGAAGCAGTTGCCATATCCGACTTGAGGGGTTTACCGAAAAAGAGAACCTAATCCAGAAAGAATTCTAGGAGAGAACAAATGAGGTCTAAGAAAAGGGAAAGAAAACCCAAATCGGCACAATAGGGGACTCCACCTCAATGTCCAAATTTGGAGACCATTTCACCACTTTCATGAGACAATTTTTCACAAAGTAAGATCTATGGGAAAACATACGGCAGTAATCAAAATCGTTCACTAACTTTATCAAAACGTTCCTATGATTAAGAACAGTGACTGAAAATTCTCCAATAAGCTTTAAATTAAAGCAAAAATTCCGAATCGCGTCCACCGGCGGACGCCGACCCGGAAAACGGCCAACCAAGGCGAAATCAAAAGGGGCCGCAAGGGAACGAATTTCCTCCTCAGAAATAAGCAGAGCCGGCAAACCACGATGGGTAGAAACGCATAAATCAGGAAAAGTAGTAGAAATACCAGATAAAGCGTCCCTAAAGGAAAGAGGCGCAGCCGCCCCCTTCAGGAATCCGGGATCGCGAAGGCGAATGGAAGCCATGATGCAAAAACCAGAAAAACTGAAGAAAGAAGGGAAGGAACAGCCACCAAACGCCCAAAATCATGGTGACGGCGGAAACCCTAGCAGAGGAAGTAAAAGGCGAAAGGAAACCATAGTGAATAATGGAATCCTACGATTTATACTAAGTTGATTAAATCTAATCAATGCTGATTGATTTAGATTAGGTTGAGATGCGTTAAATCGGGTTGATTGAAGCAATTGAGCTTTAAATTCTATTTGATTCGAGTTAAATTGACTCGATAACACTCAATTGAACATATTTGATTAAAATCGAATTATTATTATTTTGATAAATTTGGGCCTGAGTCGAGTCGAATCGACTCGTCGAGGTTTAACACTCTGTTCCTCTATTTTTCTGCGTTATCCTTGTTGTTTCAGGTTTGAATGTGGAAGCATTATCTGTTGTTACGAAATTGCATTTCTCCAGTACAGTTTTCATAATTTACCTAAACATTTTTGAACTAATTTTAAGAAGTTAATATAAAATTTAATTGATTAGACAGACATAAGTTATATCAAATGCCTTTAAGAGTCATTTCAACCGAGTTTTATTTAAAGGCATCTTCATCCGATTTTCTTTCTTTATTTGACCATACTTATTTTAAACTTGGTGTTATTTAAAATTTCGACGCGATTTTGATTTGATTAGGGCATCTCCTACGGAAAAACTCATTCCCACTCTAAAATGCAGTAAAATTTTAAAATATCGTAATTCATCTCTAATCAAACTGCATTTCTTTCTTCTTTAGTGTGCTTCCTGCAAAGGTAATAATCTCTCTCCTCTTTCGTGCTCGTCTTTGGCAAATTTAGAAGCCAATTTTTTGGCGTAGGTGAACAGTCCGGCTGCGTCGGACTGTGCACCTACCGATTTTTGATTTGAGATTTGAAGTTTGAATGCAACGAATGGCGGATGACTTACGGTGGTATACAGTTCGATTTGAGATGATCTTAGGCAAAACACATATGAGCCTTTACAGATGGCGATGATTTTAAATTTGATGTTAGATTCCAATGTAATGAACAATGTGAAGAAAACAGATAAAAATGAAATCGCTAACCTATGAAAATTTTCAACAGTATAGCTCGATCTAATAGAGCATTTAAGAATGCTTAAAAAAAAAAAAAAAGCTAGAAATTAACATCTCACTTATTCTGTAGCACTTTACAAAGATGAGAATAATTGAGCTAAATGCAGAATCCTTCATGATTCTTGAAGTTGGTTTAGTATTGATTATATAGCTTGTCTCTCTTCGATTGGGCCAGTCCCAGTTTTTAAGAACTAGCTGATTTAACTATTATCAATTTTATAAAAAATTTAATGTAATTTAATATATTTAAATACAAAATAACATTTAAAATTTTTATAATAATCAAATTTTAAATAAGCTCCAACTAAGCTTATTCACATGTATACCATCAACATGACAAGGTTTTTTGCTTGTTGAACTAAACAAAGCTATATAAACAATACTAAATTAAAGTATGCAGATGATGTGGGACAAAAAAATTAAAGTAAATTACTTAAGTTAACAATCTAAATTATATATTTTTAAACATAGCTTTTAATTAATTTTTATATTGTAAATAATATTTACTTTTCGTTAATAATAGTTAATATTTAGCTATTTAATTATATAATATAATAACTATTTTTTATATATATATTTTTTAGTTTTAATTAATGTATTATGAATTTATAATTTAAATTATAGAATATATTATTTATGTATGAATTTTATTTATTTTTCAGTCTCAAAATTATATTATTTCATAATTATTACATTATTACCTTACCATTTAGATATTGTTTAAATATTTTTTACATTTATTATGTCATCCAGTTTAACCTTGGTCGAGCCATGAAATTTAAATCTGCATATTTTCCAATTCTATCTTTGGTCCGATTTTTATAACAGTGGGAAAATACCACAAGTAGTCAAATGACCTATCTTACTTGATATGTATATAATATGATAAATTACATAAGTGACATACTATAATATAATATGCATATAACACTAGATATTAATGGAACATATATACAATAAGATTAATTCAAGGGCACACAATACATATGAATAGCTTAATATGTATGATACACTGCATTACATTGATACATAATACAATATACATATACACACGAGCGCACACGCGTGCGTGTTAATATTGTAAGCTATGCATAGAACAAATATATAACAATTGCTTGATATCATGGTTATATTGATATATATGAGATGACATATGGAATGAAGTGAAGTATAAATTTTTAACATCCATAAATTTATGTTTTGTACTTGATATCAGTATAGGAATGATAGAATCCTCCTTTATATGGCTATTGTTCACTAAATTTAAATTATATTACCTTTAATGATTTCTATTGCTCATATAAAAATGATACAATACATATTGACGGCTATATGATCTTGTAGTAATATAATTATAATAATATAGATTGAATGATTATATCCATATTATTTTTTATTGCCTTGCATTGATTACAATTGTAGGTTTTAGTAATCTACAGATCTATTATCTCACTCCATGATTTTCATATGTTTACTGTTGACCTCATTATTCGAGGTCAATTTCCCCAGAATCAATCTCTAGTGCTTAGGTTTTTCGTAGCCTAGCGTAGATGTCGCACCCATAAGATTTCTCTTAGGTGGATACCCATTGACGTAGCATCGACTAAAACCTACCATTCAATTCAAATCAAAATCAATTCGATCTAGTTTCAATTCAACTCTAAAACGAACTCAAATCAAACCCAATTTATGATTCGTCAATATCGATCGACTCAATCTAATTTATTTTCGATCAAATTGATACATTATTGGGTTCAAATCAACTCACCATTCAAACCCAAATTTCTTTCTAATAAAGTCGGATTTAATTTTTCGATCAAATCGAATCAACCTTTAAATCTTTCTTTAATCCTAGCCCTCTATTTGAATTGAGAGATAGATAGTTTCATTTAGACCAATTAAGACTGAAATTGATTCAAAGAAATGATTAACATTATTAAAACCAAAACGAAATAAGAGTTAGGGCTAGTCTAACCGAACCCAACAACACCAAGATCAACCCAATCCGAGCCCAAATGAGACCGAATCAAGGGCTCAATGCGCAGTTGGAAGGTTCAAACTGCAATTTGAGTTACCAAACGATCTCCGATTTTGACGAGCTTATACTCGAATCGAACGGCTCGACGAGACGAATCCAATGAGCCCAAGATCACCGAATTCCGAAATCGTTAAGGCCTTCAAAAGTCCAATGAACGGCCTGCTCTCCCTCCCTGCAGTTTTCAAAAAATTCAGCCAGCCCTCACTCTTAAATTCACACACAAATCTCTCTCCTGTACTTGGCAACACCCACACCATCATTTGCTCTGTTTGCACGACCCCAACTCCTTTCAGTTCACAAACTTCCTCCATCTCTACAGAACCGAACTCCACTCCTATTTATGCAAAACCGAACTCCTCTTCCAAGATGGATTTGGCAAACTGCTCACTCTCACACAAAGCCCATCCATCTCTTTCTCCTCACGCCTCTATGCAGCCGTTTCCTCCTCTTCTCCCACCGTCCAAGCAAAAGCAAGAAGAAGATGGTCTATTCAAGGATCCGGCTACCTTCTCCCATTTGGCCAAAGAAGAAACGTGAGGGATTTTTCTTCTCAGCCCGAGCAAAGCAAAGAAAGGGGATAACTGTTCGGGAAAGTTGATTCAAGAAGAGAAGATGTGCTGTAGTTTTTATCATCAAAATAAAGGAAATCTGCTGCGGTATTGAGCATAAAAACAAGGTAGATTTATTATAGTTTTGGGTACCAATGCATGATGAGTTTGCTGCAATTTTTTTTACTATCAAAATAAGGAAGATCCGTTATAATTTTGTCATCCAAAATGAAGTGGATATATGCCGATTTCAGCAAACAAGAGGGATTAAGTTCCCTTCCATTTTTTTTTGTATATATATTCATTTCTTCCTACCTTTGTATTCCATTTTTTTTTTTTTGTAAAATTTTGATAACAGCAAAGTTTATTTTAAATTTCTATGATGTTTAGATTACTTCATCGCTTTCAATTTGCTTAAGAGAAGTGATATGTGTGTACTTTAAAAAGTAATTATGCAATCTTCATAGGGTGAAAAGTATATTGTTTTTAAGAATGAAATGTGAATGATTTTGAAAAAAGGTGGCATGTGTAAGAATGAAAAGTAAATTGCATTGATGAGTGTACGTTTTGAGAGTTGATTTGTGTGAGCTTAGAAAAGTGAAAATGAAAAAAATATAAGTTTTAAAAATGAAAGTGTGTGAAAGAGTGAAAATGGAAAGTTAGATTGTTAAGAAGTAAAAATATGAGATATTATAAATATGTGTGTTGGAAAGTAGAACTTGAGGTGTATTACAAAAGATAGAAATATATGTTTGAAAATTGAGGATATATAGTTTTGAGATATGAGAGTGTTTATGTTAGAAAATATTTGATTTGGGCGAATAGTGAGGTTTGTGGAATATTGAAGTGAATTGTATGTATATGTTAAAGAGTATTAGATGGGGAAAGTGAAGAGTGCATTATGGTGTTTTGAAAGATGAAGAATGGTTTTGAAGATAATGTAGAAAATTTTAGGAAATAAAATATTCATGTGAAGAGCAAAGTGTTTAGGTGTGAAAGAAGTAACTTGTGTATTTTAGAAGGGGTGACGTAGTTACTTATGTGTGTTTTGAGAGGTAAGATATTTTGGAAAGTGTATACTTTAAAATGTATCGATTTTTAAAGATTAAGATTTGAAAAAGTTGAAAAGTGAATTTTATGGGTGTTTTGAAAAGTTGAGCTCAAGCGTACTTCCAAAAGAACAAGTTCCAAAAGGACATTCAACCAAGCCAATATTTAAGCCCGAAGAAAGGTACGTCTTTTATTTTCAGTAAATTTCAATTATTATATTATTATTTATTAAAAGTGCTTCTAATCCCCTGCTTTTTGTTTTCCATGTTTTCTTTTCTTTATTGGCATAAACTGCGAGGAATGGTACCGATCGTGTGAACAAAAGTACAAGGAGCTAATGACGTCAGTCGCCTCTATCCAACCGGGTAGAGGTGCTACGGGCGGAACCACCGGGTCGTAGCCCCCGGTGACTGTAAGTATTTCTAAACATAGAAAACCTTTAGGGGCCCCTGGTGTGATTTGTGCGAATCCTTCCCTTTAGATCCTTGTAGTAACTTCAATTTTTATTAGGTTTACTTTTATTTACTTTTAGATCCTTAAACCCCTTTTACACACGCTCAAAGTCCTAAGGGTTAGTAATAATAAAAAATTTCACCCTATATAACGGTAGTGACACTTAAGGACAAAAATTAAGGATCAGGTTTTAGAAAACTTAGACTTAGGATGCATGTACACTTTTGGGTAGAGACATATAACATAGAAAACTTAGTGACATTCCATTATTATTATTATTTTATTTTATTTTTACTTATTTATTTAAAAATTAAAATCAATTAAAAAAATTTTCTTTTAAATAACAATTGATTTAGGATATATTAAAACCACACTTTCTAATACACACACTTAGATTTGCTTGCTAGGACAACCGACTCTAGTTTTAGGTTAGGCCGGTGTTTATTTCCTTACTGCATTGTGATGGGCTTTTTTCGGTTTTCACTGCATGTTGGTTGTAAAATTGTTGGTGTGTTTGTCTACTTACTTTTTACCGCACTCTGTGATGTGATTTGATTGACGATTAGATTACCAATAGGTTAGGAGCGATGTGGTTGTTAATAAGATTTTCTGCAGGTGGCCACACTCATGCAGGGCAATAAAAGGGGGCTAATTAATTAATAATTTATGTAAATGCTACAGGTGCTTCAGTTGCTTAGCCCCCAAATAAAAAGAGTGTGGCCAAGTGTGGCTAATTAATTTAAATTCAATTGCATATATATAACTGCGTGGGATGAGTTTTATTATAAACTGCTTAGGATAACCCTGCAGGTGGTCTAGATTTTTTTTTTTTCTTTCTGTGAAATGTAATGTAATGTAAATGTATTTGAAAAGTCAAAAAAAAAAAAATTGTGAAAGTGATTTTGAAAGTGGGATATATTACATCCAATTTGGAATCCAAAGAAAGGAGAATATACCTTAAAAGGATTATTCTCTTTTATTTGGAAAGCCAAATTAGGATGATTCAATATTCAAATAGAAAAGAAAATACCCCACTTAGGGATGAGTTTCTTTTCATTTGGATATCTAGAACCCGACGGACCCGAGAGAATTCGTAGAAGAAGAAAAGACAGAACAAGAAGATTGAAGAAAGAAGATGAAGAAATGAAGATTTTAAGGAACAGTATATCCCATTTCAAAAATCACTTGCGTCATTCTTAGGATTAGAATCCGGGTTTGTTGTCAGTGGTGCCCGGCCACTTTACTTTTCTGCAAATTCTTGGTGTAATATGGACATTGGACATTGGACATTATATTTGGATTATTAAAATTGATTGTTTACATTGTTTGTGCAGTAGATTTTTTTTTAGGACTCTTGCATGCCGTGTTTTGTTTTAGTCTGGATACGAATCGGAGTGTTTTTTTTCGTAAGGGTACGCTTAAAATTCTTTTACTTGTAATTAAAAATAAAAATTTTTAGGCTCACATAGTAACTCTAACGTTCTAAGAAGTAAACTCGAGACCGCCGAGAGTCAGCATAAGCATATTATTACTTTCTCTTCCTTGTTAGGCACCTCCCCGCCTGCGGGTTCTGGCAGACCACTTGACCTATGAGAGTGCAGTTCTGTCAAGGGGAAGTTGTGCAATCTCTAGGGAAAAAACCTATTTTCTAAGCCTAATTTTTAAACTGCTTCATTATCATTTTATGCATTCGAGTCAATTAACATGCATTGCATTAGATACAAATTAAAAAGAGTCTAAAATATTAATTGCATTTCTAGACATTTTTCACCTTACATAAGTCAAGGGGCCAATTAGGAAACTGTCTTAGATGTCGGCCCCCAATTCCTTAAAACTTAAACAACGTCCCTACCCATCTTTTATAAGAGACTGTACACACATGTTTTTAAAGCGCCTAGGTGGTTAGCTGGCTCCCCAATCCAGGCCGGGGTAAGTCCAGATTTGCACTTCATTAGTTAGGTTCGGGTCATTATTTTATAGTACCCAAATTAGATTTAGGTTCTGAGGCAGATTCTTTTTTAGATCTTAAGTCCTCGCCCTCCGGGAATATAATCCCAAATTTCTAATAAAATGTCAACTTTGAACATAAAAATTTTCTCTTAAAATGTAAAGCCCAACATAGGGTAGGCTGAGGTTGTCTCTGAGCTTCTCAGAATCCGGCACCTCCTACTTTTTCTTCCTTTGACTCGCTAATAAATGTTCAACATTGAGCTTTCTCCTTGAAAAATTCATACTTCTGTTTCCTTGTCTTTTACTTTGTACTCAAAAGGGTATGAAATCACTGCTTTAATCGAGAGTTTTCTTTTAGGAGCTTCTCTCCTAGGATGTAATTAACTATAGGGGCTTGCTTCTATAGGGATTTGAGAACCCCAGACTAAAATAAACCTTGTTTTATTCATATAAAATAAGGGAAGAATCTTTGGGAACGTAGATATTTTTTAAAACCTCATTTCTAATTTTGAATAGACTTATAGAATGTTATTATTATCTTTTTAGATAATATAATATTATATTTGTTATATTCAAATTTAGAAATGATGAATTTTATAAAACTCATTCTCGCTTTTGGATATCTTAAAGAATGTTATGTTCGTCTTTTATGATGATATAATATTCTTCTTGCCATATCTAAATAAAAGAATGAATAAACTTTTTTCAAAAAACGTATTTCTATTTTTAAACATTTTCTATAGAATTTCATGTTCATCTTTTGAGATGATATGTTATTCTTTAAACTATGTTTGATCATAGAAATATCAATTTTCAAAACCTTATTTTGATATTGAATCCATTGTAGAATATTGTGTCAGTCTCTTGAGATTGTACTTTATTTTCAATGCAGTATTCAATTACAAAATAGGAGAAAACCAAAATCTGCGTGGTGTGACACAAATTTTTCCCACCAAGGTTTTTCTGGCGACTCCGCTGGGGATCAATCCTCTCTCCATCTTTAGCAGTGTTTTATACCCTTTAATCGGTAGTATACTTGTGCTTGGCATGAGTTGTAACTACCTTTCTTCCGCCGGTTCTTTTATTCATTTCATTCTTGGATAATTTAGCTGGTATCTAAATAAATTTTAGAGGTCTTATTTTGGACCCCGTTAGAAAACTAACGAGGAGCTTATATTTGTGCGAACTTTTTGTAAAGAAATTTCCTGTGCTAATTTGAATGTTACAGTTACATTTTTCTTGTAGCTTGATGTTTGATTTAGCATTGGGTCCAAAATCCTTTTGCCCAATCTTTAGTAATATGTATAATTACTTTTTTTTAGTAATTTAATGTATTATTTGGATTGGGTCCAAATAATAATTTTAAATCTTCAAAAAATTTTAAACTTCTCTGTGTCCTAGCTAATATGTTGCAGTTATATATTTTTATAACTAAATATGTGGCTGGACAAATCTCAAGAAAATTTGAGCTTTTAAATCAAAGTTTTCTCTTTATCTAAATCAGCATGTTACAGTTATATATTTTTATAGCTTAATATGTTTGGTAGGATAGGGTCCAAAAGCTCAAACCTTCAAATCAAAACTTTTTTGCTTGTCCTATTAACATATTGTAGTTACATGTTATTTGTAGCTTGATATGTTTGCTAGGACAGGGTCCATAACCTGATATATGCAAGATTTTCAAGATTAAATTCGATTTATATTGAGAAAAGTTTGAAGGTTCGAATACAAGTTAAGCTTATAAAAATAATTTTTGCTAGAGAAAATAATAGTAGGTTGATTTCTTTTAAAAAGAAACTTACCTCTATCTTCCTTAAATTATAATTAAAAACTTTATTGTGATTGACTCCTCTAAACACTTAAAGAATAAGACTTATGGTTATCAATGCTAAAAAAAGAAAAGTGTGTTCCCTCCCTCCCTCCACTTGGGTGGATTAACGCTTTAGATGAATATATATTTAATCTCATTTTCTTTTGGAACCTCAAAGCACAAAAGTTTAGCTAATTTTGTTAGGTTCCTAACAATCATTGAATTAAATTCAAATATATTTTCAAATCTTATATTCAACCATATTATGATTTTTCTAATCTTAGGAATGAATAATTATTGGTTGATATATATTGAAAGTTTAAAAATCATTTCTAAATTCCCTCACCTTTAAACCTTCTTGTAGGTTAAAGTTTAATATGTCTTTAAATCCTATTTCCTAAGAGTACTACATGGATACGACGATTTGTCCTCTACCATGTGGTTTAACTCCAATAGAATGTGGATCTTAAGGTATGCGACGAAGATAAATAAACAAATTACATAAAAGTTTTTGTTCATCATATGTAGTTTTCTCTTATGGTAATATTTTATAAATCAAATATTAGCTAAGTTTATTCTTAGCTTTATTATTCTATTTGAGATAAACTCATGAGCAGTTCTTATTAAAGATTGATCATCTTTAAATTTCATTCGAGTCGAAAACTTAGGACAGTTCAAGTTTCTTTATTAAGGTTAACCCATGATATGGTTAACATTCCATTTATCATGTGGTTTCCCTCAAAATTAATTAATACATCTTGAATTGATACTAAGTTAATCGATTTCATAACATTTTTGACAGTTTTTTCCTTCTTCAGTAGTAAAATAAATAAATAAATTATTATCATATTTGGGTTTACCCATTATGATATCCATAAATATCTTCTTCTAAATTAAGATATATGTCAAATTGAAATTGGAGGAAGTAGAAATCTTATTATACATCTCATAGACAACTTGCAAATTGATGAACTTATTTTATAATTATCTCAATTAAGTTGTTTATTCCATACTATAGGATCGGGTTTATTCGTAGAACCATTTTTCTTGTATAAGTGGGTTAATTCTTCACTCTTATACTTGGAAGATGATTTTACAATTGAAATAATTATTTTAAGATTTAAATAAAGGAAGCCTCAAAAAATTAAAAAAAAAAAAAAAAAAGTGAAGAAAGAAAAGAAAAGAAAAAAGAGACATATTCAAAAAAAAAAAAAAAAAAAAAAAAAAAAGATGGCTTCCCATATTAAATCTTGAATATTAGAGGACCCATTTATCCTTTAGTATTTTTAACACTTGACTTTGAGAATTCAAATTTTTAGTTTATCATCAAGCATTGTTGTTCTAACAGATATAAAATACATAACATCTAAAATATTTGAAAAGATTGAATTTCCACCTCCAATTTAATTTCTTTGGATCTTAGTTCAAAAAAGAAGAAAAAGATGAAGAAGGAAACCCCAGTTTTGCTTAGAGGGAGCTTTGATCTGGGTTAACAAAATCTAAATCCCGAGACCTCTCTAGTCTCTAGTTAGCAAACTTGAGTAGGTCAGTTCAGATTTTCAAATCATTATCAAGAAAAATCACTTAGATGATCAATCTAAATGGAATTGTAATGGTGCTGGTTGTACATTATTGGGTTTCACATATCTAACATAATTGAGATGTATAAACAAACCATGAACAAAAAATCTTTAACTCTCTTTTGGACATCTTCCAATTTAAATGAGATTCTAGACAGGATCCTGATGCTGGATGACCTATAGTGATATTTATGAATATAAAAATCACTTTCTTTGGATTCAAAATTTTGAAACTAAATTAAAGGGACATCCCTTTGTTGGTTTTGAAATAATTGTCTAATGTTCTCATTCACTATTGAGTAGATATCATACAAATTTAAATCTATTATTAACTGAACTAGGATGTTAGAACATGAGGGGTTCTATCCTTAGTGATGTCGATGATACCTTTGTTTGAATCTGTGTCAAATTTCAAGACAAAATCAAGCTACAATTTGACCTTGTCTATTATTGACTAACCTTGGATGTTAAAATTAGAGGGATTCTATTCCCGATAAAGTCTATGATGGCTTCGTCAAATAGATATAAAATTCAATTCAAGGTATATCTTCACTTTATCATAAACTAGAATGGAATGTTAGAGTCTAACCAACTCTATCCCTGTTAAATAATCTTTCCATAGCATTGAAATCTAAAATTTTTGAAACTACAATTTTCTTTAAAGAAAGTTGTTAAGTTTTAAATATTTTGATTAAACTCATGTTGGTCATATTCAAATTATAATTTAGGAGGAGTCAACCCATCTTTCGTTGAGTTTTTGAATCTTTTCCCATGTCTTTTTCATTGGGTTAAGATGATTAAAACTTAAGCGATCACTTTTAAATATCATAAGAAAACTATCAAATGAATAATAAAGCTTTCACTTTTTGATGAAAATCAAACTTTTCTCAATCATTGCAAGTATTTGATATTCCTTAGTATTTTCACTATAAAGGATGCTCAAATATACTCATTGTTCTATAACAACTCATGCAAAAGTTAAAATTTTCTAAGAAAAATTTTATCATGTTGCATTTAGTTCTCTTAGAACATATAAACGAAGACTCTAGAAAATTCATATTATTTTCTTCGAGTTAATCGAAACAAATTCAATCATAGAATCAATCTTTAAACAAAATCTTGCATTTCTCCTTTGGTGGTCGAGATGCTTTGTTAAGTCTTTACTTATCAAAGATGATCAAACTACCCCCCTTTTGTTTTCCTCACATGTGATGATCTGATATAAAAACATATTCTCTAGTGGATTATTTGTAAGTTATAAAGATTATTCATAATGAAGGATAAAACAAAATTTTAATCAAAAGATTTTCAAGTCTGTCAATCGTCAAAATATTTTTTCTTTCCCTTCTAGAAAATGACATATATAAAAGCTTATGATCTCTAGTAGAACATTTGCAAGTTATCAATGTCATTTGTGGTTGAGGGAAAAGATTCAAAGCTTTAAAGAAATCAACTTTACTTTAAAAATTCACCACCCTGAAATCAGTCTTTAGGTCTAAGTCCGTACGGCGCTATTGGCTTTTGGCTTAAGTCCGCTCTTACGGCAGCCAATCCTTAAATGTCTTTAGGTCTAAGTCCTGGCATCCTATTGGCCGCTGGCTTAAGTACGGCAGCCAATCCTGTTTCCTAGTCTTTTTAAATCATTGGCTTTCTGGCTTTAGGTATAAGTCCTCCTACGGCATCCTATTGACATCTTTGGAGTTAGGAGTAAGCATCCCTAGTGGCATCCTAATCTTCATTCAGAGGAGAAGTATAAGCATCCCTAGTGGCATCTTCTCTTCATTAAATGTTAAATCTTAAATCCGTCTTTAGGTATAAGTCCTCCTACGGCATCCTATTGACATCTTTGGAGTTAGGAGTAAGCATCCCTAGTGGCATCCTAATCTTCATTCCGAGGAGAAGTATAAGCATCCCTAGCGGCATCTTCTCTCATTAAATGTTAAATCTTAAATCCGTCTTTAGGTATAAGTCCTCCTAAATCTATTGACATCTTTAGTTAGGATAAGTCCTCTAGTGGCATCCTAATCTTCATCCGAGGATTGAGCATCTAGCGGCATCTTCTCTTCATTAAAGTTAAATCTTAAATCCGTCTTTAGGTATAAGTCATCCCTATTGACATCTTTGGGCATAAGCATCCCTAGTGGCATCTAATCTTCATTCCGAGGAGAAGTATAAGCATCCCTAGCGGCATCTTCTCTTCATTAAATGTTAAATCTTAAATCCGTCTTTAGGTATAAGTCCTCCTACGGCATCCTATTGGCATCTTTGAAGTTAGGAATAAGCATCCCTAGTGGCATCCTAATCTTCATTCCGAGGAGAAGTATAAGCATCCCTAGCGGCATCTTCTCTTCATTAAATGTTAAATCTTAAATCCGTCTTTAGGTATAAGTCCTCCTACGGCATCCTATTGACATCTTTGGAGTTAGGAGTAAGCATCCCTAGTGGCATCCTAATCTTCATTCCGAGGAGAAGTATAAGCATCCCTAGCGGCATCTTCTCTTCATTAAATGTTAAATCTTAAATCCGTCTTTAGGTATAAGTCCTCCTACGGCATCCTATTGACATCTTTGGAGTTAGGAGTAAGCATCCCTAGTGGCATCCTAATCTTCATTCCGAGGAGAAGTATAAGCATCCCTAGCGGCATCTTCTCTTCATTAAATGTTAAATCTTAAATCCGTCTTTAGGTATAAGTCCTCCTACGGCATCCTATTGACATCTTTGGAGTTAGGAGTAAGCATCCCTAGTGGCATCCTAATCTTCATTCCGAGGAGAAGTATAAGCATCCCTAGCGGCATCTTCTCTTCATTAAATGTTAAATCTTAAATCCGTCTTTAGGTATAAGTCCTCCTACGGCATCCTATTGGCATCTTTGAAGTTAGGAATAAGCATCCCTAGTGGCATCCTAATCTTCATTCCGAGGAGAAGTATAAGCATCCCTAGCGGCATCTTCTCTTCATTAAATGTTAAATCTTAAATCCGTCTTTAGGTATAAGTCCTCCTACGGCATCCTATTGACATCTTTGGAGTTAGGAGTAAGCATCCCTAGTGGCATCCTAATCTTCATTCCGAGGAGAAGTATAAGCATCCCTAGCGGCATCTTCTCTTCATTAAATGTTAAATCTTAAATCCGTCTTTAGGTATAAGTCCTCCTACGGCATCCTATTGGCATCTTTGAAGTTAGGAATAAGCATCCCTAGTGGCATCCTAATCTTCGTTCCGAGGAGAAGTATAAGCATCCCTAGCGGCATCTTCTCTTCATTAAATGTTAAATCTTAAATCCGTCTTTAGGTATAAGTCCTCCTACGACATCCTATTGACATCTTTGGAGTTAGGAGTAAGCATCCCTAGTGGCATCCTAATCTTCATTCCGAGGAGAAGTATAAGCATCCCTAGCGACATCTTCTCTTCATTAAATGTTAAATCTTTAAATCCGTCTTTAGCTATAAGTCCTCCTACGGACATCCTATTGACATCTTTGGAGTTAGGAGTAAGCATCCCTAGTGGCATCCTAATCTTCGTCCCGAGGAGAAGTATAAGCATCCCCAACGGCATCTTCTCTTCATTCTATTGATACTCTTGAAGTTAGTCTTGATTTATAAAAAATGTTTCAATCATATCAAAATCAAATTCAAAATTCCTATTCGTGCCAAACCTCATTCAACTTTTCAATATCTTGGCTTTATTAAATAATACTAATTTCATTAGTTATTATTTGCTAAAGCCATCAATGCCAACATCAACTTCAAAATCATTGAATCAACTCAAAACTCTATCAACTTTATCTAGATTTTCTATCAATTCTCAAAATCCCTTCAACACATATTCTCAGATGCTAAACTTCAACTCTGGATCTAGTTGATCATTTCGGTCAACGCCAATACGCACGATAAACTTTGGCAAGTTTATCATGCCTATTGGGGGTCCATTTGTTGACCTCATTATTCGAGGTCAATTTCCCCAGAATCAATCTCTAGTGCTTAGGTTTTTCGTAGCCTAGCGTAGATGTCGCACCCATAAGATTTCTCTTAGGTGGATACCCATTGACGTAGCATCGACTAAAACCTACCATTCAATTCAAATCAAAATCAATTCGATCTAGTTTCAATTCAACTCCAAAACGAACTCAAATCAAACCCAATTTATGATTCGTCAATATCGATCGACTCAATCTAATTTATTTTCGATCAAATTGATACATTATTGGGTTCAAATCAACTCACCATTCAAACCCAAATTTCTTTCTAATAAAGTCGGATTTAATTTTTCGATCAAATCGAATCAACCTTTAAATCTTTCTTTAATCCTAGCCCTCTATTTGAATTGAGAGATAGATAGTTTCATTTAGACCAATTAAGACTGAAATTGATTCAAAGAAATGATTAACATTATTAAAACCAAAACGAAATAAGAGTTAGGGCTAGTCTAACCGAACCCAACGACACCAAGATCAACCCAATCCGAGCCCAAATGAGACCGAATCAAGGGCTCAAAGCGCAGTTGGAAGGTTCAAACTGCAATTTGAGTTACCAAACGATCTCCGATTTTTGACGAGCTTATACTCGAATCGAACGGCTCGACGAGACGAATCCAATGAGCCCAAGATCACCGAATTCCGAAATCATTAAGGCCTTCAAAAGTCCAATGAACGGCCTGCTCTCCCTCCCTGCAGTTTTTCAAAAAAATTCAGCCAGCCCTCACTCTTAAATTCACACACAAATCTCTCTCCTGTACTTGGCAACACCCACACCATCATTTGCTCTGTTTGCACGACCCCAACTCCTTTCAGTTCACAAACTTCCTCCATCTCTACAGAACCGAACTCCACTCCTATTTATGCAAAAACCGAACTCCTCTTCCAAGATGGATTTGGCAAACTGCTCACTCTCACACAAAGCCCATCCATCTCTTTCTCCTCACGCCTCTATGCAGCCGTTTCCTCCTCTTCTCCCACCGTCCAAGCAAAAGCAAGAAGAAGATGGTCTATTCAAGGATCCGGCTACCTTCTCCCATTTGGCCAAAGAAGAAACGTGAGGGATTTTTCTTCTCAGCCCGAGCAAAGCAAAGAAAGGGGATAACTGTTCGGGAAAGTTGATTCAAGAAGAGAAGATGTGCTGTAGTTTTTATCATCAAAATAAAGGAAATCTGCTGCGGTATTGAGCATAAAAAACAAGGTAGATTTATTATAGTTTTGGGTACCAATGCATGATGAGTTTGCTGCAATTTTTTTTACTATCAAAATAAGGAAGATCCGTTATAATTTTGTCATCCAAAATGAGGTGGATATATGCCGATTTCAGCAAACAAGAGGGATTAAGTTCCATTCCATTTTTTTGTATATACATTCATTTCTTCCTACCTTTATATTCCATTTTTTTTTTTATTTGTAAAAATTTTGAAAACAGCAAAGTTTATTTTAAATTTCTATGATGTTTAGATTACTTCATCGCTTTCAATTTGCTTAAGAGAAGTGATATGTGTGTACTTTAAAAAGTAATTATGCAATCTTCATAGGGTGAAAAGTATATTGTTTTTAAGAATGAAATGTGAATTTTTTGAAAAAGGTGGCATGTGTAAGAATGAAAAGTAAATTGCATTGATGAGTGTACGTTTTGAGAGTTGATTTGTGTGAGCTTAGAAAAGTGAAAATGAAAAATATAAGTTTTAAAAATGAAAGTGTGTGAAAGAGTGAAAATGGAAAGTTAGATTGTTAAGAAGTAAAAATATGAGATATTAGAAATATGTGTGTTGGAAAGTAGAACTTGAGGTGTATTACAAAAGATAGAAATATATGTTTGAAAATTGAGGATATATAGTTTTGAGATATGAGAGTGTTTATGTTAGAAAATATTTGATTTGGGCGAATAGTGAGGTTTGTGGAATATTGAAGTGAATTGTATGTATATGTTAAAGAGTATTAGATGGGGAAAGTGAAGAGTGCATTATGGTGTTTTGAAAGATGAAGAATGGTTTTGAAGATAATGTAGAAAATTTTAGGAAATAAAATATTCATGTGAAGAGCAAAGTGTTTAGGTGTGAAAGAAGTAACTTGTGTATTTTAGAAGGGGTGACGTAGTTACTTATGTGTGTGTTTTGAGAGGTAAGATATTTTGGAAAGTGTATACTTTAAAATGTATCGATTTTTAAAGATTAAGATTTGAAAAAGTTGAAAAGTGAATTTTATGGGTGTTTTGAAAAGTTGAGCTCAAGCGTACTTCCAAAAGAACAAGTTCCAAAAGGACATTCAACCAAGCCAGTATTTAAGCCCGAAGAAAGGTACGTCTTTTATTTTCAGTAAATTTCAATTATTATATTATTATTTATTAAAAGTGCTTCTAATCCCTGCTTTTCCATGTTTTCTTTTCTTTATTGGCATAAACTGCGAGGAATGGTACCGATCGAGTGAACAAAAGTACAAGGAGCTAATGACGTCAGTCGCCTCTATCCAACCGGGTAGAGGTGCTACGGGCGGAACCACCGGGTCGTAGCCCCCGGTGACTGTAAGTATTTCTAAACTTAGAAAACCTTTAGGGGCCCCTTGGTGTGGTTTGTGCGAATCCTTCCCTTTAGGTCCTTGTAGTAACTTCAATTTTTATTAGGTTTACTTTTATTTACTTTTAGATCCTTAAACCCTTTTACACTACGCTACGAAAAGTCCTAAGGGTTAGTAATAATAAAAAATTTTTCACCCTATACAACAGTAGTGACACTTAAGGACAAAAATTAAGGACTGAGTCTTAGAAAACTTAGACTTAGGATGCATGTGCACTTTTTAGGATAGAGACATATAACATAGAAAACTTAGTGACATTCCATTATTACCTTATTATTTTATTTTATTTTTACTTTTTATTTAACAAATTAAATTTAATTAACTAAAAATTTTCTTTTAAATAACAATTGATTTAGGATATATCAAAACCACACTTTCTAATACACACACTTAGATTTGTTTGCTAGGACAACCGACTCTAGTTTTAGGTTAGGCCGGTGTTTATTTCCTTACTGCATTGTGATGGGCTTTTTTCGGTTTTCATTGCATGTTGGTTGTAAAATTGTTGGTGTGTTTGTTTACTTACTTTTACCGCACTCTGTGATGTGATTTTTGATGACGATTAGATTACCCATAGGTTAGGAGCGATCTGGTTGTTAACAAGATTTTCTGCAGGTGGCCACACTCATGCAGGGCAATAAAAGGGGGCTAATTAATCATAATAATTATATAAATGCTACAGGTGCTTCAGTTGCTTAGCCCCCAAATAAAAAGAGTGTGGCCAAGTGTGGCTAATTGATTTAAATTTAAATTGCATATATATAACTGCTTGGGATGAATTTTTTATTATAAACTGCTTAGGATAACCCTGCAGGTGGTCTAGATTTTTCTTTTTTCTTTCTGTGAAATGTAATGTAATGTAAATGTATTTGAAATTATCAAAAAAAAAATTGTGAAAGTGATTTTGAAAGTGGGATATCACATCCAATTTGGAATCCAAAGAAAGGAGAATATACCTTAAAAAGATTATTCTCTTTTATTTGGAAAGCCAAATTAGGATGATTCAATATCCAAATAGAAAAGAAAATACCCCTCTTAGGGATGAGTTTCTTTTCATTTGGATATCTAGAACCCGACGGACCCGAGAAGTTCGTAGAAGAAGAAAAGACAGAATGAGAAGATTGAAGAAAGAAGATGAAGAAATGAAGATTCAAGGAACAGTATATCCCATTTCAAAAATCACTTGCGTCATTCTAAGGATTAGAATCCGGGTTTGTTATCAGTGGTGCCCGGCCACTTTACTTTTCTGTAAATTCTGGGTGTAATATGGACATTGGACATTCGACATTATATTTGGATTATTAAAATTGATTGTTTACATTGTTTGTGCAGTAGATGTTTTTAGGACTCTTGCATGCCGTGTTTTGTTTTAGTCTGGATTCGAATCGGAGTGATTTTTTTCGTAAGGGTACGCTTAAAATTCTTTTACTTGTAATTAAAAATAAAAAAATTTTTAGGCTCACATAGTAACTCTAACGTTCTAAGAAGTAAGCTCGGGACCGCCGAGAGTCAGCATAAGCATATTATTACTTTCTCTTCCTTGTTTGGGCACCTCCCCGCCTGCGGGTTCTGGCAGACCACTTGACCTATGAGAGTGCAGTTCTGTCAAGGGGAAGTTGTGCAATCTCTAGGGAAAAACCTATTTTCTAAGCCTAATTTTTAAACTGCTTCATTATCATTTTATGCATTCGAGTCAATTAGCATGCATTGCATTAGATACAAATTAAAAAGAGTCTAAAATATTAATTGCATTTCTAGACATTTATCACCCTACATAAGTTGAGGGGCCAATTAGGATCTGTCTTAGATGTCGGCCCCCAATTCCTTAAAACTTAAACAACGTCCCTACCCATCTTTCATAAGAGACTGGACACATGATTTTTAAAGCGCCTAGGTGGTTAGCTGGCTCCCCAATCCAGGCGGGGATAAGTCCAGATTTGCACTTCATTAGTTAGGTTCGGGTCACTATTTTATAGTACCCAAATTAGATTTAGGTTCTGAGGCAGATTCTTTTTAAATCTTAAGTCCTCACCCTCCGGGAATATAATCCCAAATTTCTAATAAAATGTCAACTTAAACATAAAAATTTTCTCCTAAAAAATGTAAAGCCCAACATAGGATAGACTGAGGTTGCCTCTGAACTTCTCAGAATCCGGCACCTCCTACTTTTTCTTCCTTTGACTCGCTAATAAATGTTCAACATTGAGCTTTCTCCTTGAAAAATTCTTTACTTCTGTTTCCTTGTCTTTTACTTTGTAGTCAAAAGGGTATGAAATCACTGCTTTAATCGAGAGTTTTCTTAGGAGCTATCTCTCCTAAGATGTAATTAACTATAGGGGCTTGCTTCTATAGGGATTTGAGAACCCCAGACTAAAATAAACCTTGTTTTATTCATATAAAATAAGGGAAGAATCTTTGGGAACGTAGATATTTTTAAAACCTCATTTCTAATTTTGAATAGACTTGTAGAATGTTATTATTATCTTTTTAGATAATATAATATTATATTTGTTATATTCAAATTTAGAAATGATGAATTTTATAAAACTCATTCTCGCTTTTGGATATCTTGAAGAATGTTATTTTTGTCTTTTAAGATGATATAATATTCTTCTTACCATATCTAAATAAAAGAATGAATAAAATTTTTCAAAAACATATTTCTATTTTTGAACATATTCTATAGGATTTCATGTTCATCTTTTGAGATGATATGTTATTCTTTAAACTATGTTTGATCATAGAAATATCAATTTTCAAAACCCTATTTTGATATTGAATCCATTGTAGAATATTGTGTCGGCCTCTCGAGACCGTACTTTATTCTCAATACAGTATTCGATTACAAAATAGGAGAAATCAAAATCTACGTGGTGATACATAATTTTTCCCACCATTTACATGAAGGTACTAGGATTCAGTGGAGTAATGTAGATTATGATTCCTGATTTATTTTATTCTTTTATAACCAAGAGTTTAAACAAATAGGCCGATGTAATGATTAATCTCATAAATATTATAAATTGAATTTTAATGAATGAATATAAAAATATTTTGATTTATATGATTTATAGTTGTTTCCACTAGACTTATTTATATTAATGAGTTATTAAAAGTCTTTGTAAATTAATTAAGAGATAAAATAAACAAATTTTCAAATTTATGTCATGGGGCATTATATTATCTCACTCAAAACTCACTCCCTAAAGTGATCTTATAAATTAACACAAACTAGCCCATATAAGACTTGTCTCGACATTCCTTTCACTATACCCATCCAAACCCTTATATTTATAACAAAAACTATAGACCACTTCTTTAAAGAATAAACTAAATATTCAAAAATATTTTTATTAACTAATCTGACCAAATAGGAATCCTATCATCATCACCATTTTCCTATCTTATATTTAATCCATGACCTATCTGATCAACCTAACCCAATGAGTCATGACTAGTTAATACTGATAATTTAATCAACCATAGTTCTCAATCTAATCCAATCTCTTAGCATTGAGCTAATATTAAGCCAACCTAGCTAGACCTAAGCCACTTTGAGGAGTAGTTTGGGACCCCTTTGCATCACCTTAGACTTCTAGGACACTACCAATATTCTTTAGTCAAATCTTAGGTTATAAAATATTAGCTTTATTTAAACCTTTCTAAATATGACGGTTACATGAATGCCATGCACCCTAGGATAAACCATTTCACTCATAGGATACACTTCAATCAAAGCCTAATCTTTTGCTCAAACCTAATTTCGAACTTTATTAAACACAATTATTATTTTTCATATAAGGCTAAATACATTTTTTATAGGCCCTCAATGTATGAAGATATATGCTTTTAGTCTTCCATATCTAGCTATAGTACTAACATACTCTCACATAAAAATATATATTATCCTAGATTGAATTGAGAGAGATGAGAGAGGGTGAGGAGCTCTGATTATATACATTAAACTCCTAATCTAAAGGCCTGGTTCATGGATTTATGTGGCCTTAAAGGAATGGAACAAAATAATAAGGGCCTAGCTCGAGGCTTTCAACTCTTTAGTCTTATAGAGGTGCATATTTGTCCTCTTACTAAGAAAAAAACCTTAAAGAGCCTTAAGCCATTTCGAGGAAGCTTCTTATTTGTTAATTCTACCCTAAAGAAGCTCTTATTTGTAATCTAAAATGGGATCTTATTTGTGCATATAGAACTCTTTATTCTACTTATAAAATATATATAATAGCTCTTTGTCGATAGGAGCACAACCTTTCACATGGCTAAACTTGGGAAAGGTAGTGTTAATCCTTACTCATCCAACCCTAGCCCCAACTCTCTTTTATTTTGACTCATATATCATGAAGAAGCTTCAAATGAAATAGTTTTATTAACTAAAAACATAAAGAAGGAGATGATACAACCATTATTATATCTTAATGTGGAGCTCTAATAGCCCTGATCCATACACTTATGAACCTACTTCATGCAACATATATGGAACTTATACAATCCAAGATGGATACACTATTATAGAAGGGCTTTTCAACAAGGGTATTAACTTTATATCCCTTAGTATAATGATCAAAAGTTAATAATACATTTTTGGCTCTTTGGGTGCACTTTAAGTTGACCTAATTAGTTCATTTGGGTTTGCCAAATGGGCTAAGCTGCTTAGGGAAACTTTGTTAGGATCTTTGGACTCTAAGGCTAGAGTGTCACAACCCAACTAGATATGATCTATATATAACAAGGTCATACCTTATTTACTTATTATAGGCCAGCCCAAGATATATGTTTTTGAGGATTTTCATATTTCTTTTAAATTTACACATACTAGAGAGCTTCTACGTAACTTCAATAAATAGAAAATAAACTCAACCAAAAAAAACTTGTTGCTTTTTCATTTATCATTACATGACTATAAATCCAAAATATAATGATTTGAATAACTAGTTATAATTGTATAAAAAAAAAAACTCTACAGACTCAATAGATCATATCTTAGAAACTCAGCTACGCAATAGGCTATTTCAACATCCTCTGGCCTAAAATAAAAAAACATAATATATGTGAGCCAATACAACTCAATTGGTCATATTCACAATCTAAAGTTCCAAATATTTAATTTATCATGTATTTATTTTAATTAAAAACCACTTCATAAGAAATTTATCTTATTAAGAATAATATGAATCATAGAGAACTAAAATAAAATAGACTAAGCATTAAAAATAAATAAATAAGCACTTCATTTATCAGAATAATAATAAAAAAAGATTTTCATCAGGCCCTCATGCCTCCCACCAAAAACAAGATCTTATGACTCCTTATGCTTGCATATCAGAAAACATACACTCATGACTCATAATGCTTAGTACATATTAGATAATAAAAAATTTAGGCCCTTATGGCTCCTTATGTATTTAGCACCATAACAAAACTTTCAATACACATCAGATCTCCTCATAATCACACATTTCAAGCAGAAACATATGTAATTCATTACAATTGCAGAATGATCTCCCAACGAACCATGATTCAACTACTAAGCATAATTTCACAGTTTCAAAATTTTATCAGATTACTTGGGATTATGCTCAACATTATTTTGAACTTTAATCATACTGCAATATTTTTTTTAGACTCAAAATTATTTTCTAGTTAAATAAAATAGCAATCTTTCAAAATACCTGGCAAAAATTTTCTCAAAAAATGCCTACGTCTAGAATTATTATCTCGTTAAGATATAAAAAGTTACAAAATAAAAATTTTGTCGATATAAAGTTACTCTTATTTTTGCACTATGAAAATATAAGTTTAATAAAAAAAATTTCCAAAATTTTTATACTTTTGAAAACTGAGATAGGCAAAATATAACATACATTGATCCGAGCAACTTTTAGAACTGGGTCAAAAGAGGAAAATGGATTGAAGTCATCCAATTCCTAGCTTTCTCTCACAAAAATCCTCTTCTCTTTCTAACCAACTGCCACTAAGGGAAGAAATAAATTTCATTTACTAGAAATGGATATTTTTACATAAAAATAGGGTCTGGTCTACAGGGCCTTATCCTATATGTCGCAACACCCAAATTAAATTGACTAAAACATAAGCTAAAAACCATGATGCCACGAAAACCTAAGGTAAAATGTTCATATTTAAAAAATATGCATTCAGACCCCCAAACATGAACACAAAATAATTTCACACACATGTAAGAGGGTTTGATGAATAAATTTAATAGATTGCCTCTCACAGATCAGGTCAAAATAGGTAGAACGATACACTGTTTCCATAAATGTTACATAGAGTTTGGAAAGGTTGGCTTAATGCATTAGTGAACTAATCTCGTAGGACTTAAGTTTGGTCATTTAGGGGCTTTTTTGTAAATTTGACCTAACCATGGTCATCATAATGCCCATGGGCTAACTGGGTGGTAGAGATATTTTGAAGTGACAAAGATACTTCAAAACTTCTAAAGATGTGCTTAATGGTTGATAATGCATCTTTATGTGGACAATTTTTTTGTAGAGGAGTGTACTATGTTGCACCTCAAAGCCTTTGATTAGAAGGCAATGATCCTACACTCCTTGGCTTATGCCACCTCAACTATAAGAGTATCTTTATTGATTTGCTAGAAATAATGTTGTCAACCCAAAATGGTCATAGCTATATTTTTATTTTATGGGTCTAAAGAGGTGCATAGCCTTCTATCCATAAATTAAATGAAAGATTGAGATAATAAATAGAATTATAAAGCACCTAATGAAAGGATTCAACTTATGACACCTAAGGGCACAAGATCAAAAAATCTTTTTATTCCTAGTTTGCATTCAACATGAAAACACATAAATACATATACTTAGCATAGTTTGCGACATGTCTATGATACTTTCCTAAAACTTCTTTTGACAAAGAGTTCTTGGTGGAATCAAAAACTATATATGAGAATTGAGAAAATGTCATGAGAGAGGCTAAGGATCTTAGAGGGAATTAAAAATGTTCAATCTAAGTTAGAGTAACATCTAGCCAAATCATAGTAGTGTTATAAGTGTTAGCATGATCAAAACAAGATAGAGAGAAATTTTAATGAAGTTGATCTTAAGGGGCTCCACATTAGTAAATAAAGGTTGACAAAAAATGTTAGAAAATTAAGTCAATCAGGTATATTTTATATTTTATTTAAGGTTTTAAAGAAGCTCAAGGATAACCCATATTAATTGGCTTTACTCACCTAAACAAAAATATACTCCATACATGGTGAATGCATAAAATCTAAGGTTTTTAGCCTTCAATGTTAGATGATGAGCTGAATAAATCCAAACTCTTTTAGATGACTTCTATCTACCTGAGAGGATCATCTGAAGAAAGATTAAGGTTTCGTTTAGGACAACTTTCTTACTGTTTTCTAAAACTGATTTTTTAGTACAAAAATTTCTAATTAAAAAAATTTTGTACTAAAACTTTACTTTTGAAAGCAACTAAAAAGTTGTCTCAAATGAATCCTAAGTTTTGAAGAAGAGAATCACTATGACTTATTGCATCACCAAGCTGCTTTACATAGTTGAAAAGAAAATAAGTGGCCTCCAATGCAAACTTGTATATTTAGGAGGATCTTCTACAAGTTGATTCGTGAAAGTAAATCCAATCTAAAAGATGGGTCATGTGATCATTAGACAAATAACTCAAGAAGATGTATAAAAAGGAAATAAGAGAGTTTAAAAGCTAAGATTGAACACTTAAAAATTGACTATTTTATTAAGAGAAATTTTGAAAAACTTTGAAAAAGTTGAGAATTAGAGAATTAATATTAATAATATATGCAGATCTCCTTGATTTGTTGGTGGGGAGATGTGATTATCAACTAAGAGTTCTTGAGTTCAAAATTTTCATATGTTGTGTCTTTAATAACTTAAAAATATACAAAAAATATTAATAATATTTTTAATATCGTCTAAAGATAAAAAATTTATATTAAGAAATAGGGGGATTCACATACATACCACTATATAATAGCTATTTTACATATCTAACACCTAAAACATAAATATTTCCTTCATACCACTCAAACACAATTTTAACATAAAAAATACCAACCTCATGGCGTTATCCCCTTCTCGCTAAAATGCCCCTCCTTGCGAACTTTTCTTTGTGCCTACTCTTCATGCGTGCTTTCTCGCTCGCGTGCTTTAATTAGAAATTTTTGTACTAAGACACATTTTTCATACCAACCTCATGGCGTTATCCCCTTCGCTCGCGTGCTTTAATTAGAAAAGTAAGAAAGTTGTTCATGCGTGCTTTCTCTTACACATCTGACTTCCCGCGTGCTCTCTAAGACACATTTTTTATCATTTTCTTGTCATCGTTCAGTTTACATCAACGTAATTTGTTTTTTTTTTCATACCATTGTTGCGAGATCATGCAATGGTACTCGGCTAATAGGCATAAATCACATATGTTCGCATGTAGATGGGAAACAACTCTTGGCTAAAGTTCATGGTTACTAAGTTCCTAGTATCCTAAGCACTAAATATAGAAACTAATTGAAAAACTAATCTTGTAATGATAAAAAATTGTTCCAGTATAATGATAACACATTGCAAAGAATTATTCAAACCTGCAGAAGTCAATGGGCACAGCTCAAGAACCTAATGTAATGAGTTGTAAAGGGCTCAACAATCTATGTAAAAAACAAACAAAAAAGGCTTCAGGAGGAATTGGGCATCATAGTAGAATAAGCACTAATCACATCACAACTTTTACCTTTGTGTTTTGCATTAAAAAAAAAATCACAACTGTGGCAACACTGAAGTAGCTTCTAGGTAAACATAAAAAGAGAAGAATATCTTCATGTTTTTCCATACATTAAATTCAAATTAATGTGGAAATTATCAGGTACTGTTGGCTCAACAAAAGTATGAAGATATGTCAAAAGATACTGATATAGTTGGGGTTAAGTATTTCAATTGAATTGAAATTAATGTGGAAATCAATGCTTCATGGGAATTACCAAGCATTAGGAACTAATTTTTAGAGGATATTGGAGGAGTTTGCAGGAGTTGGGGTCAAGTATTTCAATTGAATCATGTCAGCCTTTATCTAAAAAATAGTTTTAAGTCCTTAAATTTGGCTTTTGTGGCCTCATTGAACTTTGTTACCAAGTTTTTCTATATATATATATATATATATATATATGCTTGAAGTTTTTTTTGGGCATGTTATTATCAATATTTATGTCTACTATTCTACTAACAATTTGGCGTTGGACCTGTCTTCTTATTTTAGTTTGAAGCTGAAGGAAAAAATGACAAGTTATATCCAATGCATACTTTGTTAATGCACGATTACGATGAAAAAGCAGGAAATAATTTATGCGGAAAGAAAAAAGAGCAAATTTTTGTTGTATTTAAATTTAGAGGATTTTGAGCTGACACCAAGAATTAATCTAGAATGAGGTATAATGATGACAAACAAATGAATGCCAAACTTGTGAAAAGACATATTAATATTTTTATGCTTAGAGCAGAGATTGCTAGATATGCCCATGGCCGAAAGGTTATCAATACAATATATTATCACATATATGGAACATCAACCAATGAATACAAAGTTATCACTTATGACGTTGACATGAGTGAGTTGGTTAAACTATCAAATAAAAATTTGTGTGCTGAGATAGTTATTACACTTCAAAAAGTTGATGAAGAAGAATCAAATTCAAATCTTATGGAGGTTGTGAGTACTGAACATATGGTTGAATGTGCCATACCTATAATGAAGGTATTGCAAGTGGTCCAAGTGTTGGCATTAAGGATATACCTATTGGTACATTTTTTAATGATGAAATAAGTTTCAAGCATGCTCTCTAATCATTTGCCATTAAAAGTGACTTTGGGGATTAAAGCAAGTGATAAGAAATGTGTTATCACTGCATGTTCTTATCAAGGTTGTCAATGGAGAATTCGGGCATCATTATGTGAAGATAGTTAGTCTTTTCAAATATGGAGAGTAGATGGAGTGTACATATGCCTCGATGTGGCAGGTAATTGGACTTCATTGCATTCATGTCGTAGCTTTTATTGGCATGAAGGAGCACCCATTGTGGCATACATACGTTGATGACTACTATTATGTTGCTAGGTAACATATACTAGCATGACATATCAACTAGTGTTTGCATATTAAATATATTAACTTGAGGATGATAATTGCTTAAGATATAAACTTGCATATGATGGTGTAATTTCCATGCTACTTGGGAAGGAACAGTGGCGAGTAGCAGATGATATTGTGCAAGTTGGAGTACCTAATACATCAAGACCAAGGGGGTCGACCAAGAAAAAGAAGACAACTAAATTTCATGGAGAAGTATAATAAAGTTCATACATGTGGTAGGTGTGCACTTTGAGGGCATCATGGGTGTACATGCAATAACCCATTACAAATGATGAATGACGAAGATATCATTTTTACACAATTAGTGCAACCAAGATGGCAAAGACGCTGAATAGGCGGAGTACATATGACATTGAGGGTCATGAATATGAACTTTCATATCTGGATGGTTTATAAGTTCATTTAATCACTTAACTTATTTTTCTATGGGAAAGGCTCTCTTTTTTTATATGAAATTGTTTTTATATGGGACAGTGCAATTTTTTTGCATGTGAAGTTCTTTTTGTACTTAACTAAATTAGAAAGGTTACACTAAATGTGAACTTCATTTAGTTCAAGATGTTTTTGATTTGCATTTACCATTACAAAAGCTTCTTTTGCAATGAAGTTTAAATCAACATAGTAGAAACAATAATGCTTGGGTTTTGATCACTTCTTTTGCAATGCAGTTTAAATCAACTTAGTAGCAACAATTGACTTCTTTTGAGAAGATTTATCATTGAGGACAGTTTTTTCTTGTTATATATATTTATATATTAATAAGCTTTGTCGAGTGCTTGTAGGAGTTATTGTAATGTGAAGATTAGGGAGATAGCTACAAGGTGTTTGATGGAGATTAAGCTTGAGAATTCTGAAAAGTATGTTTTTTTTTTTATCAAACATATATGCTCTACATTCCACAAATTCAACAAATATACAACACAATACTATGAGATAATCCAAAACTCAAGTTTGAGAAAAAGGGTGTAATATATTAAATGTCAATTAAGATACAACACATTTTTACACAATAAGCCTTGAACAATAAGTAAATGAATGATAAACACAACACATGTTGATGTCAACAACACTTCATCTACATTCACAAACTACTTTGACACAACAAATTATTTCACAAGGTAAAACCTGATGATAGTGTCGACGAGAACAATCACAACAAGGACTTTCATCATTAAGACAACCAAGTCAAGCTTATTGGAAATCCTTACCTCAACCTCCTTTAATTCATAATGTGGAACAATTATTAGGTCAAGTGACCTGACGTAGCTCTACGTTCGGACGCCAATAACATGTCGCCACGTGGTCTTACTCAATACTGCGTGGCCCGATGACTTGACCCGGGATTGCTATGTTCATGTATTGCTCGGTATTGCTCTAGGTATTGCTCGGTATTGCTAGGTATTGCTCGGTATTGCTAGGTATTCCTTGGCAATAATGAAAAATATAGCTATGTGAAGACCAATACCGAGAAATACCAAGCAATATCGAATAAAACTGGGTATTGCTCGGTATTTCTCTGTATTGCTCGGTATTGCTTGGTATTGGTCTTCATAGAATGGTATTTCTCGTTATTGCTGAGCAAAATCGATCAATACCGAGCAAATACCGAGCAATACCTAGCAACACGCGAACATAGCAATCCCGTCTCCGTTCCGGGTCGGGGTTGTCGGGCCGCGCGGTAAATAGTGAGAACACGTGGCACTATTTTACTGGCGTCCAAACATAGAGCTATGACAGGTGACCGAACCAAATAAAAGTTCCATAATATGAGGCATAAGATGACTCTTATAGTTCTTCTATCCTTTTAAAGTAACTGTAATCTTCATCTGTTTGATTATGAATGCATATATAAAATTGTTTTCCACTATTAGGTCCTCGGTAGCAAATATACAAGACACATTTTAGGTGACAATGACAATAAACTTGAAAATGTTGACGCTTAGCTTTTGTAACAGATGAATTTGTTGAACGCATTTGATTCCACACAAAATCTATTTAAGTAGTAAAAATATTAGTAGAATTTTGCTTTCCGTAATGCAATATAATACTAGAAGCACATAAAATAAGACAGCCAATATGTCAAATGAAGTTAAGTAACCATCATTCAAAGATGAGGAAGAGTTAGAACCTTCTATAAAACAAATATTAAAGATTCCGAAAATAGCAGGTTGATGTAATGTTTCGATTTATAATAAAATAATGTATAATACAAGAAATCAAATTGCTATTACTCCCTTATCTTTCCTAAATTTGCAAGTTTGAAGTTAATTGATGCCAGTGCTATACGATATTTGTTTCAACATTACTGTGTTGTTCACAAGCTGATTACATAACTATAGCTGCTTGATTTAAAGAAAAAACCCTCACCGAGCTACATCCCGCTCAAGTGACACCCACAAAACCTAAGCCCATTTCCTCCAAAAGCCCGTTTCTACAAACCGAACGACAACAAGAAAACGAGAAGAACTTACATCGTTGAGATCACGCGGGAACTCGTATGCGAGAAAGAAAGCACATGGAGGTCGAACGCGAGAGAGAAAGCACACGGAAAGAGCAGACGCTGAGATAAGTTTGCTGGAAGGGGGGTTGGGAGCATACAAAGTGGTATTTTTGATATTAAAATTGTGTTTTGATGGATATTTATAGTTTATGTATTGGATATATAAAATAACTATTATATAGTAATATGCATATAAATTCCACTCAGAAATATTATTATAACCTCAATAGAAATGTTTAGGAGATGATCTCGCAAGTAGTGGTCGTGTGCTTTCCGCTTTCCTCCACCCTGATCTAGCATCGCCTTATCTCCACCATGAAAGAAGAAACAGAGGAAAAACAAATCTAAAATCTTATTCTCCATCGGTTCCCTTCCGCCCGCTTTCACCGGCAGCCATGTAAATATGGAGGAAGCCATCCATATACGTTGTCTTAACTTCGCCCAGCCGCCGCCGTCGCCGTCTCCATCAAAGCACGAATTTTTGCCCTATCACTTACATAAGTTCTCTACTTCCTCTTCCCGAAAGTCCCACCCTCGGCACCCAATCTTCGTCGCCAAGAACCTCGTCATCGCACCGCGCGCTCCCGTTTCTTTCCCTGAATTGCCTCGCAAATCCCCTTCCATCCCTATCGATACCTCCTTCCCTTTCCGGGAAAAGATGCTCTTTCTCGATTCCGTCGGAGTCGACCTCTTCGCCCTTGTGGAAGATCACCCACCCATCGTCTCTGCTTCTATCGCTGAACTCCGAGCCGCCGTCGACTTCCTCGTCTCTCTTGGCTTCTCCTCTATGGACCTCCGCCGGATGTGTGGCATGTGCCCGGAGATACTCACAGCTGGCGGCCCTTCTGCTTTCAACCCTGTCCTCACTTTCCTCCTTCGAGAGGCTGGTGTTCAGAGTAGTGACCTCTGCTACGTCATATCACGCCGCCCGCGCCTCCTTGTATCTGACGTTGCCGGCAGGCTTCGGCCAACGCTTTATTTCCTCCAAATGCTGGGGATTTCAGAGACCGCGCGCCACGCGCACCTGCTCTCCTGTAGCGTTGAGGAGAAGTTTCTCCCACGGCTAGAGTTTCTTCAGAAAGTCGGGTTTTCATCCAGAGATTCCCGTTCCATGGCTAGGAAGTTTCCCCAGATCTTCTGTTATAGTATAAAGGAGAATCTAGAGCCCAAGCTTGAATTCTTCACCGGGATAATGGAGAGGGAGCTGAAGGAGATCAAAAAGTTTCCTCAGTACTTCTCGTTTAGTTTAGAGAAGAAGATTAAGCCAAGGTATCGGCTTTGCAAGGAAAATGCTGTATTCTTTGAGCTCTCAGCCTTGTTGAAGCCTAGCGATGATGAATTCCAGCGCAGATTGGAAGTATGTGTTGGTTCTTCTACTCCACTGAGAAGGTCACCTCTTTGGAAGGAGGGTTTGAGTGATGATTATTTGTAAATTCCATTGGTATTTTCGCTGCTGAATTTGTTTACAGAATTCAATGCTAATTTAGAATCATTTTCCATGTTCATAATGAGTTTTCCTTTGCTGTACAAACTGTTAGGGGCGGATCCAACTTTAATTTCAGGGGGGCAAACTTATAAGTAAAAGTGTAGAAATTTTTTTCATAAAGATCGTTACAACCAAAATTTGTTCCGTGGGCGTTGCCTCTTGACCTCTATTTGTTTATCATTGTACGTTTCACATATATGTCGGGGTCCAAGGGGGTGCCCCCTTGGAGTGGTTTGGCTCAATGTGTTTAATTATGTTAGGGCAATTGCCTAAAGACCATAGTATATTAAAACTTCTAGGCGGGGGTGGGCAATTGCTTAAAATATCTTGTAATAAAGATTAAGAAATACATGGAGGGGGACAAATTATCTAATGAATCATATAATAATAATATTAATTTTTTTTTAATTTTTTCCGGGGGGGGGGGGGGGGGGGGGGCAATTGCCTCCCAGGCTTAAGATGGATCCGCCCATGCAAACTGTGCATTTCCTTTTTATTTGGTTCTATTCTTGAGGTTTATTAGGAAAATTTTTACTGTCTTCTGTCTACCCATGTACTTGTGCATATTTAGAGTAGTGACAGAATTTAGGATTAAGCTTTTTAAGGAAAATTAATAAATTAGTTTGATTTAGAGATAATTGAAATCAAATGTCTTTATACATCTACTAATTGCATATCCTAAAGCAAAAATAATTCTATATTTAAACTTTGATTCATCTGGGAGAATTTTATTCAGCCCTGCAGTACCAATACAAAATGAACCACTTTTTCATTTATGTTTTTTATGGAGTTCGAGTCAAATTTGAACATGATACAAGCTTAAAATGTTATTCAAATTTATTTATTAGCTATTTTATCTCCTATCCTTGAGTTGCAAGTCCCAATAAGTTGTCTCCCATTCCTTTATCAGTTCTCCATCCTTGCTTGCTCCATTTCATCCCTCATCTTAAAAAGAGACCTAAATTTTGATAAGCTGCAGGTATTCTCTTATATGCTATTCCTAAAGCGCTATTGTAGGAGAAATTTTAACTGGTTATCTGGTATCTTCTCTCATCTTCTATTTCATTATACTTGATCACTTATTTTTTCCTAGTTTGAGTTTGCTGTAATGCTCAGCTGCAAATCTTTTGTGTCAATCACATGTTGTTTTAAATTTTGTTATATACTCTTTGTTATATATTTTTTGTCCTAAAATAGAATTATGCTACAATCTAAATGCTTAAAGATTGGTCTGGTTTGTCCTGAAAGTCAGATACAAGCTATTTTTTCATGAATCCTGTTCAATTAGTATTCAACGCTTTCTCGTTGGTACTCCCTATTTAATCTATTTGCGTGAAACCTGTTATATTGAATGTTATTTTTCTGAATTTTTTCATCTCTCCTGTGCTGAGTTGTTCATCTCTTCTATATTGAATTTCTTTCTTTGTTGCATTATCAAACTATTTCTATACAGCTATTCTTAAAGCTGCTAAATTATTATTTATCCCTATTAAAGTGCTCTCATTTTTTTCCAATTCACTTAATGCCACATGAATCTTACGTAGCATTCTGTATATTTATTTTTTTTGCTCCCATTGTCTTATGCCTAAGCTAGTTTTTTATGATTATTGCTATCCTGCTATAAATATCACAAACTCTTATTCAAGCGTTTATTTTTATGATCCCTCAGTTTTATTCCATGCACTTTATACAAGCTTTTATCTTACTATGTATTTTCATGCGTTTCATTCAAAAGAAACAAAAAGTAGCCCTAGTTGAATTTTGTTGTATTAATGATTATGAAATATTCTCTTGATCTCATTAACATTTTCAGTAATTATTAGTGAAATAGTTTTAGATATTTTTGTTTTAGCTTATGTTTGGATTGGCAGTTTGATATTGGTTTATAATTTGTTTTTTATTTAGCTTGTTTGATTATAAATCATTAGACAGTTACAAAGATAATAAACTTTAGGAATTTATTTTTATCTATGATTGTTAATTAGATTTGTTTGCATAATTGTTAATTTGTAAACCTTCTAAATTATGTCATTTTATTTGCAGTAGGCTTATAATGGACAAAAGTTGGATGTAGAAGTTTAGGACAAGAAATATCATGAAGAGTTAAATGAGTTTCTTGATATGATTTTTAATAACGTAATAATCACCAAAAATATTCTCATGAAAGAGCTACAATAATAGCTGATTGCTTCCTGCTAAGGCTGCAAATATAATACGATAATTCATGGGTCTATTAGGGTTTGCATAAATTTGGATGCACATGGGAAAGTTCTTGATTTGATTCAGATAGCTTTTAGCAATATCATGATTTTTTCTTTATATGATAAAATGCATGGATTGATACATGATGCTTTTGGTATTAGAGAAAATCGTTCTACCAAAGCCTATCGAGAATACAGAGATCTTTTATAAATGATTAGGATTTAGGAGAAGCCAATGAAGATTAAAAAGGGTCAGTTGGCTATATATGCCAAGCACATCTTTTAATTGATGGGTGATGTATGGCTATCAAGACATATGGCTGACATAATTTATGGATCTTATAGGGTTGGCTTGCTCTACTATCCCTTATGAAAAAAAAAAAAAAAAGATTAAAAAGGGTCGGTTGGCTATATATGCTAAGCACATCTTTTAATTGATGGGTTCTGTATGGTTATCAAGACATATGGCTGACATAATTTATGGATCTTATAGGATTGACTTGCTCGACTAACCCTTATAAAAAAAAAAAAAGCAAGACATCTCCATTATATTTTTCTCAAATGATTTTGCTTTGAATTCTCTTACTCATAGCTGTCAATGGCGCAAAATAGCGCGCGCCATGGCGCACGGCGCGGCGCGGCGCACCTACGGCGGTACAAGTAGGTAACAGCTCGGTACAACTAGGTACACGCTTGGTACACACTCGGTATTGCTAAGTACATGCATGATACCGCTCGGTACCACTATGTAAATGCTCGGTACCGCTCGGTACATGCTCGGTACCACTAGTTACATGCTTTGTACCACTCGGTACAGCTCGGTACAACTAGGTACACGCTCGGTACATGCTCGGTATTGCTAAGTACATGCATGATACCGCTCGGTATTGCTATGTAAATGCTCGGTACCGCTCGGTACAGCTCGGTACAACTAGGTACACGCTCGGTATCGCTTCCTAATTTCTATACAAACGAACTTCAAAATTCCCCGCAAGGGCACTGCCCCTTGATCCCGCAGGTCGAACCCCGCCAGGGGGCAGCGCCCCCTTGGACCCCCGGCAGCCCCCATATTATGTTTCTTGGACAATATTATGTTTCTTTACATAATATTATGTTTCCTTACAATAACATCATCATAGATTTTTTTTAAATAAACTCTAAAGCTTGGAATCATGCATACAATCAATAGCAAATTTTATTGAATTTGAAGTGATTATACATACGACCAATAACCAAACATATAATCTTGTTGTACATACAATCATCTAATTAACCATTTTTAGCTTTTGACTAAACAAATCTTTTTAGGCTTATATGTAGCAGTTGGGAGGGTTGGAAGCTTTTGAGAAGCTTATTTATACTCCTCTATTTGATCTTTCAAAGGGTTAGAAGAATTCCTTAACAAAACTCTCTCATACTTCCAAAACCTTGTTTCCCAAGCTCCCAATCTATCAAGCGAAACGATTTAAAGCAAAGCAAGGTTTTGGGAAACAAGGTTTTGACCGTTATTGTAACTAGAGGATTAATAACAACAAATATTTTCCAATTATCAATATATGCTAGATCATATGTATGATTGCTCAATTGCATGTACAATCCATAAATCGTATGTACAATATTCTAGTGCTTAAAATATTAATGGAAACTAAGTCATATGATCACCTAATCAAGTCCAATTTCCTACCAGAAGGTTCTAAATATATTTTGGGTCATAACTGATTTTGGTTTATCTGTAGACTTGAGAATAGATGCTCCTAAAGTAGGACGTCTAGTTATAAAGCATAGAAAATAATATCTTCTAAAATTTGAGGATCATGAAGTTCTACATCATTCCCTATATTTGCTTTATTGGCAAGTTCCCAATCATTGTATGTTCAGTTGATTCTAGTAATTAGGTTGTCATAGGTATTCAAATAGTCACATGTAGGTTTCCTTGCCAAAGTCAGTTGTATTCTATGAAGCTCTTTGTTATAATGTCTTATAATACTTTGAACTTTACATTTCCTTTATCTCAATCAATGTAAAGGTAGTTCTACTTATTCTCTCTTCTTTTATTATAATATTATTTTAATTGATTCTAGAATGTCCTATCAACTTCATCTTAGCAAAGGCCTTCTTTTGAAAATCATCAAAGCTTTGTTAATAAAAAATTTCTTCCATCTCGATAAGCCAATAAAGAATCTATTATGGTCTTGAATTACATAAAAGGTTGTTTCTTTGACTTGGATTACATCAAATGTTGGTTCTTCGACTTTAACTTCCTTACTAAGATAACAGGAATCATCAGACTTAATTCATTCATATTAAGTGATGATCTAATATGATGCTTTCCTCTAAGGCTGTGCTATATGGGCACATATTAAGTCAAAATTCATGGCAGGAATGGGTTATGCAAAAACGTTAGGATGCTTGATGAAGGACCATTTGGTGGTGGGTTCAATGTGAAGAAATTATTGACGATTGCTGGTGTAGGCATGGGAATGATGTGTTAGTTGAGGGAGGGTTCTATTTGGTGGTAGTGGAGAGATGTCGAGTATGTAGTAAATTCTTTTTGGATACTTAGGATGGAAGGAAGACTCATGAAGACCTTATAAGACAATGATGTAAATGTTGGGGTAAGGTAAGTTGGAATACAAAGGAAAGAACTGGTCTAGCTCTTCCTTGGGGAGGTGGAGCCCTATAGCTCTACTAAGGATTGGGGCGTGGTTGGGAGAGGAAGGGCCTAAATGATAAGTCTCTTGTAGGTTGTGTTGATGAAGAAGGGTTCTAGAGTTTTTTGGAGGAAGATGAAGGTTTAAAAGGCTTTATTATTATTATTATTTTTTTTTTTAAGAAGGGTTTTTTTTTTTTTTTTTAAAAGAAGGCTTGAATGGGGAGGCTTGTGTAAATTAGGGTTTTGGAGAGGAGTGGCTGATAGTTGGCATAAGCTTTGGAGTCCTTTGCATTGGGTTATAGGTGCTGGAGAGGGTGTTCAAGGGAATGATAGTTAAGGGAATTACACTTAACAAACATTAAGACTAAAACTAAATATAAACTTTACCAAAGGAGCAAGTGTGTTGAAAGCTGCTGAGCAATCAACTACAATCCCAAATCCATTACAAAGGACTTCTTTCTTTTTTCATTCATAAAAAAAAATCTATTACAAAGATTTCTTTTATATTTTAAACAAAAACACTAGTAAGAGATGAGAGATGAATTATAATCGACTTGGAGATGTTTAGGGGTGGTTAACAGAGGAATGGATGAGGTTGTGCCTTATAAAGTAGGACATGATTGCTTATATTTTATTGGAGTGCTGGTGGTCAAAGGTTGGAAGGCTTGGTTGGACATGATTGCAAACAATGCTAAATGGTGTGGATCTTTTCTCGGTATGATTCCTTTGATGTGCTACATTAACGCGCTTGTACCCTAAGGGATATATGTTGTAGTTGGTTCATCAAGGCTTATATTTTTATTGAAATGTCTTGCAATGGTCCTAGTGTTCGTTTTTTTTTTTTCTTGGCTTCTACGTTCACTATCATATAGCTTATTGGACAATTCTTTAATAGGCTTGGATATCCCTCCTAGTTGATTCGTAGATGTTTATTCAATCTTTCTTACATGGAACCCTATGAAAAATAAAAAGGTTAGGTCAATTTTCATAAGGATAGCTAGACTTTTAATTGGTATCACTATTTGGACAATAATTTTATTCAAGTAGCATATTACTACCCAACACATCAAAGCAAATTAATTTTTACCAAAATAAAGATTTGAAATCTAAGAAGATAAATGTAAAAAAAAAAGAGAGTATTTTTAGCGCCTTGTTGCAATCAAGTTGGAGAATACTTATTGTTGTTGAATAGATGTTGTGATTCTTATGATCATTATTTTCTCAATGGTTTGGTTCTAACCAACCATTAAAAAAGCGGACGAGGCGTCCGCATTGAGTCGCGCCTCAAGTCGAGGCGAAAGTCATGCGTATCGGGGCTTACGCCTCGAACCATCCAGCGAAGCTTACGATTTTTTTACAGGAGGCATACGAATCAGAGCGTAACGCCTCGAGGCAGTACGAGACACCGCCTCGAAATTTTTTATTCGGTATATATGTAAATACGACGCAGTCGATTCGTGTTCGCGTATAGGATTAGGGCTTCCTGTGAGAATTGAAAGGCGAACTGGAGGTGAAGCTGTGAGGGAAAGAGACGAAGTCGTGAGGGAAGTAGACGAAGCCGTGAGTGCAGGAGTCGAAGTCGGAAGGAGACGACGCAGGAAACGAAGCCGAAAGCAATAACGGTTTCGAAAGCAGGAAACGAAGATGAAGTTGTGAGTGCAGGAAACGTTCAGGCCTTGGTTAGGTCGGAAGAGTAGGTGGGACTTTGACGTGCAGTAACAAAAGCTTGAATAACTCTTGATTCGGCTTTCTTTCATTCGTCTGCTCAGTACAATACTCGATACTATTAGATATCGCTAGGTACCGCTCGGTAGTGAGCAAGTATATGCTTGGTACATGCTCGGTACCGAGCAAGTATATGCTTGGTACGGAGCGGTACATGCTCGGTACTGAGCTAGTACCGCTCGGTACCGAGCAAGTATATGCTCGGTACCGAGCCAGTATCGCTCGGTACTGAGCAGTATATGCTCGGTACCGCTCGATATCTTTCTATAAAAATAATTTACGAACTTTAAAAACAAGCAGAATTTTAAAATTTCTCTTACAATAAAATTTTGTTCCGAAAATCCCTGCAGGGCGCTGCCCTTGACCCCGCAACCTGACCAGGCAGGTCGAATCCCGCCAGGGGGTAGCGCCCCCTTGGACCCCCGGCAGACCGGTATATTGTTGTATTCATATTGTCCTATTGTTGATTTTTTATGTTGATTATTTAATATTTCTATAAATTATTAGCATGACTAATGGCACAAGAAGGAAAGATCCTGCATGGAAATATGGAACTCAAGTTGAAGTGTCAGGAGAAGGTGCAAAAAAGGGATATGTTTACATGAAATGTAATTTCTGTGAGAAACGCATAACTGGTGGCGTCAAGAGGTTGAAGGATCATCTAGCCTGCACTCATGTCAATGTAGGACCATGTGCAAAAGTACCTGATGAGGTGAAAAGGGAATGCACAGATTATTTAAAGAAGTTTGCCACCACAAAGGAGGTCACACAAAGAAATATGGAAGAGATGATAGGAAACTCTTCTTACTATGGATCACAGCATGAATGTTCTAGTAGTGGAAGCCATCTAGTTTCTTCTAACCGAGGCACTCGGGGTCCTATAGATAGATTTATGGTGAATATTGATGACGAGGATAACATAAACACTCAGGATCTTCAGCCTCCTACTGCTACAAAAGAACTTAGGAACAAAGTTTGCTTGGATATTGCCAAGTTCATCTATGAAAATGGGATTCCATTTAATGTTGTTAGGAGTGCGTCATGGATCAATATATTACGATCTGTTGGAAGCTATGGAAGAGGACTACAACTTCCAAGCATGTATGAGCTGAGAACTTGGATGCTGAATGAGGAGGTTAAAACAACTTCAAAAATGGTGGATGATGTTAAGAAGACTTGGATTGAGACAGGAGTGACAATAATGTCAGATGGTTGGTTAGATATTCGACATAGAACTATTATTAATTTCTTGGTCAACAATCCATATGGAATAGTTTTTCTCAAATCAGTATATGTTTCAAGCTTTGTAAAGGATGCACAATTATTGTTTGAAATGTTGGATGAAGTTGTGGAGGAAGTGGGAGATGCCTTAGTTATACAGGTTGTTACTGATAATGCAAGTGCATACAAAGCTGTAGAGAGAATGTTAATGGAGAAGAGGCCCACCTTTATTGGACTCCTTGTGCTGCACATTGTATTGACTTGATGCTTGAGAGGTTGGGACAGTTGCCTCAACATAAATCAGTCATATGGAAGGCCAAATTCGTTAGTAAGTTTATATACAATCATTCTTGTGTACTCAGCTTGATGAGAAAATTCACTGATAAGGAAATTATTAGACCTGCTGTTACAAGATTTGCTACTGCATATTTAACATTGCAGAGATTCAAGGAGTTAAGACAACCTTTGGAAGCAATGTTTGCTTTTGAAGAGTGGGATAAAAGTTCATGGGCCAAAAAACAAGAAGGAAAACAAGTTAAAAAGATTGTTATGAAAGATGATTCATTTTGGCGCAGTACAAATTATGCTTTGAAGATAACAGGACCATTAGTAAAAGTGCTTAGAATGGTTGATGGTGAGAGGGCCCCGGCTATGAGATTTATTTATGAAGCAAATAATAGGGCTAAAGAAGATATTACAAAAGAATTGGGAGGTCAAGAAAGTGCCTACAAAGAAATATGTGATATTATAGATGAAAAGTGGGATCGACAATTATACCAACACTTACATGCTGCTGCGTACTATTTAAACCCCCAATTTCATTATGATAAGGATTTTCATGTTGACAAAGAGGTGAAAACTGGTTTGCATGCATGTATGGACAGACTCATTTCTGAAGAAGACAATCTCAAAGTGAATGATCAACTTGAGGATTTTCATTTGAAGAAGGGAATGTTTGGATTTAGAGCAACACAAACATGCTACAAAACACGATCTCCTGCTATGTTTATAGTTTGTGTATTTATAATTTTAATGTTAATATTTATGTTCAAGTCTTTTACTTCAACTTATATTCATAAAATACTATGTTTGTCTTCATGCAGAACGTTGGTGGACTCAGTTTGGAGATGATGTTCCTGAATTGAAATCTTTTGCAGTTAAAGTTCTTAGCCTAACATGTTCGGCTTCTGCATGCGAGCGTAATTGGAGCATCTTCAATCAAATTCATATAAAGAGAATAAATCGATTGGCAGCAGATCGAATGAACAAACTAGTTTATGTTATGTTTAACAAAAAATTAAAAGATAGACATCTTAAATTGCAGAATCAAGAAAATATTGAGAATGAAATTGACCATTTGCTTGTTGATGAGTTACAATCTGATGATGAATGGGTTACTCCTAAGAATACTGATGTTTCTGAAGTTGAAGCAGAAATAGAAACTCATGTCAATGAACTAGACAATGAAGCAACTACCCAAGTATATAAAAGAAAGAAACAAAGTGAGATTGGAGCTTCAAAAAATTTCAAAGGTATTCTTAAATATAATGAATTATTTTGTATGTTACTATTGTTTCATTTTAGAGCTAATGAAATATTAACTGATATAGGAGATAAAAGAAAAAATATTATAGATGAAGAAGAGTTTGAGGATGACTTTGACATTAATTATGAAGATTCTTCTCAAAACAATCAAAGTGATGATGAGCCTGCTTTGGGTTTTGATCTTAAGGGGATGTTTTATTTTTAAGTGAGTTTATTTTAAATATTGTATCCAGTAATATTATCTTGAAACAAATCTTCAAATTCATAGTTGACATAATATTTTGTTATTTTTTGTCATTATTTATAATTTTAAATTAATTTATTTTAATCATTTTTAGGCTTACGCCTCGATCCGCCTCGAGGCTTACGCCTGGCCTCGCTTAGAAAAAACGCATCGATTCCCGATTTCGCCTTTTAAAACCTTGGTTCTAACCTTAAGATTGATTGAGATAGGTGGTGGAAATTAATTGAGTGGGTTGGCTCTCACTTGTTGTGTATTATAGAGTTGTGAAGGTGTGCTCAATGATTGGGAGGGATTTATTTTGGCTAGGGTGCAATATATAAGGAAATATAGGGTTAATAGAGGGGGGAAGGTTAGATTTTCAGAAAAGGAGAAAAACTCAAAATCAAGAGCCTGGGATTTTAGGGTTTGACAGGAGGAGGCAAACTCAAAGGTGACCTTTTTTAATTTAGATGAGAGCATAGAGGTGGGAGACGAGTGAATGCTTATGGATCAATGAGAGGTGTGAGGGGGATTAAACTATGAAGAAATAATCTAAAATATAAAATATTTAGCGCTCACTAAAAGATTGATGTGGCCTTTTTCCACCAAGCCTCCGACAAAGATTCAAGCCACCTAGCAAGAACCAAGAAGAGCTCTTCTCCCATTTTATATTTTATTTTTTAAATTTAACTTAAGGTAATCTTATAAGAATTACAAGTTCGTACGAATTACAACATTTAAAAATTTCAAACCAATCCAAGCATGGAATGAGGGGGTTGATGATGCCAACCATATGGAGGAAGTGGGGTGACTTTGTGCCTTTAATTGTGGAGATTGTGGTGGTTGTTGGTTGACTCCTTATTTTGCATTAGAATTGACTCCTTTGGCTTGGACTCGTGCTTCGGTAGATCAATCATAAGCTATCATTTGAACAAAATCCTTGCTGATATCTTGCCATTTTGTCTTTAATTCATTTTAAGATGATCATCAATTAATCAATGACCTTATCAATTAATACCCTAATTTATGAGTTTAAAATTACATTCATGATATAATTCTCAAATTACAACAAATGTAGAACATTACAATAATATTAAAAAATATATGACAACTATATATTACTTGGATTTTTCTTGTTGTGCTACAGCACCAACACTTTAATATTATCACAATAAGTGAATCTTTCAATCCTCCACAAAATACCACCATCTCCCCATAAACATTACTCGAACTTTCGCTTGAAAGGATTTTTAGATATCAATTTGGACCATTTTATTGAGTGATGTAGTTTAGCTATTGGGTCAATCAAGTATTATAATTATGATATAGTACTGGTTGGAGTCTAAACCAGGTTATTACATAATCCATAAGCAATGGAAGGTTTATGTTAAATTTTTTTTGGGCTATCTAATTCTGAATGCTTTTATCACCTATTCCAATATCGAAAATCCTAGGTTTAATATGAAGGAGACAACAGGAGAATCTCTTACTTGACTAGGATGTTAGGCTAGCTTGCATGTTAGAATGTTGGGCTAGCTTGCATGTTAGTATGTTGGGCCATCATCCAATTTTTTGCGTAGGCTGCCACATATATAGGGTGGTTTTGCAAGTCCAAGAACTTCTCATGTGGCCTTAAAATCAAGCATTAATGCACTAGAATTGAGCATATAACCAATTATCCTAGCTTATATTTACCTCTAATTACCTTGCCTAGAGCAATGTCGTAAGGCCTAACAAATCTTTAGATAACTTTGAAAACAAGGCCATAAGCTCCGATAATTCAAACACCCAAAAACCATATTGCGGACACTGAGCATGCAAACCAATCAAGCTAGCTTATAATTTTTTTCACTCAACAGCTTTGCTTAAGGGTAATGTTCTAAGTCCCAAAACCTCTGAGGCCATCTTGAAGTCATTGTTGTAAGCTACATCTAATATCAAGCTCATATTCCAAACACTGCTAGAGCACATAACCAGTCAGATTGGCTTAAAATCTTGCTCCAAGGCCACTTTATCTTTAAGGAGAGTTTGGAAGTCCCTACCACTTGTAATATCTTTGGTCAACTTTTAAGTTTAAGATCATTAGCTTTAATGATAAAATATAAGTTCAAATCAAAGATAAAATGTTGGAGACACTGAACACATAGATCAGGTTGTTAGACTAGCACCTAAGAATTTCCTCGGATTATATTGTGTATGGTATGAGATTGTATGACTCGAAATTATTCAAACCCTTCTTTAAATTTGGATCCTAAGCTCATGAATCCATCTAAATAATAAAGATATTGAACATATTAATCAAATCATCACACCAGGTTTTAAATTGTTCCCATGGTCTGCCTTGTCCTTGAAATAAGGTTGTAAGCCATAAAACCCCCGAGGCACCTTGCCTAATAAAATGGTCATAAGACCCAATATTTGGGCTGCCTCATGCTTAGGCTATGAGATCGATTTTTTGGGCTTTCTTGAATTATAATCTCTGAACCTATTGGTGATTCAACTAAACACTCATAAAGCCTCTCTTACTACTAATCCAAGAATTTCTTTTTGGTGCTAAACTAACCAATTTGTGGTGTTAAACCAACAATTGCCTTCAAGTGCTAAGCAAACCATTCAAAGTACATCCATGCCATATTTACCACACTAAGAAAGCACGAATACCAATTGGGCCATCTCTACCATAGTTAGATAACATATCAAGACAATCAATATCTTTGTCATATTGAGACAATAAGTCAATTTGAGGGAAATGTTAAATCGAAAAGCTTACTATCAAATCCAACATCCAAGACTTTTTCTCTACTTAATTGTTCCCCAACCTTCAGGGATTGCTTTGAGCCAAATAAATGATATGGGTCGTAGCTCCCATCCATCGATGCTCTTTAGAGATTTTCCTCTTGAAGGTAGAAAGAACATCTTTCTTGGGTTGTTGAATTTGCCATACCCCATCTCTTGAGCCAATATTTATATAGATATCCTTTAGATATGTGCTTTAAATTATAGTGATCATAAAGCAAGAAATTTGAATAATTGGTATCCATATTGGTCGATGTAGGTTTATCCAACTTAAATACATGACTATTAGAACTAACCAACAAAAGGTGAGAAACTTGAAGTGCACTCCACACCTAAAGATATCTTATTGGAGGCAACATATGCGTGCTAATCCGGCTTTTTGGATGACATGCCATGCTTTCTTAACTCTCCATTATTGGTAGACTAGGTCAACCAAGTCAAAATGGAATGAGAAAACTATGAGGTTTTGATTGAGTTGATCATATGTTCGCTAACCTTGCCCCAAAATCAGATATAATCACTAGAGATAGAGGATTCTTAGGTATTTCATTTGAAATGTAATTAATTGTGGGCCTTGCTCCCACAGGTGATCTGAATCCCCCTGATCTTAAATAAGCCCCAAGTAATCTCGAGATGAAGCAAGGAGAATTTTTCTTGAAAATTATATGAATTCTACCTTTGAAGACATACCCACTCAAGTTTTATTAACATCCACTATATTTGTAGCAAAAAAAAAAAAAAAAAAAATCATCATAAACAACAAGAGGAATAGAGAAAGTGGTGAAAATTGAGTGAAGTGCTTTTTTAGTACACAATGAGTTATGTGAAATAATGATGATGGGAATGACAAACACTGCAGTCAAGGTCTAATAAGGGACTACGTTAAAGTATAAAGAGATAATTGAATATATTTTTAACAATTAATTTTATTAGATTTTCTTTTTCATAATGTTTATTTTGTTTCTTATATATAAGAACAAAATTTATAATTATATGGCGTTCTAATTATTAGTAGGGTTCACCGCTATCCAAGCCTATTAAAACAAGGGAATGGAAACTTATACTGTTGGATGTTGATTAAATGAATAGGGATTGGCTATCATGTGTGCAAATTATTTATTAATTTTTAGTATGCAGTCTAGATTATAAAAATTGTGATAAGTCTTAAATTATGAATTTTTTCATCTAATAATTCCAAAGAAAAAACTATTTGTTTTTAATTTGCTTAGTTTATAGTTTCATGTATAATTCCTAACATTAAATTTATCATGTCTGGTGATATAATTGCTCCTCTTTACAACCCGCATAATGACCTTAAAAATCAATTTATTTATTGATAATGTTATAAGCTAATTTGTATAAGGGATTTATTGTCTTTAATTTTTAAAATTTTATATTATAATTATAATAAAATCACCAACTGCAAATTGGTGATAGAATTTCATATAAAGGCATTTTTTTTAATGGTAAACTATAAATTACAAGGTATATCGATTGAATTTATGATATTTGATAAATATTCTTCTTCTTTCGTCATTAGGCCATGAATCCTATCACAAAGATGTAAAGTTAAATGTACAAATAGGTAATGCGAAAATTAAGTTGATAAGTTTGTATTCCATTTGATAATTATGATGACATAATGTTAGATTCTTCTTCCTCTTTACTATCTTCTCTCCTTTTCCTCTCCATATGAACCCTTCAAAGATGGTGGCTGATGACTTAGGCGGCCATGAAAACTCCATAAAAAAAAGTGCCTAGAGAAGAATATGGTGGAGAGGAGATATTGAAGCAGGAAGATAAAGAGTAGATATTGAGAAGCTAGATAGGTTTTAGATTTGCTATATGTTTATAAAGGAGTAAGAAGGTGTTAGACCGGTTCACAGTGAACCGGTCTAGCCAGCCCAAGGGGGGTCGGTTCAAATCGTTTACAGGAGGTGGAAGGAGTCTGCCTCCTCTTGTGTTTCCGCCAAAAAGGGCAGGCCCCACTATTCCAAACAAAGCGAAATTTAAGAGTGGGCGGCTAGGGCTTGGGAGGTAAATTAAATTAGGAAAGATCTTGTATTAAAGGGGATGAGAGGGATTAGGAAAGAGGATTGTTTTGATTGATTGAAAAATTAGGGTTTCTTTGCATTTGGGTTCTAGACTCTCTTGTCTAGAGATTTGGGAGAGACAATCCTCCTCTCAAATTGAGGGTCTCTTGTATCTTTGTTTTGTGTTGTTACTCTTTGCTTTATATAAGAATTTGCTATCGTTTGGTTATTCTTCCACAACGATTTCTACGTTTTCTCGCTGTTTTTATCGATTATTGTTAGGTTTGCTTGCGAACTCATGTAGATCTGATAGGATTACTTGCGAACTCAATTATTTCCTATCAAATTGGTATCAGAGCAAGTCTTGGGACCGGTGGAGGGCTATTTTCAGCAAATTCCAATAGATATTTTTTTGCCCGAAAAAGGAGGAAGTTGTTGTTTTTTGACTCCAAAATTCAGATTTTGTGAATATGCAAACTCCGGATTGTGATGGTGGCCAAAAAAGTGGATGTCTTGGAGGAAAGGCTTGAAGGGGAGATGAATCAAATCAAAACAACGATGGAGGAAAGGATTTCTTCCATGGAGGGACAAGTCGTCAATCTCTGAGACAATGAATAAAATGTTAGAAATTCAAAACCAAACGGCAGCTTTTGTGGCAAAAGGGGTGGAGAATTCTGAAATTCGTAGGGAGGAAGATGAGGTGGAAATTATGGAAGGAGAAAGAAGAAGACCCCATCTGGAGCCTGTCTAGAGGGAAGAAAGGGGACGGGGATGTAGGGAGCGCTAGGAGGGATACTATGGCCGCCGAGGTGCTGATTTTGAAGAAAGAAGGGGGGGTTTCGAAGGGGGTTTGGGTTGTGGCAGGGCAAGGGAAGACTGAGAAACATGGGGAGGCCCTAGCACTTAGGAGAGGGGGAACTATGTAAGAATCAGGGGGAATGGTGGTGACCAGAAGGTGAGGAAGTTGAAGATACTCATATTTGAAGGAGAAGACGCGTATAGGTAGATTTATACGGTGGAGCGATACTTCGCTATCAATGGGTTGACGAAGGAGGAGAAGTTGACAGTAGTGGGCTTGTGCTTGGAAGGAAAAGCCTTGTCGTGATATCAATGGAGAGACCTGAGGAGGCCTATCAGGAATTGGAGAGAATTCAGGGACTGCATAATAGAACATTTCCAAACTGACCGGGGAGGAGATTTCTATGAGCAGTTATTTGCTCTAACACAGGAAGGATCAGCAGCAGACTACCGAGAGCAATTTAGCACTTATTTAGCATGGTGGAGGGACTCTCAGATATAGTATTGGAGGGAAATTTCATGAATGGGTTGAAGGCGGAGATTCGAGCAGCAATGAAGGTTTTGATGCCCCGCAACTTGAGGGAGGCCATGAAGTTGGCTCAGTTGGTGGAAAATCAGAGAAATCTAGAGAGTAGAGCCAGGAGTAGCAGCATAAGGGGGACTTATAGGATGACGACCACCCATTAAGGTCCTGCAACAGGAGGGAGTCGAGAGACCACCAAGGAGAAGGTAGGAGAAGGAGAAAGTGGGGGAAATTTCAGGCAGCTGACAGAGAAAGAGATGCAGAAGAAGAGGGCTAAGGGATTGTCCCTCAGGTGCGATGAAAAGTACATGCTAGGGCATCGATGCAAGGACCAAACTGTTCAAGTTCTCAACATCTGCGATGATGAGGAAATGAGGAGGAGACAGAGGAGGAGATAGAGGAGAAGCTGCATTTGGACCTAGCCGGGGTTTCCCTGAACTCAGTGGTAGAATTCACTACGAATCATACCATGGAGGTGAAGGGGAAGATAGAAGACATGGAGGTGGTGGTGCTGATTGATAGTGGGGCTACTCACAATTTCATTTCCACCCAGGTCGTCGACCAATTGAGAGTGAGATTGGTGGATACTGGTTGTTACGGGGTGATGATGGGTACGGGAAAGATGGAGAAATGCCAGGGGATTTGCAGAGGAGTGCGACTGACTATCAAATGGATTCATGCGAGGGAAGATTTTCTTCCACTAGAGCTTGGGAGTATAGATGTTATCTTGGGGATGAAATGACTAAAAACTTTGGGAGACACCAGAGTGAATTGGGGAGCACTCACGATGGAGTTGATGGTAGATGGAAGGAAGGTGGTGATTAAGGGAGATGCGGGGCTATCCAAATCCATGGTTTCTCTTAAAATGATGGTGAGGGATATGCAGTTGGCTGGCAGAGGGTATTTGATGGAGTTGCACAGTTTGGAGGGAGCGAGATTGAAGGAGGGAGGGGACATACCCCTCTCCATTCAGCCGTTGATTTAGCAATTCCAAGAGGTGTTTCAATCACCTCAGGGATTGCCACCGCAGAGGGAGCAGGAGCATGCCATCATATTGAGGGAGTGTCACCGATCAGTGTACGACCTTATTGCTATCCTCAGTTCTAGAAAGATAAAATTGAAAAGTTGATTAGAGAGATGCTGGAGGCAGAAATCATCAGACTCAGCATCAGTCCCTTCTCTAGTCATATTTTATTAGTGAAAAAAAGGATGGCAGCTGGTGTTTTTGTGTGGACTACATAGCACTCAACGAGGAAACTGTACCTAACAAGTTTTTTATACCAGTCATTGATGAGCTATTAGATTAATTGAGTGCAACAGTGATCTTTAGGAAGATAGACTTGAAATCAGGTTACCATCAGATCCGATGAAGGAGGATGTACTCAAGACGGCCTTTAGAACTCATGAGAGACACTATGTGTTTCTGGTGATGCCTTTTGGCCTCACCAATGCTCCCGCTACTTTTCAGGCCCTTATGAATAAGGTTTTCAAACCTTATCTCAGATGATTTGTATTGGTATTCTTTGATGACATCCTGGTCTACAGCAGTACAGAGAATGAGCATTGAGAACATTTGAAAAGAGTGTTAGAGGTGCTGCAGGAGCACCAGCTGAGGGCAACTTGAAGAAATGCTGCTTTGCACAAGTCAGTGTAGAGTACTTGGGCCATGTGGTATCAAAAGAAGGGGTGACAGCAGATCAATTCAAAATTGAGGCAATGCTAAAGTGGCCAGTGCCGAAAAATCTGAAGGAGTTGAGGAAAATTCTATGACTGACAGGGTATTACAGGAGATTTGTAAGGGGGTACAACACCATAGCATGGCCACTCACTGAGCAGTTGAAGAAGGTCGGGTTCTTATAGGGGGAGGCAGCCACATTAGCATTTGAAAGCCTGAAGAAGGCATTGACTACGGTACCAGTCCTAGCTTTGTCAGATTTTACTCAGACCTTCATTGTGGAGACATATGCGTTCATATACGAATTGGGGGCAGTGCTTATGCAGAGTTGTAGGCTCATTGCCTATTTCAGCAAGGTATTGACTGCTAGAGCCAGGTTAAAGTCAGTCTATGAGAGAGAGTTAATGGCCATCGTTTTGGCCATCTAGAAGTGGCGGCCCTACCTACTAGGGAGGCATTTCATTGTCAAAACAAATCAGCGGAGCTTGAAATACCTACTGGAACAGTAGATGGTGTTAGAGGAGCATCAAAGGTGGCTGTCCAAGTTGCTTGGGTACGATTTTGAGATTCAGTATAGGCCAGGAGTGGAGAACAAAGCGGCAGATGCCTTATCCAGATGCATGGGGAGCTGCAGACAGTGGCACTATAAGTTTCTTTGATTCTTGATTGGGAGGCCATCAGAGAAGAAAGTATTAGAGATGAAGGTTTGGGAAAGATCAGGTCAGAGTTACTGAAAGAAGAGGGTAGCCACCCCGGGTACTCATTGGAGGGAGACAAATTGCTATATCAGGGAAGATTTGTGATGCCTCGGACCTCGATCTACATCCCAAACTTATTCCAGGAGTTTCATGGGAGCGCTGTTGGGGGTCAGGCAGGTGTACATAAGACATACAGGAGGCTAGCTACGGAGCTATATTGGAAGGGGGTGGATAATGATATAGAGGAGATGGTAGCCAGGTGTGAGATTTGTCAAATGAACAAATACCTGGCTATATCACCAAGAGGACTACTATAACCGTTGGCTCTACCGGGACGAGTATGGGAGGAGCTATCCATAGACTTCATTGATGGGTTGCCCCGTTCGGAAGGTTTCACGGTGATTTTAGTGGTGGTGGACAGGTTGAGCAATTATGCACACTTCATTCCCCTCCGACACCCCTACACAGCAGTGACAGTGGCTTCAGCCTTCACCAGGGAGGTGGTCATATTACATGGAGTACCTGATGCGATAATATCAGATAGAGACAAGGTGTTCATCAACCATTTTTGGAGAGAGTTGTTCAGGTTGTAGGGGATAGTCTTGAAGAGGAGCACAGCTTACCACCCACAGACGGATGGCCAAACGAAATTAGTGAACAAGAGTTTGGAAACTTACTTGAGATGTTTCCTATCAGAGACACCCAAGCTTTGGGCTAAGTATCTATCATGGGCTGAGTACTGGTACAACTCTTTTCATTCTGCTTATCAGATGACTTCATTCAATGTGTTGTACGGAAGGGTTCCTCTCCATTTGGTACACTTTGGGAGTAGCAGTACCCCAGTTTCTTCAGTCGAGGAGTACTTGGAGAAGAGGGATAGTGTTAGAAGAGCTGAAGAGACATCTGCTGAGAGCTCAACAAATTATGATGAAACAAGTTGATTGGCATAAGAAGGACATCCAGTTTGAAGTGGTAGAGAGGGTGTTCTTGAAGCTCTGTCCAAATAGACAGAAGACAATCGCCAACAAGAGGAATGAGAAGATGGCTCCAAGGTACTTTGGGCCTTATAAAGTGCTGGAGAAGATCAGAGCAATTGCATATCGGCTGAAATTACCATCAACGGCGACTATACATTCGGTTTTTCATGTATCACAGTTGAGAAAGACCATTGGTGACTATATACCCATCCCCGAGTTACCGACGACACTTATTTGAGGATTTGGAAGTTGTTCTGGAAGCCTTAGAACTGATGGGGGTTTGCTAGAAAAAAGATGAGACTAAGGTAATGTTGATCAAGTGGAAGAACCACCATGACTACGAGGCCACATGGGAGCCTTACGAGAGGTGAAACATCAGTTTCCTGATTTTTACCTTGAGGACAAGGTGATTCTTTGGTAGGGAGGTATTGTTAGAGCGATTCACAATGAACCGGTCCAGCTGGCCCAAGGGGGGCTGACTCAAATCATTTATAGGAGGCGGAAGGAGTTCGCCTCTTCTTGTGTTTCTGCCCAAAAGGGCGGGCCCAACTATTCCAAACAAAGCGAAATTCAAAAGGAATGGGTGGCTAGGGATTGGGAGGGAAATTATATTAGGAAAGATCTTGTATTAAAGGGGATGAGAGGGATTAGGAGAGATGATGGTTTTGATTGATTAAAAAATTAGGGTTTTTTGGCATTTGGGCTCTAGACTCTCTTGTCTAGAGATTTGGGAGAGCCGATCTTCCTCTCGAATTGAGGATCTCTTGTATCTTTGCTTTGTGTTGTTTCTCTTTGCTTTCTATAAGAAATTGTTATCGTTTGGTTGTTCTTCCACAATGATTTCTACTTTTTCTCGCTGTTTTTAACGTTTATTGTTAGGTTTGTATGTGAACTCAAGTAGATCTGATAGGATTACTTGCGAACTCAAGTATTTCCTATCAAAAGGGATTCTCTTCATAGTGGAGAAACAGGTCAAATCAAGCAGTTTTGCACTATTTGAGGATGATGAGATTAGGGCAATTTATATATTTGTATATATTCTACTTTTCTTTCCATGACCTTTATCTTCATGTATGAGGACACCTTGTTGGGGTATATTATGATGAAAATTTGGGTGATTGAATTAAACCTAAATATATAGTCGATAGGCGAATCTACTTTTGTTTGGTACAAGTTCAATAGAATTAAGGAAAAGGGTTTAATCAATTGACGTATGCTAATTATTGATTCTTGTATTAGTGACACTGGAAGAAAAATCAAATACATTTATTATCTTCTATTATAGATATGGTTTGCTTCTTTCTTCACTATGCGCTTGCAATAATAGCCAGGTTTTGTTCATTTGGCTGGAATTTATTCTATTCCATTAGAGTTTAATGTAAGAAATTTTTTGCCATAGTAAATCGAATTGTTTGCATTGCTTCTTTTAATCTTGAGATGGTTTCGAAGATTTTTTTTTGCTCTTTATATTATGCTACGCTTATGCCAAAGGGTGTTGTGTAGTTTCAGTATATTTGTTTTAGCTGTAGATTTTGAGTCTTTGAGCTATTGCAAATTTCCATGTTGTCAAAGAAAGAAGTGGTTAAAAGTGAACATTACTGATTCAATACTCTCCTTTCATGCATCTAAGGGTTCATTTGAGGTAGCTTTTTGACAGTTTTTTTATTTATTTAAATGCTACTACAATTCAATTTGGCTATAACTTTGTAGTTGCTTTCAAAAAAATTTTATGATGAGAAGAAAATTTCTTGTAACCAGATTTATTAGCATATGACAACCATTAGAAAGGTTTCCTTTCAATTATTTTGGAAAGGAAAAAGAAGTTTAAAAGATGTACAACAGCTTTTGAAAAATTTGATTTCCCCGCAACTGTTTTAAAACCACTTTCATAAATTGCTAAAACCGCCCAAATATTCCAAAAATAATCTCCCAATGCTTCCTTGCTGTTTTCGTCCTTGTCTTATGTCTCTTTTTACTTTATAAGTATGCAATGATGATCTAATGCTATACATATTACTTCTTTCACCATCATCACTAGGGTGTAAATGAGTCGAGCTCGAGTCAGGGGGTGTTCGAGTCGAGCTCGACTGTTAAATACTGAGCTCGAGCTTGAGCTCGACATGAGAGGGAAAAAAAGAGTTCGTCGAGCTGCTCATTGAGTGGCAGTTTGAGCTACTCATCAGCTTCCGTTCGTCGTGCCAGTGTTAGTCATCAGCGTCGCCAGCGTCTGCTTAGTCGCCAACGTTTGCGTCGTCTTTGCCAGCGTCCTCGTAGTTGTTAGCGTTTGTGTCGTCTTCGCCAGTGTCCGTCGCCACTATCAGTCGTCTTCGCCGCCAGTGTCTGCCCGTTGCCAGCGTCAGTCCGTCGTGTTTCATTTTCCCGCGTACACGATTTCATTTTCCTGCCGACGACATGTTCCACAAGCTGCTCAATGAACTCGCGAGTCGAGTGGAGGGTTGTTCGAGCTCGATAAGCTGTTGAGCTCGAAATCGTGTTCGAGCTCGACTCGTCGAGCCTGTTACCAAGTCGAACTCGAGCTAGCTCACGAGTCGGCTTGACTCGGTTGCACCCCTAATCATCACCAAGAATAGTTGTCACCTTGAGTGATTCCCTTCCCTTTTTTATTTTTGATTTAACCATTTACATGTTTTTTACGTACTTTAATCCATATTTCAGTGTTGATTGTGATGCTATTTTATCGCTGAATGACCCTTACAGCATATGCGAGAAGGATCTTCCTATATGATATTCTTGTGCATTGGTCTCATAATCCTGCTATCATGGTTTTAAGATTATTGCACAGCGCTACCATCTTTTCTACATGCTCATGGAGGACAACTATAAATCTTTTCTCTTTTCTGTCGTAAAGGAATTGAACTGTTGAACGTATCCAATTCACATTAGTTCTCAAAGAGTTATAAAAGGAAATCTGCATTTTGTTCATATTTTATGGAAAAGTTCAATTACTATTCATTACATTGAAACAAACTAACAAATATGAAATTGTGAAGCAGAATGCATTCATATTTTTGCCCAATTCCTCCAATCCGAACAGTGCCTTTGTATTTGCAGTCATGGTATTTGCTTCACCCTATGGTTTTCTAACAGCTTTCTATCTTAGTTTTCTAAGTTTTTGTTTGGGACAGTTTTTTTTTTTTTTATTTTTCAAAGCAATTTTTTTATATAAAAATTCATAATTCAAAAAATTTTGTACTAAAAATCTGCTTTAAAAAAATAATCTCAAATAAAAGGTATTTTTCTTCCTCTGCAGCATTTGCTTATAAATTTTTCATGCTAAATGTATCAGAATCAAAGCAGCTTAGCAACAAAATAAGTTGTTCTACCATTTTTGTCTGTACATCATACTTTTGAGTTCAAATTTCAACTGATTTCTGTATGTTCTTCAAACTGGAAACTTGATATACTTCAGAGAGTATCTGCAGCTGAACTGAATAACCATCAATTAGAAATAAAGGTGAACTTCAAAATAGTCCTCTGACTATTCATATGATGATGGCATGGAATTGATTTAAAATGACTCCTTTGAGACTAAATTGCAATCAATTTTGTATATTTTTGGAATCAATTTTATGTTATAATTACAACATAGAAGATCATTTTGGATCAATTTTATATAGTAGGCTATATTGAAGCAACTTGATTTTGATTGATTAAATTAGCCACTCAAAGAGTATGGGGAAATTACTGCGGTAACTGAATTGTGCGGAGGCGAATTAGAATGTTCCACGTCATCCTGTACACAGTACCGTCAAACAACAATAAAATGATATGGCGTCTTGATTCTCCTCTAGACAGCGTCCATTGATTGCACAAAATAATTCTTGAGAATATGAGGACTATTTTATAAATTTTTTATTTTTTCATTATTTTTATTATTATTATTTTTTTCTCATGATGTTTCTGCTGGGATGCAAAGCTACTCTCAAGTTTTAATTAAAAAAAAAAAAGAAATAAAGTCCTTTTCCACAGCAGCATAATGATTATAATTTTTTTTTGGTTGTTTTTACATAGTAAGTTCAACTCTGATTTCCAGCGTATTCATATTTAATGACTTTTTTATTGTTCAATATCAGAATTCTACCTTATGAGGGCTCTATTTGTTTGCTTGTATTTTTAAATTTTTTTATAATTATGATTTTGTTATTTTTAGTTAAATTTGTGGGTTAATAAAAAAATTAAATTCTCTTGCTAATCTTACTTATTTATTTAATAAAAAAAGAATGAAAATAAAATTTTATTGTAATTATACATAATTAAAATATCTGTGCAGTTTAATGAAAGTAATTAACTTTCATTTAAATACAAATATATTAATAGAGGATCAATTATAATTATGCATAATTTTCTCCTTTCAAATAAATTATAGGATTAATAATAATTTACAACAAAAATATAGAAATTGAGAGAAATATAATCAAAGAAAGCTTTGAAGGTTTTGATTAAGATGAGCACAAATTGGTGTATATGAAATGATTATAGTGAAATAAAATACTTAATATATAATTAAATGATATCACATAAGATTTATTATGAGACATCTTGGATCATATTATTAATATATTAGCCCCAAAACATAATTTATAGGGACATCAATAGTTCTAAGGGCATATCCAATCGAAATTCTCATTTTTCATTGCAAAATGCAGTAAAATCAAAAAAGTGCCGTTATTCATCTCCAGTGGAACAACATTTTGCCCCCAAATCATTGCTCATTTCTTTCGCTCCTTTCTCAGACGAGTTCGGTAGAGAGAAAAAAATAGCGTAAGTGAACAGTTTGACACCAATATTGGCGTTGCACTGTTCAATTGAGATCAAATTGCGAAAAAATGGCATTCGGTTGCGATGTTTGAGGGCCTCCATTCGGCTGTTTGCCGAACGGTTGGAGATGGTATAATAGTTGAGCATTGATAATGATGACAAAATTCACCCTTTAATAGTTTTATAAGGACAATTGATAGTCCCCTCTTAAAGTAGCAAATGGGGACCAATTTGTCCTCAAAAGTAAACTTATAGGGAAGATCATTTTTTGAAATGTGCTTAAAATGGTGGCAACAAATGTCTAATAGGAATGATAAATTATTCATTTTCTTTGAGATAAATCCACTAAATATGTGTGGCAATGTTTAGATATTTTTACTTAAATATTCTCCTCTCCATCAAATGAATGTTTGGAGTTAAATAATTCCCAAAATAATAGAGGTGGATCACAAGATGAGAAACATCTTAAATAATTTATAAATATCCTTAATCACTTTTGAATAAAAGATTATTAGAGTCATTAGAGTGTACCAAGATGCTCTTTGCTAGGGATAGGAGCAACGGTTCAATCCGCTAACTCCCTATTGGTCATGATGGTTGTTGTCCCCAACGCATCAAGTCACTCGCAAAAAGGGCAAAACTGGTGAATCAAGCAATGCGTGCATCGATGTGACATGTCACTTAAAGGGTCAAATGATCTTCGATTGTCAAATGTATTGCGCCGTTGCAATCAAGATATCGAGTTCGCCTATGTGGGGACCCCTCACAGTTGAATAGGGCGAGATTGGTCCAAAGGAACAACCGACACATGAAATTGACTCCCGACGTCACCCAAACGACATCCGATTATGAAACGGATTTCGCTGTTGCATTGTAACATCGTCAAAACCCAAAAAATCAATATTAACCCATTTAATTGGGATTGTCCGAGGCAATGACACGAATCCCGAGGCGATGACGCACAAAATGAGAAAATTGGAGTGCAACACTGCCCAAATGACGTACGTTTGTAAAATAGATTTCGTTGTTGCATTCAGAACGTCGTCAATACCCAAAAGTGATATTGAATTTGAGCAATTAAAGTCCCGTTAGAAGATTTCTGCGTATCTCAAAGTAATGCACTCAAATTAAAAAAAAAAAAGCACACAACACTACTTAAATGATGTTCGATCACAAAATTGACTTCGTCATTGTATCCGAGATGTCGTCAATACTTAAAAATCTCTATCAGTTTGATCAATGAAAGTTGCACGATGAAATTGGCGTGATTCCCGAGGCAATGATGTCCAAATAAAAAAAATTTATGTGTGGCGTTGTCCAAACTAATTCCAATCGCAAAACAGATTTTACCATTGCATCCGAAACATCTAAAATACCCAAAATGAATTGTAATTTTGTCCAACAAAATGTACGCGGTAAAATTGACATGCAAAATGCAACAAAACTCATGAACTTCAAGATGATGTGCGCGAATCAAGACAATTTTGATCAATTGACCTGTTTCAATCATTTCAGAGCTTCATAATAGTGCTAATGACTTGCTATTACTTTATCAAGTCAATTAAAAAAGGAAAATCAAAATTCAAATGAAATAAGAGCTAATTTGATGCAAACCTCAGATAATCTACTCTGAACCCTGCACAAACCTCCGTAAATCCCATCATTTCCTCCGTTAAGCCATCTTATCGATCACATCGTCACAGCTTGTTTTCTTTTACCTCGCGTGCTTTCCTATCCAGCCAAATTACAGAACCCCAGCTTTCATTCTGTCCAACCAACACTACACACCTCACTTCCTTCCAACTCCACTCAAACAAAGCTTCGACTCAAGCCTCCTGATATTCGTCCAACCCAGAGTCAATACCTCACACACAGCTCCTCTCAGCCTGATGTCCCCACATATACACTGTAATATATATACATACAAATACAAAGAAATGCATATGCAATCATACACCCGCATGGGCTCCGACGAGTATGTTATATTCACACATGTGATGTCTGAGGATGCTGCACAGGTCAAAAAATGAATTTAAATTCAAGTCCAATCCTTCTCCTTGATAAAGAAATAAATAGTTATGGCGTTGACCGGGATATTTGATTTCATACGCTTATATTAGGCCTTTAACAAGGAAAATTCACCAATATAGGTATTAAGCATATGATAAACCCGATCATCCATCGGCAAGTTGTTAGAGTTAACAAGGTTCAATCCACAAATAAAATGACCCCAAAGTCACCCTGATGAATGTCATGTTGAATGCGGATCTCAACCAGAGAGGTTAACTCCAATATTTAAAATGCTCTTCAAATGCTCAAAAATTTAAATCTCTAAAAATATTCAAATCCAAATATTTAAAATTGAAATCAATCATCAACCACTTAAAGTAAAACTCATCCATCCTCTATAATAGTTTGTCGAGATGGACTAATTTAAAAATAAACTTCATCTCATAAAGAGCAAATGTTTGATTGAGAATATTACTAGGATTTATTCCTAAATAGTCTCTTACCAGCAAAGATATGACACATGTCTTCTAACTGACAGTTTTGCCGCCAAATGACACCGCAGGTAAATAGTTATGACTCGAACCCCTTGAACCTAATGGTATCACTAAATGGCATTTTAAATATTTTTTGGGTCAACATTGTGCCGTATGCCAAGATTCCAAATAAATATTTAAATCATCAAATACAGAAATCTCCACAAACAAGGGGATATGGCAATTTCTTTTGTGATATGTATATACATTTGATTTTTCATAAAGTTTATGATATTGTCTTCTTCAACATACTAAGACTTTGAAGGTAAGAAAATAAGATTTTTATGACTACATACTCCAATAAATTGAGCTAGAGCAGTACAACTTCTTCAACAACATGAAGCTAATGGGCGTATGCAATTGAATCCAACAAGCTCAAATATGACTGAATCCCTGACAGTTCTGCTTACTCAACAAGCCATGAGAAAGGTCATAGTAGAGGAACCCCCATTTTGGTAACCATTCAGTAGTGACTATTAGATGCATGAAAGATTATTTAACTCGACAAGTTTAAGTAGTCATCCAAAAAATTCTCCCAATTAACCAGAGAGTCAAGGTTATAATGGAAAAAAATGAGTCTTAATCAAGATATCTACTGAATGTGCTTAAGCTTTTAGATCTTAAACCACGAAGGATGATTTCAAATCTATAAACTTCAACAAATCTAGCTTGGGGAGCACATTTCTCTATGGCTCAAGTCTAAAGTATGAACCAACGTATAAGGTCGAACTTAATAAGTTAAGATGTGGCCGAGTCACCAGCAGCTCCGTCTACTCAATAAGCCATAAGAAAGACCATATTAAAGGAACCCCTATTTCAGCAGTCGAATGATAAGAGCTATTAAATCATAGCTCACCCAATATGTAAATTTTAAGCACTACAAAAAAATCATCTATTACCAACAAATTTTTTTAGCAGAATTAGGTGAATTTTTTGTTGTAATACAATTTTCTAGTAGCTTGTAGTCATTTGTTTTATACTGGCATAAACCACGTAGAAAATTAAAACTGACATCATTTATTTTCGATGGTTTTTTGACGATCACATCCTGCCAGAAATTAAAAAATATATATTGAAAAAGTGAAGCTGCCCGGTTGCCCGCCTGTATAACTGCCTCCTGTATTGCCCAATGCCTACTGCGATCATCAGCCCTACTGCCTGCCCTCCTTGCTGCCTCCAGCATTGCGTGCCCTCCTTGCTGCCTCCAACACTGCCCACTGCCCTCTCACACTGCCCACTGCTTACCTGTGCTGCACGCCTATGCTGCCTGCCCACGCAACTGCCCTCCAGCACTGACTGCTGCTCTCCCGCATTACTCGACCTGGTTGCCAGCCGTGGGATTCAAATGAAGTCTGAAAAATACTTCAAAGACTCAATCAATTTGCTGGAAGGGTTAAAATCTACCAGAAAATCGCTAGAATTGTGTTAAAATTGTCACACTTTTTATGTAAAATATAATTATTAAAAATCGCTAGAAAAGCCACAAGAAAATTTGCCAGAATCAAAATCGCTGTAAGCTTCTAAAAAATCTACCAGAAGTTTAATTGAAAAAAATTTCATCATAATCTATCACAAATCTACTGAAAAATTGATAAAAAAATAGTCTGCCGAAAAAATCCGCCGATAACTAGTAATTTTATTGTAATGAAGTAGCTAACATTGAAGTATTCTCGATTTATTAAGGACCAAGGTGTAAAAAGAGTGCAACTATATTGAACATAATTTTGTCTTGAGGTTGCCCAAACTCAATCAATTGAATTTAAAATCACATTTAAATAACAAATTTCAAACCAAAAATTAAGGTCAAAGGCCCTTGTCCTATGACCCTTTTTGGGGGATTTTTAAATCACCTCAAAATTAAATCAAATGTCCCCAATTAACGATCTATCAATTGTATATTGATTAGGCATGTTTGTAGGTTTAATCCAACAAATTTTAGGTTAATTTAGACCTATAACCCAAAAACATAATTGAAATCTAAATGCTATAAAACCTTCAAATATTTACAGCATATGCTACTAGACCTAGCATCTTGTGAAAGTTGACTTTGGGACCTTCCCCAAAACCATTGAAGTTATCCATAATCATCTTTGTCATATATCAAATATAAACTTACATTATATGAACCCTCGTTGACACATAGTTTACTAGGGGCCCAAATGGCCAAAATGCCCCTTAAGGAAAAAAATAAAATTTTATCTAAACTTCAACATGGCTCAATCAAAATAAGTCATGGAACCTCTTCTAATGCATCCTAGATACGTTTAAGTGTCCATTGAACCCAAACCCAAGTTTTGGTTTGATGAGGTTGACCAAGTCAACCATAGTTGACTAAAATGCCTCTTAAGGGCCCGAACATTCATTTCATGCAAGAAGACCTCACCATTGCATGGGACCACCTCCATTGGTTTCAAAATATATTTTATATTTGTTGGGCCCAACCCCAATTTTTCATTTGACCAGGTTGACCAAATAAACCATACACCCAATAAAGGTTAAATTTAATCTACCAATCAATTTTAAACTAAATTGACAATCTCCCCTACTTAAATAACTAATATTCTCATCAATATCTTTATCCCAGAATCATCCACTAGGTAGATTTGATTCTAATAGGTGGCCCCTTCAAGTTCAAATTGTGAATCCCCCCATGTAGCAATTTATCCCATACAAGGTTCAAGAGGTGACTCCCATAACTTATCACTTTATCTTGTATGACACTTAGTTTCCATATTTCAGTTTATGTATTCCTTTGATACCATTTGTAATAGCATAAACTCTTAACTATCGAGATATTATTTATTTTGGCCTAAGGGCCTCAAAATTTTGTCCTATTGGTGTAACTTCCTAGGAGGTCACCAAACCCAAGATTTATTCGAGATGAACACACTTAGGGTTCGTTTGTTTGTCCATTTTTAATACTTTTTTCTGTCTGGCAATGGTAAAGCAAAAAAAAATGTTTATTTGATAAATCAATATTTCTTAAACACGTTCTGAATACCATTTTAAGCATGGTAGAAGCAAGTCCAAGTATAAGCACTACAGGAAAAACGCAATAAAAACCGTGGTTTGATAGAAAAGGCCTCTCTCTCTGTCTCGGTTCTCCTCGTGTGAGTATGAGTGTCAGCCAGCTACTTTCAAGATCTATAATGCTAGCATTGTAGTAATTAAAGGTTCGTTCCCTCGAATCTCTCAAAGCAATTTCCTAGCAGTTTGCTCTATCAAACTCAAAGTCGGGCAAGCCAACAAAATTTCAACCATCTGCCCTGAAAAAATTTTTTGAAAACCAAGTCGTTTGACTGACAAGGCATTCATCTGAATGGACTGGCCTGACCTACTATCCTAATAGAAGAAGGAAATCATCCAAATATGAAATGAAGAAACACTTGCAAATTTCTAGTGAGATCCGACAAATAATCAAAGAAAAACCATAGAAAAAATACTTCTTCATTCAGAATAGAAATATCATTTCCTATTTGGAAGTTCCATGGCGGTCTATTCTAATTTTAACCGTCGCTGTGTTGTCGGAGGACTGGCATCGGCAAAATCGGACAAGCTTCTTGGGTTTGGTCAATGGCTTTTCGGTGGCGGTCAGACGAGCGAGATAGAAAGGCGAAAGGCGAGCGGACGCTAAGACGACGCAGAGCGATCGAAATCGAGAGAGAAGGAAAGAGTAAGAATGAAATGTGAGTTTGTGGGTCTGGTCGTACAAATATCATTTCCTATTTCTTTGTTCCATGGACTGGACCTATTCTAATTCTAAATTATTCGTCGCTGTGTTGTTCCCAAGGACTAGCATAATCAAAATAACAAAATTCTTGGGTCATGTCAATGGGTTTAGAAACTACACGTTTCTCTGTTTTGAGTGCTGAGCAATGTTAGTGTTCTCTCATAATGATATAAAGCTAGTTTTGGGTGGGTGCACAATGTCATATTTTTTAGATTTGGTAGCCTTAAATATTAAATATATGAAGTAATAATAAAGTAACTTAAATTAGGTGTTATAAGTCTTTTATATTTTGATTTGATATTTGATATCATGGATTTATTAAATTGCTCACATATATAATTATATTAATAATACTGGGTTTAAATGAGCATGAACCAAACAATAGAGTTGAAGTTCACAATAATATTTTGTTAAATGAAACAATAATGATTTTAGAATTAATCTTTACAAACTACAAGTTATAATAGCAGGTTTTGATTTTCATACGATCAAATTTTCCAAATGAACATTTATTATTGAGTTGTGAAATTTCATATTTGAGATTTTGTATATGTAAAGATCATACCGATGAAAGGTGTAAGTAGGTTTGGAAATAAAAAAAGTTGAGTCGAAAGTATATTGGACCATTTAAGATAAATGAAAGGATTAGAAAGTTTGCTTCCAGGTTATAATTGTCAAAGTATATGTCTGATATTCATAAGGTATTCCATGTATCATCGCTGAGGAAGTTGGTATCTGATTCTGGGAGTCGAGTATCTACATATGAGGTTGAGGTATGTCCTAAACTGAGTTATAATAAAGAATTGGAAAGGAATCTGGTGTATAATGTTAGAAGATTAAGGAATAAACAGATCCTAATGGTTAAGGTGTAGTAGAATCACATAACATAAAGAGAAACCACTTGGAAGAAGAAATTTGAGATGAGATAATTATATCTTGATCTATTCCATTGATCTGAGTATTGAAATGTTGAGGATGACACCTTTTAGGAGGAGATGATTGTAACAAATACTGAATACGTGCACAATTGCACATGTTCCGACACAGTCTGATAAAAGGCAACGCATTGAAATTTTTACCTTCATGTCTTCTATATGGGTAAGTGAGTATTTTGGATGTTTATGAGTGTCTAAATCTATTATGAAGCAGATCTCAGGGGTTCTATGTGCATGATTAGAAATTCTAAAATATTCCCCTTTGACGGTCTCCACACACAGGTAAGCAGAGCTGTAGTATTAAGCTATATGTCCTTTTTCCAAATTAATTTAAAGTTATGGTGTTGGGGTGGTGCTACAGAGTTATGCTCTATAGTGGAGAGTGATGTGAGACTATAAGGCCAAGCGTTGTGCCTCAAGACTTGAATTTTATAACAATATCAAATTTCACTCAAATATTATTTTATTAATCCATTTCTCCCCCTAAGTGCAGCCAGTTAGAAGAGAAATATAGGTTTTGGCACTTTCAGGTTATTTTCTAATGTTGACCCAATTTAGAATGATTTTTGAATTGAGGCAGGTTACATTCTATCTATCTCAGTTTTTAAAAAATAAAATTTTTGGGATTTTCTTAATTAAATTTATAATTTCGTAACATAAAAATGAGAATAAATTTACACCAGCTAAACTTTATTGTAACTTTATGTATGTTATAGAGATAGTCATTATGGATATTTAGTTATCTTTCTAAAAATATCACTTGAGGTAATTTGAAAAAGTGCATAATTTTTATAAAAAAATTAGTAAATAATTCTAATCCTAAAAAATAAGATGGTAGTATAATTAAAGCTTCAAAATAATATTCTGGACTATCCTTGATAACATTGTAAAACTCTAAAACTATAAGATTTGTCTCAGTAGTTTAGCTACTAGTAAAGCATTACATGAATTTTTGAAATTTGTTCAATTATATTCTTTTAGTACAATGCAATAATATATATGTTTATCTTATTCAAATGTGTATATTTCAGTATCTAGTTGAAATGCGTGATTCTATGAAGTTCTAATGTTGAAAGCACAAGGAGTCATAAGGGCCTAAAGTTTTTAATATTTGATATAACTAAATATTTAGGAGTCATAAAAGTCTAATTTTTGATATGCTAGCATCATGAGATATAAGGGCTTGAATTATGACATCTTTTTTTTTTTTATGGGAGATATAAGGCCATGATGAAATCTATTATATTTTGTTATGTTATATGAAGTATTTGTTTATTTACTTTAAGTACAAAGTTTGCTTTATTTCAATTATATGCAATTAATATTATGCTTAGTATGATAAGTTTCTTATGAACTATCTTTAAATTTAGTTAAATGCATAATAAACGATTTATTAAAAATTTATATCGATGGGTGTGACCTAATAAGCTGTGTTGGCTCACACCTATTTTACACTCTATTTCATAAGGAAAGGAAAAGAGCGAGTTCAGTAACTGAGGATTTAGGATATGATCTGTCTAAGTCTATTGAGTTTTTTTTTTAACTTTTGGTTCAGCCATGGCTACTTATTTATTTGCTCTGCTTTGGTCTGTAGCCATGCACTATTAAGTATAATTATTGTATATGCATTTAAATGAATGAAAAGAATATAAATTTAAGGATGAATATTTTTCTTCTACTTATTGGAAGTTAATCTGAAGCTCTGTGGAATAATTTAATAAGAAGAAATCTAAAGTCCCCAAAAACTTTAATCTTGGGCTTTCTCTATCACAATTCCACATAATATAACATGTCATGTCTGTGGGGCATAGTGTTTTGCGGTGACAAAATACATCAACCATACTTCATGTCCACTACATTGTATCAACTCCTTTTTCAATTACGCAAAAATACATAATTTGTAATAAACAATATATGCTAGTGTAATCTTTTCAACTTGGTCAAGTACCATGATTTTTTTACTTTTTAGTCCGAGTTTTCGATGTAAAATTCTTTGTCTCAAACAATCATTTTTTTGGTTTGTAAAAGTTAAATTTTTGTGCAAAGCTATCACGTTAAACCCTGTTTACTATTGCAAAATTTCTAGCAAGCAACAACACTCAACTCAAAATAAATTTGATAATTATAAGGCTCATCTTTTGTGCAAATATAATTTATTCTTATATTTTTATTTTGACTATCAATTAACAAAAATATTTATAATTCCTCAATATGAGTTGAGAAAAAAAGTTGCACATTTCTCCCTATATGATTATTTCTTGGCTATTAATAAAAATATGAAAGGCCCAAAAAAATAACTCAAATCACAATCTCATGTCCATTAATTAATCCTTTATGCTTAATTTGTAATACCAATCTATTAACTAAAAAATTTCATTAGTAACTCCATCATTTCAATTTTATAAATTAATGTCAACATCTAATAAATATGAGCACTATTTGCTTTATCTCGATAGAGCCAATTCATTCCAACTTATGCGTTCTTTAAAGTTATCTAAGCATTGTTGATCTATTATTTTATAAAAATAATTCTTCCTCACGTATGCTCAAGTTGGCACAATCAATGGAAAGTATTGATTTTTCAAAAAAAAAAAAAAAAAAAAAAAAAGAAAATAATTTTACACTTCTAATATTATTTTTATATGCTATTTTTGTGAGAAAATATATAAATATTTTTTCTTCTATTATTATTGTTAGATATCTTTATGGTTTTTATCTATTTTTTGTATTAAAAGAAGTTTATTTATAGTATTAATATAGCTAAGTTTTTATATTTAGTTACTTAATTTTATGTTCTAAATTTACATCATAGCATTAGGATAATTAATTTCATAGTATAGGAGCATAAAGTATTTCAAATACAAGTGTTTTGAAATATTGGAGTTTGATTTGAAATAAAGGGCATGCAAAATAAAATTTTAATGAATTATAAACTTACTGTGTAGATCATTTGTAATGTTTTCAAAATTTTTTCGATTTTCAAATAGACTGGAAGTCGGCACCATTGCCTCTACCCATAATCGTACACTGTTGCCAACCACCACCACTGTACATTGCTTGGATATCACCGTCAACATTGCTTGGATACCACCATCAACCTCCGCACCTGCTACTACCAACTGTTAGACACAAAGAAACAAGTAACGGACAAAGCGGCTGAAGACGGACAGAACGATCGTGCCAGGCTGGAAGACGAAGACAAAGTGATTACCTGAAAGGGGTAAAATAGAGGGATTAGTTGCATGTATAAATAGAGGATGTAATCATCTGTAATAGAGTGATTTTGAAATAATAAAATTTCCTCTTCCCTCTTCATCTGATTCTTGAATCCATGGAAGTCTACATGGTATCAGAGCACAGGTGATCGAATTTTTTTTTACGATCTATCAAATGGAAGGATCGACGTCGTCTCCTACGTCAGTCGACAGCGTCAAACACATCAGTTATGTTCAAATACCGTCTCAACTAAAATTCTTGATCAGCAATATCAAGAATTTAGTTTCTTCTACTCTTACCTCCGATAATTTTCCGATCTGGCGATCTCAGGTGGAAAAAGTTTTCACCGCAAATGGATTCAAGGGATTTCTTGATGGATCGTGCAAATGTCCGGCGAAACAGACCACAACGAACAACAATACACAATCAACATATGATACTTGGATTCTGATAGATCAGAATCTAGCTGCAGCTTTACTATCAGTAATTTCATCGACAATTCTTCCCTATGTGCTGTCGTTGAATCATTGCACAGAAATTTGGAATACCTTATCTCTTCGACTGCAAGATTCCTCAAGATCAAGAATTATGCAGTTAAAGAATGAACTACAATTTCTTACAAAAGGGGAATTGTCAATGACACAGTATTTAATGTGTATCAAGTCCAAGGTCGATGCAATAGAAGCAGCAGGATGTCAGCTGGATCCTGAAGATATCATACTGCATACGCTAAATGGACTACATGCAACTTATCAAGCATTCAAGACAGCAATCAGAACTAGTCGACAACCATTAAATCCCGATGAACTGTATACGCTGTTATGAAGTGAAGAATTAACTCTTACTCAAGAAGCAAATCGAGAGTTACAACTATTGCAGATTTCAGATAAAACTGTGGCGTTGGCTGCATATCGGGGTCGTGGACGAGGTAGAAATAATAACTACCGAGGACGAGCCACGAATAACAATAACAGTCGAAATGCTACAGGAAAAACAGAGAAGCAAGCAAATCGAAGTATCATTTGTCAAATCTGTGCAAAACTAGGTCATTCAGCGGTTAAATGTTGGTATAAACATGATACCTCATATCAAGAATCATCAAAATCTGCATTGTTCAGTCCTACAGATGAAAATCAAACAAATGAATGGTACTTAGATAGTGGAGCATCAACCCACCTGACAGCAGATGCTTTGCAACTCATGGCTGCTGAAACTTATACAGGCAATTCTCAAGTGATGATGGGAAATGGCCAACAGTTGACAATTCAAAATACAGGCAAAGGACTACTACCTACTCCATCAGGTAATTTGAAACTCAACAATATTCATCATGTTCCAAATCTATCATTCAATTTGCTATCAGTACATAAACTAACACGTGACAACAACTGCACGATATCATTCTCATCGAATGGATATCAAATCAAGGACGCCCGGAACAATCGAATTCTACTACAGGGGTCTAGTCACAACGGACTCTACTCTATTCCTTAACACAATAATCAATCTCTTGCATTGTTTTCAGCTCAAACGGTTACTGATCTTTGGCATATGAGATTAGGACATCCTTACCATCACAAACTTCAAATTCTTGCAAAATCTCATCCTAGCATTTGTACTACTTTACCTAACAGAGCATGTAATACATGTAATGTAGCAAAAAGTAGACGTTTGTCTTACGCAAATTCTGTTTCTACTACTTTGTGTAACTTTGAACTCATACATTCTGATGTATGGGGACCATCACATACAAATTCAATTCATGGTTATCGATACTATGTTTCATTCATTGATGATCATTCAAGATATTGTTGGTTATTTCCATTACATCAAAAATCTGAAGTTGTTCAAAAGTTTGTTGAATTTCGAAACTGGGTAAGGTGCCAATTCAATAAAGATATTAAGAAAATACGTACTGATGGGGGAGGGGAATATATAAACAATAAGTTTCAACATCTGTGTAAAATGTGGGGTATTATACACCAATACACCTTCCCACACACGCCAGCTCAAAATGGGGTAGCGGAAAGAAAACATAGGCACTTATTGGAAACTACTCGCAGCCTTTTGATTCAGTCCCAAACTCCACCAAATTTGTGGGTTGAAGCTGTTCAAACGGCAGCTTTTCTCATTAATATACAACCTACTGCAAAACTACACAACAAAACTCCTCATGAAGTTTTGTACAACAAAGCCCCATCATATGATTCACTAAAAGTTTTTGGATGTTTGTGTTACCCTTGGCTTCGACCATACATCAAGTCCAAACTTCATCCACTCTCCAAACCTTGTGTATTTGTGGGATATGCAGGGAATCAAAAAGGATATCATTGCTTAGATACTATCACTAGCAAAATTTATACATCAAGTCATGTGATATTCAATGAAAAAGAATTTCCCTATCAAACAACACACAACGTCACAGACAATTGTATCAATTCAACCAAAATTCAATCCCATATTCCTCCTTTATTATTAGTTCCAACAGCAGCTCTACCGAAAAATCATAAACCAGTACCCAGTACCAGTTTGATTCCCTCATCTCAATCACTTGAGTCATTATCAAATGTGAGAATGTCAACTGGTCATGAATCATATCAGAGAGCAACTCAAAATTCCTCTCAAAATACACAGCAAATTAGAATTGTTCCGGAGCAACAACAGCAAAGTTCAAGACATCAAATGGCAACGAGATATAAAACAGGAAATCTCAAGCCAAGAACAATGATGAATCTTACTCATCAAATTGTCTCACACGATCCAACTTCATATACTGAAGCAATGAAACATAAGCATTGGCGAACAACAATGTCACATGAGTTTCAGGCACTTCAATCACAGGGTACATGGGAACTAGTACCACCAGATTCTAGTCAAAATATACTTGGCTGCAAGTGGATGTTCCGAACAAAATACAATTCGGATGGCTCAATAGCAAGATATAAGGCTCGGTTATAGTTGCCCTTGGGTACAAGCAGGAATTTGGCTTGGATTATAATGAGACATTTAGTCCCGTAGCAAAGATTCCAACCATAAGAGTACTTATTGTGCTAGCTCTTCATCACAAATGGGAAATTCATCAACTAGATGTATCCAATGCATTTTTGCATGGGAAATTGAATGATCTAGTATATATGAAACAGCCGACTGGTTTTTTGGATGAAAGTCATCCGGATTATGTGTGTAAACTCAAAAAGGCGCTATATGGCTTAAAGCAATCACCCAGACAATGGTTTGAAACATTATCCGGGTACTTACAAACATTGAATTTCCGCATAAGCAACTCAGATCCTTCATTGACGATTTACAATCAAGGCAATATACAAATGTATATCCTTATATATGTAGATGATATTATGCTAACTGGAAATAGCAAAAAAGAAGTGCAAAAAGTGTTGGCTAAACTACATAGTCAATTTAATATGAGAAATCTGGGACAACTATCTCAGTTTCTCGGGATTACAGCAATTTATACATCTACAGGCTTAATTCTAAATCAGAAGAGATATGCACAGACAATTTTGGATCGTGCAGGCATGAGCAACTGCAAAGCGTTAGCTACTCCAGTGACTACCAAAGCCACAATGATATCAGATTCTCCAGAATGTTCAAATCCTTTATTATATCGACAATTGGTTGGTGCACTTCAATATTTGACCTTAACAAGGCCAGATATAGCATATGAAGTAAATAAGGTTAGTTAATCTATGCACAAACCAACAGAAAGTCAGTTTGAAGCACTCAAAAGAATACTCAGATATGTTAAAGAAACATTGCTGATAGGATTACCAATATTAGGTGCATCAATGCAATTAACATCATATGTGGATTCCGATTGGGCAGGCGATCATCAAGATCGCAAATCCACAACTGGTTACTGTAATTTCCTTGGGCAAACACTAATATCATGGAGCGTGAAGAAGCAATCGACAATTGCTCGTTCATCGGCTGAAGCAGAGTATCGTGCATTAGCTTCAGCAACAACGGAAATAATATGGTTAAGACAACTATTGCAAGAACTGGGAAATGAACAAAAAGCACCTACGACACTCTACTGTGATAATACATCAGCGATATCCTTAGCACATAATCCGGTATATCATGCTAGAACTAAGCATATTGAAGTTGATTGTCATTTTATACGAAACTGTATAAAAGACAAAACAATTCAAGTTCAGCATATTTCGAGCAAAGATCAGCTGGCAGATGTATTTACAAAGGCTTTGGCTATAGCTCCATTTCAGCATATAATATCCAAACTAATTGATTCAACAGAATCAACAGTTTGCAGGAGGATGTTAGACACAAAGAAACAAGTAACGGACAAAGCGGCTGAAGACGGACAGAACGACCGTGCCAGGCTGGAAGACGAAGACAAAGTGATTACCTGAAAGGGGTAAAACAGAGGGATTAGTTGCATGTATAAATAGAGGATGTAATCATCTGTAATAGAGTGATTTTGAAATAATAAAATTTCCTCTTCCCTCTTCATCTGATTCTTGAATCCATGGAAGTCTACACCAACATCACTACTAGCCACCTCGTCGACCACGATATATAGTCGGGTATTACATTGCATTTATTCTTTTTTAAAACCAAACACCAAAAAGTACATTTACTTTACACCCAATCAAATAAAACTAACACATTTCAAATAAATAAAATTTAAATATATTATATTCATTTTTTCTGCATTTTTTTCAGTAAGATAAATGGCCCCATAAGTGAAAACTTTAGGAAAAATAATATATGTATAACTTTAAAAAAATTCTCTATGCACAATGTGAAAATTATTAGTTTCGGTGCACATGAAGATCAAATTTATGATGAAGATGAACTTCCATGTGCAGCTTCATTAATGTTTTCTATTTTTTCATTTATGGATCACATTAAATATGTAATCATTTATTACTTCATTATTTAACCTTAATCATCCAAAAATATATATCATAATTTTTATTACCATGAAATATTTTGTATCATAATAATATATTTACTTTATGATAATTAAGACTTCATCTAGAACTATTTTCTTAATGTATTCTAAAACAATTTTTAGTACAATTAAAAAAAAAAACAGTGAACAATGTAGTCAAAGATATGCAAAAGCTGAGCATTGTAAAATGAAGCTTCTAAAAATATATAAATTAGAGCAATCTATTAGCTACATTTCTGTCTCATAAGAAATCAAAATTATTATCATTATTACAAAATTTTAATACATTAAAATTAATTAATTATTTAAAAAAATTATATTCCTATATAAAAAGACAGTTTCCTACTAGTATAAATGCATAGAAATATAAAAAGAAAAATAATTGTGACATAAATAAACAAAGATGAAGGGAAAAAAATTTCTATTATGTAAGTTCTATATTAATATAATATGAATACATTTATTATCCTTATTTTTTATTTCATAATTAATTTATTACATAAATAATTATTTAGAACTATATTTATAAATATCTAATAATGTAAGTTTATTAATCTTTAAATTTAATTATAATATTTATCTACATAATTATAATTGAACTATAATAAATTAGCTCCATAACAATTCCAATGAATTAATTAATTTTTTTTTTGATGATGAAGGGTTTGTAAATTAAATAATAATAAAAAAAATAAAAAGTTGAAGAGAGGGAAACGGTGAGCGGTGGGGTCTTTGAAGACCGGCTTGTCACGTAGCGGCGAGCTTTGAGAAGAAAAATTCATGCACAGTTACAATAAGCTAGGTGAGACCCTATCTATTTGATACGTACCCAATATGTGACAAAGCGATATCCTGCTACGCTGCCAATTATTATTGCTAAAGACATGTAACGTCACTTCATTTTATTTAATTTCTACCGTACGCATCTCTCTCTCTCTCTAGTAAAATTATTCTGTGAGGATATTGATATCGTTTGGAGGCGAAACAGAATGAGTAATGTCACCTGATATTCAATGGTACTGCTGTGTATCAGGTGATGTGGTGCATTAAGATTCGCCTCCAGACGATCTGAAATATCCGAACAAAATAATTTCTCCCCGCTCACCCTCAACCATGTTAATTATTCTATTTATATATTCACCATAGATTATACACACACACACAAACAAACACACGCACATTTTTTTTTAATCTAAGGTCTGTCAAAATGGGTTTTAGAGTTGAATTTGGATTCAACGCAAAATTGACCTAGTTTCAACTTGTTTAATCCGACTTCTTTAATAGATAGGTTAAAATCTTGAATTCGAACTCAACTAACAGACCATTTGGTTTGAAAAAATTGAGAGCAAGAAAAAGGTTTCATGCTTGGAGACTAGAGTCGTGCATCCGCGACGATGTGACCTAGAGACTGCAACGACAAGATGACGACCTCGATGAATATTAGGGAGCATAAAAAAAAGCAAAACAAATTGAAGAAAGCGTGATTTTAGGTTTTTAAGAACTAGTTGTCGAGCTCCAACTCTATAAATTGAATCACATATAACATAAATGAGTTGTCGGGTCCACTTGAATCCGACCCGATATTAAAATTAGGTAAAACAAATCATATCTGAATCTGAACCATTTATTAAACAAGTTGATTCAAACTTGAAATTTTCAGGTCGTAACATATATCAATACCCTATATCTATCTTCCATCTTTTTTTTTTTGTATATTTATTATATAAAAAAGATAAAAATGACTGAGAAATATCATCAAAGATGATCCTGCATAAGGACCTTGCTTGTTTAACCATTGGCTGACCTCCTCGGATTGGTGGACCAGTTTTTCCAATTGGGTCAGCCATTTTTCACTTTTACCCACAGAGATCAAACTAAGAGAGATCTACTTGAAAGAGATAGTGCAACATGGTTGCTTGTGTAGATGTATCTGGTGCTATATACTTTAGACTATTTGACTTGTATAAAAATCTAATTTTGCTCCTGTTTGAGATAATGTATTTAAGTTTAGGCTGTTTTATGTGATAGAATCGTTTGGAGATGGTTTGTTATTTTGCTTTGCTACTATTATGTATAATTTATTTTTCTTCTTAAATGTATATAAATTATTGCAAACATAAAAATCATTCTTGTCTAAACAATCATGGCTTTTGGCATGATGCATGGTTCTTAAGGTGACTAAAGGAGCTCAACTAGACTCAATTTGGTTGAATTGTTGTGCAAGAAAGCTATGTATGTCTTGATGGATTGCTTGGCAAGATATTTTGTTACGAGCACATGAACGCTTGAACGAGTATATTGTGGCCCAAAGAGGACCAAATGGGTTGACCTGATCCTGAATTGATGTAGATGAGATTAAATTAGTTTGGATCGCTTAACTTTCACTTGTTTTTCTTCCCTATGTGAGCATTTGTAGGTGCATGAGGAAAGAACTCAATGGCGCTGAAAGCATCGTGATCATCATTGCCAATAGGGATTTACTGGATGGGACAGTTGACACTATTCCAAACAGGGAGAAAGTTGGTGCAATAACTTATTTATAAAATAACTTGACTTGAAAATTCTAAAAATTATGAGGTGTAGTGTTGCGGCACTACACTTGATAGAAGTGGCATTCAGAGCGCAATGGGGTTAGGGTGGTGGTGCCCCGACATTGAGCTCTAGGGGTTTTTGGACAAAAAATGGGTTTTGAGTTAGTGGTGTGGTGTCAGACCTTACGCAGCGAGCGCAATGGCACTTGGAAGTTGAGCACCGTGATGCTAAATTAAAATAGTGATTTTTTAAATTATAAATATTTCAATTCATTTTCATTAAAACCTCTGCACCCAGTCATTCCCCTTCATTTGTTTATCTTGTTGGGGAAGAAAGTGGAAGAAAGAAGAGAGAGTGAGGAGAGGGAAAATTGCTTCTGGTTATTTTTATCTGTCATTCTACCTGGAAAAAAATGTTCTCATTATGGAAGGTAACCCAAATCTTATTTTTGTTTTCAATAATTTCAATTTCTCATATTTTATCCTCTTAAATTTGATTAAAATTCAACATCACTCGTTCTAGTATTTTTCCACCATGCAATTTTTTATATGTGATAGATATCATCATCATATTGAGCATTTTGACTGGTAAATATTAAAATTTCACAAGGTGATTTTTCTTATATATATATCATTTTAACTGAAATAGATAGTATGATTTTAATGATGAAATGATTAGGAAGTAAGGTAAGGCATTTAAACATAAAATATATGGCATGCATATATTTGTTGTTCATTTAAGTCAACATGCATTTTCACATACTAAGGCATACTATTGAGTGTAGTGATAATTGCATTGATTATATATAATATTTGCTATTATGCCTCATAAGATGTAAAATGTATCTTAAAACTGAAAAAGGCTAGTTGAAAATGATTGATTGATTCAGGTAGCTAGACTAGAGACATATTACTCTATACAAGATGGTGTTCTTACAAACTTTCTTTTAAGTAAGTTTTTTTGTGTAATCTTAAATGATATTAAAAGAGAGGAATAAAGAGATTGATTGATATGATATGATATGCTGATGAGTAGGAACTGATGACTTATAATATAAAAGCCACATGACTTATTTGTGATATGTGATATATGACTATTTCTTAAAAATAGGAATGATATAATTGAGATTGATTCCTATAGAGTTGGCCTACATAACTAATACAGGAAAACACCACATGTAGCTAGGTGTTTGTGATGCACCAAAATCTAAATTTAGAAGAATTGAGCATCTATCTATATTTTTCAAACAACACATCATCAACTAAAGCAGACCACTTGCATTCAAGAGAAATAAATATAATGAAAAATATAATTACATTTCTATAGTCGATTTGGAGTCCAAAATAATATATATATATGTAATAGTAATGATATGCCTCTAATAATATTATATTCTACATCACGACTACAAAATAAAATAAAAAATAGAAATATGCAAAAAGAAACTCCAACCAACCACCTAATTGTTGAGAGAGTTGCTACTTAACTTTGCATGTTTTACATTCTTGCAACTTGTATATTTTTGATGATTTCAAATATTATTATTTTGATTATTATTTTCTCCTAACACATTTTGGAAGAATTATTTTTGCTCTTGTGTGTACTAACATTTCAGGGAAATCATGCTCCAGATTATTGAAGACTTCAAATAAAGATCAGCTTAGATGTTTTGTTAATTGAAGTCTGTATTTTTATTTTATTGAGTCTGAGAGAGTGTGATCATAATTGAGTAACTAAGCACGCACACACTTGGGGAAGAGTTTTAAAATTTGTAATTTTTAAACTGATAGTACAGTACGAACCATGTTCGTACGGGACGATCTGGTCAGTTAAACTCCCAAACGAGCAATGGAATGAACAGAAAAGGAAAATTTTTTTCTAAGTACCGATTGTCCAGGCGATATTTTCCATTCGTCCAAGGATGATCTCCTCAGGATTTTCCAATTGCTCTGTTAGTCCAGATGAAATTTATCATTCATCCCAAGATGAAGGGCTCTGGATTTTCCAAATGAACTATTCATCCAAACTATTTTTATCGTTCATCCCAGGAAGAAGGGCTTTAGATTTGCCAAATGAACTATTCATCCAGACAATATTTATCGTTCATCCCAGGACGAAGGGCTCTGGATTTTCTAGATGAACTATTCGTCCAGACGATATTTATCATTCGTCCTAGGACGAAGGGCTTTGGATTTGCGAAATGAACTATTCGTCCAGACAATTTTTATCGTTCGTCCTAGGACAAAGGGCTCTAGATTTACCAAATAAACTATTCATCCAGATAATATTTATCATTCATCCCACGATGAAGGGCTCTGTTTTGTAAACTTATATTTCATCCTAACTTTTGTGCCGACGAACTTTAAAAAATAACCGTTCCTACCGGATGAACCTAGTTCATACGGGACGATAATCATGTATGAAGGCATTTCATAGTGATTCAATTTAAGATCATATGTAACAATTTTTATACTGTTTGTACGTAATAAATATGATCGTATGGGACGATCGTGAACATACATATTTGAAAAATGCAGTTTTCTGGATAGTTTTTCGTGTCTTTTCTATAAAAGGTCCATTTAAGACTGTCATAAAATCTTTTTGTCACTTGGTCTTCATAAATACTAAAGGGAATTTGAAGGAGAGAGTGAGATAGAGTGTTTGAAGGAGATTTCTTACTATTGGAGCATGAAGGACTCACTTGGTTACTCAAAGGTAAAGATCTATGTATGTACTTTGTGATTTCTTCACTCTTTTCTCTTATCCTTTTAGATTTCTCGTGAAAAGATCTTTCAAGAATATCCGATTCTCTACCGACATTCGAGGAGTGTGAATAATTGAAGGTTCTCTGACAACAATCAAGGAGTGTGAATAGCCGAAGATTCTCTACTTTCACTTGGAGAGTGTGAACAGCGAAAGGTACTCTGCTGACACTTGGAGGATATAAAAGGATGATGGTTCTCTACCGCACCAGGTAGTGGTGGAAGAGAGTTTTTGTGAAGGTTTTTTTCCCTTGCTTTGGGGGCAAAAGGATAGACACTAGTGGTAATAGTGCAATTCCTAAAATGTGAGACTTTAGGGAGTGGATGTAGGTCGAGTTTGGCCGAACCACTATAAACCTTTGTATCTTTTTTATTTTTTCTGCCTTTAATTTCTGCTTTTTATTTTTCTATGGTTGAAAAATTATTTTTGAAAACATAAAAATCAACATGCTGAATTTTTAATCGGTTTCAAATTTTTAATTACAAAAAAAGGTAAATTTTTAAATTATCAATTCACCCCCCTTTTGGTTAGTTTTTGGGACATAAGCTTAGGTCTAACAACCTAACTCATATTCAACAAGTTTCAATAAGTGGTATCAGAGCTTTGTTTCAAAATCATAAGTTTAAACTACTTTTTGATTAATGAACATGGCTACTTTTGGAAACTAAAACACACCTGAAGGGTATTCGATCACTAGACCTCCTTTTTTTGATATATCCCTTTTAATTTTTTTAAATACGCATGTCTATATTTTTACAGTCACTTGATTATCACATGTGGATCTTAGTACAAAAAGGGTATACAAAACTAACTATACTAGTTGATGGCATTAGAGTAGAAATACCCTTTGTAGATTGGACTATAGAAGAACGTGACTTAGCACAACTTAATGCTAAATGTTTAAATAATTTCTCTTGTGCACTTAAGTCAGAGGACTACATATAGGTTTCCACTTGCAAGAGTGGAAATGACATATGGGATAGACTCTGTATAACTTATGAAGGGACTAATGAAGTTAAACAGTCTAGATTAAACATCTTATTTTATGACTATGAATTATTTTGTATGAAATCAAATGAATTTATGTCTGACATGTACACAAGATTCACTCAGATAGTCACTTCTTTGCATGCACTAGGTAAGGAATTAACAAACACTGAAATGGTTATTAAGACTCTCAGTTGTTTGCCTACTACTTATGATGCAAAAATTACTACTATATCAGAGCCTAAAGATTTAAATCTTTACTCTGTTGACAATCTTTTTGGATCACTAATTACTTATGAGCAAAGAGTGAGTCAAAGAAAGATTAAAGCAGGAGAACCACGAAGGGAGAAGAACATAGCACTAAAAGTGGAGGAGTTGAAGAGTGATCTATCACAACTTGATAATGAGGATAATATAGCGTTAATGACTAGACAATTCAGAAGCTTTTTAAAGAATAAGCAAAAGAGATGTCAGTAATGGAACCGATGTAAGTTCAATAAGAATGTCAAGATTTCTAATAAAGTGATTTGCTACAAGTGCAAAAAACATGGACACATTAAGTCAGATTGCCCAAAACTCAAAGCCACTCATTGCAAGGAGAAGGTAGAGGAGAAACCAATTATGAAGAAGGGCAAGAAGAAATTCCAAAGAGCTTTCTAGGCGGACTCAGCTTCAGATTCTTCAGAGATTGAAAAAGAAGAGTAAGTCACCAATCTGTGCTTGATGGCTGATAATCTTGATCAATCAGATCAAGAAGAGTTATGTGACTTAACTTAGGTTGAACTTTTTAAAGTCTCTAAAAGAATACATGATGCATATAGGAAGCTAAAGAAAATGCATGCTAGTTTTAACCTAGAACTTCAATAATTGCAAAAAAAACACAAGATCCTTAAGAAAGATCATGCCTTAATTGATAGCAACCACATGAAATTACTTGATGAGTTCGATGATTTGAATAAGACTAATGAAAGTTTAAAATCATCCTATACAAAATTAAAAAAAGAATTTAAAGATTTTAAGGATGAATCAGAGAGTGAAAAATATCGGTTGAATTATATTAATCGTGTGTTGGAAGATATTAATACATTTTTTTAGATTGAAAATAAAAGTTCCCGAGAAAAATATGATACCCTAACACTTGAAGAATTTATGAATCCTATTTTATATACAAAATTTATACAACTCGGGAAGAGACAGAGTAATTATAGAAGATTGAGAAAACCTTTTTCTGGAGTTAAATGTTATAGTTGTGAATTGATTGGACATATAACACACACCTGTACATTGGATATAAAAACTCATTTAGTGTGGAAACTTAAGATACATAAACCTAGACATATCATACATGCATATGTTTATAAGTTGCCAAGAGGTGAACCCAAACTTGTTTGGTTCCCATGTCTAACATTTAATTATTTTGTAGGCTTGCTCTCACACAAGACCTCGTGAGAGCATATAGAACATGGACAGATGTTGCTCAAAGCATATGACTAGAGATACTGAATAATTCATATCACTGAAAGCTAGGAGTGGAGGCAGGGTTACACTTGGAAATAATACCACAAGGAATGTGGTGAGATCAGATATGATAGGGAACTTGAAAAACTTTTTTATTGAAAATATTTTATTAGTAGAAGGCTTAAAGCATAATTTTCTGAGTATTAGTCAGCTATGTGATAAAGCATATTATGTTAATTTTTTTCTTACTAGCTGCATATTAAGCTTGAATAGTAATGATGTTTTGCATGGTATACGGGTAAACGATATTTATATGCTAGATTTGAATTGTATTAAAACTCCTACTACTTTTTGTTTAAAAATAATTTCTGATAAATCATGGCTATGGCATAGGAGACTTTGTCACTCTAGCATGAAAAACCTTAGGAGAATTACCCAAAAGAACTTAGTGATAGGTATACCAAAACTAGACTTTAATAAGAATCATATTTGTGATGCATGTCAATTAAAAAAATATGTGAAGTCTTCTTTTTAGTCCAATAAAGATATTAGAACTAATAAACTATTGAAAATTTTACATATAGATCTTTTTGGACCAATTGAAACTATAAGTCTAGGAGGGAAGGTATATGGTTTTGTGATTGTGGATGATTTTTCAAGATTCACATGGGTTAAATTTTTATATCATAAGAGTGAATCATTTGAGGAGTTTAGAGATTTTTTGACTTGGATTCAGAGGAAACTAGGGTGTGAGATTATTACAATTCAAAGTGATCACGGTGGAGAATTTGAAAATAAAAAATTTGATGAGTTTTGTAAGAAAAAAGGTATTGATCATAATTTTTCAACACTTAGAACCCCTCAGCAGAATGGGGTAGTTGAAAGGAAGAATATAACATTGATTGAAACTGCTCGAGCCATGTTGGAAGAATATTCACTTCATAAATATTTTTGGGCTGAAGCAGTTAACACAGCATGTTATGTTCTAAATAGGGTGAACATCATATTAAAGTTGAATAAAACACCCTATGAGTTACTTAAGGGGAGAATACCTAATTTATCACATTTGCATATTTTTGGATGTAAGGTGTTCATTAATTCATAACAATGAAAAATATGCCTTAGGAAAATTTGATCTAAAATTAGAAGAAGGAATTTTTTTAGGATACTCTAGTGTTGGAAAATCTTATAGAGTATTCAATAAAAGAACTTTGGTAATTGAGGAGACCACACATATTATATTTGATGAATCTGGAATTTTGGAAGAGCAAATTATTGAAGAGGATGAAATAGAAATTGACTACCAAAAGATTGAGAAAATAAATTTGAATTAAAATTTGGTGATAGAAAACCCATTGCCTAGAGATTTGAGATTTTTTATAAACCACCCAAAAGTATTGATTATAGGTGAATCTAGTAAGGGTGTTAGAACTAGGTATGGTCTGAACAAATAAGTTAATCATTCAGCCTTTATTTCTATAATAGAACCCAAAAATACTGATCAAGTACTTTCAGATGAATTTTGAATTTTGAAAATGCAAGAAGATATAAATCATTTTGTAAGAAATAAAATTTGGAAATTAACTGCAAGGCCAAAGGATGAAAGTGTAGTTGGGACTAAGTGGATATTCAAGAACAAAATGAATGACTCATGAGTAGTCGTTAAAAATAAGGCTAGATTGGTGGCTAAGGGGTATAATCAGATTGAATAAAAGAATTTTGAGGAGACTTTTGCCCATGTAGCTAGACTTGAAGTAATAAGGGTTTTGTTAGCTTTTGCCTGTTTTAGAGGATTTAAACTGTATCAAATGAATGTTAAAAGTACCTTTTTGAATGGGATAATTCAAGAGGATGTTTATGTTGAACAACCTCCAGGTTTTAAAAATTCAAAATACCCAAATCATGTTTTCAAATTAAAAAAAGCATTATACAGATTGAAACAGGCACCTAAGGCTTGATATGAGAGGTTGAGCACATTCCTACTTGAGAGATCTTTTAAAAAAGGAGTGTGGACACAACTCTCTTTTTGAAAAAATTGGGAGAGGATATATGTTGCAAATATGAGATTATGGATTAAACTTTTGATGATAGCAAACATTCATGTTTTTCTATGACTGCCTTGCCTACTAACTTTTCAGGTCCACAAGATCGAGCGCAACTCAAGATCAGCTCAAGATTGGGTAGATTTAGTTTGAGTCAGTCTATAATATTTTTCTTTCTTGAGTCAATTATAAAAGTGGTTACTGATGCTAAGTAACCTTGCACACACACACTTGAGTGATTTTCTGTGTTTTTCTGTTTTGAATACATCGGCCTGGATGATATCCATTTCGGCCAGGACGACCAGACTAAAAACAAAAATCATAATTAGGGCATCCTGGTTAAGTAGTCATCATTAAGTACATCTTCCTGGATGATCCTTGTATCGGCCAGGGCGATAGGCTCAAAGCAGAAAGAATCAGCCGCCTTGATCAATTTAGGTATTCTTTATTTTAAAACATTAGCGAGGATGAACTCAACATCGGCCTGGATGATGTAACACAATTATACCTAAATTAATCTGGCAATTATGGAAAGCAATTAAGGATGATTGATACGATCACATCGGCCGGGCCGATCGTAGAATCGGCCGGGACGATGTCCTGGACACTTTGCATCGGCCAGACTCTATTCAGGGCGATGTTCAGGATGATTGTACTCGGATTTAAACTAATCGTCCAGAATAATATTGTATTGGCCTGGACGATGTAACCAATTTTTTTCTGATCGTCCCAAATTGTCCTGGCGGATTGAGCTTATTTTATACTAATCAGCCAAGACGATATTCCTATCGTCCTGGACGATAATATCGGTTCTTGAAATTCTATTTAAAGGATCCAAATTTTTTCATGCAAAGTGAGACCTTTAGCTGCTTTCTTGACCTGAGAGAGACAAAAGGAGAGGGAGAGAGAGGGAGGAACTTGTGAGGGGGAGTTTGTAAGGGAGATTAACAAAGGTTTCTCCAAGCAAGGTTCCAGGTTTTCTTCTCTAGTATTCATCCTTAGTCCTTGGGAGTTCAAGGGAGGTAAGCTACAACAATTGGTCGAGGTTCTCTGCTTCGTTCAGGAGGAAGCAAAATGAGTTGGGTTCTCTGCCTGCTTTAGGAGGAAGAAAAAGGAGTTAGGTTCTCTACCTCGCCGGGGTTGGCAGAAAGAAGTTTGTGTAAGAGCTTCTCCGCCTTACTGTGGGAGCAAAAGGAGAGTCACATTTGTAGTGCAATACTCGCAGGGTGCCTCCGGGGAGTGGACATAGGTCGAGTTGATCAAACCACTATAAAATCGATGTGTTCTTTTCTTACTACATTTCCGCATTTAATTTTTCGCATGTTGATTTCTTTGTGGTATATTGGTTTGATTTTTGTAATTGTGATTTGCTCAAGAAAATTTTTAAAATACCAATTCACCCCCCTCTTGGTTAGCCTCGGACTAGTTCTTAAAGGCTTAACATTCCTAACAAACTCTCAAGTGGTATTAGAGCGGGATTCATAAAAACTAAGTTTGAAAACTTTTTTATTTTTGATCCATGGTTAACAACGGAAATCGTAATACTGCGAAAGGGTATTCTATTACCGACCACCTTTGTTTGACAATATCCCTTTTAATTTTTGGAAAACTCGTATGTCTACATTTTTGCAATATATTGATTATCGCATGTGAATGCTTGTTAAGGATGATTATAAACCTTCAACTGGAAAATTAAATGGCATTATTGTTCCACTTCCTTTTACCGAATGGACTTTAGGTGATAGGGATTTAGCGCAATTAAATGCAAAATATTTGAATTATTTTTTCTGTGCTTTAAAATCAGAAGATTACAAGCGTGTTTCCACTTGCACAACTGGTAAAGAAATTTGGGATAAACTATGTTTCACCTATGAAGGTACAAATGAAGTTAAGCAATCCCGTTTGAACATTCTCTTGCATGATTATGAACTTTTTCGTATGAAACCTCATGAATCAATTTCTAATATGTATACGAGATTTACTCAGATTGTTACTTCATTGAATGCCTTGGGAAGAGAACTCGCTAATTATGAAAAAGTCAACAAAATTTTGAGATGCTTGCCTTCCTCTTTTGATGCTAAAATCACTGCAATTACTGAATCCAAAGATTTAAATGTTTATTCGATTGATAACTTACTTGGATCACTCATTGCTTACGAGCAAGGAGTGAATCAAAGAAATTTGGATATAGGTGAGAAAAAAGAAGGAGAAAACTGCGGCACTAAAGGCCAATAACTCATATATTGATTCTTCCGGGTCTGAAAGTGATGCTGTTGCCTTCATTACAAAGCAATTTAAAAGCTTTCTAAGGAAGAAGCAGAAGTTTCATCAAAAGTAGAATAAGGTAAGGGAAACAAAATTTTTAAGAACTCTAATGATCTTATTTGTTATGAATGCAGGAAGCCAGGACATGTTACAGCTGATTGCCCTACACTTAAGTCTCACCCAAGCAAGGAAAAGGGTAAGGAGAAAACCAAGTTCAAAAAGGAAAATAAAAAATTCCAAAAGGCGTTCTAGGCAGATTCTATATCAGATTCCTCTGAGACTGAGCTTGAAGAGGAGACAACAAACTTGTGCTTATTGGCAGATGATCATCTTTGTCAATATTACCAAGAAGACGTATGTGAGCTAACCTATGAGAAACTCCTTGAAGGTTCTGAAAAAATACATGCATCATATAGGAAACTTAAGGAAACTCATGCTAGCTTGAAATTAGAATTTTTTAATTTACAAAAAGAGCATGAAATCCTTCTCAAAGATCATTCAATAATTGATTCAAATCACATGTCTTTACTTGATGAATTTGATATATTAAACAAAAAGCATGCTGAGCTATCTAATTCTCATGATTCTTTAAAATTGTCTCATTCTGAGTTAGAAAAAGAATAAAAAAATTAGAAAATTTAAAAACTTTTGAAAATAAAAAATCTTCATTTCATGCATCACATAAAAAGCATCACCATAGATTAGTGCATTCTTTTCCTGGAGTTAGATATTTTTCATATGGCATGCTAGGACACATAGCACACACTTGCACCATTCATCGTAGTACACATTGAGTGTGGAGACCCAAATTGTATGATTCACTACATGCATTGCATTATACTTTCCATAAGAAGGAACCCAAACATGTTTGGATTCCTAACTCTGACATTAGATAATTTTGTAGGCAAACTGACAAAAGGCCTCGTGAGAGCATGTGGTACCTGGACAGCGGATGCTCTTGACATATGACTGGCGATACCAATCAATTCATTTTACTGGAGACTAGGACAGGAGGCAAGGTGACTCTTGGAGACAACACCACCAGGAAGGTGGTAGGATCATGTATAATTGGTAATTTCAAGAACCTTTTGATTAAAAATATTTTGCTCGTAGATGGACTGAAACACAACTTCCTCAGTATCAGTCAGCTTTGCGACAAGGACTTCATCATAATTTTTTTGGCAAATTCATGCATTATGAACTTAAATAATAATACTATTTTACAGGGAAAGCGGATCAATAATGTTTACATGCTTGATTTAAATAATATTAAAAGTGCTGCTTCATTTTACTTAAAAACTGCTGTTAATGATTCATGATTGTGGCACAGGAGATTATGTCATGCCAGTATGAAAATCCTTGGGAGAGTGACCCAAAAAGATAAAAGACCACCTTTGTGATGCCTGCCAATTAGGAAAGCAAGTCTACTCCACTTTTCACTCTATTAAGGACATTATCACCTCTAGACCTTTAGAAGTCCTTCACATGGATTTGTTTGGACCCATTAGCACTGCCAGCTTAGGAGGGAAAGTCTATGGTTTTGTGATTGTCGATGACTACTCGAGGTTTACTTGGATTAGATTTCTGTCACACAAAAATGAGTCTTTTGATGAGTTTAGAACCTTCTTCACTTGGATTCAGAAAAAGCTAGGTTATGAGATCTTAACCATTCATAGTGACCATGGGGGAGAGTATGAAAATGAGAAATTTGGAGATTTTTTTGAGGACAAGGGGATTAGCCAAAACTTCTCAGTTCCTAGGACCGCTCAGCAGAACGGGGTAGCAGAAAGGAAGAATTGGACCTTAGTGGAAGCATCCATAGCCATACTTGCTGAGTATTCACTTCCAAATTATCTTTGGGCTGAAGTGGTTAACACATCTTATTATGTATTGAATAGGGTGAATGTTAGAGCCAAATTAGATAAGACACCCTATGAGATCCTTAAGGGTAGGACACCCAATCTTTCCCACCTTCATGTCTTTGGTTGCAAAGTTTTTATTCACAATAATGGGAAGTCTCACTTAGGAAACTTTGCCCCAAAATATGATGAAGGAGTGTTCTTAGGATATTCTAGTGTTGGAAAGTCTTTTAGGGTGTTTAATAAGAGAACTTTGGTGGTGGAGGAAACTACTCATGTAGTGTTTGATGAGACTGTTCCTAGAAAGACAAGAGTTGAGGATGATGATGATGTTGGAGAGATTACCTCTGGAGTAGAAAATTTAGAGAAGAGGGTAGAGCACCAGAACACTGAAGGAGTAGGAGATGTTATCTAAGGAGTAGAAAATATAGATCTGGAGGAAAGGGTTGAACCTTCACACACTTTGCCTAGAGATTGGAGATACTCTTCAAGTCACCCTAATGATCTGATCTTAAGAGACCCTTCTGATGGAGTTAGGACTAGATATGGACTTAGGAAGGAAGTGAACCACTCTGCCTTTAGCTCAATGACTGAACCCACCAACATAAACCAAGCCCTTTCTGATGAGTTTTGAATCTTAGCCATGCAGGAGGAGTTGAACTAATTTGTTAGGAATGATGCTTAGGAACTTGTAGAAAGACCTAAGGAACAAAGTGTAGTTAGAACCAAGTGGGTCCTTAAGAATAAGGTGAATGATTCTGGAGTGGTGGTTAGGAATAAGACAAGATTAGTGTATAAGGGGTATAACCAAATAGAAGGGATAGATTTTGAGGAGACTTTTATCCCTGCAGCTTGATTGGAAGCCATTAGAGTGCTATTAGCTTTTACCTGTTATAAGGGATTTAAGCTTTTACAAATAGACGTTAAGAGTGCATTTTTAAATGGAGAAATAAAAGAGTATGTGTTTGTAGAACAACCCCCAGGTTTTGAGAGTTTCAAATTTTCAAATCATGTTTTCAAATTAAAAAGGGCCTTATATGGATTAAAGCAGGCACCTAGAGCTTGATAGAGAGGCTTAGCACATTCTTACTTGAAAGGGAGTTTGCTAAGGTGAGCGTAGACACCACCCTATTCCCGAGGAAAGTAGGAGATGATTTACTCATTGTTCAGATCTATGTCGATGATATACTTTTTGGATCTTCTAATAAAAGGCTATGTGATAATTTTTTTAAAACAATGAGTAAGGAGTTTGAGATGAGTTTAATGGGAGAGTTGTCCTACTTTTTGGGGTTTAGTATAAAACAAATGGATGATGGAACCTTTTTGAATCAATCAAAATATATAAAGGATATTTGAAGAAGTATGAAATGGACAAAGCCAAGCTAATTAATACTCCCATGTCCTCAGGAATTCAGTTGGACAAATACTCAAATGGGAATTCAGTTGATCAAAAGAAGTATAGAGGGATGATTGGATCTCTACTTTACCTGACTGCTAGCCGACCCGATATATTTTCACCTAGAAAGATTTTAATTTAAGGTAAAGAAGGCTGTTGAAGTTGATTACGGATCATGATTTAGATATCATTTATCAACTAGACAAAATGAATGTGGTTAATGATTCTTTGAGTAGGAAGTCAGTAGGAGTGACACTAAATTTTGCTACTTTTGAGCATACATTTATTAGAGAGATGGAGAGGCTAGAATTAGTAGTGTGTTCATCGAATGAGCTAATTGGAGTTATTTTTTAGAAGATAGTCCAACCCTCATTACAAGATAGGATTAAAGAAGCACAAAAAGTCGACTAAGAATATGCGAAGTTGATATATTAGATTTAGTTTGGGAAAAGATCATAATTGCAAGTGGATGAGTAAGGCATGATCTTCTGTGGTAGCATGTTATGGGTCCTGGATGGTGGTGATCTAAGGAGATAGATTTTGTATAAAGTCTATTACTATGAATACACTATTCATTTAGGTAATAATAAGATGTATCATGATCTAAAGTACATATTTTGCTATCCTTAAAATTTCCCAAGACCTAAATTGAAAAAACTATCTATTTTCTCTTTTAATTAATACAAGAGCCTCGAATTTCTATTTAAATAAAAGAAAAGCCACCATAAGCAATTTTTATACATCAAAATTTTTCATTATTTCTATTTAAATAAAATATGATTTATAATAGCTAGGAGATCACTTATATCATCTTTCTATCTCAAAACTCCTTATTATAAAAGAATCAAACCAAATATATCAAATAAATAAAACATGAATATTCAAATCAGCCTCACTCCATAGGATTATGATCCTTTCCCTGACTTAAAATTAATAAAATCCATCTAATGAGATTAAAAAACCCACCATAACCTAAAACCACCCTAAGTTTTCAATATATATAAGATGTTGAAAATTAATATGCATGCTCATTTCAATTCAATAATATTACTTATTTTTGATAAAATCAATCACCAATCACAAGTGATACAAATAAATATGATCGATGAGAGAGAAAATATAAATCATTTCTATGAAATTCACAAATCTTTAATACATATTATAGTGCTGTTGAATTTTCTCTATGTTAGTATATTTAATCTATGAAATTATGAATATTATATATGCTAAATTGCATGTGTACAAGCATGAATATATAATACATGAATAAGTTATCCATAATATCTCTTCTTATTTATCAGTTTCTTATCAATCTCTCTATATATTATTAATGCATACATCAATATCACATAATTCAGCAATACTGGACATACAAATTAAATGTAGTGGTTCGATTCTTTCATTTTTCATCTTGAAATCATCATTACATGTAACTTTTAATAATTTATAAAAGTCATTACTCTCTACCCATCAACATAATTAATAATATGTTACATGTTAATCAGGACTACACCATAAACCATCTATATAGGAAAGCCATTAGCCCACCCTTTTGAATAGGGTATTATATTTTAAAAGCCAACTATATAAATTATAGTGTTTATAGTCAGTCTTCCTTGCTTAAAAGCAAATATCATATTTATTAAATATCAATCATATCATTTTTTTCTAGGCAAGTCAATATTATGTATGAAATATAATTTTCTATGAAATTATGGAAATCTATAAACCATTTATTTAATTTAAAAAACACAACTATCAATTTTTCTGGTAAAATTCAGTAATATTATATTCAAAATATTCATAAAAATAATATATAGCATATACAAAAAGTTATATGATAAAAATTTGATAAATGAAAAGAAAATGCATTTTTATCTCTTTTGGCATGATTTAAATTAGGTAACACAAAATCATTGAAAATAGAGGAAGGATTTGGGTTGCTCACCACGATTAGAAGAATTTTCCTAACTTTAGAAACAAACAAAACCAACCTAAAATTGACTTTCTCTGTCCTCTTACTCTCTCTTTCCCTCTGTCTTTCTCATCTATTTTACAAGGCCAAGGCATGCAAGGGGATGGGGGAGGGGATAATTGAATGAGATATTTATATTAAAATGAAGTTTTAGGCCTTGCAGCTTGGTCCCTAGATCGTAATGCCACATTTCCAATTTAATTCCTAAATTACTCAACAATAAATCCAAAGGGAAAAGGGGGCCAGCAAGGGCACGCCCCCAACCCCCCCGGCAACCCCTTTCAAAGAAAATGTATACACCATTTATGCTTGATTTGATTAGGATTTATAATAAATCCTACCAAATAAGATTTTGAGAACTATTAAATCTCATAACAAGTTAAATCCTCTATTTCCCTCTTTTTACTGTAAATCACTGATATATGAAAGGAAGAAAGATGGCTACCTTTGCAATGAGCAAGATCATGTCGTCATCATTCCTTTCAATCCAATAGAAGAATAGCATGGAGGTGTGACTTTGAATTTGACAGGAAGAAACATCATCAAAGGAGGCAAAGAAGTTATTTAGCTACTGTTCAAAAGTACCTCTCACGCGGAAGTAGAATGGCAACAAGCAACCGAAGAAGAGGAAAAACAAACATGCGACCAAACATCCTCATTGTATTTTTAAAGGTTAATTTTTTCATCAATCTTATATATTTTGAATAGTATCAAGATTTTATTTATTTGGTTGCTCTTAATCAACAAACCTTTACACTTCTACTGCTTCAAATGTGTTTGTTGTTTTATTTTTTACATGATCATTCTATCTTGTGTTTTTTATTTCAACATTTGAACACTCTGTGTTTCACTTTCTTTTAACACTTGCATTCTTTACAATTCTACTTGAAGTAGAATAATCCCTTAGTAAGTTTCAATTTTTTTAGTTTGTTTCCTTCCATTTCTTGTTTTATTATTTCCATTAATTCTAAAAAAAATTATTTCCATTAATTCCAAAATTGGGATCCAAATTTTGATAAAATAATTTTAGGCCCCCCTAAAAAAAAATTTAATTCCACCAGTACTCAAAAGCTCAGTGTTGAGGCCCCACTCCCACAGCATCACTATGCTTGTAAGCTCATGCTGCAACGCTCTAGCCAAAATTTTTTAGATTCTTTATTTTAAAATATTTTTAAAACTTAAGATCATTAAAGTCATGGGTTAAAGCGTGAAGTGGAAAATTTTATTTCTAAGTGTGAAGCATGTCAAATGGTGAAAGCTGAGCATTATAAACCCAAAGGACTATTACAGTTATTACCTATTTTTGAGTGAAAGTGGGAGGAGATCATTATAGATTTTGCTATAGGTTTCCTAGATCTATGCAAGGTCATCATGTATTGTGGGTGGTTATGGATATGTTGATTAAGTTTGTTCATTGTATGTGAATGAGGATGACTAATTTTGTTGATAAATTGTCCTAGCTGTATCTGAAGGAGATCATCAAGCTACATGGAATCCCTAATATTATTCATTTTTTTTATTGAGATGGAAGTTTTAGCTTGAAGCTATGGAGAGGTACTCAAGAAGTTTTGGAGATGAAGTTGAACTTCAATATGAATTTTCAGCCCTAAATAGATGAGTAATCTAAGAAAATTATTCTTGTTTTAGAACATGTATTAAGGTTATGTTGTGCACTTTAGATTTTTGTGGAAGTTGGGAAGATTATATACCTCTGATTGAGTTTACTTGTAATAATAGCTTTCAAAAAAGTATTGGTATGACCCTATATGAGGCTTTATATGGAAAAAAAGTGCATAACACCTTTATCATGGGTTGAAGTAGGAGAAAGAAGGTTGATAGGTTTCGAACTGGTAGATCGTGCTATAGAGAAAATAAAATTAAAAAGAAGATGTTAGAAGTAGCTCATGATATATAGAAAATGTATTTTTTATCTAAAGCACAAGTATATAGAATTTTAGGTTGGATATTTTATATATCTAAAGGTCAACTCGATGAAGAGAGTGAGCGTATTTGGAAAGGATAGCAAGTTGAGTCCTAGGTATATAGGATGTTTGAAGTGATTGAGAGAGATCATAGACAAAGCTCAAGATTCATTTATTAGGTTTAATCAAGATATTGTAAAGGATGAGATATACATCTAAACCCCTATAAATAATTCCAATTTTTTGGTTTTATAAATAATTATGGATAAAATGTGTTTTTGTCAGGTTTTATGATATTTTCACTGCATAAATTTTAATATATTATTATATATTATATTCCAAATATTTTGAAAATAAGAAATTAAATTTTAAGCAATTGATTTTCCTGACATGAATTTCTAAGTATATAATTGAATAATGCTTTCTAACAAATGTGATAATTATATCTAGAATTTTTAAAATATTTATCTGAATATTCTTCTGAAGTTAGAAATTAATCAAAAAAAGCTTAGTGGGTATACTATTATATGTGCAATATGGATTTTATTGGTACTATAATGAATTCATAACTTAGTTACTATTTCATTTGCATTTATAATATTTATAACATGGCCTTGGAGATATTCTGATATGTGGAAAGTGCGCATGTTGATATGTAATAAGGCTCTATGTATTCTATTTTGGCCCCATCTTCTTAGAGTGGATGTGGAAGGAATTTCGGCCCCACTTGATGAAAGTAAGTGAAGGAGGTTATGTTACACTATTTTGGTTTGATTTTGGCCCCACTTTTTATCTACAAGTGTTGGAGGTTAAAGGGAGGTACAAGTGAAAGTGGAGTTACAAGCAGACATCGGGATATGTGCAATTTAATCATTATATTACATACATATAAATGAATACAATATAAGTGATATTCAAATTTAATGTTAGTAATTCATAAATGTTTAAAATATGAAAGTTAAGTACAAGTAAACTTCTAATAATAATAGTTCTATGATGTATCTAGAAAACTCTTGTAAAGGTGGCTCTATAAGTAAGTACTCCCTAAAAAACTAAAACTTTATTTACTCTTTATTATTTTTTAATTTCATTGCAATTTAAAATGATATATGATGGACTAGGGTAATCAGTCTATTGAGCTAGTTGTGTTGATTTTATACTTTATTATATTTTCGGCAAAGGTAAAGGCCTACGGAGTAGAAAGGTGTAAAAGTAGGATCTTTTGAGTCTAAGTTTTTAAAGTACTATTTTATAATCCAACATTTAATCATTTTAATGTATAAACTTTCTTGATCTAGATTAATGTATATAGATTTTGATAAAATGGAATATATTTGCATTACTTTATTTTTTTTGGATTTTATAGTAGCTCTGATTATTTCTATTAATTATTAAGTAGTAATTATAATTTTAGGGTTTCAATCCTTCCATTATGTCCTAAGGCATCATTGAATATTAGGTGGAGCTTTGGAATTCATCAGATCTTCACTTTATCTCCAATTTCAAGTCAAGGTCCATGTTAGATCCCCCTTTTATGTAGATAATGGGGTTCTTTTTATAGTTTTGAGAAGTGGATGTTGTAAAAAAAATGCCAACTCTTTGATGTTAGTTAAAGTCATATTTAAAAATTAGTTTGGGTTTAACATTCCTAACCATATTCAATTGAACTTGATTACCCTTACTTTGACCCATTGTATATTCTTAGATATGTTTAAAACACGCCTCGATATGAAATTTAATCTTCATTTCAATTCCTTTAGTTCACTCTATATGTTCTTTATTTTCTTAGCTTAATTAGAAGTCCTACCTTGTCTATTAGCTTAGGTTTAATAAGTCTTGACTTATAGATGATTATAAGATCCTATTGAACTTATAAAGGATAATAAGAGGAACTCCTTAATCATTTAATTTCAAATTATCTTAAAATCTAGTCAATTTAATTTCATTTAATTTTGACTTTAGTAGGTCATAGGGTATATCTCTTTTATGCCTAATCATAATTGGTCCTAATGGAACCAATTTTGTGATATAAGTAATAAATGTCTCTCTGCATTGTTTAATAACTTGCTTCTGCAATATAATTGGCCATGGTTCGTTGAACTTGACATGTATGCCTAGGTTTTACTTATGGTCAAATTATCCCCAATATCCCCTTTGTCCCTAGGCTTATTTGGTGATTTTGATAAAATGGCTCATTCATTTAGTTAAATATATTTCATGCCATTTAGATCACCAAATCATTGATGAGTTGACTATATTTGATCATTAGAATATACTAGACCCATTTAAAACCTATCTTGACCTAATAGGATCAATGAAGTTAATATGAATCTAGGCAATATGATTATACGAATTGCCCTTTAAATAGTTCCTAAATAGTTAATAGTAACATTATTGACATGGCATATACCATGGGTAGAGCTTGATTAGATATTTCGATGCAACTAAATGAACTAATTTGACATTTAAGGACTAAATTCATGAAGCCCTTCAAATTAGTTAAATTGATTGCTCCTAATTATTTAGAAAAATTTTAATAGGTCAGTCGTAGATTATTTAGCCCCAATTGACCCTTAATTAGGCCAAATGGTCCATTTAGCCAATGTTGACCAGTTTTAGTATGTTAAAGGCTATTTGAAATATTTTGCCATTTTAACTAAATTGAGCCAAGCCAATTTTTGAAAAATCATTTAATTAAGTAACCATATTTTATTTAAGCTTAGTTGACCTTTGAGCTAACTAATTAGCTAATTTGACCTAATTTTATGCAAATGAACCAATTAGATTAAATTGATCTAATTTGTTTTAGTTAGAACTTTTAATTAACTTAAGTGAACTCCTTGCCGATGAAATAGGTTTAAGTATCCTTTGGTTAGTTTAATTGACCTAACATGGCCCAATGAACCCTATAAGGTTCATTTAACCTTCTCAACTAATTTGATCCCAATTGACTAAATTGATACGACCAATCATTTGGGATCTTTAAATAACTTACTTGAGCCTAATTCATCCTTGGTTCCACCCAATCATCCTAATTGGATTATAACCTCCAAGATGACTTATGACACTTTAACATTTTAGCCCCTTAGAGCCCATTTGACCAAATCAGCTTCTTTGGTTCAAATGGCTATTATTAACTTGATCAAACCTCGGTGAACCCAATTTGACCATGGGATTGACCAATTATGGTCAAATGGGTCAACCTGGGCCATTTAAACCATTAAATGTCCCAAATGTCTTTAAAACCTTGTGTATCCTATGACATATATTAGTGAAATCATTTCAAATGAGCCAAGCACCATAAATTTTCCTTTTTTGCATGAGTTTCTTATTTGAAAATTTTAGTGACTCCTGTAGCATTTTTTTTATCTATATTATATTAGATTTTCATACAAAACTTAAATATTAATCTTTCTCTAAATTTTTAGCTTGTAACAAGTCTGATATAATTTTTTATTGATTAATCATATATTACACTATTCATAAAAATAAATATAATGATTATAAAACTTCTTCATTCAAATACATATTCAAATCTAAGACTTTTCCTAAGGAATATAAAAGTTCATATCATATCAGCTAACTTAGTTTACAACAATCTTAAATATTTTTATCAAAGTCTTGATGACAAATCCCTCTTATATAAATTTATACTTTAGAACTCAAACTCATCACACATTCAAAATTACTCAACGGGAAAGAATGACCCACAAAAATTTTATAAAAATAATAAATTGGCTCCCTAGCCAACATTCTTTTTTTCATTTTTGGCAAGATTAATTGATTAAAAATATATATTTGTTAAGTATAGATAGAAATACCCTCAAAAAAATTAAAAGATAAATAGAAGTTTTTATATTATTAAGTTCTACTAAGGATACAAATCTTTGATGCTATAAAGCATAAATAGATATTTAATAACTAAATTATTAAAGTAGTGAGACACTATAGAAAAATCAACTCTTTTCGACGGACATACCCACAGGAAAACAAGCTAAATCGATTAGAATTTATGTTTACCAGTGGATATCTGATGGATTGTAGTCTGCAAAAAAAACACGTCGGAAAGGGATTCTTGGCAGAAAAATTTCAACGAATTTTTGGCATACCTACTAAGTAAACAAAATGAAGCCTTTCCTAGTATTAATTGGCGAAATGTTTCATTGAAATTTTTGATAGTTTTTAGGCAAAAAAATTCATCGATAATTTAAGAAATAGTATGGCTGAACATTCCACTGAGGATTTGCCAAAATTTTGGAGGAATATTTTGCCAGAAATTTCCCAAAAGTTTTAGCGTAAAAGTTCCACTAAAACTTATTTCAAATTTGTTCTATTATGATTTCCAACACAAAAATTGCTGGAAAATCACCGGAAACCTATATCATAGATAAAAAACACAACATCATATCAATTTTTCAACATTTCAACATAACAGTCATGTCAATTACTTAAATATGCTACATACTGGTGAAAAGCAGTATAATAATTCGACATTGCACAAATAATAAATCTAAAATTGATAAACAATTTGCAAAAATGTTCAATAACGAAAACTATTCTTTAATTATGAAACACTTTTAGATTAAATGTACAATTCTTATATATTGAAAAACCAACAAAATATTTATAGGCACAAACAATCTAGTCAGAATCTATACCCTCACTCTCTCCCTCGACTGTTGCATGTTGTTTTCCATTAAACTATTTCCTCGTTCTCTAAAGCTCCTACAATATCTATATGTACATGTTCACTTGTGATTTTTGGAATGCTCTAGATATGCTACAAGAGCAGCATTCTATTGGGTATATAAATTCTCCTGACTATTTGCGGAGAAGCTTGAGGAACTAGAGGAATATCCCTCATATGCGTAGGCCTATGAGCCCTTAAACCTTCTCTTTACTATTTCACCTACTGCTTGCAACTAAATACGGTAATCAAAATAGTTTGTTTACCCCATAGAGGACCCCTTGTTAGCTCCAATAGAACTCTCTCAAAGATGTGTATACTCATCCAATAAAAAGATAACATAAAATTAATCATGCCCTCCTCGCTTACTCTTCCACTCATTGTTGGTCCTCGTGGAGCTTGAGGGTGTGACTATAAAATTTAATAATAGTAGGTTCTCTACCCAGCAGTTGCTTTTGTAATATATTTAGATTAGCATTCATAACTAAATAAATTATTCAAATCTATTAAAATTCTTATCAATCATTTATTATATAGAACTAAGCCCCTATTATGGAGGGTGCTACCTATACCCCTAACATTAGAAGCTCGATTCTGTCTATTATGTTGTATATTCTTATTATAATCTAGGCTGCCCCAAGCACTGGTGAGGTTGGCTCATACATTCTCTTTAATCCAAAGAAATCTTTCATTTGACCTACTAATGTCCATGAACATGTCTTACAGGTGAGTCGATCAACATTTCTCATTTTTTTTTGGGTCTTTGCATTGTGTTGCAATAACTAGTAGAAATCTCTCTACATATTAAAATATTTTTATTAGCTTAATTAGAATGGATAGATGTTATTGATACATTTACTTACTAACCTCAAACTATCCAAACCATATATCATGAACTTCATTAGGGATTTTCTTCCAAGAAATATAAGGAGGATCAAACCTAGGTCATATATCTTATGTATGGGCTGCTTTGATGGATGAAATCTGCATAAAATATTTGGTTGAAAATATTACTTATCAAAATATCTGAGTAATATTAAACTTGCATTACATACATGTCACTGTCAGACTCAATCAACATGTACCCATCTATGGTTGGTGCTGCTACAATATGGATAGAAGGTCCAGCTGCAAGGGCTAAGAGGGTGATGGGTAATAAAATGGAAGGACATATGGTGGATATGGATAAGTGGAAGGGACTCCCTGAGAAGATGGTGGGGTAATACAAGTAAAAGGGAGCATTCTGTACAAGGTATAGTTACGAAAAGTAGGGGTCTGGGGAGTAAACCTGAGGGCACCCGATGGGAGCATTTGGTTGTTTGAAAAGTTCAGTTTAAAAAAGCTAATTTTCTTTGAGAGAATTTAATTTCTAGAATTTCAATCTTGAAATTGAACACAACATTATGAATGATATACCACCTTGAAAGGAAAAAATATCATTCCCTAATGAGTTCAGATAACAAAACTGAAAGTTTCATTCTGATTGTAATAGTACTATTCATGGAAGAACTATATATGACCCTGAAGGGTCAAAATGACATTCTATCAATATTCAAATACTATAATCTTGATGAGAGACTATTAACTTCATATTCAAATTTAGGACGATAAATGATATATCCTCCCAGGGAAGAGGATATAACCTATTGTCGATCATTCGGACATGACGATAATGATCATCATTGATTTTGATTTTCCCAAAAGAAATTAATTAGAATTTGAAAAAAAAATGATTTAAAAAATTGATATGAGTTCTAAATCTCTTACAAGTGCATTTCCTCATAGTTAATTACATCATATGAAATTAGAGATTTCAACAAAAACCCTCAATTAAAATAACAGTAAAAATTTTATTTAAAATTTCTCAAAGAGTAATATCCAGGGAGTGAGGTAGGAATTTCAATCAAGATTGGATCAAATTAGAACACTTATTTTTAGAGGTCAAAGGAGAAAAAATATGAGGCACTTTGGGATTCTAAATTAGTTTAGAAGTGCCCCAACCTACCCTATATATTGGGCTTTAAATTTTGGATTAAAGAGATTTTTTAGTTTGAGGTAATCAATTTATTAAAAAGTTGGGATTACATTCTTGGAAGTTGGGGACTTAAGAGTTTGAGTTTACCACAAATACTAAGTCTAAATTGGGCACTAAATGAAAGTGGCTCAAACCTAGCTAATGCAGAGCAAAACCTGGACTTACCTCGACCTGAATTAGGGAGCCAGCTAACCACTTAGGAAATTTAAAATCCATCTATCTGGCCTTTATATGAAAGAGTGGTAAGGATGTTGTTATTTAAGTTTTTTAGAATTGGGGCCAACGTCTAAAAAGCATAACCTAATTAACCCCTTGACTTTATATAAGGTGAAAATGCTTGAAAATGTAATTAGAATTTTATACACTTTTAATTAGTTTATAATGTAATGCATGCTAATTGACTCAATGAAATGTATAAAATGTATGAAGTAGTTTTAAAAATGATTAAAAGTATTTTCCCTTGAGATTGCACAACATCCCCTTGATAAATCTGCACCCTAATAAGCTAGGTGGTCTACTAGAACCTACAAGATGGGAGGTGCCTAACAAGGAGAAGAAGCAATTACCATGCATAAATGAGAACTTCTTGTGGTCCCAAGCTTACTTATTAAATCATTAGAGTTGCTATGTTAGCCTAAAAATTTTATTTTGATTTTAAGTAAAAATAATTTTTAGTGTATCCTCACGAGCCTCCAAGTATCCAAGCTAAAATAAAAGAAACATGTAAGAAAAAAGACAAAAAAATAGATATTTCTAAGCACAAGCAATGTAAATCAAATAATCAAATTAATTAAATAAATAAATGTCCATAGAAAAATGTATTTTAATTACAACTCAAAATTTATATAAATTAAAAGTGACCAGGTACCACTAACAACAACCTGAATTCTAATACTAGGACTAACGTAAGTGACTCTGAGTGGGATACGCTTCATCTTCTCTTCTTCTACGAGCTCTTTGGATTCGTCTAGTCTAGATATCCAAATAAAAAAAAACTCCTCCCTAAGGGGTGTTTGTTATTTTTATTTGGACATTAAAGTCACCCCCATTTGGATCACCAAATAGAAGGGAGCTCTCCACTAAAGGATGCTCCCTCCTCTTTTGATTATAAATGGGATGTATGTATCCCAACTCAAAGTTACACTTTCACAACTCATGAGTTATTAAAATTACACAACATAAATAAATGAAAATTCTAGACCACCTATATGGTTTTCATAAGCAGATAAAATTAATAATAACATCCCAAGTAGTTATACATTTTGTATTGAATTAGATTTCCAGCCACATTTGGCCATGCTCTGTTAAATTTTAAGAGGGCTTCAACAATTAGCACATGAAAATTTTTTTATTAATTTTAAACTTTGTTTATCCTCCCTTTATTTAGCCTTGCATGAGCATGACCACCTACAGAAAACTTTATAAGCATCCTGATCTTTCCTAATATATGGGTAATCTAACATCTATCATATCAATTCATAGATTACATAGTAAGTAAAAAACCACATCAATCAAATTAATTTACAGCTAGAACATAGTGAAAACTATGAAAAATTTAACACATAATAGTAAAAACGTAAACACTGCCCTAGCCTCTTGATTCAATTTTCCTAGCAAACCATCTAAATTATGCACAAAAGGCTTTGTGGCATAGATATGTCATAAACTGGATAGTTTGTTAAAGTTGTCTAATATTTTAATTAGTAAAAGCCTTAAGAGATTTAAAGTTGAATTTAAGTATTAATGACTTAATATTGATGTTAAAGCTGAATTTTAATTGCTAATTGATTACTATCTTTGTTTATATTATGGTTGTGAAGTTTATTTTACCTTCCTTGGGGCTAAATTAATAGTCTCGTATGCTTGGGTTACCTAGTAATAATTGATATTAATTAGGTTAATTTGATTAGTTGAGGATTAAGGTTTGATAAATTTTAAGTCAATTGATTAGTTATTGGTTTAAATGATTAAGTTGGAATATTATAAATTTTGGGTTAATTACTAAATTTTAAGAATTATGAATTATTTAAATGTATTAATTAAAAGTTGGTCAAAGTTGACTTTTCAAATTAAGGTGATTTTTTAATTTTTAACATTTTTCCCAAATACTAGATCTTAAGATGAGTAATTTGACTCTAAGTTTTCTAAATTTGGAATTTTTTACATTAAGTATAATTTTTTAAAGTTTTGAATTACAATTGAACAAATGGTTGACTTTTTGACTTTGACTGAATTTTGAAGGTTTGATATTTTTAGAAAATATTAAATCTTAAGCGGAGTTGAATGGCTTTGAGTTTGATCAATTTAAAATTTTTTGAAATTAAATATGATTTTCCAAAGTTTGGCTATTTATTGAATTTTTAAAATTATTTAAAGAAGGTTTTGGGGATTTTAATCCTAATCAATCCCAAACTCCTTGAAATCACCCCCAAAGGTAAAAATAACCAAAGGGGATAATTCTATATGTTTAAGAGTATTTTTTAAGAATTTTTAAATATTTTTAATTAAATTAAATTATTTAAAAAGTGATTTTTATTGAAAATAAAATTGAAGTCATCTGATAGGGATGTTAATTTTTATGGGTAAACAATTTAATTATAATTAATTTGATACATTATTCATTTTTTTTTGGATTTTACATGAATTAAATATGATTTAATTAAGGTTCTACGTCAATTCTAGGGGCTGATTTTGGGCTTCCTATATGGTGGACCAAATGGGCTCCAAATTCATTGAAACTTGGGCCATGAGTTCTCTTAATATCAAGGCCTAAGTCCACTAAATTTTGGTCTAAGGTAGATCCCCTATGGTGGTTAACTAAACCACCTAAGGTAACCTTAGGGTTACCTTAAAAAATTTAAACTTGACTACCTAAGGCAAGGGGGGATGAAAAAAATGGTCATCTACTCCCTATCATAAGCACAATCAATATACAAGCAATCAAATCCAAATTCTCATTGGAAAGACAATTAGGTTCATTTGAATTTAGGAGTCAAACCATGACCCTTAAACCTAAATTAAATCAAACTAGCCCTTAATCAAACCAAACAAGGGACAAAATTTTTGGACATGTTAGAGACATGTCCAAGATCAATCCCCCAAAATTTCAAGCCATAGTGAAGTATCCTTAAGGAATTATAACAAAAATACCCTTAATATTGTTGAATCTTGAATAGGTTGTTAAACCTAAACTTATGTCCCAAGTCTAACCAAGAGGGGGGGTGAATTGATAATTTTAAAAATTCTCTTGAATTTTAAAATTTGGAACCAGTTAATGAATCGTAGCAAGTTAATTGAAGCTATTTGAAAGAAAAATTTTCAACCATGAAATTAAAAACTTGCAGTAAGTAACAGAAAATTAAACGACACAAAGATTTATAGTGGTTCGGTCAAACACGACCTATATCCACTCCCTGAAGACTCCCTTTTTAGGTATTGCACTATTATCAAAGTGACTCTTTTTTGCCCCCACAGCAAGGCGGAGAAGCCTTTACAAAAATCTCAATATTGGTTTGTACGAAACATCAGGATGAAATGGGACCTCATATTTTCATACTCTTGAAGGCATGTACAATTTGGGTTTTTACAGTACAATCCATACATAGAAAATTTATTTTTACACGACTTAAAACCCGAGACGATAGTACTCATGAAAGCATGTACGAAATGGGTTCATATAGTACAATCCATAAAAAAATTAGTTTTATAAGACCTATAACCGAGACATTCGTACTCATGAAAGCATGTACAAATTAGGATCATCCCATACGATCCATACTTAAAAAAATTATTTTGAGCCAGGATAAACCCAAGACGTTCATACTTGTGAAAACATGTATGAACTGGGATCATCCCGTATGATCCATACTTAGAAAAATTATTTTGAGTGAGGATAGACTCGAGATGTTCGTACTTGTGAAAGCATGTACGAACTAGGATCATACTGTATGATCCATACTTAACAAAAATTTCATTTCTGTTCGTTCGATTGCTCATTCAGGAAAATAACTGACCAGATCATCCCGTACGAAGTGATATCGTACATTATGATTAGTTTAAAAAATATGAATTTTAAACTCTCCCCTGGTGTGTATATGCTCAGCTAGTCAATTACAATCACACTCTCTCAGACTCAATAAAATGAAAAATACAGACTTCAATTACAATAAACTCTAAATTGATCATGATTTGAAGTCCTCAATAATCCGAAGTATGATTTTCCTAAAATATTAGCACACACAAGAGCAAAAAAAATTCTCCTAAAATATGTTAGAAGAAATAATAATCAAATCAATAATATTTGGAATCACCAAAAACATACAAGTTGCAAGAATATCAAACATGCAAAACTAAGTAGCAACTATCTCAACAAATATTATTACTAGAATTAATCAAATTACAAGCATATTCATGGCTTGAAACCTTAAGGCTTTGATAGATCTCCCTACACCCTTTTTAATGAGCCTAAGAACACCTAATTTGGTCAAGTATGTGAGGATTTATTAATTTTTGAAGGTTTATATAATTTCTAGTATTAATTTATCAAAAATTATACAATCAGTAGCTCTTTTACACGTGGGCACGATTTGATTGGCCAACCAATCATTGTCACTAACTATGTAACTACAGTATTAACCATAGCCATCTAATGAACGATCAAACAATCATGATTAATGTGGCTCCAGAATCGTAGGATCTAATCCAGACCATTAATCAAAATTAATGGTTGGGATAGCATCACCAACCTTCCATACACATCCAAAGTCATAGAGTTTCTCTAGCGTGATCTGAGAGATCCCACCAACAAATCTTAACCAAATTTCATAAGAAGGATCAAGATAATACAAACAGATGATCCAAGGATCAAAATTTAGTGGGTTAATGGTTTTCTTCACACATGGCTAGCACTACCTAACTAGGAGCTCGAGATTAGGTTTATACCTCTAAAAAGGCCTCAATAAATGAGCTTCTCTATCATGAAACTTGAGAGGAAGATGGCGATGAGTTCTCCTTCATATGTCACAGTCGGAGGATCATCAGAAGTATGACTTCAAGTAGAGGGTAGAGGGATTTTACTGGACCTCACTTGAAATGCTGATTGGAAGAGGCTAGGAAGCTAGGGAATGGGATGGAAATGCTCAGATAGCTATGGGGAGGAGTTTCAAAATCTTGGAAATGAATGAGTTACTCTTGATTGAAGTGCCCTATTCTATGGCCGTAAGTGTGGATGGTTGGGATCAATTAGACAAGCCGTCGGATGGCCTCCAAGTGGAAAGGGATAACCTTGGAAGTTATTTGGAGCTCAGAGGGAACACATTCAGGACTTTGGGAAGCTTCAGCCATAGCTCGTGAAGGGGGACCACCTGTGCTATTTTTCTTTTTGTTCAGCTTATCGTCGACTACTCGCTAGGTTAGGGTGTGCTAAAATGAATGCTTGAGGTCATGTGAACTCAACCATGGGCTCAATTGGGAAGGAGGTAACCCAATATGATCAAATGGCTTGGGTTGACCCAAACCTGTATGATTTGGGTCAACTTTGGTGTAACATGGGTCAAGCTAGGTGGTGAGCTTGATGTGAAATATGCACTAAGTAAAGGGGAACCCAATACAAGTGGAAATTGGGTCTATTATGGTCTATAGTGGGAGATGGCTCAGGTTAAAGTGGTTTTGACCACTTTGAGCTAGCCTAAGTGTTGACCCAAGTCATTGCAAGGGCTAGGCTGACTAGGGGAGGTATGTTGAATCTAGGGCCACCCAATGAAGGTGTTGGTTTGACTTGGTAGAGCTTAGGTTGGGAAATGGCTCAACCCTTAGTAGTTTTAACCACTTTGGGTAAGTGTAATTCCGGAAAATGTCATAATGAAAATAAGACCCTCTACTTATCATTTGAAACTCATATGGGGTGGAGGGGATACCAAAGATTAAACAATAACCCATTAGGTAAGTGTAATCCCAGATTTCCCAATTGAGTAAAAAATAATAGATAGAGTAAATCTTAATTTCCATTATTCTAAATCCTTTTTCCAAATACCACCTTATGCGATTGGAGTTTTTGAAGCTCCCGCTTAGTTTCTAGAGAGAGAAAGTTCGAATTCTGCATTTCGCGGCTTCTTGCCTCCGTCCACGGAGGCGTCCGATCGGCCTCCTTCGGATCCTCCCGATCCACATTTACGTGCTGATTTACCATCCTCCAATGAACAATCATATGGTACTTTGCAAACCAGAACTGGAATCATTCCGTTGATTTTTAGAGAAGAATCTTGTTCCTCTGCTCATGCTGTTAGGTCTATACTTTCTTCTGATGAGAATAATAAAGATACGATGATTGATCGTCAGAATATTTCTTCGACTGGATTAATCTTTGGTTCTCTGGACAGATTTATTGACTACTTCAAACCCTACCGATAAAGAAATCAAGAAGACTTCGTCCCTGTGCCCTGACGACAAAGATACTATTCCTAATATTACTGTTCCATTGGAAACCTCTACTGATGCAACAGTAAATCCGAAAGCTAATTTTTATAACGCCTCGTCCAAACCCCCAGAGCATAAAGATCAACTTTGATGCTAGCTCAATAGTTATGTCTGACGATGGAATAGCAGTTAAATTGAATACTGATTTAGAATTGAACAACTCTCAAATCCTCTCTAATTCAATTGTTTTGAAAGTTTTGGGAAAGAGCATTCCATTCTCGTTTTGCAGTATGGAATTGCGTAAGCAATGGAATAGATATGGTACTTTTCACCTTACATCTTTGGGAATGAATTGGATCATTTGCTCATTCAAGATGGCTGCTGCTATGGATGAAGTTCTTAGTGGAGGGCCTTGGTATATTGGAGGGCACATTGTTGGTTTAGACAAATGGTCACCTTCCTTTTCTCCAATGACTTTAAAAGGACTAACTGCTCCGGTTTGGATCCGCTTTCCACATCTGCCTTTGCAATGTTGGGATGATGTCAACATTACTACTATTGCTTCCAGAATTGGCACACCATTATTCTTTGATGGTAACTCCTTCAGCTGGAGTAAGAAAGAATATGCGCGCATATGTGTTCGTATCAATCTTGAAGCTAAGTTACCTTCTGGAGTCTGGGTTGATGGGCTAGGAGGTAGATTCTTTCAGCAAGTTGAATACGAGAAATTATCCTCGTTCTACTATAATTGCGCAAGAATAGGGTATTTGAAGTCCACTTGTTCTGATCTTTTAACTAATAAGAGTACTGAATTCAGTAACACATCGAATGGTGGTGTTAATCATGCTGCTAATCACACTATTCAGCAAGAATCTTTTGGTCCCTGGATTCATGTCAACTTCAAAAGAAGACCTAAGAAAAATAAGAAACAGTGGGTTCCTCAGACAAAGAAAGCTAATACTACAGACAATCCTGTTACTGCTATAGGTAACACTTATCTAGCTAAGGATTCTAAAGGGACTAATGTCACAGAAGGAAATGTTCATAGTAATTCCATACAGCAACAAATCACTCCTAAAGGTGTGCTAAATCTGACCAATAGAGGTCCTGATGGATGATTCTGTTCAAGAACCTGTTGAGAAGTTTGATCTAGAGTGTTTGGATTCCGATCCAGCTCCTGACATTTTAAATTCTGGGCAGACAGACTCTGATTTAGTTGATTTTGCAGAGAATGTTATAGTTGATATTGGCTTTGAAAGCACATGTGTTACTCATCCTTTACTAGTTACAGATCCTGAGTATTCAGTTCCAGCTGAAATCTTCGCTCCCATAAATAACTCTGAAATCATTACTGATTCTAAGCATAAGGGAACTATGTTCGAAGCAGGTTCAGGATCTAAAATGATTTATGAAGCTTCTTTTCTGGATCCTTCAGAATCTAAGATTGTCCCAATTGATCTGCATAGTACCAATAAGCACAAATCCAAACCACAACTGAAATTTTTGTTTGAACCAGTTTCCAGGAAGAGGAGAGTTGAGATCAGGAGCAAAAAGAAAGGCGGAGACTCTTCCCCTTCTGTCAATTAATGTCTTCATTAGTGTTTTGGAACTGTAGAGGGGTAAAAAAAAAAGGAAACCTCCCTCTACCTTAACGAAGTTGTGAAGGGCAATGCATTTTTTTTGTGGGCCTTGCTGAAACAAAGGTTACTTCAATCAACAAGAAGGATATAAACAATCTAATTGGTAACAATTGGGATTACTTTCATCAACCTGCGGCTAGTACTGCAAGAGGGATTCTTATCTTGTGGAATACTAACATGGCTAGCTTTACTGTGTTAGATCATTCTCCACAAACTGTCTTTGGCACTCTGACTACTCCTAGCAAAGGTTTATGGAATATAGCTATGGTTTATGGTCACAAAGATTCTCAAGGTAGAAGAGATCTTTGGAGTCAGCTTGATAATCTTATGAAGACTGATGTCCCTACTATTGTAGGGGGAGACTTCAACTGTCTTCTTTCCAAAGAAGATAAAAGAGGTGGTAAACGATTTTTCTTGACTAAAGGGATCAAAAAGATGAAGTTATTCATGGATAATCATGATCTTCATGATTTAGGTGTAATTGGGCCTAAATATACTTGGTGCAACAACAAGCAAGGTAATGCCAGAATTTGGGAACGGCTTGACCGTTGTTTGCTGAACTCCCCTGCTTTACAGCTAGTCTCGTCTGCTTTAATACGGCATCTTGCTAGAGTAGCTTCCGATCACTTTCCCATTGTTTTCAAGCTTGAGGATAATTTTCATTCTCATCCTAAAACTTTCAAGTTTGAGGATACCTGGAAAACTTACCCTGCTACTAGAAAGTTAGTTGCTAATGCTTGGAACAAGAAAGACTTTGGAGATGAAGCAGATATTCTTAACAGGAAAATAAAGAGAACTATAAAAGCACTTTTTTCTGGAATAGAAATAAGTGTAAAGATCTAAATATTCTTAAAGAAGAGATCAAAAATGACATTCTTAAGCTTCAATTGCAAGAAGAAACTGATAATGGTCTTTGTCCCGAGAACCTATCATTGCTGCGAAGTAAAATCAGAGAATTAAATGTCACTCTTTTGAGGCTATCTGTGTGGTGGAATCAACGTGCAAAGGCAAGTTGGAATGAAGAAGGAGACACTAATTCAAGATATTACCACACCTATGCTACGGCTAGAAAGAATGGTAAACTGATCATGTATATTAAAGATAAAGACAATAATGTTGTTGATGAAATGGAGGGCATTGAATCTATTTTTTTAAGATTCTTTGAAGACAAATGGAAACGTAGGGAATGCAATATCTCAAATTGGCCATATGCAGAACATAATCAGCTTATAGATAATTCGATTGTTGTTTCTTAGAGTCTGAATTTACAGAAAATGACTTCTCAGCTGTTGTCTTCCAGCAGGGGTCAAATAAATCGCTGGGGTTAGATGGCTCAACTTCAACTTTTTTTAAATTCTATTGGGACATAGTAAAAGATACTACTTGGAAGGCTGTCAAGAATTTTTTATCTACTGGAAGCATGAATGAAGTGTGGAAAGACACTTTAATTGTGCTTATTCCCAAGATTAAGTCACCGGTAACTCCTAACAACTTTCGTCCTATCAGTCTTTGCCAAACTGTTTATAAAATAGTTACCACCATGCTAGTAAACAGACTAAAAGTCTGCATTCCCAAGATCATCTCTGAGGATCAAGTTGCTTATGTTCTGGGTAGATCAATGTCAGATCATTGCCTACTAGCTTTGGAAATTTTCAATAAGTTCAGAATTTCAAAAAATAAGAAGGGACTTATGGCTGTTAAGCTTGACATGGCCCAAGCTTTTGATAGCATGTGTTGGAAGACCTTAGATAAAGTTCTCTCCTGGTTTGGGTTTCCGATTAAAATTTTCAACACTTATATTGGAATGCGTTACCAAGGTACGGTTTTCTATTCTTTTAAATGGAAAAGGTACCAGATGGATAGAAGCCAAAAGTGGCTTTCGACAAGGTTGTCCAATGTCGCCATATCTATTCATCATGTGCTCTCAGCTTCTTTCTAATGTAATCAAACAGAGAGGATATCAGTTTGGCATCCAAATTTTCTCTAGAGCTCCTAGAATAACACACTTACTCTATGCAGATGATGTACTACTGTTTGGCTCTGCCTCCTCTTCACAGTTTAAAGAAATGATAAATTTAGTTACTGATTATTGTGGTTGGACGGGTCAAGGTATTAATCAGTCTAAATCCCAAATATTATTCAGAAAATTTGTAGATTCTTCAAAAAAATGCAAGATTGGTAAGCTTTCAGGATTTAAAATTGTGAGGGAAATCCAATATCTGGGAATTAAAATAGCTTTGAGACGTTTGGTTAAAAGTGATTTTCAATTTGTTATTGATCACACTAGATAAGCCGAATGCCTGGGGAGCTCGCTTCCTATTGCTTGCTGGAAGGATTATCCTAGCTAAGTCTTCTCTACTTTCACTCCCTACTTTCATTTCAACTCATTCATTAATTCCCAAATCACTTTTAAATGAGCTGGACAGAATCTGTAGAGATTTTATATGGCATCAAAATATTGGTATTAAAGGACTGCATTACATTGCATGGGATGAGTTATGTATTCCCAGAGACAGAGGTGGTTTGGGCATGCATTCTTCAGTCAATAGAATTGGTCCCTTAAGAGCACGATTGGCTTGGATACTTTATCAGAATCAATCTTCACTTCTTTATCAATGCTGGTCAGCTAAATACGGTTCCTTCAAGTGGAATTGTAAGAACAAAAAGGGCCAATCTGCAGCTAGATCCATAATCAAGGATGGAGTATCCTTTCTTAAACCAATTGTTAAGTGGAACATTGTTAATGGGGCTAGTATTAATGTGATGAACGACATCTGGTTACTTGATAAAAGTTTCAGTAAGTGGCCTACACTTGCTGATTGCAACGGTTTGGAAAACCTGATGCTGAATAACTTCATCCTCATTAATGGTAATTGGAACATTGAGGAACTCAACCGTTACTTCAACTCTGAGCTGGTCAGTCTTATTGTTCAGCATTGTTTCATTAACAAGGGGAGTGCTGATTATGTGGAGCTACTTTATCAGCATTCTGGGAAGTCTATTATCTCTTTGGCTTACTCCGAATTCATCAAGGATGACAGAATTATTGAAGACAATGGTTTTACTATGTGGCTTCGTAAACTCAAGCTAAAACCGAGAATCGAGCTTCACTGGTGGCGTCTAAGCAGGTTTGCATTTCCCACTAACGAATTTTTGAATTTCAGGAAGCTTAGTGATAGTAACCTGTGTGCTTATGGTTGCTCTGTGGTTGAAAATTGTGAGCATATCTTAATTCATTGCAACTCCCTCACTGAAATTTTAAGTAAACTGAGATCTTGGGGATTTTATATCCCAGTTTTTAGCTCGCTTGCTGATTGTTTTCAGCAACTGAGAAGTTTATCCAATACTAACTGTGATTATGCAAAGATTTATTGCACGGCTGCTTATTTTTCCTGGAACCGTAGGAATGACAAGAAGCATGGTAACCCGTCTATTCCTATATCTGTTCTTGCTGCCAATGTTCTTTACACAGCTACAGGCAAATATCCTCTTCTAGTTAACTGGGATGCTAACCTCCTCCGTGAGTCTGAAACCACTTGGCATCCCCCACCACTAGATTGGATCAAAATTAATGTTGATGCAGCTTTAATGGATTCTAATTTAGCCAGTGTTGGTGGTGTGGCTCGGGACTCTAAAGGAACTTTACTACTAGCTTTTGGAAGGCAAAAATTGCATTGGGACATCAATCAACTTGAACTGGAAGCCATATTCACTTTGAAGCATTTCATTCAAAACTGAAAATATGACTGTAAAGGATTAACAATTGAAGGAGACAATTACAATGCCATCAAGTTCCTAAGGAATTCGGTTGTGAACTATTCTGCTATAGGTAAGATCTCCGAGCAGATTTCATTTCTCCAAGACTTCAATAAGGTAATTTTTCACCACATACCTTGTAATTGTAACAGAGTTGCTGACTTGTGTGCAACTTTAGCTCTTCAGAATAATTTTTTCTTTGACTCCATTTATGCTCCTGATATTCCTTCTTCATTAACTTGTCTTCTGAATAACGAATATGAGACTTGCTTATCTTGATTAGTTTGTAATCTCTTTTCCTTTTTGCTTTTAATGCAAGTTTGTAATTTTCAAAAAAAAAAAAAAAGGTAAGTGTAATTCCTAACTTGAGTTTACCCAAGGGCTGGGTCAACAAGGAGAGGTAAGTTGGGTCATGGGGGACCCAATTCCACCATTAGTTTGAATTATTTTGGCTCAAGGATAGATTTGGCTCATGGGGAACTTTTCTTGGACACTTGGGTCAAGCCATATGGCTAACCTAAGTGGGATCAAGACTTGAGCCTTCAAAGGGAACCTCTTAGGAACCTAAGGAGTCATCCTATGGGTTTGAGTGGGTTTAGGGAGGCCTTGCCTTGGTCAAAGGGTTTGAAATGGATTAAAGTATATATAAGATTAGTCAATCTTAGTTGACTTGGTCAACCAAGTTGACCTAGGGTCAAGAGTTGGGTCCATTAAGTTTGGATTGATCATCTGGATCTAATGGGAGTGATCCCAAGTGGATAGGGGTTCATTTGGGTTAAAATGCAAGTTTGATAATTTAAAGGGTAGTTTGGTCAACCATAGTTGACTTGGCCAACAAGGTCAAACCAAGGGTTGGGTTTGGACTCAATAAGTTTAAATTTATCAATGGAGACCAATTGGGGTGGTCCCATGCATTGGAGTGGTCATTTGGATTGAAATTGATATTTAAACCCTTAAGGGGCATTTTGGTCAACTTTGATTGATTTCGTCAACTAGGTCAAACTAAAGGGTGGGTTTGGATTTAATGCATTCATTATAGTGTTTAGGATTCATTAGAATAGGTTTCAGGCTTTGATGTGGTTAATCTATGTTGAGTTTTAGGGAAAAGTCTAAAAATGCCCTTAAATCCAAAAATGTCCTTATGGCATTTTGGTCATTTTGACTCTTAGTTAACTATAGGTCAAAATAGGTCCAGCATAGTATAGTTTATGGTTCAACATGTCATAATGGAGGTTGTGAGCATGGCCAAAGGTTTTGGGAAGGGTTCCAAGGTCAATTTCCACTAATGGCAAGACAAGTGGCATAGGTTGTAAATATTAGAAGGTTTTACATCCTTTGGAAATCAATTTAACTTTTTGGGTTAGAAGTGTCATATTGGGCACAAACTTGGAGGATTAACCCTATGGATATGCCTAATAAATATTCAATTCATAGATCATGATTCAGAGTCCATTTTACTAGATTTCAAGGGGAGTGAAAAATCACCTAGAAAGGGTTTGAGGACCTAGGTCTTAACCCCTAAGGATTTTGTCTAGAATTCTAGATTTGGATTGGATTTTGAGTTTGAATGAGTGAGTTTGAATCACCCACATCCATCAAAATTAAATAAATGACTGAGATTGATGGGATAGAATTTGAAGTTTGATTAAAGGCTGAACTAAAGTTTGGAGTTAAAAACTGGACTGAAAATTAAACTGGAAGGTGGACTAGAATTTGATTAGAGTCTCGATTGGAATTTGACTGGGACCTTTATGATTGTCAATCATCAAGAACCCAAGAGGGAGCCCAGGTAGGTCCTTGTGATCTCAAATAGAAGTGAGTTCAATAGGGAGGTGTAGGAAAAGGCAGACTCTACTAGATATGGGTAGTGGGTTATTAAGAAGAGGTCCCCTCGATACCTTTAGCTCTACTGGATTACACATCACTCAGTTTCTTGCACCTAAATTTGTTCGCTATGGACTGTCAAGGGAAGGGGGAAGGGAACATCACTGCCAAAAGCCATCTATAAAAACTAAAAATAAAATATTAGTTCTAAAAATAACTTACATAATGAAATACAAAAAATTAAATAACATAGAAAATAATGTAAGTATATTATATTGTAAGGAAAAAACATGTGCTTAATATGAACGCAGGAACTAACTAGTTTAAAAAAAAAAAAACTTGAACTATGAAATACTAAAAATTGAAATAATATACATAACAGAATAGTTAGCTAAGAAGACTTGGCTTATTTGGCTAGTATTGACAAATGGGTCATACTTTCTATCTCTGCAACCTCACTTTACTTTTGTAATTCTATAAAGTGTATGTACTCTTGTTCCTTTATTTTACACTGAATCAAACCAATCATAATTAAAGAGATATAAGTTGTTCCATTTTTTCAGAGATTCTTATATGTAGTACTTCCTATAAGACCCTATAGTACTCATAATCATCACCCATATACCACAATTTTTTGTCTTTCATCCTTTACACCAATCTTTGGTTTAAAATATGGTTATATTGACAATAAAAATTAGCCAGCATTTGACTACTCTCATAGGTCCATTACTCCTTGATCTTGTACATCTTTGGCTTGAGTATGGAGCTGATTGTTGTAGCAAGTGTAGCTATGTTATTAACATATTCACTTATTTTATTGATTCTAAAATATAAAGTAGAAGTGACTTATCAAAATACATACCATAATTTTGAACTAATTTGAAAATTTAGCTTCAACGCCCTGTTCAACTTCTACTGATAATGACATAGTCAACCCATTAATAAAATTTTTGTAATTTTTTTGAATTTGGGTTGTTGTGGTACAAATGTATGGAATATTAACTTATACGTACTCAATATATGACTCAACTTCAGCATAATTAAGCAATGTGTACAATGTGACAGCTTTCATCTACTTATCACTTATATAGTGCATGGTACAAGCATTTGGTGGCTCACCACGCTCACTCAAAAATAGATATAGTAAGAGATTTACATAAATTAGGATTACTCAGATTTTGAGGTACACAAACAAAAATCGATTCGACATCGATGAAGCAGGCAAAGTTGAAGAGCCCGAATAGGAAGGAATGTTGTTGAAGCAGGCAAAGTTGAAGAGCAACGAACAGGCAAAGATAAGAAAAATTGACCACAACAAAATGACTAGGCAAATCCAAATAGAAGGAATGTCGATGAAGCAAACAAAGTCGAAGAGCAAAGAATTGTATAAGGAAGGAATGTCAGCAATGGTGGCAAAGTGAAAGAGCAAGGGCATCATCAAAGCAAGTGAAGTCAAAGAGGAACAAACAAGTTGGGACATTGTCGAAGCAGGCAAAGTTGAAGAGCAATAAATTTATAGGCCAGGGAAGAGAAAAATAAAACCTAATCACTAAGGTAGAGCCTTTCCAATAGAACTCCAGTGGATATTTCTTCCATAAATTTTTGGAAAAAAGATCTTCAGAAATTTTTGTCAGACTATTTAAAGATGATGAAAACTTCCGGCAGTAAAGTTCGAAAAAATTTTTGACAAAATTTCTGCTAAAAATTCTCTCAGGAAATTCCAACACACTATTTGTTGGTAAGTCTATTCGTCCTTTTGATGGCCACTTTTTCATAGATAAAACCCATTTTTCATGCAAAGAGCCAAAAGAGACATGGTGAAAATGGTTAACACTTTACACACATAAGCTAGTTTAGGCTTTATATAGGGTTAATTAAGGAGTTATATATAGAGGTTATGTATAGCTTATAATGGTTAAAATAGAAGTGTAAAGGAGGTGGTAAATTTATGAAGGCTTATGGAAGAGGGGTTGGAGGATATAATGATTGGGCATTGATGGATATGGTTTTAGAAGTTTAAACCCAAAAATGAACTTTTCTAAGGTTGTTAAAATGGAGTGGTGCTAAACTGAAGGCTATGAGTGCTATGAGATGATTTCTCAAGGCCATTGAGAAGGGCTACTGAATATTTAGAGAGTTAGTTTTATGATTTTGGTTCAGAGATAGTACGACACACCAAAAAGAGATACAATTATTGAACTCACCAAAAATCAAGTGTTGTAGTGGAGATGAAGCGTTCTAAATTTTTTAAATTGAACCAATACTCTCCACATGAATTTAATAAATAAAGCTCTTTATTTGTTGAATAATAAAAACAAGATTACATAGGGGTAGCACTTATAGAGTTAAATCAATCCATAATATGGTAGACAAAACAAATATTACTTCTTGGGAGCAACTCATAATAACTCCCATGCATTGATTAATGAAATGCATGATTATGCAATAAAAGAAAGCAAATAACAAAAAAAAATAAAAATAAAGGATGATATTTTGATAATACAAATATGGAAGGAGACAATCCTAAGAAACCAATAGAACTTGCTCAATTACCTTCACATGCATTCTGGGCTTCTAAATCTATACTTTCAAAAGCTTTTTCTAGCTTATATGAATTTGCTAGGAAAATAAATTGAAATTAGTAACTCTAAATATGTTTAATTAATAATTAATAAAGATATTATATAGAATACAATGAGGATAACTATATTTTAATCTGCATAGGACCTGAAAGATATCCATATTTGACAATAACAACAACAACATCAAGCTTTTATTCCATTAAGTGGGGTCGCTATATGAATCATTTTTCTGCATTATGCCTTGTTAAGAGTCAAATTTTTATTTAAATCTAGTAAAGAAAGTTCATTTGTAATATTTTATATCCAAATCTTTTTGTGTCTATCTCTACCTTTCTTAACATAATCTAGATCTAATACATTTACTTTTCTAATCGGGTCATTGAAAAGCCTCCTTTTTTATGACCAAACCATTTAAGGCAACTTTCTCTAATCTTATCCTCCATTATAGCTACACCAACTTTTTCACATGTATGCTTATTTCATATATTGTCTCTAAGTGTAAAGCCTTAGATGGGCAAGAAAGATATCCTTATTCAAAGTTCAAAAAAATATAAAAAAGGGCATGTGAACTCTTAAATTTTTTAGAAAACTTGGATCTAAAGCTTACTTTTGTTGATTGCCTCTGCCATGTTTTTTAGTTCTTTTTAATAAATATTTTAACTTATAAAGTTTATATAACTCCTTGTAATTTAGATACTTAGGCTTGGTTTGGGACAGCTTTTTTATTGCTTCTTAAATTAGCTTTTTAGTACAAGAATTAAATACTTTAAGAAACAGTAAGAAAGTTGTCCCAAATGAAACGACCTAAACCTATTATAGGTAAGTATGTTGTTACCAATTCCTTCTACTTGATCATCTTCCTTAAGGTATATATTATACTTACATATATATGGTGATTGTTAGCAAACATTTCTTATTAGATATCCTTGATGAATAAAATGCTTACTTGCCTTCGAATGAGTTGTATAAGCTAGCCTAAGAGCTATTGGATGCATATAGGGGTATTGGTGTAGGATAAGTGCAACATAAGCCATTTAATAAATATTTGACCAAAACAAATACTATTTTGATTATAATGTATTTATATATTTTGTGTGATCAACTTTTATTTAAACTTCTTTAAAGCTAGTTTTGATAATCTGAACGAAATATCAAGGCTTTGTTTGTAACAGCTTTATTATTACTTCTTGAAGCAGCTTTTTAGTACACAAACTAAAATTTTTGTACTAAAAAACTGTTTTAAGAAGCAGTAAGAAAGTCGTCACAAATGAAGCCTAAGTCGTAGATATGAAGAAAATGTAGTCTAAATAAAAATTATATCACGTCACCATTACCATAGTCTATGATAAATAAAGTATGGCCAGCCATCTTTCGAGGATTCAATATTTTTATTTCATCTTCAAAACCATTATATTCAATGGAATTAAAGGCATTTAAATAAAATTCCGAAATAGAGTTATGAAGCTTAAAGCCCGTTCTAATATTTATTGTAGTTTAACCACCCATTGGATTCCTTGTGATTTCTTCTTCCTTTGTTGTTTACAAGAAGCAACCACCTTCTTATAAATATGAGTTTAGGCACTACATTTCATCTAAAGCTTCAAACATATTCTCATAAATTAAAGATCTTCTCCATTTCCCATTGTTGCTTGATTGCAACATGCAACCAAACTTACAATACACATTGCACAATCATTGTAAATCATTATTGATCTTCTCTACATAACTGACATTGGAAATAGTTTCTATTATTATTTTATGTGATTCACTTTAGATAATGAGAAAATTACAAAAAAAAAGTTAATATTCTTAAGTTTACGGGCCGGGTCGGCTTGCTGATAGTAGTTAATAAATTTGAAGTTGAGTTAGCTAAAATTTTGGGTTGTAAAACAGGGTTAGACTTGACCATAGACCTTAAAAAATATTTGAAGCTCAATCAATACAAGTAACCCTAGATTTGGCCTGACCTTTGATCAAGTCTTGTTGCCATGAAAAGCCTAAATATATATATTGTTTTTTGTTATGTCTAAAAAATAAGATAAAATTTATAATAATTAATGTAATATTTAAATATACATTCTTTTGAATATCTTTAGTGTCAAAATATGAGTTTTAAAGAAATATAATAAAAATAACATTCAATAATTTTTATCTAATATAAATAGTTGTCACACAATTTAGGTATACTTCCCAACTGTTCTTCATAACTAAAATATCTCATAATTCTTTTAGATGTACACAATAAATTTTCAAAATAATAAAAGTAAGAATAAAAAACAACTACCCATTTCCACTTCTCTTCACCCCTACCTCTTCAATCTCAAAGATATATGAAGAGTTAGAGGAACATGATGAACAAAGAGGGTTCTTATCATTAGGAGCTGAAGAGAAAGAAGGAGAAGAAGCACCAAAACCTACAACCAAATCAAGAAAAGCTCCAACTATTAAGCCATGATTCCCCTTTCCATTTGCTCTTAAAAACCAGACAAGCATGTTTTGTAACCATTCCCACTCTCTATCTCCATGAGCTTCCACCATCTCTTCCATAGAAGCTCTGAAGTCCCTATAAGGGTCTGTCGACTCCATTGCCACCGCCACTCCTCCATCGAAGCCCGAGGTTATCGACCTGGTTTCGCCGCCACTCGGATCGAAGAAAAGCCTGTCGGATCGAAGCCCATCTAACACTACTTCCGCCGCAGTCTTCTCCGTCAATTTCTCTGCCAAGAAGCTCTCTGAAGCATCTTCAGCTGAAGACTCCAGTGAGTTAGAGATAGTGAGGAGAGGTGAGGTTAAGACTCTGAAGGAATCAGTCCTTGGTTTGCTACAAGAAGGCCAAATACATGGAGGAGAAGAGGAAGAAGAAGTAGAAGAAGAATTTGAGAAGAGAAGAGAGTTAAAGAGCAATTTCCTTCCCATTTCCTTCTAGTTTGCTGAGGAGATTGAGAAACACACAGACAGATAGAGAGAGTTTGGTGTTGTGGGGACATTAAAGAGAGAGAGAGAGAGAGAGAGAGAGAGAGATGATATTGTTTTCAAGGAAGATGAGAGAGGGAAAGGGAAAACAAGGTAGATGTGGGTTGGCCATGTGGGCAATAAATAGAGGTAGGATGGCATGGGTGGGCATTCAATACACTATTGAATGGAGCTTCTTTTCAGAACAGATCCTTCATTGAGTGAAGTTGTATAGATGGAGTTACTTCTGTTTCTATTAAAAATTGGAGTGACAGTTATATTTTTATTAAATTAAAATTTGATTATAAATTTTAAAATATTTATCAACTAAGGTTTCGTTTGGGACGGCTTTTTTATTGCTTTCTAAAACGGAGTTTTAGTACAAATTTTTTTAATTTTGTACTAAAACTCCGTTTTAGAAAGCAATAAAAAAGCCGTCCCAAGCGAAGCCTAAATTAGATGAAAATCCTAAAATCACTTACTGAGATGCATAATATATTGTTTTTTTTTAATATATTTATGTGATATTAATTTATTGTCTTTATTTTGGAAACTTTGAATGATAGTTTTGCTGAGAAAAAGTAATGGATGGATGAAGAAGCAAGCTCTGCCGTATTCATGGCTTTCTTGTTTCTACTTTACAGTGAGTCTTTAAGCTCTCTTTCGTCTGAGCCAGATGCCAAAACGTTGGGGAGAAGACAACGGTCTTCTTAGAATGCGTTGACCGGAAAATTCTGCTCAAAAGATAAATTTGACCAATAGATGTAAAATAAAATATTTTTATTTGAACGATCGAGCTTATTAGTATATTTAATAAAATGGGTACTTTTTCAATTTCTAGTTTTTAAATCCTCAGGGCTTTGTTTTTATAAATAAAAATATGGTCTATTTCCAATAATTATAGACCAAGGGTCTATTTTGGGGCAATATTCTCATTATTTATTTGGCTTTCAGAACTGTCGTACTTTTGTTTAGCTATTATTTCTTGTTGGTTGCTAGAAACTTTTATGATGAGAAACTATTTTTTTTACAATTAGATCTGCCAATATGCAATAGCTATAATATATATATATATATATATATATATATATATATATATATATATATATATATATATATATATATATATATAGCCTTTAAAAAATTTATTTTTCCTACAACAATTTGATAATCACATTTTAAAAAATTGCGGATGCCCCAAATGAATACGAAGGATTTTTTGGTTCAACTTTTTTATTATGCTTTGCTTTTCAAAAAATTTTATGGCGAAAAACTTCTTTTTATGATTTAATTTACTGGTATGCGGTAGCCATAAGAAAGCTATTTTCTCATGTTTTGAAAAAGAAAATATCTATAATATTCATAGTTTTAAGAAAATTTACTTCTTTGCATAATTTACAATCACTTTTATAACAAATTATTCCAGCCCATAAGAACATAAAGGTTGTACATACATACATAAATACATGCATGCATTCGTGTGTGTGTGTGTGTTTGTGTGTGTGTGTGTGTATATATATATATATATATAAACATACTTCATAGTGTGGAATGGTTGAGAAAACTCTTATAGTACCATAAACAAATAGATTCAACAACCTACCAAAAAAACTCATCTCATATTAAGCATATGTTAAGCTAAAATAATCATCTTGGTTCTTATCAACTACTCTTTCATAGAATGAGAACAATCATATATATAGTACCCATATAAGTACCCTCTAAAAAGAAAGGTCATTCATATCATATCACATCATGAAAAGAATTTCATATCATCACCTCTATAATGTAGAGCCTTCATCATGATCTATTATAAGGAGGCAAACTAGTTAACTTGCCCTCTTATATATTATCATGAATCATAGCTTCCACATATGCATCAATCCAATATAGCCCCTTTGGTAAACACCAAAGTGTAATAATATAATAATTTACATACCAAAGAATGTCACATCAAATGATTCCAACAAATCAAATTATGCAAAAGAATTTTTATAATTTGGATCACATTAATAAAATTTTTGTAGTTTAAACATAAAAAAATTATATATATATATATATATATATATATATATATATATATATATATATATATCAAAATAACAATGACATATTTGACCACTTGCAAATCAAGATTTGAATAATAACATACATATAAAAATATATCATACATCATAGTCATAATGTTATTCAGCAATTTACATATGTAAAATACTATAAGAATAAAGTAAGCTTCTTAAGCTAAGGTAAAGATTTTCTACACAAAAAAATTCAAATAAAATCATTACAAAGGCTTCTTTTGGAACAACTTCTTTGCTGCTTTCTAAAACAGCTTGCTAGTATAAAAAATTCTTGAATTAAAAATTTTTGTACTAAAAAGCAGTTTTATAAAGTAGAAAAAAAGTCATCCCAAACGAAGCCAAAGTCTCTCATTTTCTCCTCTCATCCTTCCTCTTCTCCTTAATTACCCCATGGCTGACCACCCCTTGCAAATGAAAAAAAAAAAAAAAAATTCTAGCTTCCCCTTCAAATCTAGTTATTTAGCAATTTACCAAAATGCCTTTGATATAAAATTGTATGAAGCATAATGCTAAGCTATTTTTGTAAGTATTTCATAAATGCTTGAGATATGTCAAGTGGACATCATGCATGTTATCCTTGGTGGAATGTTTGGGAAAAAATGGAATTTTGGCCTAACAGACATTTATGACATGTTATGGAATCTTAAAGATATTTATTTTAACTGCTTAAATTGTTATTCAAATTTAATTTAAAAAATTAACAAAAATATGATAAATCACATAAAGATATTTTAATAATTTGATGTGCATTAAATTGTCATAAACATGATAATAGTAAGCACAAAATGATTATAATGAATGATTTTGGTATCATTTTAAAATTTATAATAAACGATTTGAATGCAAATAAAATAAAGATTATGATGCACTTAATTTTCATGATTAAAATTAATGTTACCTACTATTTGAAAGTGAGTACTAATGAGCTATTCACATGCTTACAAGTTTTTGCTGAAGGCCTATAATTGATGGCTTTCTTCATTATAACTTATTTTTTAAGTTGTGGAGTCTAATTTTAATCCTATAAAATAAGTTACAGTTTTATGAAGTAGTTTTCTACAACAATTTTTTTTTAATTATAATAAAAAATTGCATTATAAAGTAGTACCACTACAAGAAAGATAGATTTTTTCGGCGGACATTGCACGACGAATTATTTTTTTCAAGAAATAGAAGCAGATTTGCAACGAAAAATTTCAAAAAAATAAAAAAGGCTGAATATCCACTGCACATTTGCGATAAAAAATCTGCCACATATCCAACTAATCGACTAAGTAAGCATCCGTTTCATTTGTTATGTTTCTCCGCCTCCTTCGATTTCAACTATGGCGCTTTTTATCCCCCTTCAACGATGCACTTCTCGTGGCCTTCGATGATGTTCACATTGGCCACCACCTTTGACGATGTTCCTTCCTGTCACATCTGAAGTCATGCCTCCTCTCATTGTTCTTCTCTCGCATACGAAGTCACACCTCCTTCACGCTCACAAGAGCTTGGTCGTTGCGAAGGTATCCATCATTCTTCCTTCTACGCACTTCTTCGTCCAAATCAGTGAATTGGCTGAACTCCCTCCCTGCAAAACTTTGAGTAGGCCTAACTCCCTCCGTGCCGCCCATACCATATTGCCAAGGTATGCCTTTTGTTGATGATATTCTTCTTGTTGATAAGAGTAGAGAGGGAGTTGAAGGTAAACCTGAATTATAGATGTCAACATTAGAGTCTAAGGGGCTGATTGGCAACATGTAGGATTTAACTTTAGTGAGACTTTGTGAATCTTGTAAATCCACATTTAGAAAACCTTTAGGCTATTAAATCCTAAAATTTCTTTAGTATGACATATGTTAAATCCTCATAAATCCTAAGAAATTGTTTGACAGTGTAATCTAGGATTTAAGGCAGTAATTGGTTCATTTATGAATTAAATTAAATATGTTTTGAACTTAATTTGTGTGTTAATTATGAATTACTTTTTAACTTTATTTTTAATTGTATTCAATTTGTTGTAATGAAAAATAATACAATTATGACCTAATTTTATTATTACAAATTATCAAATCAGTTTTTAGGTGTTAATTATCAAATTACTTATTATATTACTAATTATCTAATTATATTTTTGAACCCTAATTAATTTATGAATTACTTTTGGGATTATAAATTATTTAAATAATACTCATATTACTGATTTAATTAATGATTTAAGTATTACTTAAATAGTTTTAATTATATATTAATTATATTGTTAATGATCTCCCTCATTACTTAAGTATTCAACTACTAATTAAATTTTTAATTATTATTTATAATATTAAGAATATAATTAACTATTTTTATTTTAAATTATATAAATTAAATTATTTTAATGACCAATTATACTACTAATTAGTTAGTTAAATTAAATTAGATTACTTAATTATACTACTAATTATTTAATTAATCTAATTAATTATTAACATTTAAATTATATTACTAATGCTAACTTTGATAATACTAAGAATTTGCTTTTCATCTTCTTCTTATGCTTCTTTGTTGTCGCTTTTCCTCATTATCATTTTTTCGTGGTTGCTTTGCCTTTGTGTGCTTCATTGTTGTCGCATTTCCTCATCGTCATTTCGTCGTGGTTGCTTCGGCTTCATGTGCTTTGCATGATGGGAGCTCAATGGCTTCTTTGCCTCCTTTGAAGACCTCATATTGAAGTCACGATGGGAGCTCACTCGCTACGTAGGTGAACTTCGCCTCCTTCCTTTATGATGGGAGTTAGCCATAAACTCTTAAATATGTCAAATTGAGGGATTTACTAAATCCTTGATTTACATCGTAAATATGGGATTTATTGAGGACTGTGATTTATGGAGCACTCAAAAACTATTTTGTAATATTTAATGTAAATCTAATACCAAATAGCCAATAAAGATTAGGAATGTGCATTTGGAAGATCAAGTCATTAATAAGAGTACATGTTTTTTATATATTGGGTTTATTATTCATAGTGATGGTGAAATATATGGAGATATTTTTAACTGAATTCAAGTTGTATAGTTGAAGTGGAGGAATGCATCAGGCTTGTCATATGAAAAGTCCTCCTCAAACTTAAGGAAAAATTCTATAAGATGTGGTGACACCTACAATGCTTTTATATATGGTGCAAAATGTTGGGCATTAAAAGAAAAACAAAATATTAAGTTAAGTGTTGCAGAAATGAGGATGCTCAAGGGGATAAGTGTGATGCCCCAGAAATCAATAGTGAAATGATTCGTCTGACATTCTAATCGAACTCCATTCCAGTTGCCTTGCTCGGACCTGAAAATTTTAACCACATATAATGAGCTTACAAAGCCCAGCAGGTCACCAAAGCCTACAACTGAAATCAAAGCACGGCGATGCTATCAATATGCAGGTCAATAAAAATCAAGTCAATCAATGGTCAATGAATCTATGCAATACGAAAATCCAGTCAATGAAATCAAATCTGCACAGCAGAAATCAAATCAGTAGCCAATGCAGTATGGAAATCAATAATCAATAATCAATACAACGGTAAAAACATCGATAAATCAATACGTCACAGCAATCAAATTAGTAAGTAACTGGAAGCCAATATCTATCCATCGTAGCAGTGTCTATCAATCAATACTATCAGTTCAATCTCAATCGCGTCGTCTAGTCAATTCGTTGAATCTATATCATTTGTCTAATCAATAGAATGTCTGTATCAATTAATAGCATCAATTAATTCAATAAGGGACTCGTGTCAGAACGTACTCTTGCAAATCAGTCAATCCAATTATTCAATACGATTTACTCGATATCAATACAATATTCAATGACACCACAGCAGCGAGGACAATTCAATCATGACGACGTACAATGCTACAATAGGGAATCATCTCAATCAATAGAACACTTTCCAGTCAATTATATCAATCGGCTCAAAATCCAAATAAACGATCAAATCAATACAGCGAAAGATCAATTGAACTCAAATCAATACAAAGATCCATTGAAATCAAATCAATACAATCAGCTTCATAAAGAAATCTATTTTACGATAAATTAAATCCATACGGCAACAATCCATTCAATCAATCAGTACGACGAATCAATGTATCAATGTATATCAATAACCTATCAGGATCTGTCGTATCAATAATATTCATATGTCAATATCATATCCATAGCAATGTCGATGTCGGTATCTATCAATCGGTATAATCTATATCAATGTCGGTGTCAATATCTATGAATCAATACGCAGAATCCATATCCATCATCCGTCATCTATAAATCCGTCGTTAAATCCGTTCAAAATAATAAATCCATATCAATACAATAAATCCGTCAAATCAATCAATCAATCAATAAAATCCAGTCTATACTATCAAGTCGATCAAATCAATCGAAAGAGCAATACGATAAATCAATAGTAGCAAGTCAAATCAATGCAGGATCAATAATATCAATGAATCTATAAATCTATGCCGTCCATGTCCATATCAATATCAATAATCAATAGTCAATAGTATCAATGCTCAATGATCAATCAATGAAATCAATGAATCCGTCAAGATCAATAAATCAATCAGAAATTAATAAATTGATGCATATCAGGAAATCCGTACGATGCAATATCGTATACATGCAAATCCATACAATGGTCTTACTCGACAAGCACAAACACTAGTCATGATCAATAGTGCTGTTGTAGAATCTATATTGCTGTTGTAGAATCCATATTGCTGTTGTAGATATCCGCACGTTGGTTCTATCAAGAAGAGTCGTCACTCTTTTGCCCGTCGGCCGCCCGTCGGCATATAAAACTCCTTATGACTCCCATCTATAGTGCTGTTGTAGAAATCCATAATCGATGTTTAAAGGAAAGCCCGTCGGCCCACCATCCTGTACAGGTCAATATCTATCTCCAACCAACGTTCAACCAGGTTCCCACTTGTCTTTCAGTATCAATCAATTCAATAAATAGTCAATGCAATAATCGATGCAATAAGCAATAATAAAGAAATCTGGAACAATCATATCAATAGTCATGCACATATCAATTCAATCTATCAATTTCAAACAAATCAGAAATCATACGAAAATCGGGCAGAGTAACGGCAGTCTATCAAATTTACACAAAAATCCTGCAAAAAGGCACAAATTCCAAATTTCTCCAAATTACAGAAGAAGATTCACGACATCAATACAAGATTATTATTCTATAGAATCCAAATCAAATCAAGTCCTGATATTTTTCTTTTCGATTAAAACCGCGTAGAATCAATTTCGACCGGTAAAATCGTCGCAGAAAACACTCAAATCGTGTACAATAGTCATATCTATAACATACCAAAAGTTGTGCGGTGGAAGTTGTGTCAAATCAAAATTAGGTCAAAAGTTCGACTACGAAAACACAAAACAGATCACAACTCGGTCAAAACTCAATATCTTTGAAAACAGAAATAGGATTCGGAGTCCTTACCACGAGATCTACACTTTCTCCAACAGCAGCGTCGGACGAAAAGCGCTCCGCGGCCTCCAAAATCCAAGATTCCTCTTTTTCCATTTCTCTTTCTCTCTCTAAAACAGATATTTTGATTTTAAAATGATTTTCTCTCTCATCAAAACGACCAGATTTTCTTATATCATAAAGAAGATCGGCCCGGCCGATCGCCAGATCGTCCCGGGACGATTAGACCAACAAATATCATCCTGGACGGTTCCCAGAACTATTCTTCGGCCGATATTTTCTACAGTGCAGATCGGCCTGGACGATCCCACTATCGTCCCGGACGATCCAGAGAGGAAAATCCAAATCATAGAGGAACAGTAAGGGAACGAGGTCTCACAATCTCCCCACCTTAGAAAAATGTCGTCCCGACATTTCCCTACAGGTGCGAGACAAAAACAACGCAAAAACAAATCGATCGAAATCCAAATCAAAATCAAAACTCGTTGAAATCCAAACACACAATGCAATCAATCAAATGTCAATCACTATGTATGCAGAATGAATTCATTCCATCAAACTATCAATCAAATCCTTTCACTACACTTGCTCTGATACCAACTGTGATGCCCCAGAAATCAATAGTGAAAGGATTCGTCTGACATTCTGATCGAACTCCATTCCAGTTGCCTTGCTCGGACCTGAAAATTTTAACCACATATAATGAGCTTACAAAGCCCAGCAGGTCACCAAAGCCTACAACTGAAATCAAAGCACGGCGATGCTATCAATATGCAGGTCAATAAAAATCAAGTCAATCAATGGTCAATGAATCTATGCAATACGAAAATCCAGTCAATGAAATCAAGTCTGCACAGCGGAAATCAAATCAGTAGCCAATGCAATACGAAAATCAATAATCAATAATCAATACAGCGGTAAAAACATCGATAAATCAATACGTCACAGCAATCAAATCAGTAAGTGACTGAAAGCCAATATCTATCCATCGTAGTAGTGTCTATCAATCAATACTATCAGTTCAATCTCAATCGCGTCGTCTAGTCAATTCGTTGAATCTATATCATTTGTCTAATCAATAGAATGTCTGTATCAATTAATAGCATCAATTAATTCAATAAGGGACTCGTGTCAGAACGTACTCTTACAAATCAGTCAATCCAATTATTCAATACGATTTACTCGATATCAATACAATATTCAATGACACCACAGCAGCGAGGACAATTCAATCATGACGACGTACAATGCTACAATAGGGAATCATCTCAATCAATAGAACACTTTCCAGTCAATTATATCAATCGGCTCAAAATCCAAATAAACGATCAAATCAATACAGCGAAAGATCAATTGAACTCAAATCAATACAAAGATCCATTGAAATCAAATCAATACAATCAACTTCATAAAGAAATCTATTTTACGATAAATTAAATCCATACGGCAACAATCCATTCAATCAATCAGTACGACGAATCAATGTATCAATGTATATCAATAACCTATCAGGATCTGTCGTATCAATAATATTCATATGTCAATATCATATCCATAGCAATGTCGATGTCGGTATCTATCAATCGGTATAATCTATATCAATGTCGGTGTCAATATCTATGAATCAATACGCAGAATCCATATCCATCATCCGTCATCCATAAATCCGTCGTTAAATCCGTTCAAAACAATAAATCCATATCAATACAATAAATCCGTCAAATCAATCAATCAATCAATCAAATCCAGTCTATACTATCAAGTCGATCAAATCAATCGAAAGAGCAATACGATAAATCAATAGTAGCAAGTCAAATCAATGCAGGATCAATAATATCAATGAATCTATAAATCTATGTCGTCCATGTCCATATCAATATCAATAATCAATAGTCAATAGTATCAATGCTCAATGATCAATCAATGAAATCAATGAATCCGTCAAGATCAATAAATCAATCAGAAATCAATAAATTGATGCATATCAGGAAATCCGTACGATGCAATATCGTATACATGCAAATCCATACAATGGTCTTACTCGACAAGCACAAACACTAGTCATGATCAATAGTGTTGTTGTAGAATCTATATTGCTGTTGTAGAATCCATATTGCTGTTGTAGATATCCGCACGTTGGTTCTATCAAGAAGAGTCGTCACTCTTTTGTCCGTCGGCCGCCCGTCGGCATATAAAACTCCTTATGACTCCCATCTATAGTGCTGTTGTAGAAATCCATAATCGATGTTTAAAGGAAAGTCCGTCGGCCCACCATCCTGTACAGGTCAATATATATCTCCAACCAACGTTCAACTAGATTCCCACTTGTCTTTCAGTATCAATCAATTCAATCAATAGTCAATGCAATAATCGATGCAATAAGCAATAATAAAGAAATCTGGAACAATCATATCAATAGTCATGCACATATCAATTCAATCTATCAATTTCAAACAAATCAGAAATCATACGAAAATCGGGCAGAGTAACGGCAGTCTATCAAATTTACACAAAAATCCTGCAAAAAGGCACAAATTCCAAATTTCTCCAAATTACAGAAGAAGATTCACGACATCAATACAAGACTATTATTCTATAGAATCCAAATCAAATCAAGTCCTGATATTTTTCTATTCGATTAAAACCGCGTAGAATCAATTCCGACCGGTAAAATCGTCGCAGAAAACACTCAAATCATGTACAATAGTCATATCTATAACATACCAAAAGTTGTGCGGTGGAAGTTGTGTCAAATCAAAATTAGGTCAAAAGTTCGACTACGAAAACACAAAACAGATCACAACTCGGTCAAAACTCAATATCTTTGAAAACAGAAATAGGATTCGGAGTTCTTACCACGTGATCTACACTTTCTCCAACAGCAGCGTCGGACGAAAAGCGCTCCGCGGCCTCCAAAACCCAAGATTCCTCTTTTTCCCTTTCTCTTTCCCTCTCTGAAACAGATATTTTGATTTTAAAATGATTTTCTCTCTCATCAAAACGACCAGATTTTCTTATATCATAAAGCAGATCGGCCCGGCCGATCGCCAGATCGTCCCGGGACGATCAGACCAACAAATATCGTCCTGGACGGTTCCCAGAACTATTCTTCGGCCGATATTTTCTACAGTGCAGATCGGCCTGGACGATCCCACTATCGTCCCGGACGATCCAGAGAGGAAAATCCAAATCATAGAGGAACAGTAAGGGAACGAGGTCTCACAATAAGTGGCTTTACTCCTAGAGAAAGGATACGAAATGAGCATATTTGTGAAATGGTTGGAGTAGCTCCAGTGGAACAGATAAGATTAGAGAGAGTAGCCTTAGATAGTTTGGTCACATATATGCTTATTTTGTATGATTGAAGTGGAGGAAATCATCGAGCTTGTAGTGTGATAGAAATGTCTCCCTCAAACTTAAGGGAAATTCTATAAGATGTGGTGAGACTTGCACAGTTCTATGGTGCATAATATTGATCATTCAAAAAGAAACATAAAATTAAGTTAAGTGTTGTTGAGATGAGGATGCTCATGTGGATGAGTGGATTTACTCTTAAAGATATGATACGAAATGAGCGTATACGTGAAATGGTTGGAGTAGCTCCAGTTAAAGATAAGATTAGAGAGAGACGTCTTAAATATTTTGGTCATATATATATATATGCTCATTTTGTATAGTTGAAGTTGAGGAATGCATCAAACTTGTTGTATGATAGAAAAGTCCCCTAAACTTAAGGGAAAAATTTATAAGATGTGGTGAGACTGCAATGCTTTTATAGTTCAGAATGTTGGCCATTAAAAGAGAAGCACAATATTAAGTTAAGTGTTGTAGAGATGAGGATGCTCAAGTGGATGAGTGGCTTTACTCTTAGAGACTGAATATGAAATGAGCATATACGTCAATTGGTTTGAGTAGCTCCAGTGGAAGATAAGATTAGAGGGTGTCGCCTTAGATATTTTGGTCACATATAAGCTCATTTTGTATGGTTGAAGTGATGATTATACGATGATTAATCTTATGTTATGTTTAGTAGAATGAGTATACACAGCTTCGAGAGAGCTAGGATGTAGCTGGAGAGAGATCCTCTAGCAGTTTCACATATATTTTTTACTACCGAACTTGATCGTAGGCGGCAGGTGGAATGTAGAAGGGAAAAGTTTAGGATTAGGCTCGCAGTCCTATGCATACGAGATATAGTCCTCTTCTGCATCTAGCTACTCTGCAAATATCCAAGAAAGTTATTCTAGCCACTAGGTGGCTGACTTGACAGCAAAGCTAGAAAATATTTGAAAATCACAAGCGGGCATCAACATTCATATATTGAATGAGCTTTGGAGTTTGAGAGAGTAGATTGGTTAAAATCACCTTGCATCTCCATCAGCCGAGCAGGCGAGTGAGGATATAGATTCTGCTTGGATTGTCTGTGTAGGGTTTCTTGATACATTTTACTTTTCTTTTCTATGTTAGAACTATGTTTATGTTTGCAATGTTATAGTAATTGAAGAATATTTTGAATGTAATTGTCTATTTAAGCCGTTCATTTGTGATTGTACAAAAGTGTGTTTCTTATATTTATTGTAGCATTATTTCTTGAAATATTAATATTATTAATTATTTCTTTTAAACCGCTTGAATTTTAATTGTTGAAAAGCTCAATAACTAATTTTAGATGCTATTTTTTTTATTAATACAAAAGATTTCTAGTAGATTTATGGCGGAAATTTCGCCACAAACATAGAAATGATGATGTGTATCGTATTTTGTGACAGAATAGTCCTTCGCAAATTGCAGCAGTATTCTTGCCAAAATTTATGACAACATTTCCACCTCAAATCCATTGTAATTTGCAATGGAAATTTGTATTGGGCAGCTAAAACAAAAGCGTCGTTTTCTCAAAATCAATTCCGTCATAAATCCACCTCAAAATATTTGTGACGGATTCGTTTCATCACAAATCCTTTTTCGACACGACTTTTACCGTCAGAATTTACTCCGTCGCAAATCTGCCGCAAATCAAAATTTGAGACGGATTTAGCTTATTTTGCGGCGATTTTTCCGCCGCAAAAACCTGACTTTCCTGTAGTGTACGAAAGCTGTCCCAAACGAAGCCTTAATTATTGGTCGTCTAATGATTATAGTTACAAAATAAAATACGTTATTCAGCAGTTGTGTTTATTTCACTAAGTGCGAGTTAAAATTATTGCTGAATTTTGATTAACCAGTATAAAATTTACAGTGACAACAACATTACATAGCAATCAAATTGATATAGTAACATGCAGAAATGTGCCACTGTACTGAATTTTGATTTTCGATGATTACAGAGTGATTGAATTATTGATTATTTTAAGAATAATATTCATCTTTCCTGTTACTTCGATAATTTCTTTTTTAACATGATATAAAGTCACTAGTTAGTGTAAGTAAAAGGTGTCCATATGTTTAGAATGTAAATATAGACAAAATTGATGAATAGTAAAAACATTTGCTGCAGAGATCAGATATTCAATCAGGACAGTATGTTTAGGCAAATCAGAATACAGTATGCTTATAAGCATAATTCTTAATAATTCTTTGTAATTCTTCCCCACAGTACAAATTTTGAAATGCAGTTCATTTATGCGTGCATAATGTTTCTTCAACCAATTGCATTACATATTTCAAATGGTATCATGCACCTTTCCTATTTCTTTTCCATCTTCATCTCCCTCATCTTTCCATGTCTGCAACCATGCACAGCCTCCTGGTCTCCTTCAAGTACAATAACTATGTTTAAAATCGCCGTTCCAGTGAGTCTATCTTCCCCAAATTTACCGTTGTGATAAGATTTTTGCCTAAGGCTTTATTTGGCACGGCTTTCTTTCTGCTTCTTAAAGCGACTTTCTAGTTCAATTTTTAAATTTTTTGTACAAGAAAGCAGTTTTAAGAAGCACGAAAAAGACCGCCCCAAATGAAACCTAAATGTGAGGGTATTTACAGTCGCAAATAAATCAGATTCCTATAGCATGTTCAGACATGTATTGCTTTAGCAGTTTATATATGTAAAAGAAAAAAAACACTATGTATGGGAGTCAGGGATGATATCAAGAGATGCAAGAAGCAATGAGAAGTATAATCAACTGTGTACTTTTTCGTTTGACTGTAATGGCACTTTTGCTATTGTAGTAGTTTACTATATTAGTCAATGATGTAATTATTCTTATGGATTAATGAAATTTCTCAAAAAAATTAAGCAAAATACTATGCATTCATGTTGAGGTTCATGACTTGTCTTGTCTGTGTACCATAATAGTTATTTACTAAACTTTATGACAAGATCATGTCAAATTTATAGACAGTGGCCACCTGGTCTCCTTTGGAATCTGCTTCCATTTTTCACCTTCTTCTTTTATTGTAATTACTGATGAATTTTTGCAGTTGCTTAAGCTCATAGTTTTCCTTTAGAATTTGTATTACTTGTGCATGAGCGTTTAGGTCTCCTGCATTGTAAGTACAGCAGATCTGGTATCTGTGTATGAGATTCAGTTGTAGTACTTGTAGTCCATACAACTCTAGAACAAACTATCTATGTTTCCTCCATATCAGTAGCAGAAAGTATAAATAAAAACATAAAAATAATCAAGCACAAAATTAAAAATCATGCCAAAACTATTATGGTTACCATGCTGTCAAAGCTAATGAAAACTCTTCTTTTAAAAAAAAAAAAAAAACTATTTTGCATCTGTACTTGCCAAGCTCCATTCCTCCTTTCTCTCGACTATTTCACTAAGAGTCGATTTGGATCAACTGCCCCTGCTTATGAAAATAACAAGAGAGCTATTATGAGGACAATAACTTTTTTTTAAAGTCAAATTGCAGTTTTATAACATCTACAGTACTTCAGCAAATCCGTTTATTCAAAGTTTCTTGCTATAAAAATTTCTAAAAAATAGCGAAAAGTAGCATCCAAATCACAATATGATTGTGGGCTGAAAAATAAAATAATGAAAAAGGTATTCTAAACGAAGCCTTGAGACTTAATGAATTATAAATTTTACGTGTTACGCCTTCAAATGTTTAAATTTTGGGGGCATTTTACTTTGAAATGTTGGAATGAACTTATGTGTCATGGCTGTAGGAAGGTACTTGATGTTACTATGTCTGATATGAAAGTTGTTAATAAGAATCCAAAAATCTTTCTGTTTTATGGCTTCCTATATGTTTCTAATTTTTTAGTCTGAAAGGAGTTACTGCTTTGAATCGGAATTCGGAGTGGGGATGAAAATGGTTTATTTAAATAACTAAATTAGGAATGTTTTCCCATTTTAAAAATATTGAAATGCAGAACAAAGTATATTTTAAAGTGCACTGTGAATCTAGGAGTTTTCATTATTATAGTGAAGTACTGGAATGAAGTAATATTTATAGGAATACAAGAAAACTACAGATTCATGAACCACCTACTACTTATGAACTAACAAAGACCGAAAAATCTACTCATTACTCGCACATAACCCATTACAAATCCCTAACATATTACATAGTGAGGATTTTTGTTTCTATTATTCCCAAGATTGATAATCCCTAATTGATGGAGATGCTAATAGTTCTAAACACACTTTTGAAGTATTTGTATTCAACCGACTTCTATTTGACCAAAAGCTCCCTCTATATTAGTCTTTTCTTGCATAGATTTCTAACTAATGTTGTTTTTAAAGAAGACTTTCATTTTTCTTTCAAAGTGGCTTCTCTTAGTTCAAGACAAATCAGGAGGAGGGATTGGCTGTGTTATTTTGCACTTTAGAAGTTCTTTTGAAATCCAGACAAACAAATCCCACATAATGAGCATTAAAGAGAGAGTGTGAACAAATAAATGTAAATCATGAAATCTCATACACTCTGGAACATAAACTACGTGTAAATGATTTAATCAAATAAGGACAAATATAGTAAGTAACTTCAAGCACACATGTTATAAGTTTTGTCCATAAGACTTCAATGATGATGAAGATATCTATATTTCTATGACTAAGAGTAGTGAATAGTTTAGCTCACATATCTAGATGGTTTGGTCACATTAAACGGCGGCCTTCCGATGACTCTATTAGGAGAGTAGATATATTAGATTTGGCTTATGTTAAAAAAAGATAGAGGTAGACCTAAAAAGACTTGGGTTAGAAAATATTAGAAATGACCTTTTTTTATTAGATGTAAATAAGAATTTGACACTTAACATGACACAAACGGAAAAAAAGGATTCATGTAGCCAACCTCACGTAGTGAGATAAAGACTTGTTGTTGTTGTTGTTGCACGCACAAATATATAAGTATCCAATACTACAATGTCCATCTGGGTATGATTTTATAGTTTGAAAGAGGATATTGATGGGCTTTTTAGTTGGGTTAGGTACAACCATAGGATTGTAATTAATAATCATGTAAACTTTAATTATGAATATGATCGAAGTTGTGTTTCTTCTTATAAGGTGCTCATTGTTTTAATTTAAAAAAAAAAAATGTAATCCTTACTTTTTAAGTGGAGGTTTGCTAACTTATTGGAGATATATAACTAGGATTTATTTGGAACAGTTTTTTATTGATTTCTTAAACAGCTTTTTAGTACAAAATTTTCTCATTTAAGAAATTTTTGTACTAGAAAGTTGTTTTAGAAAACAGGAAAAAATTTGTCGCAAACGAAGCCTTATTAGACATTTACGAGTAAAATTTCATTTCATAATTAAATTTTTTATATGAATAGAGGAATGCTATATGATAGCTTATAACAGATATAGTAATTAATTGTTAAACGAATAAAAAAAATCAGATGCGGTATGGATGAATTCAATCATATGAGGTCGTGAGATTAATTTAGTATTTGTTGCAATTATAAAATTTTCAGTACATTCAAATATGAATTTTGATCAGTAATTAAATGTAAAAAAGGAATGGTAAGAAACATTTTTGTCTCAATTACATTTAAATTCAAGTTATATTAGTTTTAAAATATTTTTCATAATATAAGTATATTATATTCTTCTCATATTGATTATTTTATGTAAGGGATTAGTAAACGCCTAATGCATTTATAGAAAGAATAATTGGCCAAATTTTTTCATGTTGAATAGCTGAAAAAAATGATAAAAAAAACGTTGTTAGTATGCAACATGAAGAAAAAAATAAAATTCATTTAGTGATTTCAGCTAACCACTTAATTACTTAATGAGAAAATCAATTAAAGTTTATGTTCATGGTTTCATCTGATTGAAATTGCATGATTTTTCATATATACTACAAATTCAATCAGAGGGTTTTATATAAAGAAATTACTTGTTCTGAGAGTACATTTAAAACCTAAAAGTTAGGTATGTTTAATGTGAGGCTTTCTAATGGGATAATGTTGATAAAAGGAAAAAAATAATTAACAAATAATAGTATTATAAATCCTATTTCTTTAAGAGATTTATGCACATGTCATCAAAATCTTGTTTTTAAATGCTTTGTTTTCATGATATTTTTAAGTTATTTTTAAGGTCTTCAATGTGGGTTTTTTGCACTATTTGATTTTGTTCAGTCCCTTTTTTTTTTTTTTTGAATCTCTAACAATTTATTTTGCATTTTTATTTACAGGTATGACATGAGGCAACTTATTCCGACATTCTAAAAAGCTTATATATGTTGAGGATCCTTCAGGGCAGACTAGCAAATCTTGTAATAACCCATCAACTTCAGTGCTTTTAGATTCGACATAAGATGATCATTGTACTGACACCCAACAAACCCTAAGGTAGTCATTTCAAGAGCTACCACAACACCACCAAATGATGGCATTTGTCTCATAGGTTTTTGTTCACTTTAACATTTAAATTTTATATCCATTTTAACAATCATAATTTACATGCCTTTTTCATATTATTTTCTCAAATGAATAGGGTGCACCGATAAGAAGTAGAGGTCAAATCACTTGTGTAGATAGACAAAGCATGCCATAGGTAACGGGTTCACATTGAGGTCAATGAGAATTGAGTGCCATGTAATATACTAGAGTCTATTGTACATGGTTTATACTTAGGATTGTAGCTAGAGATCATGTTTTGGCATTGATCTCATTCTCAAACTTGTGCAATAAGGGCATGGAGCCCTTTAAGAAGAGGATGCTAGATGAAGTAGAGGTAATATCATAGTAAATAGTCACATGTTATTTATTTTTCTACGTTAACTTAAACCGTTTACATGCATTATATATGGTATTGGATATATACTATAATCTCTTGGCATCAAGTGGAACAACTATAAAACTAGTTTGAAGTCAAAGCATTGGATAGAAGAACAATAGAGAATATTATAAAGGCTATCCCTGTACGAGTAGACTTAGTGCAGAGGTGTCAGCTCATAACATGAGGACCAAGTGAGTTAGCAAGACATACAGTGTTAATGATTTCCTAAGAATGAAAGTAATAGGATAATTATTGTTGTAGGAGAGGGAGGCAAAAAAGTTAAACATGCAAAAAAAAGGACGTTTGCATACAATGGGTCGGTGAACTTTGTAAGGAGACAGCGATATATGATATGTATTCCATTTGCTTATATCATTATTTCTAGCAAGTAAGGAAATTAATTTTCTTCTTTTTGCAATTTATACAATCTTTTCTATTATTATGACAAATCAATTGCATATGATCATCAAATCAATTGCATATGATCATCTTACAAGCCAAATAAAAATGTGTAAATTTACATTACTTTCATAAGCATTTTTATGACGAGTGTGATGAACTCTAACCTTTTTTTAACCTAGGTAGATGCTTGTGATATGCTTGCTAAGGAAGGACTAATGCCAGAAGATAAAAATTTAGAGGCCAATAAGAGAGTCTTCAAACATTCATGAGACCTGAACACCCAAGAAGAGTATTAAAAATAAGGGTTTGGGGTCACTCCAACCCAATATTTTTCTCAGAGCACTATGACTCCTAGCAGCAACAACGGTTGTAGTGCATTTTCTTGAGTTGCAAAACTTGAGGAGGAGATGCAAACACTTTGAAGTGAGGTGAGACCATTCTTACAAAATTTTCAAGGATAACATCCATTACCTAGAAGCTCAGTCATAGTAGGTTAAATTAGAAAATATATATGTTCATTTATAAATTTATCAATCATCATAATTTTTACTGATAAATTATTTATTATTAACAGAAAGACAATGATCAATTTTTACCTAATTAACATCTATGGTGTAGAAAAAGGAAATGAGAAATATAAATGGGATGCATGACCTTTTTCATATATATGACTGATGTTTTATTTTAAAATGTTGTAAGGATTTTGATTTTAGGTTCGCCTCTAGGTAGTTCTATATATTATGATGTACAATAATATGAATTTTATTATCATATTGTTACAAATGTTGATGTTACATATTATGTCCAATATTGTGATGCATATAGAGAACATATTTGACAGTATGCAGTATTCATAGAATCAAAAAGTACCACTTATTATGCTCTTATTTGAAGGAGAACCATAGAAATGATGGATAGGACATTAGTAGGAGAAATTTAAAGGAAAGATGAATGCAGATATCACCTGGATAGAGTTTGATGCTATTTTCAAATAGTGGCGTGTTACTCCATCAGCTCGACAACAAATGTAGAAGGCTTTCATGAGATTGGAATAGGATAGTAATGCAGTATAAGGAAGAGTTTACTGTACTAGTTAGGAATATACCTCAATTAATTAATACTGCTGACAAAAATTACTACATATTTCTGAGAGGATTAAAGGATGAATTGAGGCATCAATATGTAGCGTAGAGGATTCATAAGTTTTAGAGATGGTTGAGAGAGCGAGACTAGAGGAGAATGAATTAGTAATTCCATTGTTCAGACAAGATACGAGCAAAAAGAGATTAGGAGAAGATATAACTAAGAGAGAGAGTAGTAAAATAAGGGGTTAATTTTCAAACTGCATGAGAGGATCTGCATTTGTGTCAATTATGGGTGTACTGGAGTACTGTGCCTGATGTGGTAAGATACATAGTGGAACATATTTTCTGATGACTAGACAGTGTTTTAAATGTGGGCAGTGAGGACACTGGATGTTTGACTGTCCACTATAGCGATAGGGGACATTATCCATATTTAGAGGGGAGCAAGCCAAACAAGGCTATATATAGACAGAGGACCATGGAATCTAGAGAATATAATGAAGGGTTTGTGGGTAAGACGGATGAAATAAGAGTGGTTGAAAGTCAAAGAGGACCAAAACAATTTGCTACACCAACGTTATCTCCTATACAACCTAGGGTTTATATTTTGATCTAACAAGAGGATAGGAATGTGGCTAGAGGATCCATTGATAAAATTTTCAATCCTTGAATTGATTGATTAATAATTTGTATAGTATGATTATTTCGAATGAACTCATGATTGATTGCATACATTATTTTGGAGATTTTAAATGGATTTCAATTGAATTATATATATATATATATATATATATATATATATTGGATTTCAATCGTATTGATTTGTTTTGATGGATTCATGAATTGAATTTATCTTTATTGATATGTTTTGTCTGTGGAAATATTGAAGGAGACATTTTTCTAAGGTGATGAGATTATAATAACATGTATTTTGACAAAAAAAAAATAATTTTATTAAAGATTCATTATAAGCCAATTTGAAAACCATCTTCATCATAAGATATATATTATTTTGTTTTAATTATCATAATTTTTCGGCACTAGTGCAAATCCTTAAGAAATTGATACTTAATGATACAAGTGGAGATCTCGGGACCGTTAAGTATTTTTTTTGCAAACCAATTTTGCTAGTATTTTCTAAAAAAAGAAAATAAGCTAATCTATTAATATTTTTTATAATTTTTAAAGCACCAAAAAATTTATATGAATTTTATATTGATAATTAATTAAATTATATAATTAATTTAATCCTAAATATCTAATTCCATTATCAGATTTCATTAAAACATTTAAGCATTTTGTTTTCATGATTTTTCCAAGATAGAGAGCATGTGAGGGAAATTTTGAGAGAAATGTTCGAGAGAGAAAAAAGAAAGCTAGATTAGGAGGTCGCAAGGTAATTTTTTATAGTCGGTCTTATTAGGAAAATTGTCTTTCTCGCAGTAAGAAATCATTATCCTATTTTTTATTTTAATAATTTTATATATATTTTTTATCAAATTTATATTTTTATTATCGAAAAAATGAGGATAAGTTTTTAATAGTTTCACCGCATAACTTTTGGTATGTGATAAATCTCATTAATATGAGCATTTTGATATGAATATATTAAAACTAGTTAAATTAAAAGATGTGATATTTTTGAAGTAAATGCATAGTAGATAAATTTAATAATTTGGTGATATAATCCTAGTTGTAACCTGTAACTATTTGAATGAATTAGGCCGAAGGGTAGAGGGCGACGACTCTTAAATGATTATCGAAAGCTTTATGTGAAAATAAATTATTAATATAAATAAATAAAAGATAAGATGAGATTAGCAAAATGGATAACTATGATAGATAATAGATATACAGAAGAAAATATCACATTAAAACTAGATTGTTCTACCTTATTTTTTATAATTATATAATGATTGCATTTACATAATAGTACATTGAATTGATTGATAAATATAATTGAAATCGTACTAATATAATATAATAGAACATGCATACTGACATAATTCATAGGTGATAGTACTCTTTATCATATGTCTTATAGTTTGATAAATCTCTTTTGACTTCACAGATTATATTGATTTTATTATTAATTATTTTTAGATTTTCTATTGCTCATATGAATCGATAATTAATATTAACTAAAATTGAACATAAATAATAATTCTTTTGCCTTTCATTAAAAGTAGTTATAAAGTTTTGGTTACTTTATGGGCTTCTATACTCATTATATAGATTTTTATGATTTAGTGTTAGGAAAGGGGTCAAGACCATTCGGAGCGAGGTTGACAAAAATCCTCATATTTTCTTATGATTTTATTTATTTTTCTCTTATGATTTTATAGTTAGAAGTTTGTGATAAAATAATAATTGTATAGATCTTCTAAGTATTATATATTGATTTTGAGAATACAGTGAAATATTTTAAGTATATGTTTTTTAGTTGCTTTCACTGGATATAGATTTATTAATGTGATGATTTATAAAAGCTGTAGTTGATTAATTAAGAATATAAAATAAATGACTCTTTCAAATTTAATTTGATTATAGGGCATTATATACTTGGCATTTTAGAGAGAAAGTGAGGAGAGAGAAAAGAAAGATTACGATTTGGAGGTCGCAGAGCAATTTTTATCAGCCGAGACTGTTAGAAAATTTGTTTGTCTCGCTAGAAGGAACATTTGCCCTATTTTTGATTTCAATAACTTTATATCTTTTGATATTTTTCTGATTAAATTTGTATTTTCGTTATCTAAAAAGTGAGGATAATTTTGTATTGGCCAAATTTTCACAGCATAACTTTTATATGTTACAGATATCAAGATTATGAATGTTTTGAGTATTTATTTGAAATTTTTTTTGGATGCTTCGAAAAAAGCTACTATTTTTATTTATTCAAAAAAAGTTTTTGACATTTAAAAATAGTGCTTTAGCTTAATTAAAGTTTTAAAATATTGTTTTGCACAATCTCTACTAGTTTGGTTAATTTCTAAAAATCTAATTTTTTTATCAGTGGAGCTTTTTGTTACCTATCATTAGGATATTTTGGTACTTTCTAAATTAAGCATAAATATACTTTATTTATTATAATGTATTGAAGATGAGTGTGGATAATAATATATATGTTTATGGAGAAAGATAAGTAAGGAATGGTTTACCCATTGGTTAGAAATTGTTTGATATGTACAAGATTATGAGCCGATGGGCTTTTTTTTAAATATTATGGTTTAGTGTTATCATTTATTAATTCACGTTATACTGACTAGGAATTATAAAAAGATAATTACTGTGCCGATAGATAAAGAGTGACATATTTATTTGCCAATGATTACCTACTATCGATTATTGATTACTGAAAAATACCATGATAGCCAGAACTTCTAACTTGTTTTGTGTGACTACTGAAACACATGTTATTAAAGCGTTACTTTTATTACTATATGGATTTATTATTACTGCATGAATTTCTTGTTAAAATATTATTTTATTACTTATGCTATTAATTTATTGTTATTGATATGGATATTGATACTGCTTGATAATACTAATTCATTGTACTGATACTTAGTATGTGACATAATAAACATATAATATACTAAGCATGTGACATATCTGATACACTCATATATGATTTTATTACATTGATATAATTTTACAGTATTTACAGATGATTTAGTTTTGATTTGATACCCATAATAATTTATTTGCTTTTGTACCATATTATTTTAATGTTTATAGATTTCATTTATACTACATGTGAGCTTTATTATTTATGTATTGATTCAATGATCATATAAATATTACTACTATGATTTGATCGCTAACATGCATATTACTCCTTTATCGTACTTTTAGTTCAGTTATGAGATTTGGTTACTTATTAGGCTCATGAGCTCATTATATATGATTAAATATTTTAAGATAGGGTAGAGGATCAAAAGTCATGGATTGATCAGGATCCTTCATGTTTAAGTTCTTATTAATTTAGTTATTATTTTGTACTCATGAATGGAATGATGTGTTGTGATTTTATGATTCCTGAATATTGTATATGATGATTTTTAAAGTAATGATAATATGGATATTTTGAATTATAGAATTTATCTTTATTTTTATTATTATTGATAAAAGAAATTAGGTAGCTCTTGTTGCTATTTATTAAAAAATAAAAGGATAATTCTTCCAAATTAAATTCGGGGCATCATAAATATTCCTCATTTATTCATCCAACCCTCCTACATTTATTCCTGTCATTTGGCTTGAGTTGAGTTAAATCTATCATAATCGCCTATTGGTTTACTTGTACCATTCTTTTAATTATTATGACGTTTTGTATGTTAGATGAAATTGATTTTGGCTCGAGCTATTATTGCCACGCCCGCATGGATTGATGCATGTCTTCAGATCGTAGTTTAGCTATATGTTTTGGAGAAAGGTTCATATAATTTTTTTAGTAATGAATTGTAACATATACAAATAGCTATATGTTTTTTTTTTTTTTTTGGTAGAATTACATATAGTTTACTCATTGGTGCTAAAATCTATTAAATATTATAAATATAATCCTATTTGACTGTTTAGGTATCGTAAATATAATGATAATATGATGGAGGTTGTTAACCATGTTTTTTTTTTTGGGGGAATTTGTTAACCATGTTTTTTGTTTTGTACACCAATTTCTAAATTTACAAAAGAGAAAGTGGTTTTTTTTTTATTATTCACAAGAGAAAGTAGTTAATTTGACAATCAAGCAACAATATTTCTTTAAAAAAACATACCAAATTACAGTGATTTTGACCACTACAATTAATCTTTTGTAACATATTTGAAGATGTCTTAACCATCATCATAGTGTCATTTGTACGTAATTATAGTTGTTTTAGTCACTGCTATTTTACAAAAATATAAGCAATTTAGAGAACACTAAACAGGGGGCGGAACAAGCCATAATTTTCAGGGGGGGAGGGGGGGGGGGAACTTATAAGTAACTGTTCGCATATATATCAGGGGTCCAAGAGGGCAGCGCCCCCTGGCAGGGTTCGACCTGCAACAAATTTTGATTTACTATTTCTCTTTATATTTGGTTCATCATTCCCTAACAATAACACATCTACACAATGTATTTAATTATATTGGGGGCAATTGCTTAAAGTCCATAGTGTTTTAACACTTTTAGAAGGGGCAATTGCCTAAAAATCTTTATAATAAATGCTAAAAATTACCCAAATAAGAGTATAATGAAAAAAAAAATCAGGTGGGGGGGGGGGGGGGGGGGGGTGGCAATTGCCCCCCCTGGCAACAAAGGGGTTCCGCCCCTGACGCTAGAATCATTTTCCAGCAATAACAAATAAAATAGATTTGCAGCGATTTTTAAACTGTTGCAACGACTTTTGTGGTGGTTTAAACCGTTTCATAGATAAAAAAAAAGTTGTTGGAAAAGTCTAATTTAGTAGTAGTGAAAATAAATGTCTTTTCCTACCTAAATTTTGCTATGATTTAGACAATCAAATGTTATATAAATGAATATAAAAATATTGGTGCTCAACATGTAAATACATAAAAAATATATTATTATTATTATTATTATTATTATTATTATTATTATTATTATTATATATATATATATATATATATATATATATCTTAAAAAATTTTCTACAATTTAATTCGACCATAAATATTTATAATAAATATGTTATTAATTAAAATATCATATTACTAAGTAATTTTCATTTACAAATAAATTCAAAATTATAATAAACTTAAATATTTAAATCACATGAAAATATTATTATCATTAATTTAATTTAAATAAAATATATATTTTCACACATATTTTGATATGATTTAGACACAATCAAGTGCTTTATAAATAAATATTAAAATTTAAGATATATAAATACATTATAATTTTGTGTTATACATGTAAATCCCTATAAAAAATTCCATAATTTAATTTGACGAGAAACATTTACGATGAATATGTTATTATATTTCAATATCATAAATATCTTAATAATTTACTATTTTTCCATATACTTCATAGCAAATGTCTTCATTATTTTATAATTTATTTAAAAAATTAAATCGCATAATTCTGTCATACTTGTCCTTTAAATGTCAAATGTCAAAATTGTAAATCTATATATCTTAATGAAAATTTCATGAGGATATCTCTACATAGCTTAGGCCATGCCATCAGGGGTGGAGCCACGAAGAGCTCAAAGTAGACAATTGTTCACCTTTAAACCATATAACTGGCAACCAGTGGCACTGGTATGGTGGTCGACGACACGCAATTCAAGCGGATGTCATGTTTGCCAACCTCTATAGTCGCATTTCGCTTGAGGCCAACGATAACATGCTCAAAGCAGGCATACGTGTGCAGGCCTATGCCTGCGGGGAGAGAGAGAGAGGTTGTGCTCGACATGGCCACAATGGTTCCTCGTCGCACCGGCACCATCGCCCGTGCCACGTGCTTTGTGCCTAGAAATGGGCTCAGTACATTAACTGCTAGCACCTACTTGAAATCTTCCTTGGTGTGTTTACTATGCCCTTTTTGAATGAGCATGTGACTCCTGAATGGGCATTTTCAATTGCGAGGATTATTTCTTTCTATAAAGTTGATTGTAAAATTATTATGATGAAAGTGATTTATACTAAAAATTTATTTTTAATAAATATAAAGAAAATTGTCTCAAATAAAAAATTAGTATTTATTTGGGGTAACCATGATTTGTAGTGAAAGTAGAGTACTTGAAAGTTGTTATAGGTGGCAGAGATTTTTTTTTTTTTTTTTCTTTTTGAGAACATTTAGACCAACTATTATTTTCTAACTACCACAGTAGCACACTTCGGGAACATTTAAAGATAGTAATTTTTTTATAAATGTGATTATAAAATTATTATTATTATTATTTAAAGCTATAGAGAGATGACAACTTTCAGTTCAAAAATTAAAATTTTGAAACTAAAAGACTACTTCTAGTAACTGACACTACCAACATCATTTAATTTTTTTATTTATTATAATAACTACATCACAGTAATAACTGTGGCAGATATAACTTAGCACTCTTTGTTTTTACTATATTTAACATTGAACTGAAATGATGCAGCGGAGATATTCAGTGTGATGATGTGAGGAACTCTATAATCATGCCGAAGTTATAAGCAATATTTGAAAAAATTAAGGTTTTATTTGAGACGGCTTTAAAACAGATTTTTGATAAAAAAAAATTTAATTTTTATATCATAAAACTTAGGGGTGTCAATATTGGACACGATCCGAAAACCCGACTCGAACCCGACACGGAAATTTCGGGTTCAGGTTAGAGATCTCAACCCGTTTGTAAAACCGGGCCGAGTTCGGGTTGACCCAGAAACCCGGAATCAACCTGGTTTGACCTGGGTTCCCGTCATTCATGTTCATGTCCATTCTGTCGCGTCGTCTGCGCCTCTGCGGTCTGTCGAGTCGTCTGCAGCTGTATGGTTCGACGTCGCGTCCGCGGTTGGCTGTCCGCGTCAAGACTCGAGTGGCTCAAGCGTAAATCCAATAGGGCATTCCGGAACCGGATCCGTCATCCGCCCGTCCGATGACCACTGTCCTCGCATGGTCGCACCATCGCTGCATCGCACCGTGCAACTCGCACCCCCGCAACGGACTAACGGAGTCACCGACTCACCGCATTCGCCAGCCATACTGGCAGACGAAGGTCTCCGCTAGCAGTCGCATCCGCCGCCGGTCCGTTCGCCAGCTATTTCACACACTTATTCAACCAAATCGCGAAAATCTAGATCGGGTCGGGTTGACCCGAACACGAAGCGGGTCTGGTTCGGGTCCCAAAATTGACTCTTTTGGGTCATGGGTCGGGTTTGGGTTGACCCGAATAGTGCCGGGTCAGTTTTAGGTTCGACCCGAACCCGACCCGTGAGCCAAAATTGACACCCCTAATAAAACTATTTTAAGAAGCAATAAAAAAACCATTCCTAGTGAACCTAAATTAAGCCTAAATTGGTCATTTTAAGTTTAGACATATTATAGACAAAGACTTATTCCAGAAATAAAGCTACGCTACAATCCGAACTACTTTCGAAACACATTCGGAATTTGTGCAAAAAATAATGAAACAGGCCGCTAAAAGAGGTTAGGAATATGCCAAATGGTTCCCACACGACAGTAAGAAAATAAGGTACGAAAGTGCCAAACCCTTACTTGAGATTGGCTACGATTGTTCTACTTGTAACTCCTGATCACATACTGAGAGGAGAGGATGCCAGCGTTCACGTTTCACGATTCACAGCTTCAAGCCTTCAATGAAGAATGATAAGAAAACTACTCCTGGCTCCATTTTTGCAGCTACAATTAATTGCAGTAATTTGAAGAATTATTATGATAAAATTATTAAGATTAATACTTTTTCTTATTGTTCAAAGCATATTTTTACCATTAAAATCCTTAAAAAATAACAAAAAAAAACAGCTAAACGGGCCATCAGCACTCGACCCACGCATAAACATAAGCTGGCATCCATAATGCATCAAATCATCCCATTAATACACAGAAAACTAAAAGCAAATGCATCACTATTCTTTAGCTGCTTCCAAATTCCCAAACCAGTTTATAACATAGAAAGAAACAGAGAAGCATAGCCTCTCCCATGTGAAGAAAAAAGAACAAGTATTTTGGTCCTTTAGTAATGTAGAAAGTATAAGAACGCATATATATATATATATGACTTAGATTAATAGGTCTCCATTGTGTTTGGACGTTTGATATCAGGAGAAAGAAAGCATGGAGTATAGCACAGAAGATATTAATCCAGACAAACCTGGAATTTGTCACTGAGCTGCCTTTCCTTTTAGCCGGTTGCTTCCACCGGGTGAGGAAGGGACTTCACCTCCCATTTCTAACAAGTAGCAGAGCATAGAATCGACATCATCCCCGAAGATACTGTAAGCTTCAATGACCTGTAGATAGCTGAACCCCATGGATAGAAGCACCTGCACGCTGCGGCTAGACCCCGCCTCAACTGGTGCTTTTTCCCTTCTGCTGCCAGGATTTGTATCTCCTGCCACCAAAGTAAATTTACAAAACCCATATGTGAAAATATTAAGATGCTTTGAACAACTTGTCAATGAAAGAAGATTCTAATGAGTTCAATGTTTTCCTACAACTAGAGTGTTAAAAAATTATAAAAAAAGCCCATTGTTTCTGTTTTGAGTGTGTTCTGCTATTATAGCCTATATTCAACTAGTTTTTCTAAGCTCATTCATTTAACAAGCTAACCAGAAATAAGACTTTATATATATATATATATATATATATATATATATATATATATATATATATAGGAAGGGGGTGCTTGCATATGTGTATTCTAAAATTTGTATATGACTTTCAAGTAGATTTTATATTCATGAGCAGCTCGTGCTCAACTCCGTAAGTTAACAAACCAAATAAAAACAACAACAAAAATTGTCTCATTAGCTTAACAATTAAAGATAAATAACACTTGAGTCTTTCAAGTTAGGCTTATTTAAACTGCTACCTCCAAAAATTTTGTTATTTATTTATAATCAGGAGGCTGCTTGTAAGCATTATAATAATCTAACTTCTAACTCGATTAGTTGCTAGCTAACTTACTTGTACCAGAAGAAGATGGTTCAGCTCTAGATGTGGAAGTTTCCTGCGAACAAAGTTGCCTCAACTTGTCCTCAACAAGATATTCAGCTCGAGAGGCCTCCATGACCATGCGCTCTATTTCTTTCTCTGTTAGCTCCAAGTCCGAGTAGAAACGTCCCTCAGCAAGAAGTGCCTGTTCACGGATAATGCATTATCAGCGTTAGATAATTCCATGTGTGACCAAGGTCCCACACCATCTGTTATAATTGATTATATTTACAAGGATCCCTTGATTAAATGACAATCGAATACGATGAAAAGGATTTCATTAAATTTTGTTCCCACAAGTTTTAAGTTTAAACAGATCTCTTCTTTTCAAGCTAGAAATAATTAGTACAATCTTCTACAAAAAAATTTGTTTTGACTTTTGAGTTTTGACAAATGACTGAACCTATTTTTGCCCAAATTATCTATTTTAAAATGTAAAACCATCCATCATCTTTTATAAGCATGAACTGGATAGCAAAATCTATAAATTTTATAATTTTTTTAGAATTTACCAACTCATAAGTGAGGAGCAAATACAGGGAACAAGGAATTTATGAGTGAGCAAGAAGGCTCACGCAACTGGCATCATGCTTCAGTTGTTAAATAAAATATAACATCTATGCTTCACATACTTAAAGCATTGTTATGTCAAAATTGGTATGGTATTAGTCTAAAAAAAAAAAGATTAAAAAAAATTAACAGGCAGAAGAAGCTATGAACACTTACATTGTCAATCTGCTGGTCTTGCTGGGCCTTGATAGCAGCCTTCACCTGGTCCTTATCAACATTTGCCTAAAGAACAACAAATGTAATACAAACATTTGCCGAGTACCCACGTAAGGAAAAGAAAAAAGAAAGCTGAAGCAATTTTCAATAAGTACTTTATAATGCATTTATTTTTCTGATAAGATCCATGCATTAATTATGAATAATACTGATGATTAGTAAAGAAAGTTATTCTCGTGCTGGGTGAAAGTTGTCTCTTCTTTGTAGCATAACACACACACGATCAAGAAGAACGAGGAATCGAGATGAGCAGATAATTTTGCACTGGCTTGGCTCAAATTTCATGGAACAACAAATTTACATAACTTCAAAAATTTTACACAAAAAATTCTATTCAAGGGCTCACCTCCCGAAGACAGCTAAATCCAAGGCCAGCCCCAATTGTCAATCTGCGGGGATCAACAAGTGAATTGTAATGATTTCCACGGTGGTAACTTAACCTAATTGGTGGTGTGTCTGTCCCATAGCTTCCGTGGAAGATGTTGATAGGTTCTGAAGACAGAAAAGGGAATTAAAAAAGTCACAAAATTAACACCTCATTATCAGCAACAAATGGCTATTCTACCTTACAAAGGTAATATTACAAATTAACAGGATAAAGAAATACAAATATCACCTGTACTGTAGCAATAAATGTGAATAGGACGATTGTACATCTCTGAGAAGGCTTGGATTTCCAAGTTATTTCCATAAACCTGAAAATATGGAATGATAAAATAGATTTAGGTACTCCAATAAAGCATCATCTGACTAGGTTAGGTGAAGTTAAAATCAAAGCAGGCTGCCAACATAGCGATTAGAAAAAGAATGACTTATATGCAACTTCGCTGCTGTTTACGTTGATGGATTAATTTCCTAATCTCAAGACATACGGATAATAGAATATCATAGGTGCAAGCCTGCACTTGCCAGAAATAGAAATAGTGTTGAGATAAACCATTTGATGATCTGAGGAGTGTTTTTTACTTTGTTGATTTTGTTGAATTAACTTTATTATTATTTTATTTTATTATTGCATTAGTTGAGTGAAAACAAGCATCTGACGATGATTAGAACAACATCTGTGGACGATTCTTTAAGAAAAATGAACTGTGTTCTTTGTTTGGTTCGGTTCATTGTGTTGATTTAGATTGGGTTCAGACACTGGTTCACTAATGGGTTCTCTTATCGATTGCTACTGTTTGTTCACTCTTCTTCAGCCACCAGTTCTCTGTTAGGTTGCTAAATGGGCATTAATGTTATTTCCTGGGATGATTCAAGGGGTTTTTATGTGATTAGTGAGCTGAGTCATCCCAAGCTTCAATTCTGCTAAATGCTGTTGGGTTTTTTTTATTGATGGACTTTTAATTGAATTCTTGTTGTGCTGTCTACTCCACTATTTAGGCTCCTATATATGACAGGATCAACAGCTATTTCCACGCATGGAGATTAATAATTATGTTTGCTTGCAGTTCACTACTACGGGATTGTAGCCATGCGTTTCGGCTCCCTGCGGCAGAGTGGTTACGGGATTTCATGCTACCGCATGGTATCATCCGCATAAAGGAAGCGAACTGCAGCTGGGAAGCTATCAATGAGAGTTCAGATACTCAAACCCATCTTTATACTGTAAATGGAGCGGACTTGAAATTATAAATAGGGAATAATTAACTCATGTAAAAACAGTTTTCAATGAGAATTTCTCTGATTCTTGCGCTTCCCCTTTGTGCGGTGCTTGAGTGTCGGTTGTAGATCTTTCTAGCATGGTGATAGCAGCTTTCCCATAAAAGCAAATCTCTTTCAAGATGTGGGAGGTATGGATTTCTAATTTTGGTGAATTCTTTCTTTTTTTTCCTACGATATTAGTAATTAGTTAACGAATATGATTGGAATTAGTCAAAACTTATCCGATCTGGATTTTCTGATTATAGCGTGCTTTCCAATCTTTTTCTAATTTTTCTTCGACCTAATCATTCAGAAAAACAAAGGGTTGGGATTTTCTAATACAACAAATATGATGCATATCATATGTTCATGCAAATAAAATGAGGATTCATAATTACTATGCACTAAATAAACCAACAACTCACTTTCTTTTAATATAAACAAGCAACGGTAATATTTAAGTTGAATTGATTGTAAAAAGATAACAAAATTTTGATAATTTCAAAAAATTTGGAAAAAATAAACTCAGCAAGCAAAACAAATTAATCTTCAGAAAAATACAATTTGGACATCTTAATTTTTGACCAAATCAAGAGACTAAACTAGTCAACAATAAATAAGCGAGAAAATTATCAAAAAGGTCCCTCAACTCTTTGTGAGGGATCAACTCCTACAAACGGGACTATTTTGGTCCTGCCATCAATTTTAAATGTAAAAGTGAGATGGGCAGGACAGTATTATCGGAACAAGTAAAGAAGAAGCGCACGAATGATAGAAAGAAGGCTACCTTCGCAACGAGCAAGCTCCCGTCGTCGTTGTTACTTCTGATCGCAGTCAATTTGGCCAAAGAAGCGCGAGAACGGAAGAAAGATGGCTACCTTCGCAACGAGAAAGCTCCCATTGTCGTCGTTACTTCCAATCGCAATCGATTTGGCCGAAGAAGCGTGCGAACGTAAGAAAGAAAGCTACCTTCGCAACGAGCAAGCTACATTCGTCGTCGTTACTTCCGATCGCAGTCGATTTGGCCGAAGAAGCACACGAACGGAAGAAAGATGGCTAACTTCGCAACAAGCAAGCTCCTGTTGTCGTCGTTTCTTCCGGTCGAACTGACTAACGACGAAATGTGATTGTGGATCCGACAGGAAGGAACATCGTCGAGGAGGTGAAGAAGTTATTTAGCTAGTCAATCAAAACTCTACCCGTTATGCGAAGGAGGCGAAGTCGAAAAGCAAGGAATAGTGGAGAAGGGGTAAAGAAATTATGTATAATTATTAAAACTACAAGTATGTATAATCTTTTTATTAAAGAAATGTTTAATTAATTTTTTTACAAAAATTATAATCTTTAAAAATTTATATTTATTAATTATTTTAACTAAAAAAATAAAATTATCTTCATATTCAACACCATCAACTCTACCATTAGATGGAAAGACTAAAAAAGTCCTATTTGGAGTTGAGGGATCAAATTGGTTCCTCAAAATAGTTGGGGATTATTTTGGTCCCTCACAAAGAGTCGAGGGACCATTTTGGTTCTTTTCTCATAAATTAAGTAGAAAAATTACATAGAACGAAATACCGAAGAAAATAAAAAAGGCCTCACACAAATATGAGGAAGATTACAATCTCTCAAAATAAAATAATCATAACTATATCATGCTCGAAAGAATCACACGTACAACTTAAATGCATGATTAAAAAGTTAAAGAAATTATATAAAAGTCATTGCACGCCTCAAAACAATTTTTATGAATTCCTCATAACCTAAGTTAATAAATAAGACTGCCACCAAATCAATCTCAATTTAAATCCAAATTTTCCAAAGTTTTTTCAAATTCCCATAACAACTAAACCAACTTCATTGATCACATCAAAATCGCAAAGCCATAGAGCATGTGAAGTGTAACTTGTAGGAACTACACCTTTGCCTAACAACACAATGATAAGGCCCAACAGTCGGGACAAGATTAAACTTAGCAAAACCATAACTCCCACAAAAACCCTAAAGTTCCGTTTCACGTGAAATTGCAATGCATAATCTACTTCTTCATTTTTTAAATAATGTCAAACTGAACCTCAACAATTTAATAATTAGCTACTACACAGCATAAGTTTAAAAAAAAAAAAAAATTAAGCTCCAATAACTCGAATGGTTTATACCAAATCCAACAGCAATCCACCATAACATCTTAGCCTTATGTAACCTTCTCAACATTATGTGAGAATTAATATTAAATCAAGATTAAAATCACGCCAACCAAATAATTTAACCTGAAACTAGAAAATACCTTCTTCAGCCATGACAACCCTTTTCAATCATCATCACTTGCATGAATTCAGATAGAAATATAAGTGAAATGAATTAAATGAAAAGAAACTCACTATTGCAAAAAAAATCATAAGATTCACAAAAATTAAAGCTGGTGTGATTCTTCTATGAGAATAAATGAGAAGCAATCAAATTTGTCATGCTTAGACAAATTTGAGCCTGATGAATTTAGCATTTGATACTCAATAAGCAATTATGGGCATAAATCATGAACTTCATATAAAATAATCCATGAATCATCAAAGTTAGGTCTATCTCACTACTGAACAAAATAACCTTCAAAATTCATCATTAATAGTGGATGAATTTCATCATATACAATAACTTCAGCAAAAAGCTACATGAAAGTGTCCAACAAAGAATTGGATGTAGAGTAATAAAGATGAGGTTAAAAGAGAGTAGAATTCAATGAATTAATAATAAACTTCAAAACTATGGTCAGATTAGACACATTAAAAACTACATTTATACCCAATTTTCTATAATTTAAAATAAGCACTAGTTCCAACATATTGCACAATGTTAAATGGTTTCATTGCAAGCATTCAAATTTTTAAGGGTTCCAGATGAAAACTTTTCTAGATTTAAAAGCACAATGACCTTACCACCAGGATTAAATTTCATATTTCTCCTATCCACATTAGCAGAAAGCTTATAAATATCATAATTACTAGTCAATTTTCGATAAATATTTTCAAGCAAATGATTGTGCAAATTTGTTAAGCTAAATTCTATAAGTAGGATGACAACATCTATAAACCTTCTAAGTTGACAACACGTGGACATCTCAAATTGACTCATACTAGCAGTTCATTGTAGATGAATTGTATGCATCCTCAAGCATAACAACATAAAATCCCACCCAGATGCCATGTTTTACCAAAATTTGTAATTGATCTCCAATCTTCTATTATCACTCAAGTATAATCATCAATTTGTGGATGATAAATTGCTAAAAAAATTTAAACAGTTTCCTATTTTCTTCCAAAGCACATTCCAAAAAACGTAGTAATTTTGCATCACAAATAGAAATAATCATTCTAAATAAACCATAAAATTTAACCACTTCAATAAATTATATTTTAATGCAAGATCTATCTACAAGTTTAAGACATGATATAAAATGCCTTTTTTGTTTAAATGACTTGCCAGAACAAAAATAAAATCATTCTTTCTCAATATTCATGAAACCCTAACATAAAATCTATATTAGATAATCTTAAGATTTTTATAGAATTGGTAAAGGAGTATTCAACCATGTGTTACGCTTCCTACCTTCAGCGTACTAGTAAGTCCGACACTGTAAAATAATGTGCCACATCTTTTTTCAAAGTTGGTCATAAATACATATCCTTAGTCATTGCAAAGGTCTTACCTCTTTAAAAATCGCTAGGAACACCCTAACATGTAATTTGGTCATAAATTTCCTTAATGATGAATCAAAAATACACATATGAGTACCTTAAATAATTAACAATCATTAATTGTGTTGCCTCTAGTAATAATAAATGAATCATAATTGAAGCCTTTATAAATATTGTCAAAATCCTGACAAATAACGTCTTCTCTTTTATATGATCAAATCATATCACTTTAACTTGCATTATATGTAAAATAACATAAAATCTACTCAAACATCAATAGATTTACTATCAAATCTAATCATGTTTAAGGATAAAAAAATACTCTTGCAAAAGCTCAGACCCACATTTATGTCTCCATTCCAACTTCATTTGAGATTTTAAGTTTTTCAAGCCTTGATTATTATAACATAACATAAACTCCCAATACAGCAAGTAATGTCTCCATTATCCAAGAGCTTATGCTACAAGCCTACAACATAGAATTTCCTAAGAAAATATGAGAATTTCAATTTGGCATCACTCAGCTTCCCACTAAAGAAGGCAAAATGAGATGTCCTCCATAACTCAACGCTCCAATATCTACCCCAAATGCATCACAAAAAATCTTAAACACCTTATTAAAATTAGGCAATTTAAGTGCAAGTGCATCAGTAAATCTTTCTTTTATTTTAGTAAAAGTACAGGTAGCATATTAGTCACCTAAATTCCCCTTCTTTTCAAACAATTTATAATTAGAGCCATTTAGTAAGCCTTATGATGAGTCATCAATAAAAAGTGGCCAAACCTTGAAAATCTAAATATCATGTATATTAATAAGTTTGGTCAAGTAATAATTGCTTTCACCAAATCAAAATCAATTAATAATGCCCCCAAGACAACAAAAACCTTGAAAGAACAAAAATGGAGTCACAAAATTATACTTCTTCAAATTCAAATATGATTTTTCAACTAATAAATCCTCAAATACTTTTCTCAGATGCACCAAATAATTATTTTTCTAGTATAGATTAGAATAACATTAAATTATACAACAAAAAACTATCTAATCAACAGTCACAGGAAATGGTTCATCATATGCAAGGAAGTAATCAGTGCACTGATGAATTTAAAGGTGTCACAGAATATTCATATAATTTAAAGGTGTCACAGAATATTCATATAATTCCTACTTAATTTATAAAATAATTTTTCACTCGGCAACTTTCCTCATTCTAACTGATGGAATCCAATTCTTAAATCAATTAAAAAAAATCACAACACCATTAATCAAATCACAGCATGCCAAAAAAAAAAATTTAGAAAATTTGTTTTAATGGTGATCTTATTGATGGCCCTCATATCTACATGTTCTCCAACAATCATCCTTTTTATGTGGAAGCGAACTAGGTATGATGCAAAGACAATAAATCCATTCTTAAGTAATTCATTCACTTGTCTTTTCAAAGCATCATATTCTAACGGATTCATCATATATTGAGGTAAATTAGTCAATGATGATTAAAAATTAAATCAATAGAATATTGTATGCTACTAAGTGGTGGTAATTATGAAGTTCATTAGGATAAATGTTTTCAAAATCATTCATTGCAAAGTCAACATCATGAAGCAAAACCATAATTTCAGGTTTTACATTATTGAATTCCACAACTACAAAAATATGATAGATCCATGTTCGTTAAAAGAACACTTTAGTATCAAGGAAATGTGATCCAAGCTTGTTAAAAGCGCGCTTTAGTATCAAGGAAATGTGTAGCATCCTGCTTGCACGCTAAGCCACATTCTTATGCAACCAAAGCGCATGAAGCAGGCACTTCGCACCATTAAGTGCTACGCTAGCAAAAAGCATGCTACATAAACAGTTTTCAAGTCAATTTATAATTCAAGGTTTGGTGTCGCCAAAGTTTTGTTTAGTTCAATCCTTGGCATATTATTTGTCATAACAGAAGCAAAGAGTTGTCATGAGACGTCGATTAGAGCCTCCATAAGTCTTCTATCTTCTCCAACAACCTTCGATCGCACTAGCATTTCGAGCCTCCAAGCAAAAACTCCAATGCACCATTTTCAAGATTCGAGCCTATAGCAACAGCCACTCCATCGATGTAGCAGCTCCGACAATGTGTAGGGGTGTCAATTTTTTACACGACCCAAAACCCGACCTGAAAAAATATGGGTTTGGGTCAACCCATTTGTGAAAGGGATCGAGTTCGGGTTCGGTTTTTGACCCTTTTAAAAACAGGTCAGATTCAGGTTGACCTGGAAACCCACGGAACCCAAATTGCCCCATATGTCGTGTCTCAACGTAGTTGTGTCTCGTGTCAATCGCATCGCATCTCGCTTCAATCGGTCGCTTCGGCCTGCTGTCATCCCGGACCCGCATCAATCGACCGCACCGTCACATCTCGTCAATCAGTCACATACCGCGAGCTGGCGTTGTTGTCGTCCCGCTCGGCCGCACTCCCTCCGTCTTGCACCGGCTATAGCGATGCCCTGCCCGCCTTAGCGCCTTCCTTGCACTTGTAAGGTCGTAGTTTTAAGAACACTTTCTCCCCTACTTCAAATTGTATCTCTCTTCTATGTATATCTATCTGCTTCTTCATGATCTGTTGTGCCCTCAACAAATGTTTCTTCAACTCCTCCAACACCTTGTCCCTCTCCTCCAAGTACTGCTCTAATGATGAAACTAGCGTGTTTCCTCTCCCAAAGTACAAAAGGAGTCATCTGAGAAGTAGAATGGTATGATGTATTGTACCAATACTCGGCCCATGCTAATAATTTTGCCCACATCCACGATATTTCAGAAGCGAATCACCTCAAGTAAGTCTCCACACTTCGGTTCACTACCTCTGTTTGCTCGTTCGTCTGAGGATGGTAGGCGATGCTTCTCTTGAGAATAGTGTCCTGCAACCTGAACAGCTCCCTCCAGAACTAGCTGAAGAACACTTTGTCTCGGTCAGACACTATTGACTTTGAAATCCCATGTAGTCTAACCACCTCCCTGATGAATGCTGCCGCCAATGACATTGCGGTGTGGGGTGTCATAAGAGAATGAAATGCGCATACTTACTATAATTTTTATACTAGAAAACTGCTTTAGAAAACAATAAGAAAGCTGTCACAAACGAAGCCTAAGTCTACACAAACACTATTGATTCCCACAACATTGTGACTACAATTACACATGCCTAATCTAAATTCAATTTGATGGAAATATGAAAATTTACACTTGATGGTAAATGCAAGCTACTAGCATCGAGACGAGAACATTGACATTATGAGTTTTGGCGTTTTTCTATTGTCTTATTTTCTATTTTCTTGTTTTATTTTTATGTAAAATGCTATTATAACGGTGACTATAAGAACGAAATGTGAATGTTAAAGTTTTGATTACTTGATTGGTTAGGTTCAACTGTTTCCATGTCCCTATTCAGCACATAAAATTCCTAGCTTCTATACGACCACTATTTTTTAAGGTTCTATTATTTGGTAACAATGGAAATTGTAACTATTTATTCATATTCATTGATTCTATTTATCCAGTTGTTAATGAGACATGGACACAACAAGACAATAAACATGACAACCATTAAAAATGTTGCATGCCATGAACATGTTCTTTTTTATAAATTACTAATATAAAATGCATAATTAAAACGCCTAATACAAGCATTTTCTATTAAAAGCACCACATAATTTAGTATAATATAATATACTTGACATTAAAAACTTAACAAAAAGAAAAAACAAACAATCCAAATTACAATTAAATTTCAAAATTTTCAATGAGTGCTAATTGTTGTAAACATTAACATTCATTAATCATTGTCATATAATTTGCCAAAATCAACATTGTTTGGAAACAATAAAAAATCCTAACTAAAAAATAGTAGCACCAGTATCCTCCTCAAAATAAACAAACAAAATCTTAAAAACTTATTATTAAAAAACAAGAGAAAGCCTCATCTTAAAAATAGAAAAATTACTCATTGGCAATAAAGAACAAAAAAGCAAGAAAAACATAAATTAAAAATTAAGGTTAGGGAAGAAAAGATAAAGGCATAGCCATTAGCATCTAACCATAATACCAGAGTAGAGGAGGAATAGACGAATGCTAAAGCTAAAAGCAAAATTTAAGTGAAAACCAAGAGCCAAAAATAAGGATTGACTGTTGTGGGGATCGAAAGACAAATGGCGGAAGTACGAGACATGTGAAAGGTTATAATGATTGCAGCAGAAAAAATTGACTAAATAAAATGATTGGGAGAGATGATACAAGGAGACAGGCGGCTGGAATGGCTTATGTGAGCAGTAATCGAGCAATTGTGAGGTCTTGGGAGTGAATAATACAAAGATAAAGGAATGTTATGGCTTACAAAGGAATGGCTTATGGGAGCAGATGGCTTTTGAGAGCTTAAGGTCATGTAGCAAGAGAACTGGACAACTGAACCTTGTAATTAACATAATCCACAGAAATGCTTCACACAAATTGCCCATATGTTGGATCATGCCTAGCATATGCACGACCCTGATTTGAGCTTAAAATAACTCTTAAGACGATTTCAAGTGTCGTGACACATGTCGAGGCTTATCTAACATGAGTTGAAACATGACACATATCTAGAAGGCATTTTAAAGTGTATGCGCCTCAAGGATTATCATGCATGTTGCATGTATTTTGAAATTATGCAACAATAATAGCTTTTATCCCACTACATGCTGTCAAGTACATGAATCTATTTTCTCCATTGTGTCCTATTAAAAGTCAAATTATCATTTAAATCTAATAAAAAATAATCATTTTTAATACTTTCCAACCAAAAATTTTAAGTCTACCTTTACATTTTTTAACATAGGCCAAATCTAATGCATCTGCTCTCCTAACAGGATCATCAAAAGGCCAACGTCTTATGTGATCAAACCATCTAAGATGACTCTCTCTAATCTTATTTGTCATTGGAACTACTCCAACCTTTTAACGTATATCCTCATTTCGCATTCTATCTCTATTTTTAAAGCCACTCATACCCCTAAGCATTTTTCATCTATGCAACACTTAAGTTAATTTTATGCTTCCATTTTGATTACCAACATCCTGCGCCATAAAGCATTACAGGTTTCACCACCATCTTATAAAATTTTCCTGTAAGTTTGAGGATATTTTTCTATCACACAATAAGCATGATGCATTCCTCCACTTCAACCATCCAACTTGGATTTTACTAATAATATGTCCATCTATTTCACTATTGTTTTAAAAAATAGACCCAAAATATCTAAAAGGTGCACTATTTCTAATGACTTGATCACCCAATATCACAACCTCATCACTAGATCTATTATTAGTAAAATCCCACCTCCAAATTTATTAATCCATGTATTTGATTTTAGATCTACTCAAATAAAAATCTTTAGAATCTAAGGTTGATCTCCATAATTCAAGTTTTTCTTCAACTCCCTCTCTAGCTTATCAATAAGAAGAATCACAGGTTAAAAAAAAAACACCAGGGTACATCCTCTTGCAAATGTAGTAAGAACATCCATGACTAAAGCAAAAAATATGGGCTTAAAGGTGATATTTGATGTAATCCAATTGAAATAGAAAAATACTTGGTCAAACTACCTAATGTTTAAACACAAATAATAACTCTTGCATACATATCATTAATTATTTGAATATAAGCATTATTAACTCTTTTTTTTCTATAACTCTCCAAAGAACTTCTCTTGGAATTTTGTCATATGCTTTTTGTATGACAAATTAACTTGATTCCTCTATAATTCGCACTCTTGTGAATCACCTTTATTCTTAAAAATAGACACGCACCTTCAATCATCTGGCATCTTTTTAGTCCTCAAAATAATATTAAAAATTTAGTAAGCCAAAAAATTATTTTATCTATCAAGCAGTTTCACACTTTTATTGAAATATCATCAAATCCTACTACTTTTTCATAATTCATTTTCTTTAAAGTCTCTCCAACTTCAATTTTACTAATGTGATAACAAAACAAAAATATATATTTTCCTTTAGAGTATTAAGGTCACTAAAGTCATTCATATTCTCGCAATCTTCATTAAAAGTTTTTCAAAACATCTCGTCAACCTATGTTGAATATAATATCCTCTTATATATATATATATATATATATATATATATTAATCTTCATCCTTAATGTACTTCACCTGAACTAAACATTGCTTGGCTAACTTATGCATACATTCTTTCGTCCTCCTTAGTATCTAATCTATTATATAAATCACTAGAAGTTCAACTCCTTCAATCACATATTAATTTTTTAAAATCCTCACAAATCTTACTAAATTTTTCGAGCTTTTACATCTAAACAAATTTTTATAAATAAATTCTTATTTTTAACCTTTTCTTACACATGTTGATTTCATCACCAACTATTTTACTATTAAAAATTTTTCAATGTGATTCTGAAAATTAGGGATGTCAATATTTGATACGATCCAAAAACCGAACTAAAAATTCTAGGTATGGTCAATCCATTTGAAACACAGGCCAGGTTTTGGTTTTGTATTTTGACCCATTTTTAGTTTCAATTCGGGTTCGAGTCAACTTGAAATCTCGAAATCAACCCGGATCGCACTCCGCTTTCCTCGCGATCTCCTTCTCTAATGCCCATTTTCTCTCGGACGTGCTCGCACTCACAAGGACACACGCTCTCCTGGCCCAGAACTCGGGCTCGACTCGCCTAGCCCAAGCACCTTGTGCTAGCGAACAATCTACCATCGCATCTCTCTCGCCGCACCCCACCCAAGTTTAGGGCGGGTCGAGTTCGGGTTTCAATTGCTAACCAGTTTGTGTAAACATGTCGAGTTCGGTCGGATCAATTAAGGGCAAGTCTATTTCGGGTTGGACCCGAACTCGGACCGAAAACCCATTTTTACACCCCTACTCAAAACACATACTTTGCAACGTTCATAATATCAATAGCTACTTTTCACATATAACATTAACTTTATCATGAACAACCTAAATCTTAAGATCTTGAATCTTATTCTTAAAAATATTTTTATTAGCATTCTTTAAATACTCTCATCTAATTCAATAATAGTATTTTACTTTTTTTTTTAATTCATTCATCTTTGATACGCCACCAAAAATCATGTTGATCATATTTAAGTTGGAAAATTCAAATATTAAATGGGAGACCATATGAACTCTGATTTCAGCAAACTTATAATCAAATTAAATGTCTTAATAAGACAAACCCAATGGCACTAAAATCGATTCAATTCAAGCCCAAACGGACTCAAATCAAAGGGTCAAAGCAATTTTGGAAGCCCAAGGCATTAATTCGATGACCAAATATAGCATGCTTGTAGTCAAATCGAGCAGCTCGACGGGACGAATCCAACAAGCCCAATATCACTTAATTCAGACATATTAAGGCACTTAAATGCTGAACAAACACTACATGATCGAGGGAATCAGTATGAGTCATTTGATTGGGCACTCTGAATTCACCTTTAATCTTTTTCATATTTACAGGGCATGCCACTGTCAAAATCTATAAATAGACTCTCTCTTCCCACATGATGGGAGGCTTAGATTTTAGGAGGCAAAAAATCAAGATGGCTCTAAGGCTTGAAGAATTCTGAAGCTCCACCCAGGCACCAATGTCGATGAACCCTTGTCATTCGACCACCGTCACCAATCGATTACGGTCCCTCCGACCTCATTTGTCGGTCGACTACGGTCCTTCCGAACTCCGTCGTTAATCGACTATGTTCCTTCTAACCTTCATCGCCCAACTACTGTCCTTCCAATCTCCATCGCTCGACTATGATCCCTTTGACCTCCGACACCGGCCAACTACGGTCTCTCCGACCTCCATCTCCCGTTGAATACAGTTCTTCCAACCTCAGTTGTCAGAATACGATGCCTCCGACCACCATCGTCTGACTACAGTCTTACCAATCAAATAAACATGCCAACGTTCTCTTTATAACAACTACCATGTCATTGGATTTTTCCAACTCCAAACATGTAATGTGGTATATATGATGTAAATTTGCTACATTAAGCCAATACTTTCCTCTATGAAAAGGCATCATTTTAATCTAACAATAAACACTAGTGGAATCAATTCATTAGGGCAAGGCCCCGTAGTCTTTTTCCCTTTTCAAGATTTTGCACGTAAAAATTTTGGTGCCTCTTATATTGATATACTCTCTTTTATTTTACGTGTATGTTGGATCTTCGTACAAAACTATGACATTAATACTCTTTCTCTACCGCCGCAAATGTTCTGGCACACAATAATTTGGCATTGGCTATGGGAAATGATTCTTAATTATGGGACAACCTTTACTACAACCTCGAAGGGTGGTTCACGTCAATGTCCTAGACATGGTTATAAAGATGTAATCCCTTTACCATCAAACTATTAACAAGTCTAAAAGAAGACCTTCAATATTGGGGGGAACCTCACTGCAATAGCAAACATGCATTGTTCTATCTCCTCCCAACTATCCGTCATTAGTGCATTAATTTCATAGGAAACATATTTGGATTAGGGCAACCTTGGTTGTAACCTCAAACATTATTAAGGCAAAACATGGTCCTCCAATATTTTCAACATCCAAAATAGTATCATTGACAACCTATGATGCACAGACACGGACACGGACACGGACACGGACACGACACGACACGGACACGTTAATTATTGAAAATATAGGACACGGACACGGGTTGGACATGGTATTATTGTTTTTATATTTAAAAAATAGTGTATAAAAATTAAATAAGTATAATTTTAAAAATAATTTAAAAATGATAAGTCATTTAACTAGAATTTGTGCTTAAAATGATTAGTATTAGGATGTCGAGAGTCAAGTGTTGATGCCATTTATTAGTTGCTGAGAAAGGAGATGAAAATACCTTCACTGCCAAAAAGAAATGAAAATGAGAATATTCGATGATTAGGTATTAATTGCGGACGTTGATTTGGTGTTATGGATAGGAAATAAGAAATTTAGTTTAAATCCTGTCAAATACAAGAAATTATATTTATAAACATTCATAAAATATTTAAGATACGCATGTCGGACACGCGTGTCCAATTTGTATTTAATATTTTTTAATCGGACACGTTTTCGGCGTGTCTGAAACGTGTTAGAGGAATGTCGGACGAGTGTCGTGTCGGATACGGTGTCGGACACTACACGCCTCTTTGAGGAGAAGTGTCGGTGCATCATAGTTGACAACCATCTCTCATAAAACTTCCAAGAAATAAGAGAAATAAGCAAAGGCTTCAAGTGAATCCTAAACTCTATGCAGTTCTCGGCTGGACTTCCACTCCTTGGTCAAGATCATGGCTCGACCTCAAAAAGGCAGTGACAGTCTAAAGACAGACCAATCTTCACCTTCAATTTGGGATACATGCGGCATTCGTCCCCTCCCGGTCAAGGTATAATCGACCCCACAGAGATTTGATTCAACATATTCCATACAGGTTAATGTCATAGAGCAACACTCTCACAACAATCTGAGATAGATTAAACATACTGGTGGATTCCCTCGAACTCTTCCACATAGATTAACATCATCGAGCAACATTCTGAAAACAATCTATGATAGGTCAAACATCCTTAGTGGATTCCTTCGATCTCTTCCAAGCAGGTTAACGTCATCAAGCAATGCTCTGGCAAATAATCTCACATAGGTTAAACATGCTTGGTGGATTCCCTCAACCTCTTCCATATAGGTTAACATCATCGAAAAACACTCTAACAAAAAACTTCGGAAAAGTCCAACATCGTTAAGGAATTCATCTTAACTGATTAACATCATCAAGCAATGCTTTGACAAACCATAATCAACCCTTTACCTCTCAACAACCATAATCAACCCTTTACCTTCTGGCAACCAATCATTGGCCCTTCGCCCGACTGCAATCATCGGTGCACCCTCCAATTGCCACCATTGACACACGCCCAAGCTTTGATCACTGCCAATTGCATTCAACTCATGCCACTAGGCACTCTGCGTAAGAGGACCAGACTTTGATCGCTACCAACGACATTCAACTATTGTGTAAGAGGATCGGGCTTTAATTGCCGCCAACGGCAATTAACTCTTTCTGACAGGCACCCTGCGTAAGAGGATTGGGCTTTGATCACCGCCAACAGCATTCACTCTTACCGCCAGGTACCCTAAGTAAGAAGACCAGGCTTTGATCGTTGCCAACAGTATTCAAATCAACGGAATCGTTTCACCTGGGCAAGGCACCATGATTTTTTCCCTTTTCACGATTTTCCACGTACAAATATTGGTTTCTTATGATTGATATACCCCTCTCATTTATCTCTATATGTTGAATCTTCATACAAAATTAGGATGTTAAACACTCTACCTCCCTGCTGCCGCGATGGTCTGGCACACAATAATCTTAAAATCCAAAACTAATAAGTAAATGTTGTGCGCATAAACATTCACTTGAAATGACTTTACATTCTTTACAATATAAATGATTTATTTTTCTCATAAGAAAATAATTAATCAAAGTTTTACTATGTCCATTCTTATAAGTGATAAGATACTCATATCTTTTCTTAAATAAAAAAATTATAGGCTAAAACAAAATCTAATATGATCCTACCATCTACATTAGTTACTCCGAACTAATATCCACTATGAATAATTTTAAAATCTTTTACTACTTTACCAACATATCCATTTAAAATTTCCTTTAATAAAAATTATTTTTAAGAGATATCATGTGTATTAATTCTTCTAAATTATTTCAAAATTTTATTTTTGAACGCATCCAAATCTACTTGAGGAGCATAAACATATATAACATTAATAATCTTAACATCAACAAAAATCTTTAAAACTATAATTTTATCTCCAATTATACTAATTTCTACAACATTATCCTTCAAAATCTTATTTATAATCACACCTATACAACTTATACCTGAATACCAAAGTTTAAATCCTAAATTATCAATCTCCTTAGTATTTTTTCAACCTATTTAGTTTCCTAAATAGGTAGAATATTTATATTTCTATGAATCATAATATCTACTAATTTCATTAATTTCCATGTAAAATAACTTATATTCCAAGTTTCTATCCCAAGTCTATTTTCATGAACTAACTTCTTTGCCAACATCCGTCCATGAGGTAGGAACCCTCGTTTATTTAGCATTGCACCTGGGGACCAATGCAGTATCCCTTGCATACTTTTTTGTTGTATTCAGGTCATACAACACATTGCTTCCAAAAATATCCTAGCATTAACACAATGCATAAAAGGATTCATATCATGATTGTTTGATAAATTTAATGATGTCGACTACCTACCGCAACACTCCACTTCCCTCATCCAAGTCCTGCAACCCGACAATGGCGGTGTTATGTTTTTAAAATTATTAAAAAAAAAAACAAATAAATTTCATTAAAATCTGGGAATATTTCAAGGCTTTAAGGGTACAAATCTTGAAATGTTTAAGATTCTTTTTTACTTTCTTAATATCTATTTTAATGTTTTCATAAAGTAATATGCCTTTAAATTTACTCTTAAATGTAGGAAATTCTAAAAATTTGCTAGGTTTTTTTTCTTTTGTATTGGCATGATGTTTATAATCTACAAAAAAGTATTTTAAATATGATAAATTCCTTGCATTCATCCCAAAATCATCAGAAGGCTGCCATCCATTTTGTTTTAAATTTTACAAAAAATGCTAAAATTTTCATAATTACATGAATAATAACCCATACATTATAAGCGCCATTAGGATTGTAACCATGAATTATGTTCTCATGCTCATTGATTTTCTATATATTCTTATCCTCTCAGATAATTGCAAAAAATTAACCATTTTCACTAAATTATGTTTTGCTCTCCACAAGAAATTGGATTTACTGTAAATCTTAAAATCAAATCCCAAATAGCTTTTCTAAAAAAATCCTATCGAAAATCCTTACCTCATGAATTCTTTATATTCATGTAGTAAACGAATTAGTCTAATAAGTCTTATTCCCTATGCATAGTCAATTGGTCATCTCCGAGGCTGATCTTTGGCAGTCCTCTTCATAGGATGTGAGACCTAATCCTAATGGCATACATGAAATCTTGCGTGCAAAAGCCTGAATCAAGAAGGTTCATAGGTTTGTAGATCTGATCCCTCTTTGTTATGAATCCCATTGTACTATCTCCCTTACTTCATGGGTACGTTCTACTTAATCCTATCTCATTTGATCAGATTTCCAGCAGTTTCCTACCAGGCGACCTTTCAGTCATTTGACTATTCCAAACCCTGAACTGACCCTACTATCCTCATTACAGGCATAATGCAGAATACAAGAAAAACATTTATAATCAAGCATTTGCTCAGGTATCATACAAGGGATGTAATCAACTATATGGATATTGATTTGCAATATAAAAAATATATTTTTTCCCGTGCAAAGAGTGATGACAACAACAACAAGAAGAAGCTTTTATCTCACTATCTGGGGTGGGGTCAGTTATATGGGTTTTTTTTTTTTCATTATGTCCTATTAAGAGTTAAATCCTACAACAATAGTGGCTATAATTTTTAATTTTTTTCCGTACTTATTTTGTGCATCTCATCCTACGTTTGCATGACAAAAACTTAGATCCAAAGGTAGCGTAATTTTAGAACACAATAACATTGGATTGCAATTGATCTAGAAATTTGTGACGAATACAATAGCAAGACAAATATATGGAAATAAGAGTATCACTAGTGACAAAAATAGCATTTATGGTAGGACCATTAAAAACGACTAGGCCCAAGGAAGCATAATTTTAGAACACATCAAAAACTAATTAAATTAGAATGGACGCCACATTTTCTAGCGGAGCAGCACCACTAGAAAAATTGTAGAAACTACACAGTTAAATTAATGAACATGATAATATTTACAATAAAATAGTATTATTTGTTATTGCTTCCATGTAAACCATTATCAACCCTCAACAAGACTAAAGCGGGGAAAAAAGTATCCTAAAAATCAAAATACCCTAAGTTACTGAAGCCATAACGAAATGAATTTGGATGTACAACAAATATTTATAAAAAAAACAAGAGAAAAAAAAAACCTTGTCTCGCCTTTTCCTCTTGCAATATGCTGTAAAGCCCTCCGTTATGAACTGTGAGAAATGATCCCTTTCCCTTTCCTACAACAAGAAAAAGATTATTATCAGTACCTGCCATGGCCAACAGAGATTACGAGCACATAACTAGTATTGAATTATGCCTCCACATCTAGAAGAGAAGCATATCAAGTACTGTAAGATGGTTTGCGGCCAATGGGGACATAGAACCGTTTCATCTTTTGCAACGGAAACTCAATTGTAAAGATACATCAAGAGGCCAAATAAAACCTAAATGCACCAAATAGTAAGCATGGGCTAATAAATCATTCAGAAGAACCAGTTCAGATAATACAATGGGACTATTTCATCTTGTCTTATCTAGTATTGAATTATGCCCCCACATCTAGAAGAGAAACATATCAAGTCTTGTTAGATGGTTTGCAAGCAAATGGGACCATTTCATCTTTTGCAACGGAAACTCAATTGTGAAGATACATCAAGATACCAAATAAACCTAAATGCACCAAAATAGTAAGCATGGGCTAATTAACAATTCATCCGAACTGGTCCAGATAAGACAATTCGGAATACTTGCAAGTCTAACTCAAAGTAATCATATGAAATGGTAACTTCAAACCCAGCTTTTAGAAGTCAATATCCATATTGATGCGGACATCCAATGGTGGACGTTCCTCAATGGAAGAGACGAAGATCAACGGCCGAGATCACTCCTTTTTTTATCTTAGTTTATTAATTGTATTTTGATTTAATTTTGCATTTCTCTTTTTAACCCTTAATTAAGAGTCATGTCTTATGTAAGCTCGAGGGGCAAAGTTGTCTTTTTAATTTCTTTTGTTTTAAAGCCTATATATATATATAGAGGCTCTTGCTCTTGTATGAGATCAATGATGAATTATTAATAAAAAAAAGGTTTGCACTTGTGTTCTTTGGAGATAACTTGGGTGAGATTTCTATGGGAGGGAATCGGAACTTCCATCAGCCGCAAGATGGGTCCAGGCTCGTGGCTTGAAGTCCCTTAGAGAAAGACAATGTATTACCCGTCAGCTGCAGGATGTGCCCGGGCTCACGGTTGTATCTTTCTTTCCCTAAATCCTTTTCTCCTCCTCCCTTGACCGTTGGCCAAAACCCCCCACTTTCCACCAACTGATTCTCCCACAAACCCCTCCAAAGCCAAAAGCCTCCACTTTATCAACATCAACTGCCGGCCATAAACCCCTCCACCACCATAGCCAGCCAGCCTCCTCACCCCTAGCCTTTTCCCTCCTTCATTCCCCATCGTTTTCCTAAATTAGATTGAAGATAATTTGAAAAGAATTTTGAATTCAAATCCAATTAATTTGAAATTTAAAACCTTTCCTAAATTACTATATCTATTTTTGAAAAGTTCTTCAAATCAAATTCCAATCAATTTGGAATTGTAATTGATTAAATCTGATGTGAAACATATATGCGATGGAGTTACTTTACGAAATTAAAGTGAGCAATTTTAACAAAATAATCCAAGATAAATTTATTGCTTATAACAATGGTTTGATCCTTAGAATTCTTAGTTTTTAACTTGGTTAGGCAAAGTAGAGCAAGATCAATCCACCAAACAATTCAAGAAACACAAAGAAGAATTGTAAAGCTATGACGTTGCACAAGAATCCACGATTTAATATTGAGAACTTTCACCTTTGGAGCTCATACGCTCAACTAGTCTAGGCTTTAGCGGAAGAAGAATCTCCACATTAGAACCGAGGTCACTCCGAGGAAGAAGGAGCCTAAGATCGTCATTCTTGGATAGGTGGCCGGAGTGGTGGAGGGTGGCGGTCGTCCAATGATACGATATTCTGGCAGTTTCTGGGTGAAGTACAGCCAACACTCATAGTCTGGAATCCAATGGAAAGGCAATACAGAGCTCTGATGCGAATGTTTGGATGCTTGCAAGGTGGCGGACAGCAGCACACAACTTCTAGCTGTCCGTGGACAGCAGTTTGGCAATTTCAGGGTGGCGAACAGCCATCCAGCTTGATCTGGACTCCTTGGACAGAAATCTGATGTTTCTGGACAGCAGCTTTTAGGTTTTGGAAGGGTGAACAGCCACTGTTATCATGCAGAAAAGTCTGGACAGCACGTCACCTGCTGGAACACAAGGCCAACCAGCGAGAATCACATGGAAAAGAGAGGAGAACGTGGGGAAACTAGTGGGAAGTAACGGGTGTGGTTGGGACAGATTTGGAAAGTAGAGTTATAGAGTGTATGGGAAGGATTTAATTCAGTATGAGGGAGAATAATGGGCGGCAGCTCAGGTTGAGATTTGGGTGGGTGATTAATGAGTAATTATGGAGATTGAGGTGGGGCCCACCTAATTACTCAATTGATTTCAATAAAAAATATGAAATAATGTCAGCTCTAAACACAAAAGAGTTTCCTAAATTACAGGCAATTAATGGGGTGGATTTTGAATTTCAAAACCGAAATTCAAATCCAATTGATTCAATTGCATGAATTAAGGAAACACTTTTGGAAACAATATTGACTCACGGTTGAATTTCAAATCTGAAATTGAAATTCAAAATCCCATTAACTCAATTGCATGAATTAAGGAAAACACTTAAGGAAACAATCTTAACTCACGGTTGAATTTCAAATCAGAAATTTGAAGGAAGGGAAAGGGGCGGCCGGTGGCTGCTGGCCGGTGGTTTGGGGGCTTTATAGGCCGGCGGCCTGGGCGGCTCCAAAGGGAGGCGGCGGCAAGGGATGAGGGGAAGAGAGGAGGTGGAGTTTGGCCGGCGGTGGGGAAATCCCTAGGGGCCGGCGGCAAGAGCAAGGGGAAAAGGAAATTGGAAGAATTCTCTAGTGGGAAGAAGATCATGCAAAGCAAAGTAAATAAAAAGATAACTAGAGAACTCACTAAGAGATCTCAATGGGAAGCACTCACCAAAGAGAACTTCATGCACTCACAAAGAGAACAAAGCATGGAAAATTTTCATTCATTCAATAATGATATTACAATGCATGAGGCCTCATATAAATAGGCCAAAATGAAAAACTAAGAAATGACATAAATGCCCTTCCGGGCTACATAAGCGACTAAATGCTCATAAGGGCAAAAACGGAAAAACTTTAAAATAAAATACGCTACTACATAAGATGACAAAATACAAGTCATGCCGTGGCCGTCGATCTCCGGCGTCGAAAATGCTGACGATGTCCTCATCAAAATCATTTGTCTCTTAATTGAAGACTTGATTAATTTCCTTTTCCTTTCCTCCTATAACCGGCCACTTCTCTCTCTACGCGCTGCCCCTTCCCCTTTTGCTCTTGATTAGAATCAATCTTGCTTGATAGCCTTCTTTCCTATTGAAGATGTGTTTTAATATGGAAAGCATTTGAATTTAAATTCAAATGTATTTAAATTTCAAATCGTTTCCCTAATTTAGTTATCGTATTTTAGGAAAGTATTCAAATTAAACATATTTCAAATTCAAATAGGATTTGATTTAAATATTCTTCTCTAATTTAAGGTTCTCCACTTGGCAAGCATTTAAATCTCTCCCAATAAACTCCCAAGCCCCTCTTAATGCCGCCGACCCCTCCCCCCTTAGTTATTTAATTTCTTAATTGGATATCCAATTATGAGATTTAATTAACCACCCCCTTTTTTCTCATTTAATTTTAATTTCAATTTTCAAATTTTCCCCCCACCCCATCCGTTCTACATCACATATCCGTCAGGTCTGCACTTATCAAGGGTACATACACATACACACACACACATATATATATATATATATATATAGACTGCCTAAAGAGGCATGAAACTAGACATATCAACTAGTAGAACTATTTATTGAATCTGGAAAAGAAAAACATCAAAGTAGAAGTAACAAATTTATACATATTAGAACATCAGTAAAGAGGCAGAAAAGATTCAAGAGATCAATCTGATTAATCCAAAGAAAACTAGCTCACAAAATAGAAGAGCTTAACTATTCTATAAAAAAATACACAAACCATAAATTAAAAAGAAATCTGTTATTAGAACATTTTGAGAAAGTAAGAACAATAGAACAATCTGGTAAAACCTTACAACTTGGAGAAGCAGTTAATTGAACGAGCCATCATGTCAAAATAATTCTTGTTGTTCTCTTAAAGCAGTTAATTGAACATGCAATCATGTCAAAATAATTCTTATTGTTCTCTTAAAGCAGTAAATTGAGTATGCAATCATGTCAAAATATTTTTTTATTGTTCTGTTAAAGCGTAAGCAAGAAACCTAGTTTCACATAGGGCTTTTAGGATAAAGGACAGAGCATTCTGAATTGAAAGTAATAAAAAGGTCTACAAATACCATGTAATCAATGCACATCTGCCGGGCTAAATCATACACTTCAGGATCACCATAAACTTGGTCAGCAACGGCTCGAAATAGGCAATTACCGTCTTCCGCCATCTTCTTAACATCTAAACCCTTCACCCGCCTAATTTCAATTTCAAAGAGTCGCTCCCTTTCCTGTAAGAGGAATGTATGTAAATTCTGCATCCTAGCACAATTAACGTTAAAAGAGCAAGTAGCAGTGCAATAAAAATGGAATAAAAGGAGACACACTGCAAAGTTGTTCTTTCAAATAGTTAACACCACATGATTGCTCATGTTAAAAAAAAATGCTAAGTCAATTAAACTCAACGTGATAATTACACAATTATAATAAAAGCTTTTATAACATGTGAGACTGAATAAATCATGAGATCAGTCAAACTTCAACCAAGTATATATAGAAATTCACTAAATCATTATCCATGCAACTCAGCTTTCTTAAATTCATTACCCATGACAGGCATCTCCCAGATTCTTCACAATACCAAACCACAACATTCGATATAGAAACTCCAGGGCTATAGCATGGCCAAAAACAAATCTCCAACATCATCTAGCATCATGCTATATAATATCAAGTGTAGTAACATTTACTGTGTCAATAACATTAAAACAGTGAATCATTGGATTTTTTGGTAAGAGAACAAGCATATGAATGAATGGTAAAGATGTATCATAGATGATAACATGAAGTACAATTTCTGTATGAAGACTGCTTAGAATATACATCATATGGAAATGCCCAGAGGGCACTTCTAATTCTCACCTCTCAATCATTTTAATATAATACACAGTAGAAGAACTTCTACCTTACAAATGTAACAATCATCACAGACTTCAATGTGTATTAATGATTTGTTAAGACCGGTCCGGTCCAGTAGGATCAGTCCTGCAACCGACCCAGCAGCAAGGGGGCAGACAAGCTACAGAGGGCGAACCATTAGAAATTTCAGCCCCGCTTGTGGGGCCGAGCAATCCAATTATACCATATGCTAGGAGGATGATTAAAGAATGAATTAATGAAGTAAATTTGAATTCAAAATAGAGAGGGAATTAATTAAGGCAAGGGAGATCTTTTAAGGCTAAATTGGGGGAAGAGTAGAGACTTATATAGGGATTATTATTTTGTATTAGGGTTAGGTTTTGATTGAGTTTTTCTGCTGTAGTTTTTTTGTAAGGACTTCCTGGCAGCGTCTAGGTTGATCGGGAGGGATAATCTACCTCTCTAATTGTAGATCGCTCGTATCTTCTATTTCTTGTTGAGTTATTTGAATGGCAGTAAAGAAGATGGAAGCTTTGGAAAGTGAGATGGAACAACTTAGGGTCGAGATGCAGGAGAAACATTCTAGGATGGAGTAAAGATTTTCAGGACTGAAGGGAAGGTTTTCCTCCATGGAAATCGGTTTTGGAAACATGGAAGGCATGATGAAAACATTGATCAAGATGCAATCGAAGGCTTCGCCAGCTACTCCTAGGGCTGATTGGAAAGGGACAAAACTTACGGTAGTACTTACAGGCACAAAACTTATAAATTTAGCAAGTTTATTTATAAATATACCAAGATAAAGTGATAAAAAGAAAGAATTTGTGCAAGAGAGTAAAATTAAGGTTACTCGAAAAATAAATAGATTGTGCTAGCATTAGATTATGTACAATTTTTGGCCCATACATGGCCACCCCATGTCTAAAATGCCTACAATGAATCAAAAGCATTTAACAACAACTATAATATTAAGCCTTAATCCTACTACGTGGGGTCAGCTACGGGAATCCTTTTTTGCATTATGACTTGTGAAGGGTCAACTTCTCATTTAAATCAAATAAAAAAAAGGTCATTTTAATACTTTCTAAGCAAGTCTTTTTAGGTTTACCCTCTGCTTTTCTTAATATGGGTCAAATCTAATACATTTACTCTCCTAATCAGGTCGTCAAAAGAATGACGTTTTATATGGTCAAACCATCTAAGGAAACTCTCTAATCTTATCTGCCACTAGAGCTACTCCAACCTTTTCATGTATATACATGTTTCGCATTTTGTCTCTAAGAGTAAAGCCACTCATCCACTTGAGCGTCCTCATCTGCAACACTTTACTTAATTTTATGCTTCTCTTTTAATGGCCAACATTCTGCACTATAAAGCATCGCAAGTCTAACCACCATCTTATAGATTTTTCCCTTAAGTTTGAGGCGTACTTTTCTACCACACAACAAGCCAATGCATTCCTCAACTTCAACCATTCAACTTGAATTCTACTAATATTGTCTCCATCTATTTCACCATCACTTAGAATAATAGACTCGAGATATCTAAAATGTGCACTATTTTTAATGATTTGATCGTCCATCGTCACAATCCCCCCACTAGATCTATTAATACTAAAATTACACTTCATTTTTTCGGTTTTAAATCTACTCAAACAAAAACCTTTAGACTCTAAGATTGATCTCAACTCCCTCTCTAGTCTTATCAACAAGAAGAATATCATCAGCAAAATCATACACTAGGTACATCCTCTTGAAAATGTCTAGTAAGAACATCAATGACTAAAGCAAAAAGATATGGGCTTAAGGCTTGTCACTGATTAAATCCAACTTAAATTGAAAAATAATTGGTCAAACCACCTTGTGTTTTAACGCAAGTAACAACTCCAGCATATATATTCATAATGACTTGAATATAAGCATTATTAACTACTTTCTTTTCTAGAACTATAAAAAGCACATCTCTTGGAATTGTATCATAGGTTTTCTTTAAATTAATAAATATCATATGCAAACCCTACTTATTCTCTTTATACTTCTCCATCAAACCTCTCAATAAATGTATAGCTTTCATAGTAGACCTACCTAGCATAAACCTAAATTGATTTTGAGAAACATTAATATCACATTGTAACCTACGCTCAATAACTCTCCATTAATTTTAATGTATGACACATTAAATTGCTCTATAATTCGCACATTTTTATGCATAGGAATCAAAGCACTCCATCACTCATCTGACATCTTTTTACTCTTCACAATAAAATTAAAAAGTTTAATAAATCAAGAAATTTCTTCATCTCCTAGGAATTTCTATACATTTATTGGGATATCGTCATGTCCAATAGCTTTACTATACCTTATTTTCTTTAAATCCTCTTTAACTTCGGCTTTATTAATATGATGACAAAAACAAAAATCTCTATTTTCATTTAGGGTGCTAAGGTCACTAAAGTCAATCGTATTCTCACAATCTTTATTAAAAAGCTTATCGAAATATCTCATGCACCTATGTTGAATATCCTCTTCAAAAAAAAATTATCTTCATCCTTAATGAACTTCGCATGAAATAAACACTTATTCTATCTCTTTGCTTGGCTGACTTAAACATACATATTTCACTCTCTTTAATATATAATCTATTATATAGATCATTAAAAGCTAAAATCTTTGAATCACATATTACTTTCTTAAAATCTTTATGGGTTTCTCTATATCTCATGAGCTTTTACATCAAAACTAATTTTTATTAAAAAACTTTTATTTTTTATCTTTTCTTGCATATTTTGAATCAACCACCAACTATTTTTACTATTATGAGATTTTCTTTTTGATACTCCAAATACATATTTTATAATATTTTTAATATCACTAGCGATTTTTTCTTACATAAAATTACCATTTTTCATACACAATCAAATCTTAAAGTCTTGAATCTTATTTTTAAAAATATTTTTGTTAGCATTCTTTGAAGACCCTCATCTAATCTTAAGATAATATTTTACATCATTTTTTATATTTCATCCCTTCATCTTAAAGTCCAAAACTATTAAGCGATATTGGGTGCATAAACTTGCACTCATAATACTTTTACAATCATTGCAATCGAAACGATATTTTTTTTATAAAAAAATAATCAATTTGAATTTTACTATATCTATTCTTATAAGTGATGAAATGTTCATTTCTTTGCTTAAATAAGATATTAGCAATTACAAAATCATAAGCAAGAACAAAATCAAATATAACCCTACCACTTCATTAGTTGCTTCAAACTCATAGCCACCATAAAAGCTTTTAAAATCTTCTATCACTCTACCAACAAATTCATTTAAATCTTCATCAACAAAATTTTTTCTTCCCAGATGTATACTTTATGTTAATTCTTCTTAGTCATTCCAAATAGTGTGTCCAACATGGCAACCTAAAGCACATGTGCGTTCAAATTCTCGCCATAGTGTTTGATTTACTGTGACAGCAAAGCATTCATATTTTTAAAAATTCTTCAAAAGGAAATTGAATTCATGTAATAGATAACCATAAGTAATGAGCAATATTAAGAAGGTTCACTGCCTAAAAAAAATGTATAGCGCTAAAACTTATATCTTTACTTCATCTATGGATGATGATTGCAAAAAATGGTGATTATTTCAGGAATTTAACATGCAAGAATAAAATTAACAAAACTGCCCTTTTTCATGTTTTTCCTTATTTCCTCTTTTTCATTTCTTTTATTTTTAGTGGGGGGCAGGGCTTGTTTTGCAAGGATTAACAAGCTTTATGCAACTGATCTCCAATTCGAGAAAAGAATTAAGATAACCATTTAAATAAATATGCATACATTTAGTGGCTATGAAAGATATGCCTCGAAACAGATATATTGTTCTTGGTTTAAGATTTTTCAAAATTAACAAACAGTGTGAAAAATTGGACCATCATGCTTTTACTTTGTGAAGCAAAGATAAATTCTACATGTAGCAAGGAAAATAACTTAACTGGAATAGAAAACCAAATACACTAAGATTACAACTTGTGCGAATAAAACAAATTAAAAGTTTCAACAAAATATGGAATTGAAGTGAATAATAATGCAAATGAATAGACCATACCACATCATTATAAGGGGAGGAAAAACAAGGACCCTGTTCATCTGCACTATTGTACCCTTCACCATCCACATATGATCTAGGAGAAGAAGGCAAGGAGCCTGAAGCTGATGACCATGTAGAAACCACAGGACGTGCCACTTGTCTTCTAGAACCAATAGTCACTGCATTAGAAAACCCAAGCCCTAATCTTCTTGATCCCGTATTTGATGACGATGGCTTTGGAGGTGGGACAGGAGGAGGAGGGGGATTAGACCCACCAATGAGCATTTGCGATGGCCCAACACCCACAGAAACAGAATCATCACGTTCCAACTTCTCAGATAAATGAAGCCCGCCAGAAACTCTTACTCTAACAGCAGACTCAACAGATTCTTCAATATAAGGTTTTTTGTTCTCAATTTGTTCAATGTTCGTAACATCAATCTTACTTCCCTGAGAACTTTCAGTTGGAATCTCATTGCTACTAGCGACTTTCTCATCAATACCAACACAATGCTGCATAAGGTCGTTCAAACCACTAGGATCCTGAATCTGCTCCTTTTCCTGTTCCTCCTTAGTGGTTGATGCACCCTGTGGCACAGAAGGCGGTGGAACTGAACTTGAAGACGGGCGGTTTTGGCTCGTGGAAGAACTCCCTGAGCCCCGCTGAACCAATATTCGAGTCATCCTGCTCTACAGAAACACCAGGCCGTCCTTTATTTATTTCTCCACTTTCGTGCCCTTTCACGCAAATCAGAGATTCCAAACAAAGCCCACAGGTTTATCACGAGTTCTCGCCTTGGGCGCTGTGATGCCAATTCCTTTGCAGAACAAATCTTTCCAACCCTGCACGATCTCCTCCCCACAGGCCGATTTCTGCATCCCCCTAACAATTCTCATGAGAACCAAACCCTCGACTTCAACCCAGAGCACCAAGAAGAAACACTTGCCTAAACTCAAATCCAGCTCAAGATATACGATAACTAATCCCCTACCAAAAACCCAACAATCATAAATCCCATAAAATGCAAAACCAAAATCCCCGAAAGAAACATAAAAAAAATAAAAAAAAAATCGTCCAAAAATCGAGAAAATAAGCGGAATCGAATGCATCAAAGGAGCGACGGAAGATTACCTCGAGGGGTGGCACAGAATCAAAGATCCCACAAGAGCACCAACTCGATGAACTGAGCAACCGATGATCCGAGTAAATACTAGGGTTTATGCACAACAAAGGAGACCAATAAGCGCGAGTCTTATTTCCCCAGCCTACTTTCGGCAGTCGGACTAGAAAAATTGAAAGGCCGGGAGAAAAATGGGAATCGGGAGATAGCTCGGGGCCCTTTTTGTGAAGCCACTTCCCTCGGCCCGATGCCGACGTGGATTTCCAGTGGCTTCTCTGCAGCGGATTGATCGTCGATGGTGCACGTGCGCGTCTCCGGCGGCCGATGACGCGGCTGAATATAGTGACGTGGCTTCCAAATGAAATTATAATTTCACCACAACGATATAATGGGCATTAAACATATATATATATATATATACACACACAGACACGGCGGTGAGACCTATAATATTTTGTGATCCAAAATAATGACCATTAAAAGAGAAATATATAATTAAGTGTTGGAGCGATGAGGATGCTCAAGTGGATGAGTAACTTTAATCTTAGAGACATAATGCAAAACTAATATATGCATGAAAAGGTTGAAGTAGCTTCAATGACATATAAGATTAGAGTCTCCTTTAATGATTTGGTCATATAAAACATTGTTCTTCCCTTGACCGGATTAAGATAGTAAATGTATTAGATATGCTTATATTAAGAAAAGAAGAAGTATAGGTAAAAAGTTTTGGATAAAAAGTATTAGATGTATTAGCTGTGTATTAATTCTCATGTACACAATGTGTATAATCTTCTACACAGTGTTTACATTCTTTTACACTATGTACGAGATCATACAAATTATATATGAAGTTGCACATTGTGTATACAACAATTTTGTACACATTGTATGCAACAACCTTATAACATTGTGTACAAGTCTTGTACGCAATGTATACAAGGTTGTTGTACACAACGTGTACAAGTCTTGTACATAGTGTACAATGTTTCTATAAAGTGTGTGCCAAAATCTTATACACAATATGTGCAGGATTATACGTATTGTATAAAAGATTATTGTTCAAATTATGTACGATCTTACACACACTGTGTATAATCTTATACATAGTGTGTGCACACTGTGTACAATTTATGCACTGTGTGCATAGAGAAATATTACAAAATATTATATACACACTTATGGAGTGTTTACAAGTGTGAGAAGGAGGCATACGTGATGTACTGTAGATATGTACATAATGTTGGTTTTAGTATTCGCAAGGCCATAAGATAAAGATCTACTCAGATCATGTAAGAACATGAGTGATGAGGAAACTTTAGTTCTTAAAACAATGACATAAGCCATAATTAGAACCGTATATGCTTTTTTCTACCTTACAAATAAAGTTGGAGGTATCGAGAATGTTGGATTCTCTAAGAGATATGCTTATAACTACATTCAAAATGGCAGGGGGTTTATTTATCAATATTCTTTATTTCATTTTTAATTTCAATTCCAGCATATTTTGTTAGTGGCTTAGATTTCTAACATATCAAATCACCCCTATTTGGCAAAACAATCATTAGAGCCACTTCTCTAGTATAAATCTTAGCTAATGTCTTTTGATTATGAATGCTTACTTGGAAATATCCCAACATGATGTCAGCATATAGATGAGAGGTGTATTTTATTGAAATGGAGGCAACTCCATAAATTGAAATTTGTTTAACGTATTCAAAATGTCCTCCACATCATCACGTAATATCCCTTTTAAAGAGTCATAGACATATCTAAATGTTGAGGGTCTGCAACGGAAATTAATATTTGAGATGTACATCTGCAACCAAAAAAAGTTTAAAATATTTATTAATTTGCCTTATAAAAAAACTTTAGAAGATTAAATGCTATTTATTTAGTAATACATGTGTATATAGTTGTACATAATGTTTAAATTGATGATAAAAGCTTGTGAACACAATTTACAAGTGGTTTATATTTCCCTTATACATAAAATGTGCAAGCTTGTAAAATATTTTTTCTCACTATATTTATTAATCTTAGATTCAATATAATATAAAATAAAATAACATATTAATAACTCAACAAAGTAAACCTTTATATTTAATTCAACATTTGTTATTTTTAAAATCATCATTGATATTTTTTTTTCTCATTATCAAATGCATTCTTTGATTTTTTTTTTTATTTTAAATCTTTTAATATAGGACTAGCTTCTTTGCCCACATCTGTCCTTAATGTAGGAACCCTTGCCTATTTAAAACTGCACTCGGGTGCTAGTGCAGCGGCCCTTGTACACTTGTCACTGTATTTAGGCCATGCAGCGCGTCGCTTTCAGGGGATGCCCTAGCATTAACATAATTTCTTAAAGGATTCATGTCATTATTATTCGACAAGTTTTACGCTGGTTGTCGACTACCTAACGTAACCCTCCACTTTTCTCATCTAGGACTTGGGACCTGGCAACATAGTGTTATTCGGGTAGGAATCGTATTAGAAATGGTGTAGGTGTTATTATAGTAAGAGTTTGAAGTATAATGTTATAAAAATTAATAGGATTGGAGATAGAATTATAGCTTTAAAGATTATTGTTAATATTAGAAGTACTTATGCTCCTCAAGTAGGTTTGGATATGAGTTTTAAATTAAATTTTTGGAATGACTTAGAAGAATTATTATAAAAGATACCTCAAGAATAAAGAGGTTTTATTAGAGGAGATTTAAATGGACATGTTAGTAGAGAGGTAGATGGTTTTAAAAACATTCAGGGTGGCTATAGTTTTGGAACAACAAATGAATGTGGTAAGACCATATTATAATTTTGTTTACCTTATGATTTTTCAATTACTAATACCTTATTTAAGAAAAGGAATAAGCATTTTATCACTTATAAAAATGGATATAGTACAACCAAGATTGACTATTTTCTTATAAGAAAATTAGATCGTTTAGATTGCAAAGATTGTAAAGTTATTCCGAGTAAAAATTTATGTACCCAACATCGATTATTAGTTTTGGAGTTTAAGATAAAAGGGGCGAATAATAAAAAATAAAGTTAAATGATATTCTAGGATTAGATGGGGGTATTTAAAAAATATTAACAAAAATATTTTTGAGAGTAAGATTTTAGGTCTTAATATTTTATCTGTACATGAGGATGATAATATTATGTGGGAAAAAGTGGCTAGTGATATTAAGAATATTACAAAAGATATGATTTGAGTATCAAAAGGAAAAGCTCCTAATAGTAAAAATAGTTAGTGGTGGAATCCAAATGTGCATGAAAAGATTAAGAATAAGAAGATTTGTTATAAAAATTTGTTTAATTTTAAAAATTTTGATAATTGGGAAAGATATAAAAAGGCTCGTAAGGAATCTAAAAAAGCAATATGCGATGCAAAGACCTTAGCTTTTAGTGATTTATATAATAGATTAGATACTAATGAGAGAGAGAAAGAGATATGAATAAGTTAGCTAAGCACAGGGGCGGAGCCAGGATTTTTTTCTTGTGGGGGCACAAATCATTGAAGTAAAGAAAAAAAAACCCTCAACCTTTTTCATCCGGGCTTGGGACCGGCATAGGCGGTTTTAAAAAATGTTTTTAAATCATTAGATTCATTAAAAAAGAAAGATACAATATATGATAAAGCAAAATTAAAAGAAACTTACAATTGAGAACAATAAATCTTGAGATTCTTCTTATCTATCATCTATAATTTCTCCCGCCTGGTCTTCATTTTTTGAAATCGTTGTACAATCAATTCATTGTCAACACTATTAAATATATCTTTTTCAATATAAGTAAGTAAACAATCATTCATCCAAGAGTCTCCCATACGATTGCGTAAACGATTCTTTATAATGTTCATTGCAGAAAATGCCCGTTCAACTGTTGCTGTAGCAATTGGCAATATCAAAGCAAGTTTTATAAGTAAGAACACCAAAGGAAAAAAAATATCATTCTTTCTAGTCTCCACCATTTTCTGAGCAAGTTCTCCAAATCCTTTTAAATTCATAAATGCATCATTCGATCTCATATCAATAATAAAACTTTCAATTTGATTGTCTAGTATGATAAGATCCAATTCTGAAAAATCTGACGGATAAAATTTTGCAAGGCGAATCAATCGTTCTTTATCAAAAGCTGAAAATGACTGATTTGGATTTAAACATGCCACACACATAAGTAATTCTGTATTAATTTCATCAAACCGGTTGTTGAGTTCTTGAAGTTGCATATCTATAACAGTGTAAAACAATTCGATTTGATAATGATGCTTATTTGTTTTACTTTCAGTACGACGTCTTGATCTTCCTTGCATCACAAATGTGTCAATCATGTTTGGAATATTTATGTTATTCTTCTCACAAAATAATACAACTTCTTTAAACAAATTATCCCAACCATCAGTTCTCATATTTTGAAGTCTTTGTTTAGAAACTTTTACCAAAGTCATAGCATTTATAATATCTTGATCCTTTCTTTGCAGCACTTGGGATAACTCATTTGTAACTCCTAATATGAGCTTCATCATATGCAAATTGAAAATAAATTCAAAAGTTTGCATAGATTCAAGTAGAGAATACGCTTCGCCTTTTTGTTCACTACTAGATCCCTCATGTATCAATATTTCAAGAACCTCCAATATAGACCCAAACAATAGAATTAAGCTGATGAGTGAATTATAATGAGAACCCCAACGAGTGTCTCCTGGTCTTTGAAGTGCAATTTATTGATTTAAACCACGACCTTTTGTAGCTCCTCCACTTTCTAGTTGCTCAATTATCTTTATCATAATGCTTTCCTCTTAGCATATCTCTTCTTTTGCATGAGCTACCAATAATATTTAACAGGCTTGTCACAATATTAAAGAAAGAAGCAACTTGAACATGATTTTTTTTTTGCGACTGCAACTAATGCTAACTGGAGTTGGTGTGCAAAACAATGGACATAATAAGCCGAACAATTTTCTTTCATTATTAATGTTTTTAGTCCATTAAACTCGCCTCGCATATTACTTGCTCCATCATAGCCTTGTCCACGCAGTTGTGCCACACTCAAGCCATACTTCAAAAAAAGTGATTCAATAGCCATCTTTAGAGTTTGAGCTGTTGTGTCCCCAACATGAACGATCCCAATAAAACGTTCAATTATACACCCTCGTGGATCAACATAACGTAATGCAATAGCAACTTGTTCTTTAACTGATATATCACGAGATTCATCAAGTAAAATCGCAAATACATCATTTCTTAATTCATTGATTATAGCATTTGAAACTTCAGTGCTGCAGCTTCTGTGATTTCTTTTTGGATTTCTGGAGCTATTAGTTTATTATTCCGAGGAGCGTTATCCAAAACAACTTTATTTATATCTTCATTATGGCTCGCAAGAAAGCGCAGAAGTTCTAGAAAATTCCCTTGATTTTCAGAATCATCTGATTCATCATGCCCACGGAATGCTAATCCTTGTTGCAAAAGGAAACATACACAATCAATACTTGCCGTTAATCGTGTACGATAATCTATGCGATTTTGATCAGAAGGTCTTACAAAAGCAAATCTGATATCTCTTTCTTGATTCATCAAATCTTCACATTTACGTCTAGCAAGATTGTGTGCACTGTTGATATTACCAATATGAATATTAAATCTCTTTTTTTTTTTTTCCAATTTCTAAAACCCTTCATGTCAAAACTGTCACCGCTAGCTTGTTCACTATTTTGGAATCTATACAGATAACAGAACAAACAATAAGCTGCATCTTCGCTTATACTATATTCTACCAACCAAGCTTTGTGCTCATCAAACCATGCAAAATTAAATCTATGAAATTTATCTCCAATTTTTGTGCGTTGGAAGTCATGATCATGCGGTTGACACGGCCCTTTCAGCAAGTAATGTCTCTGAACACTATCCCTCTCATTAGGATGATAATCCATAATTTTTTTCTCAATACAGGATCGGCAGGGATATCAAAAAAATTTTTTTCTGCGGAGCTTTGTTGAATTTGTATATTATTTTCCTCACATAAAATTTCCCGATCATCTCCTTCAAATTTTCTTTTGAAATATTTTTCCATATCTAATTTTAATTAAAACTAGATTAAAAACTTTATGTTTGTAACAAAAAAAAAAAAAGAAATATATATGCTAGTTACAAGATAAATAACTAATAAAAATTACCATTTCAACTGCTACAGAGGTAACAAAACAGTAGAGCACTTGCAATCCGTTGCTTATGAAAATGTGCCTGAATTCAAAAATTACAACATTTACCTTAACAAAAGATGTAGCAGAAAATTATCAGAAAAAAAAAATCTCAATAAACGAACATTTTCTGCTTGACAAATAAATGAAATAATATATGCTTGACTGTTTCGGAAAATCACCGAAGGTACGTAACTGGACCAAACTGGTTGAAATTATTTGAACATATTCTTATATTTTATATGCTTAACAAATAATATATTATATATGCTTGAGTGCTTGACTGCTTCAAAAAATAATGAAGAAAGTCACCGAAGGTAAGCAGGTAAATGCTTCAGAAAAATTGTTTGAATAACATATTTTTATAATGTTCATTGCCTGAACTCATCAGAAGAAGAATATTAGTATATTACCTGCCAATCTGCCGTCCTTGTCCGCCTGTCGCAAGTCTTCGAAGTTCGATCCACGGTGAAGAAGAATGCAGTGCAGCGACGCCGACGAGGCGACGATGAAGAAGAAAGCAACGGGTGAGGGCAACGGCGTTTCTTTTCCCCTCTCAAACACGCTTCGGATGCAGCCTGCGGCCCTAGCAGCTTTAAACCTAAAAAACTAATACGAATAAACTGCGGCTCTTCTTCTTTTTTTTTTCTGTCTGCCCGCTTCTGCTTGCCTAAAATAAAGCCGCAGTTATTTTTTTACCCAAAAGATACCTAAAAAACTGCAGCAATAACTATATTTACTTAGACATAAATAAAAAGTCAGTGGGGGCACGTGCCCCCAAGGCCCCCAAGGTAGCTCCGCCGCTGGCTAAGCAAAGAGATATGAGTAATAAGGATTTAGTTCAAGTGAAGTGTATTAAGGATGAAGATCAAAAAATATTTTTCTTAGAAGATGATATTCAACAAAGGTGGATGAGATATTTTGCTAAACTTTTTAATGAAAATTCTAAAAATAAGATTGACTATAGTGACTTTAGCATCCTAAATAAAAATAAAGATTTCTGTTTTTATCGGCGTATTAATAAAATTGAAATTAGAGAGGCTTTAAAGAAAATGAAGGGTGGAAAAGCTGTTGGACCTGATGATATTCCAATAGAGGTGTCGAAATGCTTAGGAGATGAATGAATTTCTTGGCTTACTAAACTTTTTAATACTATTTTGAAAACTAAAAAGTTGTCAGATGAATGAAGAATGTGTGTGTTAATTCATATTTTTAAGAATAAAGGTGATGTATAAGATTGTGTGAATTATAGAGGAATTAAGTTAATGTGTCATAATTTAAAATTATGAGAGCGAGTTATGGAGCATAGGTTGCGACGTGATACTAATATTTCTCAAAATCAATTTGGATTCATGCCATGTAGGTCGACTATGGAAGCAATATATTTATTAAGAGGTTTGATGAAGAAATATAGAGAAAATAAGGAGGATCTATATATGATATTTATTGATTTAGAAAAAGCATATGATAAAGTTCCAAGAGAAGTGCTATGGAGAGTTCTTGAAAAGAAAGGAGTTAATAATGCTTATATTCAAATCATTAAAGATATGTATGCATGAGCTATTACTTGTGTTCAAACACAAGGTAGTTTGATCAAGTATTTCCCTATTTCGGTTGGGTTACATCAAGGATCAGCCTTAAGCCCATATCTTTTTGCTTTAGTCATGGATGTTCTCACTAGACATTTGCAAGAGGATGTACCTTGGTGTATGCTTTTTGCTGATGATATTCTTCTTGTTGATAAGACTAGAGAGGGAGTTGAAAGTAAACTTGAATTATGGAGGTCAACATTAGAGACTAAAGGTTTTCGCTTGAGTAGATATAAAACGGAATATATGGAGTGTAATTTTAGTAGTAATAGACCTAGTGAGGGGATTGTTACTTTGGGCGATCAAGTCATTAATAAGAGTACACATTTTAGATATCTTGGATCTATTGTTCAGAGTGATGGTGAAATAGATTGGGATATTATCAGCGGAATTCAAGTTGGATGGTTGAAGTGGAGGAATGCATCGGGCTTGTTGTGTGATAGAAAAGTACCCCTCAAACTTAAGGGAAAATTCTATAAGATGGTAGTGAGGCTTGCAATGCTTTATGGTGCTAAATGTTGGCCATTAAAGAGAATCATAATACTAAGTTAAGTGTGGCAGAGATGAGGATGCTCAGGTGGATGAGTGGCTTTACCCTTAGAGATAGGATACTAAATTAGCTTATACGTGAAAAGGTTGGAGTAGCTCCAGTAGAAGATAAGATTAGAGAGAGTAGAGGTATTAGATTTGACTTATGTTAAGAAAGGTAGAGGTAGGCCTAAAAAGACATGGTTAAAAAATGTTATGAATGACATTTCCTTATTAGATTTAAACGAGAATTTGACCTTTAATATGACACAATAGAGAAAAAGGATTCATGTAGCTGACCCTACATAGTGGGATAAAGGCTTGATGTTGTTGATGTTGTAAATCTTTTAATATTTCTCGCTATCATCATTATGCTAATTATAATCTTATACAAAGTGTATAGAAGAGCTTGTACACAATAAGTACAAGCACTTGTGCATATTGTGTTCAAGTATTGTACACAGTGTGTATTAGTGCTTATACACATCACTACCTTATACATAAACTAAACAAGCAAAATTACAAACAAAAAATTATTCTGCGAAGTCAAAACAATAAATGTTTGGTCAATTGTAATACAGAAGATCATAAAACTGGGTGTATGAAAACTCTACGTCCAGACTCCACACAAAATAATTTCTCCAGTTACAAAAAAACCCAATATTAAAATAATTGATAAATAGAAATGGTGCATAAATTTAAAATTACATGAAATAAAAAGAAGTATAAACTTAATTTGATGCTTATAATAAATCATAAATAGTAAACATGAAGGATAGAGCTTGCTTTCTTGAAGATAAAGTGTGGTTTGTGAATAGAACGTTCCTTGTTTGACGATGAAAAATGGCCTTCCAATCACAAACCCTAAAACTTTTTGTTCGATCGATTTCAGAATTGAATGAGATGCATTGGCTTTCTTTTTTCAAAAATATTACCTCATGATCGGGCTAAGTCATCGGGTCATGCATTAGTAAGAAAATCCAGGTGGCTAGACAAAATAAATTAACCCAACAAATACTTGTCGACCACAAATTGGAGTCTGGATGTAGAGCTACGTCCAGACTCCGCACTGAATAATTTCTCCTTAATAAGACATAATGGAGAAAAAGGATTCATGTAGCCAACCCTACTTAATGGGATAAAGGTTTGATGTTGATGTTGTTACTATTATATTCATTTATTAATTTATAATTTAGTATTAACTTTTTAATATAAATTTTCAATCTTATGTATTCTTACATTATTATTTAAGAAGGCAAAATTACAAAATTAAAATTATTTTAAGAATTATTTGCACCTAAGTATTATCAAATTAAAAAATAAGAATTATTATATTTTAAACTCAAAAAGTTGTATAATATAATCAATTTATAAAAATACATCAACAACAAGCTTTGTCCCACAACATGGGGTTGGCTGTAAGAATCTTTTTTTCTCTCCATTCTATCTTATTAATAGTCAAATATCATTTAAATCTAACAAAAAATTATTTTTAAATACTTTTTAACTTAGTCATTTTAGGCATATCTCCATCTTTCTTAATATAGGTTAGCTTTAGTACATCTACTCTTCTAGAAGGATCATCGATACATAAAAATTATATATATATATATATATATATATATATATATATATATATATATATATATATATATATATATATATATATATATATATATATATATATATATATATATATATATATATATATATTTCAACAATTTTTTAAATGTATTCATGTAATCAAAAGTGATACATGAAAGTATTTAGAGGGAAATTTTGATTAAAATATATAACTTTCAACATTTTAACTCAAAACATCTTAACTACAAAACAAAAAAGCATAAAGATAGAAATCTAATTACTAAAATCAATGAATATATGAATGATTGAAATTTTATCCCAATATAATCATTCTTGCGTCATGAAATATTCGCGGTGATAGAGAATTATAAGTTTAGAGTCTTAGCTTTGTACAAAAATTTAGCACACATACAAATAAAAGAGGGGTGTTGTGTTCATAAGAGAAACTAGAGTTTTTATGTGAAAATCTATGAAAAGGGGAAAAATCATGGGGCCTGACCAAGTTTGAATGAATCAACTAATGTTTACAGTCCATTACAAAGGAGGCCCTTCCTTGGGGGGAGGCCTTGACTTGATGTAGAAAATATGCATAATATAAAATGCAATGTATGGTGGAAATTGGAAGAATCAATAATGACATGTTTATTTGATTGGCAAGACCATAGTTTGCATGCAACAAAGTTTAGAAAGGTGTGTAGTCGAACGACGATAGTCAAAAGGACCGTAGTTGGTGGGCAACGTGGGTAAAAAAAGATCATAGTATGACAACAGAGATCAAAATGACCGTAGTTGATGAGTGACAGAAGTCGGAAAGAATGTAGTATGGTGACGAAGGTTAGAAAAACCATAGTCTGGCTACTGAGGTTGGAAGGACCATATTCGGCGGGCAATAAAGGTCAGAAAGACCGTAGTCGGTGGGAAAAAAATATAGAAACACCATAGTTGGTGGATAACAGTGGTTAGAAAGATAATTATGTAACGACGGAGGTCAAAATGATCGTAGTTGGCGGGATACAGTGGTTAGAAAGACTATTATCTAGTGACGGGGGTCAGGAGGCTATAGTTTGGCGACTGAGGTCAAAAGGATCATAGTCAATGGTCAATAGTGGTAAAAAAAGACCATTGCCTGATGATGTATGTTAGAAGGATCGTAGTTAGCGGGTGACAGAAGTCGTAAAGATGGTACTCTAGTGACGAAGGTGATAAAAGCCATAGTTTTACTGATAAACCATTATCTAGCGATGGAGGTCGGAAGATTCATAGTCGAAAAAAAATGGAGGTGATCAGATGGATTGTAGTCAGTGTGCGATGGAGGTCAAAAAGACTGTTGTCTGGTGATGGAGGTTGGAAAAACCATAGTAAGTGTCCGGATGGAAGTCTAGTGTCAATCGATGGGCCGGGCGAAAGTCTGGCATCAGTCGATGGCTGGGAGGAAATTTGTCATCATTTGGTGGCCAACCAGAAGTCCGATGTCAGTTGATGGCAAGGAAGAAATTCAACATCAGTAGGTGGCCAGGAAGAAGTCCAGTGATGGTCGAGGCGGAATATGGTGGCAAGAAAACTCTAATTTTTCTCTCTTCCTTCTCTTCCTTGCTTTCATCCCTTCCTCTCTTGCTTTCTCACTTCCCTCCCCTTTCCATGAGGGGTCTATTTATGGTTTTCTAAGAGTGGCTTGGCCAGTAAATAGGAGGGAGATCAAAGGTACGTTAGGAGTGGTTTGAATAGACGGCCGATATGATCCCCTTGATTATGGATTGTTTACTACGTATTTGAATGTCTTATTGATATCAGAATTCAACAATCTTGGGCTCATTAGATTTGTCTTTTTGAGCCTCTCGATCCCGCTATAAGCATGTTACATTTAAAAATCAATCATTTGGTCATCCAATTTATAGTTTAATTCTTTTAAATGTGCTTCAAGTCATTGATTTGGTCCCATTTGGCTTGGATTAAATCAAGTTTGATGTTATTGGGTTCATCCTTTTGAGGCATTTAGTTCGACTATAAGTTTGTTGAAATATGAGTTCATATGATTCCAAATTTAATTTTGGAAGTTTTTATCAATTTTGCCACGACATTCGTGCTAGACTAATATAAAATTTAAAAAATATTTTTAGACGTCAAAATTTGTAGAGTCCGAAAATACAATTGTAGCTCTATAAAATTTTTAAATGTGAAATTATAATTTTCAAATAATTATGAGGCATGATCACTCTCTGGACATCAACATAGGTCTCCTCTCGAGATTGTGAACAAAGTAAAATATTTTTTAGTTGTAAATTAAAAATGTCCAGAAGTTGGCACATTAATTGGAGCAAAAATTATTTAAAAAATTAATCTTTAGAAAATCAAAATTGCTCGAAATATATTATAGAGGCTCCATTGAGCTCCGAGTGTCAAAATTGGATTCGAAATATTGAAAAATGGTTTTGATGACCCCAAAAAGTTTTGATTCTAAATGTCCGGGCCAAAAATTGGGCCTGGACGTGCGTAGGCGGCCGAACTGGCCGGCCTACTGGCAAGCCGCCTACTGCCTTAGAAGAAAAGGCAGGCCCCAAGGGGCATGCAGCCATGAGCAATGTAGTTGGTTATCTGGCTGTGATTTTAGTTTTTAATTTATTTATTTTTTTACGCATGGGATCAAAAAAAAAATTTTGGTATTGGTACGGGCGACGGCTAAAGTGTTGCCACTTCTTTTTTTTTAATAGAAAATTGTTGTTATTTTATTTATGGGATCTGCACTCTTTTTCTTATTTATTTTTTTTTTTTTAGAGATCCTTTTGTTAATATATATATATATATATATATATATATATATATATATATATATATATATATATATATATATATATATATATATATATATATATATATATATATATATATATATGAATATTCTCAAAATATTTTTATTCCTGAAATATTCTTAAAATATTTTAGAATATTCCTATTCCTTACAAAATATTCCTCCTTCCTCTTTCTGCTAAAAATTGCCTCCTCAGGACATGAGAGAAATTGTACTTTTTCTCCCTCTTTTCTTCCTGTAACTTTTTTATAGTTGAGGCATTCTACTATCTTAAATATCCTATATCAAGTACAAGTGCCCTTCTTTTATATAGAAGTTAGAGTTTTCATCCTTCATCTCTCTCTCACATCCCCATTTTTATTCTTACTTTAGAGGCTTTCGATTAAACTTTGCCTCGAGATTCATGCCCGATCAAGATATTTTTTGATGATATATCACTAATAATTAAAATAAAATTAATAAAATCAATTGTATAATTTGATTAAAATGATTAAATACTAACTTCACCCTTTCTTGGGTCACGTGTGAAACTATATATCATATGATCAACTATTGGATGTAAAGACAATTGTAGAGTTAAGACTTTGATAGTAATATAATATTTTATACACACACACACACATACACACCAATTTACTCTATAGCATGGCCACCATGCCCCCTATTTCAATAAAACCCCATTTAAATTTTCAATGCTTAGAATGTTGATGCTGAAAGTTCGTGAAGGTTGTTAAATCTTTAAGAACTAGTTTGAGACTAACCAAGAGGGGGGTGGGGAGGTGAATCAGATATTTTAAAAATTCTTCAGGGAAAAAGAAATCCTTTAAGAACTTCTCACACCCACACACGAGAAGTCCCTACAATTACCTACCCCATATGATAAGACATTTTTTTAAAGCCTTAATTAGACATTGCATTTTTTTTAGGGTGGGCACACATCCCCCATGGTCCCCCTTGAATTAGATATTTTAAAAATTCTTCAGGGAAAAAGTAATCCTTTAAGAACTTCTCACACCCACACATGAGAAGTCCCTACAATTACCTAACCCATATGTTAAGACTTTTTTTAAAAGCCTTAATTAGACATTGCATTTTTTTTAGGGTGGGCACACACCCCCCTTGGTCCCCCTTGAATCCTTAAATGTTAAACATCACAAGCAAACCATAATGAGCTACAACAGCTTAACAGGACGCACATGTTGATCTAAATTTTCAAAATTCTTTTATTAAATATTTTGCTAAATATTTAAAATTAGTTAAATGCAATTTAATAAATCACTGTATGTATTGAGAAAGACAATAAAAGCATTAATATTTATCCAACTTATTTAAATAACAATATTTAGCAGTTAAATTATAGAATAATTTATATCACATATTCTAGTTCCATATATAATCTCAAAAGATTTTTTGCCCCTTATGTCTCCCTTTTATGTTTGTAGCACTAAAACATGCCTGTATGCATCAGAACATGACTTATAGCCACAAGAACATGGCGTTATAGCCTCCAGAATATGTCTTATATGCATTATAATATACCCTGACCTAGATAGAATCTCAAGGAAAAAAAGGCCCTTATGTCACCCAACATATATTATTTAATAATTTATGCACATTTTTTATCATATTATAACAGTTAAAGTGTAATTAAACATGTGTCCAAATTATATAGTTTTTTTTCTAAAGGTTGGCAACAAACAACCCTACTAGGTAAAAATGAATATTTTTAAGAAAATAACCAAATTATCATGGATTATGCAAAAAAATAATATTTTAAGATTTTTATCGTATTATAAAGCTATTTTTGAAAGTCCAGATAATTTTCTATTTAATAAAGATAACATAAATTTCTAAAACCTCTATTATAAAATTTCTTAAAATTATTCAAAATATGCATAATCATAATCTCTATATCATATATAAAGTTCTGCGAGGAAAGTTTTATTTAATGCAAAGTTTTCCGCATTTTTTGCTAACATAAATAAATTTTGATTTAAAAAATATGATAAAAACTTCATATTTTTGAAATTTGAGATAGGCATAATATGACTTACCTTGATCTCGATAATTTTATATAAATTGGCTCGACGGCTTAAAACAACCCAAAGCTGCTAAAAAAAACCTATTCTTCCCCCCTAAATCCACTTATTGTGGCTTTTTCTAATCAGGACAGAACATGCCAATGTAGATGCAACAAAATTTTTTCTTTAGAAAGATGCAAAGCAATTGAAATTATAAATTTTTTGTGAAAATTTGAAATTATAGAAAGTCTTAAATTTCTTTTAGTTTTGTAATCGAACTAGTCATTATGAATGATATATCATCTTGGAAGGTGACAATATCATTTCCTAATAGGTTTATATGATGACACTAGAAGTCTAATCCAAACTACCATAATCAAATTTAGGGATGAATTACATATGATTTTAAAGAATCAACATGACATCCAATTATTCATTTGATTATGATAGTTAGGATGCTTTATCATTAGTTATCATAGTTAGATTATTGTAATGAACTACAAATAATCCCACAGGGTCAAAATGATGCTCACATGTATATCTTACTACAATAATTCTGATATGTGTACCATTAATTTCATACTCAAGCATATTGATAGTGAGTAATATATTTCACCAGAAAGGGGAGGATATCACCCACCATCAATCGTTTGAATATGACAATAATGAATGTCATTGATTTTCTTAATTTTTCTAAAGAGAATTAATTAATTTTTAAATTGATATGGGGTATTTAAATCTCCTATAAAGACAAGCCTTCATAGTTAATTATATCGTAAAAAATTTTTAAGCTTCTTACAAACACTCTCGATTCAAATAGTAGTAAAAGTCTAAAATAGTAGTAAAAGTCTTAGTTTTGAGATTTCAAGGAGTGACATCAAAGGAATGATATTGGAATTCCATATGAAACTAGATCAAATTTTGAACACTTATTTTTGAAGGCCAATTGAGAAATGGTATGAGGTGTCTCGGGATTTTGAAATAATTCAGAAACACCTATATCTATCCTAGATATTTGGCTTTATATTTTGATTTAGGAAAAAATTTAGTTTGAGTTGGCAATTTATTAGAATATTGTGATTTATATTTCTAAAATTGGGGATTTATGATTTTAGGTCTGCCTTGGATCCTAAATCTAGGTTAGACACTAAACCATAATGGCCCGAACCTAGCTAAACACATATAAATCTAAACTTACTTCAGCCTGGATTGGAGAGCTAGCTAACTATGTAGGCACCTGAAAACCATGAGCCCAATCTTTATTAAAGATTGATAGGATTGTTACATAAGTTTTGAGGAATTGGGGCTAATGTCTAGAGAATGTAATAATTGGTCCCTTTAATTATATAGGGTGATTATACTTGAATGCAATTTAAAATTTTATCAATTTAATTAGTTTCTAGTGCAATGCATGTTGATTGACCTTATATACATAAGTAATATGAAGTTGTTTAAAAATTTGGCATAGAAAATAGATTTTTCTCTAGAAATTGCACGACGTCCCCTATACAGAGCTCCATCCTAATAGGTCAGGTAGTCTGTCACAACCTACAAGTAGGGAGGTACCTAGCAAGGAAGAGTAGGTAAATATGCAAGCATGAGACATTCAGCATGCTCGAGCTCACTTCTTTGATCAATTTATCTTTTTAGGTCAGTTTTAAATATTTTATTTAGTTATGAGTAGAAATTGTCCTTTGAGAGCCTAATTGTATCCAGGCTAAAATAAAATTGCAATGCAAGAAACAAACCTAGGAAGATTTACGAAACCCCTAATGCATAAAAGTAAACACAACAATCAGATCACATGATCAAAATATATCAAGTAAATAAAAGTAAACACAACAATCAGATCACATGATCAAAAATATATCAAGTAAATAAAAAAGTCCATATGACAAATACCACATAATTACAAATCGAGGTCTTTAAAAAATTAAAGTGGTCAGATACAACTGACAACAAACCCATATTCTAACCCTAAAGAAGATGCAAGTAATTTTAAAATGGGATATTTTTTGAAGTTTTTATTTCTTCGTATTCCTCTCTTCTATGAGCTCAGATTCATCAGGTCCAAGTATGCAAGTGGAAAAAATTCCTCCCCGAAGGGATGTTCCCTTCCTCTTTAGATTTTCAAATCATAATAATTTGAATCCCTAAATGAAAGGAACTCTCCTAAGAAATATTTTCCTCCTCTTTGGACTATAAATTTGATAGATAATATTTCATTTAAAGTTAACTTTTATAACTCATGAAATTCAAATTACATATGAACAATAAAAAGATTATAATATAATCTGTATGGTTATCCTAAGCAATTCACATATAAAATCATAAACATCTCAAGCATTTATATATATATATATATATATATATATATATATATATATATATATCAAATTACTCAATTGCTCTCATTTGAGCAAAAACACACTTGTCCATGGTCTTATGATTTTTAGGAGGCTTAAGATTTAAAACATATGTATAAAATTAGTTACTCATATTTAATTAGCCCCCTTTTCAGCCCTACTTGGGCTTGTCCACCTGCATAAGACTTTGTTAACATCTAGATCATCTTAACCTAGGAAAATCTATCGCACAACAATTTAGATAATAGATTGCATGATAAAAATCAGCACATCAATCGACATCACATAAATCAATTCATTACAACCACTATGCAGTAAAAACTCTTGAAAACCTTGGCACACAAGCAGCAGAAAAACAAAGAATGCTAACCTAGGCTAGAACTATGAGTGATTATCCTAACAAAACATCTAAACTATGTGCATCAGACTGTGTGGCTTAGATGTGTCATATGTTGGATAGTTGTTAAATTTTTTAGTGTTTTTTTATTTGTTATAGATCAAAGGGGATTTAATTCAAGTTAAAGTATTAGTAAATTAATATTTATTTTAGGATGAATTTTAATTATTGAGCGATTACTGGCTCTATTTACACCAGTGCCGTGAGGCTTTTTAATTACAGCCTCAACAAGGCTAATTTAATAGCCCCGTGAGCCCGGATTACTTTAGTAGTAATCAAGGTTTTTTAATTAATTTAATTGGTTGAAATTAGGGTTTAAGGATTTTTAAGTAATTGATTATTAATTTAACTCTTTAGATTAGTTATTTTTTGTTTGCCATCAACTGGTTAATGGCATTGTCACAATGAGTTTTGATGAACCATGCCTCATTAGGACAAATAGTTTCGTAGCTTGAAGTAGTTCACCCTAAAAACCTTAGTCGATATAGTTATTTTAATTATTTAATTTTGATTAACAAATTAATAATTAGATTATTTTATACATTTACACTCCATTGAATTTGTTCGTGGAGTTGTCACAATGAGCTCAAGGAACCAGGGCTCCTTAGGATATGTAGCCCTACAGTTCAAGGTAGTCCATCCTAAAAATTCCATCAATGAAAGGTTTTTGTTGTGTATTTTTAGATTGGTTAACTGATTGTATTGATTGGATTGATGTTTTGCTATAATTTTAGTCACTTGTTTAATTTTTGGCTTTTATGAATTATTTTAATTCATTAAAAGAAGGGTCCATTTTTTAATTTTTTTATTTTGATCAAGTTCTGGAGTTTTAATATTTTTCATAAATACTAGACATTGAGTTAAGAAAAATGATACTAAGTTTGCTGGTTTTGAATTTTTTTAGAATTAGTTATAATTTTTTAAGGTTTAAGTATGTTTTTAAACTATGATTAACCAAAGAGTAGACTTTTAGATTTTTAGTAATTTCTAGAAATTTGGTATTTTTATAAATATTAGACCCCTAAAAGAAGTCCAATGCTTTTGAGTTTGCTTAATTTAAAATTTTCTAGTATTATTTATGAATTTTTGAAGTTTTGTTATTTAATTGAATTATTTAATTTGCTAATTAAGGATGTTTTTTTTTTTGTACCAAACTCACTTCAAACTCTTTAAAATCACTCCTAAGAGTCAGAGATGACATATTGAAGCATTTTTAAGAGTTTAAAAATTATTTTTTTTTTTTTATAATTTTTAATTATTAATTTTAATAAATTAGTAATTTTTCTTAATTATTAAATTAAGATGAATTTTGAGTTGATTATAGAGGTTTTTAATTTTCTTGGATAAAGGATTTAATTTAAAAAAAAAGGTATAATATTTGTAATTTTTAGATTTAATTTAGATTTTTCTATTTTTTGGAAGTTTGAAGCCCATTAAATGGGTTGATTCTTTGTTTGATTAATTTTCTGACCTAATGACATCAAAATTCAATGAAATTAAAACCTAGGGTTTATAATATCCTAAAGTTCAATGTCCCAGAGTTTCATCTCTATTGGGTGTGTGGGTAATTTTTAAAAATATTTTTAACTTTTCTAAATATTATCCTTAGTAACTTTTCCTAGGTACCACTAGTGTTCTAATGGGTCCAAGTTTAGGTTCATCTAACCCTGACACACACATGCAATCACACCACAAAAAAATCATACCGTAATCCTTCAAATTTGGGGAGTTATTAATTTTCAAAGTTTTGGGTTCAAAATGGACCCATCATTTTGCAAATTCACTCCACAATAATCTAGAGCACACCTAGACCTATAAAAATTAATGGGGATGCCTAAAGTGATAAAAAATTTCACCAAAAAATGAATCTAGTTTGGATCATGAGAAAATTACTAAAATTTAAATTTAAATAATCACAAGATTCTCATAATTCACTGATCAAAATTCTTTAAAAATATTTTTAAAATAAACTAGGTCTTAAGACCTTTTCAATGACACCAAAATCATCAAATTTGGTGAAAAATGGATTTACTTTGAACTTTCTAAGTTTTTGGCTTTTAAATGTATTTTTGAATTTATTTTATTAAAAAAAAATGGTTGGCATTATCATTGGAAAAGATTGCGTAATGCAGCGCCACACCATCACGATCATAAACCACATCAGCATCGAAACAAGACTGTTGGATCAAATCGCATGATATTCGATGGTCCATATCAAGCCATGTTAACGGGGGGATCAAATTGTGGGAGATATGTTTTATTATCCATGGACGAGTGATGTCATTCGAAGCACTTAGACCCTCTACTCGCGCATGTATCGCGATCGGATGGTTATGATCTAACCAGAAACCTTCTAGTTCAAAATGAACTAAAATTTTAAATGCCCATAACTTTAAAAATGCTAAACAAGATTCCATGGAATTTGAAACACAAACTCATGATGTCTTAATCTTCTGATACATATAGTTTGGAGGATCCATGCATTATAGATTTTGAGTGGTTTCAAATTAAAATTTTAACTAAAAGTTAAGATATCTCACCAACCAATGAATGAATTTTTACTTCTTAGGCTCCCTTTACTTCTGGTGATGTCATCTCCAATTTTACAAAAGATGTTACGACCTAGTTATAGATAGATTGAAAGTTGTGTTGAAATGTCTCCTTTCTCTCTCTAGATCCCTCTCTCTTCACCAAAACATGGTTTGAGGGCTTAGAAATGATGAAGAAATTATGGGAGGAAGTAGAGAAGATGTTGGAGAGGCTAGAGGAAGAGTTCTATAGAGTGGAGGCTATTGAGAGAATATTTAGAATATAATGAACCTTAGGCTTTAGGTTTTCCCCCCTCCTTAGCCCTTGCTTTTGAAATGGAGAACATAGATTGATTTGAGCTCTCCATTGGATGATTGCCACATGTCTAAGGATGTTAGAATGCCAGGGAAACTGCATGTGGTTGAGTGCGACCCTTTGGCTCATGTAATGAGGGGACCACTTACTTTTCCTCCATTTGGCTAAACCAATGCATGACTTAGTTTAAAGGGGGTGGATTAGGCTTCCTTTAAGAAGGATTTGGACTGACAAGTTTGAACAGATTTGTTGGAGAGTTAGGATTGCTAAGATGGCTTGTCCACTTAAGCTCATTTTGAGAGCTAGTGAATCGTTTGACTGCTCAAATTAGTCAATGGAGTTGAGGTGGCTTCTAGGAGGGTGTATTTGGTTACTTGGGTGAGTGGCCAAATATTTGGAGCCATGGGATTGGATTCTTAGTCAAATACATGGAAGTATAATAGGGTTTTACCCCTCCATTTGGGTTGACCAAGTCAAATTAATGGGGGATTTGACTTAGGGAGAATATTTGGCATGCTTAAAATATCCAATTGAATAATTGTGGATGGCTAATTATGTTTGAGGTTGATTGAAAGATTGAATTTGACCTTGGTTAGGTGTATGATTTACTTGGTCAAATCAAGGATTGGAGCTTGGCCCAACAAATTCAAAATGACACTTTGAATCCAATGGAGGTGGTCCCATGCAATGGTGAGGTCCCCTTACATGAAATGTATGTTTTAGGCCCTTAACGGGCATTTTGGTCAACCATGGTTAACTTGGTCAACTTGGTCAAATCAAAACTTGGGTTTGGGTTTAATGCATTCCTAATAATGTCTTGGATGCATTAGAAGATGTTCTATGGATTGGTTTTTGACTGTGCCATGTTGAAGTTTGGAGAAAAGTTCAATTTTTGCCCTTAAGGGGGCATTTTTGGTATATGTGCCAATGTCAACTCACGTTTCCCTCCTTGTTGTTCCACCAATCTTACCACTATTTGGGTTTTACTTTCATAAATGATGAATGTTTTCATATTCGATGTGCTTTGGGAAAGGAAACAAGATACAACATTTCACACGATGCTCAGTCTATGTTAAATATGATTTAAAAATTTTACGGTTTATTGCCATTTAGACATGTTTAGAAATCAAGTTTTTTTGGGGTTAGATGGTTCTCTCGATGGCCTCAAATTTTGAGGGTGACTATGACATGCCTTAACATATATATTCAGAATTAATTAAATCATGACATTGAGGGTCATTTGATTGAGTGTTGATTGATTGAAAATGTACCCTCAAAGAGGGTCATAGGACTTACCCCTTGACCTTGAATTTTTGTTCTGGAATTTTAGATTTAAATGTGGTTTTGGATGTGATTAATTCAATTTGAGTTTGGTCAACCTCTTGATAAAGTGAGTTCAATATGAACTGCAGGTGTCACAACACTGTTGTTTTCCCCTTGTAAATGTATATTTTGTCCTCTTGTGTTTTAATTTGTTAGATCTCATCTAACAAAAAATAAACTAGAATACAGTTGTCTCA